>CM041644.1:27137793-27274490 GCA_023333625.1 Bothriochloa decipiens
TATTATTATTATTATTATTATTATTATTATTATTATTATTATTATTACGACGAGAAGATCGAGACGTCCAACTCGTCTCAGAGCTCGATGTCGACGACGCACTTGGAGACACACACAGATGAGCACGCGTACGTGCGCCCCCACGTGCGATGCCCGTTGCAGCAGTTTCCCGTCACATTTGCGTGTCCCCCGGTCGCGCGCGCGGCGGTCGCCATGGCCGCCCGCCGCAGCTGCCCCCGCTTCCTCCACCTGCCCACGCCGCCTCCTCCGTTTCCGAAGACCACCGCCGTGGCGCATAGAATAGAGCCAAGCGTTTTCATTTCCCTTTTCTTTTTTCTTGACGAAAATAAGAATGGAGACAAGATTTGCCGTCCTCCCCAGCAAACCAACAACCCACGACTCGACTCGGGCTGTTGGGCACGAGCACGACGAGCACGTACGCGTCGCGCGAATCCACGAGCGCGTATATATCTTGCCGCGTAAATATCCGAATTAATTGCATTTATTTATTAGTCATGCTACTATGCAAAAACAATTATACATTTTTTTAGCTTATAAAAGGGGAAAATTGAAAATGATTTTGGTGAATTGATTGATGAAGAGGAAGGAAGGAAGCAAAACTGTGGACAGCCTTGGCTGTTTTAAGGGCGTGGGGAGCCTCGACGAGTAATTACCACGGTTAAAAAATAAATAATATAAATGTAAATGGCGGGTTAAAATAATCAGGCTTAATTAATCGACTAATCCCTTTCTCTCTCCTCGTCTCACCAGTCACCACCACCTCCACCTCGCCTCGGCCTCCTCGCTAGTCGCTCCCCACCTCGTCCCCCTCCCCACCCTTGTCGCTCCGCCCCCAACCCCCACGCCCACCCGCACCACCACCCACCACCAAAGCGTCCGTCCGTCGCCGCGCCGGCCGCCGCGCGCGAATCCCCACGCCGGGATCGATCCCCCGCCTGCTCGCCGGACCCTGCCTTCTCTTCGCGCCTCTCACGCTCGCTGCCTCTACGCCCAACAGGTTGGTGCGCAACGCCTTCCTGTCCCTCGTTTCAATCGCCCCCAGCTGGATGCTGCCGCCTTCACGGTTCCTCGTCCTGCCAGTTTCCCTCGCCCCCGTCCTTTTTGTTTTGCCTTTGTTCGCTCCTCGTTTGAAGCCGCTGCGGAGTTTTTTGGGCGGCCCGTTCGTCCGTTTCGTGCTAGTTTTCTCTTTTCACACGGGTGAATTAGGTAGGAGGTGAATGTGCCTTCGGTACACGCGGGTGTAATCTGCGCCTTGTTTTAGCGGATTCCAGGCCTCCACGGCGTGCGTTTGTTTTGTTCGATTTCTTTGTCTTCTCTTTCGTTCTGATTTTTTTTTTTTCAAATTAATTCGCTGACGACGAACGAGATCACGAACTGATTCCCCCAAGTTGCAGGTCGAATTCGCCCCGCGCGGCGCAGGAATCCCGTCCTAGATTCGATCGAGGCGCACGCTGCTGCAATGCCGGCAACCGCGTAGCTGGAAGGAAATCGGGGGCGCCGAGATGGCCCGTTCCGGCCGCCGGAAGCGGGACCGCATGCGGTGGAGCAACCTCTACACCTTCTCCTGCTTCCGCGCGCAGCACGAGCACGCCGGCGGCGACGCGGGGGGGCCCTCCTCCGACGGCGGCGGGGCTGGCGCCGTCGGCGGGCCGGGCTTCTCGCGCGTCGTCTACTGCAACAACGCCGCGCTGCAGAAGCCGCTCAAGTACGTGACCAACTACATCACCACCACCAAGTACAACATCCTTACCTTCTTCCCCAAGGCCATCTTCGAGCAGTTCCGCCGCGTCGCCAACCTCTACTTCCTCCTCACCGCCATCCTCTCGCTCACCCCGGTGTGCCCCTTCTCGCCCGTCAGCATGATTGCGCCGCTGGCCTTTGTGGTGGGACTCAGCATGATGAAGGAGGGGCTGGAGGACTGGCGCCGCTTCATCCAGGACATGAAGGTGAACAACCGCAAGGTCAGCGTGCACAAGGGTGATGGCGAGTTCGACTACCGGCACTGGGAGGACCTCAGTGTTGGCGATGTTGTCAGGGTTGAGAAGGACCAGTTCTTCCCTGCTGACTTACTGCTGCTCTCCTCGAGCTATGAGGATGGCATTTGCTATGTTGAGACGATGAACCTCGATGGTGAGACCAACCTTAAGGTGAAGAGGTCACTTGAGGTTACGCTGGCGCTGGAAGAAGACGAGTCGTTCAAGGATTTCCAGGCAGTGATACGCTGTGAGGATCCCAACCCGAGCTTGTACACGTTCACTGGTAACTTTGAGTATGAGAGGCAGGTGTACGCCCTTGATCCATCCCAGATACTTCTGAGGGACTCAAAACTAAGGAATACAGCCTTCATCTATGGAGTGGTTATCTTTACTGGCCATGACAGTAAAGTCATGCAGAACTCAACTGAGTCGCCATCCAAGAGGAGCAGGATTGAGAAGAAGATGGATTTTATCATATACATCCTGTTTACTGTGCTCGTGTTGATATCAATCATTAGTTCAGTTGGATTCGCTGTGAGGATCAAGGTCGATTTGCCCAACTGGTGGTACTTGCAGCCACAGAAAAGCAACAAGTTAGATGATCCATCACGCCCTGCTCTTTCTGGGATATTCCATCTAATCACGGCCCTCATTCTTTATGGGTATCTGATTCCAATCTCGCTGTATGTCTCGATTGAACTTGTGAAGGTATTGCAAGCACATTTCATTAACCAGGACATTCATATGTTTGATGAGGAGACTGGGAATACTGCTCAGGCACGTACATCAAACTTGAATGAGGAACTTGGCCAGGTTCATACAATCTTGTCGGATAAAACTGGTACTCTGACCTGCAATCAGATGGACTTCCTGAAGTGTTCAATTGCTGGAGTATCATATGGCGTGGGTTCAAGTGAAGTTGAACTTGCTGCTGCAAAGCAGATGGCCTCAGGTGCTGATGACCATGATATCCCTTTACAAGATATATGGGAGGAGAACAATGAGGATGAAATCGAGTTGGTAGAAGGAGTCAACTTTAGTGTTGGCAACAACCGAAAGCCCTCCATAAAAGGCTTCAGTTTTGCGGATGACCGTCTCATGCAAGGGAACTGGACCAAGGAGCCAAATTCTTCCACAGTTCTACTCTTCTTCAGGATACTTGCTCTGTGTCACACAGCCATACCAGAAGTAAATGAAGCAAATGGTTCTATTGCCTATGAAGCAGAATCACCTGATGAGGGGGCTTTTCTTGTGGCAGCCAGGGAGTTTGGATTCGAATTTTTCAAGCGAACACAATCAAGTGTCTTTGTCAGGGAGAAACACACTTCTTCGAAAGGCACAATTGAGAGGTTGCATATCAGTATTTGTTACTCCAATTGCACATATTTGTTCCTTGTCCATATTATTATTTTGTTTTAATACATGAGTATGGTTTCAGGGAGTTCAAGATTCTCAATCTATTGGAATTCAATAGCAAAAGAAAACGAATGACTGTAATTCTGCAAGATGAAGATGGTCAAATTCTTCTTTTTTGCAAAGGAGCAGACAGGTAGGATTTGTATGATTTTTTTTTTTTAATTTGGTGATGCTCTTTGAATTTATTTATTTTTGGCTAAGCCATCAGGCCATCTGCATTCAGATTTTGATATTTTGTTATTAGCTTATAAAAATGTTAAGAAGCAAAATTTACACCTGATTACTTGGTGCTGTCAACATGCTTGGCTTGTTTCTTGTATCTTTTTCAATGTCACCACTTTTTTTGGCTTCAGCTGGACTATCCTTGATTGTTCTTTGTTCTCAACCGAGCAGCATCATATTTGATAGACTGGCAAAAAAGGGAAGGATGTATGAAGCTGATACAACTAGGCATTTGAATGAATATGGTGAGGCAGGCTTGCGAACATTGGCACTATCATATAGGGTGCTTGATGAATCAGAATATTCTTCTTGGAACGCTGAGTTTCTTAAAGCAAAAACCTCTATTGGGCCTGATAGAGAATTGCAACTTGAACGAGTCTCTGAGTTGATTGAGAGAGAGCTGATCCTTGTTGGTGCAACTGCTGTAGAGGACAAATTACAAAAAGGGGTAAAATACAGTATCTGACTTTTCATATTGTTATAAGATATTGTTTCGAGTTGTTCTGAATTATAAGCTATGTTTTGTGCTCTATCAGGTTCCTCAGTGCATAGATCGTTTGGCGCAAGCAGGTCTCAAAATCTGGGTTCTGACAGGTGATAAGATGGAAACTGCAATTAACATTGGGTATGCTATTGCCAAGTAGAATTCTTAACATGTATAAGTAGCTTTTTGTACCTCGTTAGCACATCACATCCATCAACATCGTGTGATGTTTCTATTTCTTTTGCAGATATGCATGCAGTTTACTGAGGCAAGGCATGAAACAAATATGTTTGTCCATACCCACTGGTGAGCAGGTAGCCCAGGATGCAAAGAAGGTACCTTAACTTTTTTCTCTCTCTTTTACTGTATAGGATAGGAAGCTTTAATCTAGATGGCAATTCTCTTTATGGTAGGCTTTACTTTCACCTTTGACAACTGAGCAGGTTGCAAAGGAGAGTCTCCTGTCACAAATTGCCAATGGGTCACAAATGGTCAAACTCGAGAAGGATCCAGATGCAGCATTTGCTCTAGTTATTGATGGAAAAGCTCTGGCATTTGCTTTGGAGGATGACATGAAGCATATGTTCTTGAACCTGGCAATCGAGTGTGCTTCTGTCATATGTTGCCGTGTGTCTCCAAAGCAGAAAGCTCTGGTAGCTTTGCCTCTCTTCATTGGACTATCTGTAGTTTCTACATAAAGTAATATTAAGTTTCCTCTCCTTCACTTTGTAGGTGACTCGGCTCGTCAAAGAAGGTATAGGACAAACCACTTTAGCAGTAGGTGATGGTGCAAATGATGTGGGCATGATTCAAGAAGCTGATATTGGAGTTGGTATAAGTGGGGTAGAGGGCATGCAGGTGAGTAGTTCAGATTATCATGATCTACCCTATCTAGTGTGACAGAACCAATCTAGTGTAATGATACTTTCATATACCATCATGGGATAGGTGACTATGTCTGACTAAAATTGGTTCTTTTCCTTCACCAGGCAGTGATGGCTAGTGATTTTTCCATTTCTCAATTTCGGTTTCTTGAGCGACTTCTTGTCGTCCATGGACATTGGTGCTACAAGAGAATCGCCCAAATGGTTGCTGCTCGAAGCACTTCTGTTATTCACTCTATTGCATCTGATTCTGTTATGTTTTAACTTTACTAAATCTTCTTTTGTTGAATTGCAGATTTGCTACTTCTTTTACAAGAATATTGCCTTTGGGCTTACAATATTTTACTTTGAAGCATTCGCTGGGTTTTCTGGGCAATCTGTATACGATGATTGGTTTATGCTGCTTTTCAATGTTGTTCTTACCTCGCTTCCTGTTATATCACTCGGAGTATTTGAGCAAGATGTTTCGTCCGAAATCTGCTTACAGGTATATGATAGAAGATCTAACTTAATTTAACCATACTGCTTATGATAAACTAGGCATTTTAGAATTGAAATTGAAGCTTGCTCCTAAAATGTGGTTTGTGTTTTCATGGTAAAAGTTTTTTTTTTGTGTTGTGTCTATTTCATTATGCTTCCAGCCAGTAGTGGACCCAGCACTCCAACGGAGCCCGGGCAAAACTCAAGACACATATAAAATTACGAGTTCCTAACGTTGTTCTACAGCGTAAAGTGATCAACTTCTATGTAATACGGCAACATCGGAGCCCGGGCGACGGCCCAGGGTCGCCAGGCCCTGGGTCCACCAGTGCTTCCAGCAAAGAAGCTAATGAATAAGCAGATACCCAGAAGATCATTTGCTAAACCTGTTTCTTGAGGACTAAATTCCCATGGAAGCATTAGCAACTGGGTGTAGATTAGAGAACTATAATGTACTCAGATGTCCATCAGGTGTTCCATCTCAGGCTACTTTGCATGGCATTGAGCACAACAACACCATTATCTGGCATGGTTCATAATACATTAGAAAAAGGACCGTGAATATTGCCTCAATGTACAAGCATATCTTAGTTCATGCTACTATGATTTGTAGTGCCCATTTGTTCTGTTAGGCATGAATTTGTATCTACCTTTGCCTCTCCTTTCATGAAGCAACATACTCCCTCTGTCCACAGATAGAAGGCGCAACTCCCTTCAGCACAAAGACGTACCCAGTGCCGTAGGCTCCCGCACTGCGGGGTCTGGGGAAGGAAAAATAGCCAGCAGCCATCCCTGCACAAATGTGCAGAGGCTGGGGTTTGAACCCTGGACCTCTTGGTCACAGGCGGTAAAGCTCTACCGCTTGCACCAGGGCCGCCCTTCAAAGACCAAGAGGCAAATTAATGCCAGCGCTCCAAATTACTGTGAGGCTGCATGCGTGCATGCAAAAACCAGCTGCCCAATTAGCATTCACATCAAATCAATTAAACTGTTGTCTCGTGGTCCCACTAGCTTCATTTCCTCGGCTTCACAGACCATGCAGCCATACATGCTTGGGATCCAAGGGGTCAATTAGGCGGCGTAATAATGTTGCATGCACTTAAAGACTGTTGTGCCTTATATCCAAAGACAGGAGGAAAAAAACAGTTACGCCTTATATCTGTGGACGGAGGGAGGATTATTGTTATTAAAAGCGATTTGGTGTGTAATACTTATCCATTCCATGTTCCATTAGAATGCTATTCAGTATCTAGGTTATCTGCTTCAGGTATTCATTCACGGAAATGAAATATGCAAGTCCACTTTTATGTGGATACTACAATGTTTCATCAGAATGCTATTTAGTCTCTAGGTTATCTGCTTCAGGTATTCATTCCCTGAAAATGTGCAAGTGACTTTTATGTGGATACTATGTAAAAATACAGTGGTTTGAAATACACATTGGGTATTGAAAAGATACCAGTGTTAGTTATCTCAGTTGTGATATTATGTTGGGAAACATGACTGACAGTTTATCAACCCATATCATCCCATAAAATTAGTTTATTAAACAATGTAGTGCAAATCATCCGGTTTAACGTCTTCCTTAAAAATACTTTGACTTGCATAGCATCTAGAAAATAGTCAAGGCATATGGTTTGAGGAACCGCATAAGCAGATTGAAATCACTTGGTAGTGTCATATTTAAAGCTGACCAAAGTTCAAGGAAATGCAAATGCACAGAAGTTTGCTTCTTGACAACATTATGTTTGTATGGCCTGTGGATCAAATCACGTCTGTTAAAAAAACACATGTTACCAAGTAAACTTTTATGCTAATTAATTTCCTGTGATCTTTGGTGACACTAGAGGACTCGTTCATCAGGACCTTTGCCCTTTGCACTGTAGGAGCTGGGCAATCTTTTCTGATCATCCACATTGCTGCTTCTAACCTTTCATATATATCTATATTGACATGGCATGACTTGCATGTTGCAGTTCCCAGCATTATACCAGCAAGGGCCAAAGAATCTTTTCTTTGATTGGTACCGGATCCTTGGATGGATGGGGAATGGCCTCTACTCCTCTCTGGCCATATTCTTCCTCAATCTCTGCATATTCTATGATCAGGCAATCCGTTCTGGGGGGCAGACTGCGGACATGGCTGCGGTGGGAACTGCCATGTTCACCTGCATCATCTGGGCTGTCAACATGCAGATTGCCCTAACAATGAGCCATTTCACATGGATTCAACATCTCTTTGTATGGGGCAGCATAGCAACTTGGTATCTCTTCATCCTCGCCTACGGGATGACATTGAGATCCGGCGACAACTACCAGATCCTGTTGGAAGTCCTTGGGCCAGCTCCCATATACTGGGCAGCGACACTTCTGGTGACTGCCGCTTGCAACATCCCCTACCTGATACACATATCCTACCAGAGGTCATGCAAACCACTTGATCACCATGTGATTCAAGAGATCAAGTACCTAAAGAAAGATGTCGAAGACCAGACAATGTGGAAGAGGGAGCGGTCGAAAGCCAGGCAGAAGACAAAGATTGGTTTCACGGCAAGGGTTGATGCAAAGATCAAGCAGATCAGGGGAAAATTGCATAAGAAAGGCCCATCTTTAACAATACATACAGTATCTTAGGAATCTCGTTCACCTGACAGGCTCGTCAGTAGTTGCCACTTTGTTTGCTCCTGCAAGGCAGTGGTTTTAGCTTCTCTGAGCAATATAGTAAAATTCTTTTCTTTTTTCCTATTTCTTTATTTTTTCCCTGGTATTCTTTTTTCTTTTCTCCCCATTTGTGTAAGAAATGTCGGGGGTGTGATTGGTGGTGTTCACCCTAGTAGAAGCTCCAAAGCCAACCGTGTAAAAAGTATAGCTCCTTTCAGTTGGGAAAACAACCTATTGAGATAGCTGACATATGTATATCAGCAATTTTGATTGTTGCCTATTGATGTATTGTAATCGATTGACGTCGATGTTTACGGTGGTGTTGGTAATAGTAGCTGTTTTCTTATCTACGCATACTAGCAAATACGCCTGTACGTTGCAACAGGAGAAAAACATCCACGTAAAATAATACATGAATGGTACATATCTACTTATATTTTTTTTCGTTGCAAAGCTCATAATTATTTTGGATATATATATTATAACTTTATAGCTTTTTACTACCCTTGTGTTTCTTTGACTTATTGTCGACTTTTTAGCTATTTTGATAGATCATATCAACCTTTATAACTCTAGATGGTGTAAATCTTTGTCCTCAAGTGTTGAAGAGTAAGGGTTATGCACTTAGGCTTGCCTCGGAAGGAATCGGACAACGAAAAGTTAGTGAAGGCTTTAAAAACACCGACAACAAAAGACATCCTTCTCATACTCCTTGGCCACCTTCGCGTATTCTAGGTCTGCCTGTGGCATGTTCTCGGTCATCGCCGAAACTATATGCATGCAACATGTACAAGGATGGTTTAACACACATACTTCCTCCATCCAAAATTGTAAGTCGTTTGACTTTTTTTTATCCTAACTTTGACCGCTTATCTTATTCAAAAAATTTATACAAATATAGTCAAATTTAAGACACTCTTGAAGAGATTTGATTAATAAAGCAAGTCACGACAAAATAAATGGTATTTTGCATAAAGTTTTGAATAAGACGAGTGGTCAAACTTTATGTCAAAAAAGTCAAACGACTTACAATTTAAGATGAAGTACAAACAAAAGCATAAAATAACAAGATTCATAATATTTATGGATCTCCTTGGCCACCTCCACGTATTCTAGGTCTGCCTCTGGCATATTCTCGATCATCACTGAGCATGTATGCATGCAACATGTATAAGGATGATTTTTTTGCACCTATAGATAAAGCATAAACTAACAATATTCATAATATCTATGAAATAGATTATATTTTTACGAAGCCAACAAAACAGCTTTGATATTTTTCTATTTTTTCTATTATTTTTTATAAATATCTTTTTATAGAAAAAGAAAACGATAAAATAAAAAAGAAACAACTTGCGTGGGCTTGGTCCAAAGCCGGTCGAACTAATATTTTGCATAAGGAACCTTTATCTATTTCAAAAACTACTAAGGATATACTCCTTTTTCTTTTTCTCTAATATGTTTACATCTAGAAGCTGTATTTATTTCTATTGGTTTTCCCGGCCCACTTCTAATCTCTCCGTTTGCAACGACGGATGGGGAGACCAATGACACGCCAGTACAACCGTACTACTCCTTTTGTCTTCGGATTTATGAAAATTTTCATGCATGCAGCAGCCAATTATCTTTCATTAATTAGATAGTAGCTGTTTTCTTTTCTATGTATATTTGATTTATTTCGCCCGGGCTAGTCATGATGTTGTCTCACCTTTGCCAAAGTTCTACGGGACATTTGATTTGGGTCACGAGGTTGTGCGGAATCATCCGATCCAAAATCCAACCTTGGGCGAGACGTTTGGATTGCATCACATGATCGACACGTCCGTTGCGGAACCATTCCTCAAATGACGCTTTTGCATGCCAACATTCCTCATAGGGCGTTTCCACAGGCCAACACCAAGAAATCTCTGTTCAGTGAAGTCAGTTCTTTAAAAACATCGGACGACCACCTTCTTTTCCATCCATAAAAGAATATAACTATGTGATATATGCTAGTCAAATTAGATTACATTTGATCAAGTTTATAGTGAATATCAAATTTATTTCTTCAACTAAGTTTATTACAAAATTATATTTCAAAGTCAGTTAACAATGCTTATTTTGTATTATAATTGTTAGTAAAATTTATATAGTTTTGTCAAACATATTGTGTGATTCCTTGAAAAACGAGAATTATATTTCTCTTCGGATGGATAAACTATGTGATACATGCCAGTAAAATTAGATTACATTTGACCAAGTTTATAGTGAATATCAAAATTTATGTCTCAACTAAGTTTATTACAAAATATATTTCAAAGTCAGTTAACAATGCTTATTTTGTATTATAATTGTTAGTAAATTTTATATAGTTTTGTCAAACTTATTGTATGACTCCTTGAAACACGGGAATTATATTTTTCTTTGGACGGACGGAGTACTTTTGAGGGGTATTTAAGTCATTTAGCTTGGTCTTTAATTGTTGCAAATTTTTCTAACAGCTTTCTTTATAAGGAATCAATACAATTTCATAGTTTGGCAATTTTGTTTTCCAAAATCGATTTGACACTCAACAACTCGAAGTTCAAATTAAATAAAACTGAGATATAAGAAATGTCCGGTTCATTAGTAAACACATTACTAGGTTAATAACTTCTAATGTTAATGGCTAAAATAATTTTTCACCATGGTTTAAGTGTGCTACATTTTCTGAGATCAACGAAGTCAGCAGATTCAACTTTTTCTCGATATTCAACCATAAAAAAAAACTAACCAACTAAATTACGCCCAATTTGCAAATATATAATCATTGACCACATATAAAATGACACACGTTCAAAAAGTCACATTTAGAAGGGTTCCTAACTTTTGGCATGTGGAGAGAAAAAATTAATTAGCTTGCTTGTGTGGAGCTATTGAGCTCGTCTTTTCCGTAGAAAGCAAAGAGCATCTCTAGTAGAATAGAGGTACTAAGTAATGCCTTGTTGTTCTATCTAGCTCGAGATCAATCGCTCTTAGGTATCAAGACGACATTTGTGGGGATGGAAGCTTGATAGGAAAGCAATAACCGGGTCACCTCAACGTATGGGGATGGAAGCTTGATAGGAAAGCAATAACCAAGTTCAATTTTGGTACTTAATTTGAGCGGTCCACATTTTTAAAACTAAATTATTTGCTTTATAACACTAGGCCACAAACCAGATAAGAATAGCAATTTTGTAGCTATTTGTATTTCTGATCAGAATTGCCTGGTGCCTTTGATTTCTAGTGATGACCATCCATTCACCCCCTGTAGCCTAGCCGGTTCCCAGATCCTTTTAATTAGTAATTATCTTGGACATATAACATGATCATTAAAGGGGCATGTCCTTTGATATAGAGAGCGAGAGTTGACTTATCCTTTCAGGACAATACACCTTTCATTGTACTACTTCACCTTGTATATATTTAATCATCACATCAATGCAAAAGACAAGCTATTACATTCTCTTACTTATTTACACTCATACTTTAACATAATATATGAATGTATAAAGGTAACATATTTGGTAAGATGACTACATTAGGTTGATCTCCACCGTAGATCCCACACCCTGATTGAGGGCGCCTAGCCTCATATATGGTTGGTGGCCCCTCATCACGCATCACTATATTAAGGAGGTGGGAGCTAGGGTTTATGAAATGAGGTTCCCCGCCGCCACCAAAAAACCCACCTACAAACCCTGACGTGACTGATCAAGGGAGCAATGACGGCGATGGGAAGTTCCATCGTCGCCTCTACGCCATGACTGACGTCTACACCGCCACTGGGACACCTCGCTGTGACAGAACCAACCAATTTATTAGAGCACAAACATATAATTTGCCATTAAGACAGTAAACTACATGATTGAGACCTAATAAACCCGGTAGTCATTTCAAAATCTCAAAGGATTTTAAACATTTCCAGCACGACTAAGATCGTAATGAGTTTAGCGTTCACCATTCAAAACGTACATAGTTTGCACATAGTTTTACACCATCGGAGTACGAATAAAGTTATTACAAACCAAGTTTAAATTTCGAAATAAAGCGGAAGCGATTTAGTTCAAATCCACACACACTTAGTTCAAATACAGTGCCAGGTCCTCGGTCAATATCCAGCAAAAGCATAAGGTAGAGTAGAGTGACCATGCCCAAGGTCTAGTCATCACCCAACGCGGGATAGAAGCAGTGCTGACAATAGCCATAAAACATCTCACCATCTGAAACAACATGGGAAATAAAACCCTAAGTACGAGAATATACTCAGCTAGACTTACCCGTCATAAACTAAAAATAAATTGACTCCAAGGAGTATGCAAGGCTATATAAGTAGGATATCTGACTCATCAGTTGCAGAAAAGCTTGCATTAAAGAAAGATTTGACCATAACCTTCTAGTATTGTATTTTAATTTGATTAACCTTATCATGCTAAATTAGCACCTGTACTAAACAAGCATGGTAATGATTATTCAACAAGAATAGTAACCAACTCCGGTTGAGTATCTTTCAATCTCAACAGCTCAACCATCTCATCTCTTATTCAAGTTCTTACTACGATGCCGCTGCTCAAGTCAAGTGTTCACTGTCCAGGAACAATGGCGATTATAATCGATTACTAACCAGCTGGTGGGTTATAACACCATGGTGTTAAGCATGCATTATCTTGCATATCATGAGCATAACCATCTCATTTGCATCATCATTTGTTTACATGAAATGATAGTATGAAAAAGGTGCTTGCTTTGATTTGAACTAGAGCTATGTGATAGGTTGCTTGTTTGGGGTTGAGTGTTAAATGAAGTTTGTAGAGAAAATTATTTGGAGCAAAACTTATTTTTGGGTCATTTCATGAAAAGGCTTGGAAGTGGGTCAAAAATGTCAAAAACAGTTTATAAAAATGTTTTTCTTTTAATTTTAAATGGATTTCAAATCCTTATTTTTGAAATTTAAATTTTAGGCAGAATCAGGCTTTGGTGTTTGAAAGTGAAATATTCTGCTCATCAAAAGAAACATTTCATCTTTTACAAGTTTCTTCAAATTCGGATTATTTTGGAAAATATAGAGTAAATTAAGTTCTGCACGAATCTTGGCGCAGTGCGACCCACCTGCCGGTCTCTTCTTCCTCCTCTCTTCTTCTTCCTCGCGACGCTGTCCGTGCCAACGCCGTCCGCGTGGCGTCCGTACGTCGGGCGACGCCGCTGCCCGCTGTGTGGCCTCCCCATCCGAGCGCCGCTCGCACGCGCCGCACATGCCCACGCTCGCCCGACCCCACTGCCGCCCACGCGTCCCTCCGCTCGGCCCCGCTCCGCTCGCATGTGTGCCACGCGCGCATCGATGCCCGATGCCGCGACCCGCCTGTCCGAGCTCGAGCGCCGGCTTCAAGGCGACCAGATCGCGTCACTCTCTCCCTCACTCTCTTCCCCATCACCAGACGCCCCTCCTCACCTCGCCTTCCTCTTCCCGAGCTCAAGCGGACGCGGAGCCCGCCATTTTCGCCGCCGCGAGCTCGCACCGCCACCGCACCTCACAGCCTTGACACATTTTTCCCTTAACTCGCCAGCAGCTCCGCCTTGACACGGGACAAGTCCTGCGCGCGTTCCCTGCCCTCGAGCCATAAGGTATAGGTCGAATCGGCTGATTCCCGTTTCGCCGGTCATGGCCGCCTTGACCGTCGCACGGTCTGCTGTGGCTAGCAACCCCTTTCTCCCTCCTTTAGCTCGAGCATCGTGTTCGCCTGCTCGAGTAGTGTAGGTTGGTGTAGCTTATGGGACCGATTAGGGTTCGAGTCTGTCGGATTTGGCCGACCGCCGTCGTGGGTCACACCGCCGCTCGCCGGCCGCTCGCGCGGAGCTCACTCCGGTGGACCTTTGCTCTCATGTGCTAGTGCAATCGAGTCGCCCCGACTTCAATTAGGTTGCAGGATGGTTCTTGGGCCTTGGTTTGGTCAGAGTTGGTCGGCAACCGTCGAACCGTCGACATGCCCGCCGCCGCTCACCGGCGTGCAGCGCCGTCGTCGTTTCGGCCAGCCATTCCTCGCGTTGTCTGGTTAGTTCGAGTCGCCTGGACTCGTTGGAGCTAATAGGCTAGTTCTTACGCCCCGCCGTGGCCCGAGATGGCCGACGCACCGCCGACCCTCGCCGCCGTCCGCCGTCGCGGGTGGCCGTCGGTCAAAACCGTGCTAATAGCCTACACTTGTACACCATTTGGTTCGCGCTGTCGAGCTGAGTCTTGTAGTGGCCGTAGTCCGGCCGGTGACCTCGCCGTCGGCGAGGAATCCCGACGCCGGCGACCTTTCCCCTCGGCGTGGACCTTGGGCGGAAAATGTCAATCTTTCCCAGACTTAAGTGCAAAGTGGCCAGACTCAGAGAGTTTTAAAATAGGGCTCGGTTAATTTTTGGAAAGTCCAGGGTCCCCAGCGCAAAACGGTTTTCCTTTTTCTTTTAAAGAAACTGATTCCAGATTTTTGTTAAACCTTTGAAAACTCATAACTTCATTTTCATCCAAATGAGTTGGTTCAACTTGCAGTATTTTTCTTATGAGAAGATCTATGCAAGAATAATATGAAATGTTAAATTTATGATACTTTTCTGTATAGATTTATTTATCTCTATTAATTATTTTTATCTTAGAAAATGCATAAGTAATTCTCTGTTTCTCAGAAAAATATGAGACCAAGTTTGTTAGTCTTCTTATATCATGCTCTATCTGTAAAAAATATTGTGAGGCTATGTCCTGTGGAAAGTTTGCTCTGTCTAGTTATGGTGCCTACTTCCATTAGATGATAAATAATTCATAATAAATAATATATAAGGAAATTATGCATGAAACTTTTTGGAGAGTGTTTTTAGGCTAATCTAAAGTGAAGAGTAGTCTGAGATCTGTGGTTTGACATTTTTCTATGTACAAAGTATTTTAGGCCTATTAAATTATGCTGCCTTATCATTTTTGTGTAGGATAAAGTACTTAATGTTTTAACCTGAAATTTTTATGGTAGTCTACATTAGACATGCTTAAGCTCTTGTAATTTTTATAGAATTTTTTGAATAGTCTAAAGTCATGTTGCAGTTCTACCCTGATTTCTTTTAAATGCTTAATAATGTTTTAAGTTACTATTTCATGTGTATAATAATGCTTTTTCTGATGTTTGTGATGTGTATAATCTGTTATTAGTTGTGGTTCAGTAGAGGGTAGTGTGTAAAACAGTGGTCGTTTATAATTGCTTTTAATGTATAAGTAAATTGTAATGCGAGGCTTGTTTAAGATTTGTCTGTAGAAGAGAATGCAGATGACATGTGCTTATCTTACATGTTTCAAAATCATATCATTTATCTTAGCAGAGCATTCATTCACCATCAGCATCAGCATTGTATTACTATGTATTCATGGTATTCATATGCACTATGCATCATACAGGATCGTCAGAGCTCGAAACGATAGTTTTCGGAGCACCAGAAGAGGAAGGCCAGCAGGAAGCTCTGGTGCGGGAGATAGCAGCGGAAGAGGATCCCGAAGCTGATCTTTTCGAGTGTCCCGACCACCAGCCAAGCTCTTTCTTGAAAGGCAAGCCCCGGAGCATTCTCCCTGTGGTTTGCAAAATATCTAACTTGAGTCCTTTACTTGTTTGATGCATTAAGTTATAGGCGTTGTTTTATATCGTTACTGCATTACTTATATTCCTTGCCACTGCTTATACTTCAACCCTGTTAGGTTTAGGTGCGATTATTTGCTTAGCCCTACTTTAACTAGATCGATAGAAGTCGGGTGATTTCCTATCATCCGCGAGTTATAGGTGGTGACTCGGAATGGTTGAATACATTGTTATCTTGGATAACCATGTGGAGATAATAAATCGAGACTAGGCGGGATTGGTGTTGAGACTGAACTGGAGGTTCGGTGTGGTTTTCCCGTCTGTGTTGAACTAGGACCCCGTCCGATGTACGTCCTCAAGTCATATTGAATTTATGCCTCACATTTAGCTGGAAGGATAAGTCGTTCCGACCGCGAAGCCTGGATTTGGTTTGGGCCGGGAGTCGACCTGCTGTACGCATCGTATTGGTAAAGATGGGGGACCACGGGTTACGCGGAGAGTAAGTCCGAGGTCAGGGTCGCCCTGAATAAGGCAGCCGGGCGGTTCCTGAATACGATGGTACCTGTTGATCCCGCGACTTTTCCCGAATTGAATTTTCGGTGATCTGTAGCTCAAATCTGTAGTTATATATAAGAGTTTTTGGTTTGCGAAAGGTATTTACAAAAATTATAGTTATATATATGTGTTCAAATCTATAGTTTTAAAAACTAGAGTGTGCCAGTGGTGAGCTAAGGTGAGCTATAGATCACCAAAAGTTCAATTCGGGAAAATCGCGAGATCAACATGTACCATCGTATCCGGGAACCGCCCGACTGCCTTATTCAGGACGACCCTGACCTCGGACTTACTCTCCGCATAACCCGTGGTCCCCCATCTTCACCAATACGATGTGTACAGCTGGTCGACTCCCGGCCCAAACCAAACCCAGGCTTCGCGGTCGGAATGACTTATCCTTCCAGCTAAATGTGAGGCATAAATTCAATATAACTTGAGGACGTACAACGGACGGGGTCCTAGTTCGACACAGATGGGATAACCACACCGAACCTCCAGTTCAGTCCCATCACCAATCCCGCCCGGTCTCGATTTATTATCTCCACATGATTATCCAAGATAACAATGTATTCAACCATTCCAAGTCACCACCTATAACTCGCGGATGACAGGAAATCACCCGACTTCTACTGATCTAGTTAAGCAGGGCTAAGCAGATATTTATACCTGAATCTAACAGGGTTGAAGTATAAGCAGTGGCAAGAAATATAAGTAATGTAGCAACGGTATAAAATAACGCCTATAACTTAATGCATCAAACAAGTAAAGGACTCAAGTTAGATATTTTGCAAACCACAGGAAGAATGCTCCGGGGCTTGCCTTTTAGGAAAGAGCTTGGCTGATGGTTGGGACACTCGAGAAGATCAGCTTCGGGATCCTCTTCTGCTGCTATCTCCCGCACCAGAGCTTCCTGCTGGCCTTCCTCTTCTGGTGCTCCGGGAACTATCGTTTCGAACTCTGACGATCCTGTATGATGCATAGTGCGTATGAATACCATGTATACATAAAAATACAATGCTGATGCTGATGGTGAATGAATGCTCAGCTAAGATAAATGATATGATTTTGAAACATATAAGATAAGCACATGTCATCTGCATTCTCTTCTACCGACAAATCTTAAACAAACCTCGCATTACAATTTACTCGCATGCTATAAGGAATTATAAACAACCATTGTTTTGCATACTACCTTCTACTGAACCAAAACCAATAACAGATCACACACATCACAAATATCATAAAAAGCATTTTTACACACCTGAAATAATAGCTTTAAAGCATTATTACTTATTAAAAGAAATCAGGGTAGAACTGCAACATGACTTTAGACTACTCAGAAAATTCTGTAAAATTTATAAGAGCTTAAACATATCTAATATGGACTACCATAAAAATTTCAGGTCAAAATAGTAAGTACTTTATCCTACACAAAAATAACAATACAACATAATTTAATGGGCCTAAAATACTTTGTACATAGGAATATGTGAAACTATAGATCTCAGAATATCATTAACTCTAGATTAGCTTAAAAACACTCTCTAAAAAGTTTCATGCACAAATTCCTTATATATTATTTATTATGAATTATTTATCATCTAATAGAAGTAGGCACCATAACTAGACAGAGCAAACTTTCCATAGGACATAGCCTCACAACATTTTTCACAGATAGAGCATGACATAAGAAGACTAACAAATTTGGTCTCACATTTTTCTGAGCAACAGAGAATTACTTATGTATTTTCTAAGATAAAAGAAATTAATAGAGATAAATAAATCTATATAGAAAAGTATCACAAATTTCACATTTCATATTTTTCATGCATAGATCTTCTCATAAGAAAAATACTACAAGTTGAACCAACTCATTTGGATGAAAAATGAAGAAGTTATGATTTTTCAAAGATTTAACAAAAATCTGGAATCAGTTTCTTTAAAAGAAAAAGGAAAACACTTTTGCACCGGAGACCCTAAGTTTACCAGAAATCGAATAAGCCTGATAAAGAAATTCCCTGTGTCTGGCAGATATGCACAAAGCACCTTGGCTTTCGTCGTATTCAAGGACGAGGTCCTTGCACAGGGGAGGGGCAAATCGACGGCGTCGGCGCGGCGTCGCCGTGGCTCCCCGGCTAAATTGAACACAGGAAAAGCACGAGCGGGTCTAGGCGCTTTGATTCAAGGTCCTAGCGTGGTCAGAGCGGGGCCGTGGCGGCTCGGCCACGTGCACAGGGCGGACGGCGGCTTCCCGACCGTCGGCACGGTCGAAATCCTGCGAGGAACGACCCGCACTGGCTTCATGGACTAGGGTTACAGCTTCTACAATGCAAGGCGCAGCTACTGCTCGAGACAGGAAGAGAAGATGATGGCCGAATCGACCGAAACGCGGCGGCGGCGGTCACCGGTTCACCGGCCGCGGGGAAGAAGCTCTTGATTGGGGCCTTACCCTTGGCGAGGATGGCTGCTGGCAGGCGCAATAGCAAGCGCACGTCGAGGCGAGTCTAGTGGCGTGCTCGGGGAAGAAAATGAGCGGCGGCGATGGCTCGACGATGGCAGCGCGTTCGGCGGCGGCGACGGCGAGCTCGCGGAGCGGGAGAAAGGAGGCAGGGAGAGCAGAGAATGAGAGGGGGACAGAAAGGAGGGAGCGGCCCGCACTCGCTTTAATGCGGTCAGAACGGTCGTGGCCGCCCCGGACCGCCGGTGTACGCGCGCCACGTGGAGCGCGCGGGCTGGGCGCAATGGGCGGTGGCCGGCCATTTCCCTGACGGCTTTGACCAACCGTCACTGAAATGCTATTTCTATGACCTCTAATACAAACTTTTCTGCCCTATAACTCCCAAACCAAGCCGAATTAGCCAAAACTTATATTGAAGAAAATGTAGTTTTAGAAGAGTAGAACATTTCATCTATACAAAGTATGGCTAGATTCTATATAGATTTTGAAATACAAAAATCCAAATGAAAATGCCTTTAAAATTCCCTAAAATGGAAAAACAGCCCCCAAACCTGCCTTTTTCTACATTTTTGAACATCTTCCAAGCATTTTCATGAAAAGTGGTAATAACAACTTTGTTCCTTATGAAATTCTCTACAAACTTTATTTAGGGTGTACACACATGCAAATACTCTAGCTACCACTTTAAAATCAGTCAAACAAAATCACTTTCATGGTCCACCGTGGTCAACCATGACATCAAAGTTTAATTAACCAAAACCATGAACATAAACCTAGATTCATTTGGTGTCCTAATCATGTCTAGGTTACTTTAGAGGTCATCAAGCACCAAACACTCATACCACTTATCCAAGTCATGTGAAATGCAACCATAATTTGAATAACTCAAGCATCCACATAAAATAACAATTGCTCTTTTCATCAATGCTATGCATAATGATGCTTATGCTTAAGAATGCAAGTGATTATGCATGCTTAACACCAGAGTGTTACATTCCTTCTCCCCTTAAAGAAATCTCACCCCGAGATTTAAGTAGACTAACCATTCTTTATGAAAATCGGGATATACTACTTTTAAAAAGTCATCCGTTTCCCAAGTGGCATCGCTATCATCATGATTGCTCCAAGAAACCTTGTATTGCTTGACCACGCGATTCCTGGTCACTCTGTCTTTGACATCTAGGAGTCTCATAGGTTTCTCTTCGTAAGTTAAATCCGAACTTAGCTTAATGTCCTGGACTTTGACGGCTTCTTCTGTTGGAACACGCAGACATTTCTTGAGTTGGGATACATGGAAAACAGGAAACACTGTGCTCATCTCTGCAGGCAGTTGGAGCTTATAAGCCCACAATCCTTTTCTTTCCACTATCTAATACGGACCAACATAACGTGGTGCTAGTTTTCTTTTAACTCCAAAACGTTGCACTTTCTTCATAGGAGAAACCTTCAGATACACATAATCACCAACATTAAAAGCTATAGGTCTTCTTCTCTTGTCAGCATAACTCTTCTGACGGGACCGTGCAGGTACGATGTGTTGTTGAATTGTTCGAACTTGTTTTTCAGCTTCTTTAACAAAGTCAATGCCATAATATCTTCTTTCTCCAGGTCCTACCCAATTCGCAGGCGTTCTACATCTTCGACCATACAGTGCCTCATAAGGAGCCATCTGTATACTCTCTTGGTAACTATTGTTATAAGAAAATTCTGCCAAAGGTAACCATTTCTCCCATGAACCCTTGGATGATAGAACACAAGCTCTCAAGAGATCTTCAAGAATTTGATTCACTCTTTCCGTCTGACCTGTCGTTTGAGGATGATAAGCTGTACTACGATTCAGCTTTGTCCCCAAATCCTTCTGCAAGTGTTCCTAGAAATGAGCGGTAAACTGAGATCCCCGATCAGATACAATTGTCTTGGGAATTCCATGCAAACGAATGATCTCCTGAAGATAAATATCAGCATATTGGGGCGATCGATAATCAGTACGAACTGGAATAAAATGTGCACTCTTGGTAAGTCGATCCACGATTACCCAAATAGAGTCATGCCCTTTTGGGGTTGTGGGAAGTCCGGTAATGAAATCCATACTGATATCTTGCCACTTCCACTCAGGAATCGCAACGGTTGAAGCATTTCGGCTGGCTTCAAATGAACAACCTTTATGCGACAACAGATGTCACACCGTGCAACATAAGCGGCAATCTCTTTTCTCATCTTGGTCCACCAATAGCGAGCCTTCAGATCATGAAACATTTTACTACCTCCAGGGTGAATTGATAACTTTGATAAGTGAGCTTCATCCATAATTTTATTTTTGAGTTCTCTATCCTTTGGTACGACTAGACGATCATCAAACTATAAGATTCCCTTCTCGTCTATTCTGAAATGCTTGATTTGCTGTTTCAACACCCTTGCCTTGATATGACCTATACCCTTGTTGGTTTTTTGACCTTTAATGATCTTGCTTTCAAACGAGCAACTAATTTGAATGTTATGCAGCACAACAGGATGCATGAGATTAAAGCCATCTGCTAACAAAGGTTGGATCACATGGCAATGAGATTTCTGACTCAACGCATCTACGACTACGTTTTCCTTGCCTGGATGATACAAGATCTCCATATTGAAGTCCTTAATAAACTCCATCCATCGATGTTGTCTCATGTTCAACTCGAGTTGAGTGAAGATATACTTCAGACTCTTGTGGTCAGTGTAGACTTTGCAGAAATTACCCAGCAAGTAATGCCTCTAGATTTTTAGAGCATGCACAACAGCTGCTAGCTCCAAATCATGTGTTGGATAATTCACTTCATGCTTCTTCAACTGACGTGAGGCATAAGCTATGACTCTTCCTTCTTGCATAAGCACACATCCTAAGCCTGTTTTTGATGCATCACAATATACATCAAAAGGTTTCCCTAAATCTCGTTGTGCAAGAATAGGAGCAATGGTCAACAGTTCCCGCAAGGTATGAAAAGCCGTTTCACACTCTTTTGTCCAGACAAACTTCTTCTCTTTCTGTAACAGACTTGTCATAGGTTTGGCAATCTTCGAAAAATCCAGAATGAAGCAACGATAATATCCAGTTAGACCAAGAAAACTCCAAACTTCATGCACAGAAGTCGGCGCTTCCCAATTCATAACCTCTTGTACTTTGCTCGGGTCTACTGAGATTCCCTCATCTGATAGAACATGGCCAAGGAATTGAACTTTCTTGAGCCAAAACTCACACTTGCTAAACTTAGCATACAGCTTATGCTCCCTAAGTCTTTCTAAAACAATCCTCAGATGCTCGACATCATCTTCTTCATAGCCATCAAACTGGGAGGAATGAAATTCCCCCGAAAAGCACGTACAAAGCGGTCCCAAGTAATAGGAACTCTCGGCGGAAAGGTGGTGTGATGCTGCTTCCACCACATCACCGCTTGTCCCTCAAGTTGATGGGCTGCATATTCCACTTTTAGCTCTTCTGATAACCTGAGAAGACAAAACTTGTCTTCCATTGTGTTGAGCCATTCATCTGCCTCCAGCAGTTTCGGAGCTTCTTTAAATACCGGAGGTTTTGTGTCCTGAAAATCCTTGCAGCTGCTATACTGATTCTGCTGAGGACCCTGATGAATATCACGGGCCAAACTTTCACGAAGAAGCTGCTTCACGTTGCGTTGGCTGCCCAGAAACTGAGCAAACAGCTGCTCCGCATTGGTCAGAGGTGGGGGTGGTACACCACGAGCAGTGTTATCTACACCCTCATCAGATCCACCACTGCCATTAGCACCCGAACCACTATGGGTAACCGGCATCTGCACATTCCAGCAATAAGGACTTATCAGGTGAATGTTGTCACAATGAGAGGTGAATGTAAAAATTATGCCAAACTAAATTTATTGAGGAGAATAAATTCGCACAATAAATAGAGGCACAATAATTTCAATTTCACATCACAACATCCCTAATAATATTACTTCGAACCATCGAAAAGTGTCTTACAACATCCACATTTTTGCCAGCATACATACACTGGACTTTTAAAGGTGTACGGATATCGCCACATCAAACACCATGTTCCAACATTACATCAAAGTCTCAATAGCGTGCAAAAGGGTTATATGACCACCTGACAGGATCGCAAAAGAACAACTAGAGACTAGCGATCATCAACAAGGCTACTCATCATTGTTGCTACCCTCACTAGAAGCACCGTCCAAAGACCTCCTAGCTGCTGCTAAGGCTGCCCTCAGCTGACGGATCTCCTCCTGCTTCCTGTGCACCTCCTCGTGAAGACTAGCATTGTAAGCACGAACATCCTCCACGTCCTCTAGCACCTGCTGCTGACGGATGCTAAGACGACTGAACTCGGATCAGGCTTCATCCCTAGCCTGAGCCATCTTCTGGCTCTCCTAAACAACCTTGTCTCGATGCTGAGACACACGGGCTACCTCCTCTCTTGAGCGCTAAAGCTTGCGTGTCAACTCACGCTTCTCCTTGCGTGCATCAGCTCGAGCCTCCTTGAAATCCTCACTCAGACGAAGTGCCTTAGTCTCCATGCTGACATAGGCCCTCATCACTGCAAACATAGCACTCATGGCAGGCGTGCTGCTACCCTGTGCCTCCTCAGGACCTGCCTCCAGTGGTTTTCCCTCAGCATGTGGCCACCTAGAAAGGCGGTTAGCAAAAGGAAACACACCAGGAAAAGCCTGGGCAAGCTGGTGTGGGATCTCCTCCATCAGGTGCTCCACCATGTCAAAAGCTGCAAACGTGGCACCCGTCTTGGCAGTCCTGCCCACACCAAAACAGCGCCACCCAACCCAGTGGGGGTCACCGTCCAAAGGTGGGACAACTACCTATAACACCCTGATTTTTGAACTTTAAAATTTAAATGAATTTGATTTTTATTATAGCATAGATGTTTTAAATTCATAGGACAATTATCAAAGTTTTATGAATTACTTTAAAATGAGTAGCACGTTAGAAAACCCTGCATTGTTGCATTCATGCTGCTGCATAAGTTTTCGGTTGACTTGTTTGAGCTCTTTGTGTCATCCCTGTTGTGTTTTAGGGTTTTGCATTATGCTCTAACTTGTCCCCACTAACCCTATACTAGCAAGACCTAGTCTAACTAGCCCAGGCCGGTCCCTAGAGGGTCCTGGCCAACCCTAGCCTCTCCTGGCCAAGTTTGGCCAGCCATGGCCAAGCCTAGCAGCTGCAGCACTGGCCACAGCCGGCCACGGCCACCCCGGCCAGCGAGCCAGGCCACGCCGCGCAGCCCAGCGCCCGCGGGCCAGCAGGCCGCGCGCCCGCGTAGGCCGGCCCGGCCACCAGCCGCAGCGCGCCGCGCCGCCTTGATGGGCCGAGCGGCCCAATAGGCCGCGGCACCGCCACGCCGCGCGCACGCCGCCCGCGTCGCTGACGTCAGCCCGACGCCAGCAGCTTGCGCCAGCGCTCGCGTCACCGCACCCACGGCCGCTGACAGGTGGGGCCCACATGGGTGGGGCCCACCCGCACAGTATCGTCTCCCCCACGGGGACGGACATCGGCTCGGTGTCGGGCGCAGCCCGAGCCGCCCGCGCGCCGCGCGAGCGTGCGACCCGAGGACCACCGGGCCGTATAAAGCCGGTCGACCACCTCTCCGCGCCGCCTCTCCAAATCCTAGCCGCCACCGTGCCTTCCGTTCTGCCGCTTTCCGGTAACCCTAGGTCGCCGCCGCCGCTCGGAGCTTCGTCCGCCGCCGTCGATCTCCGTCACCGGCCCGTTCTCGCCGTCAAGAACCACCTCACCGGCTTCGCCTTGAGGTGAGACGCCGCCGGTGCACTCGGCACCCCTTCCTGTGCCCCGCAGCGCTCGCCTGCCGCGAGACCGTGTCACACCCTGATTTCAGAGGAATGAAACCAAGACCCAAAATTCATGTGCGCCAGGAACAATTTACACACATGAACGACAAATTACATGGTTCAAAAGCATAGTGTTCGAATAAAACATAGTATAACGATTACATCGTACCATTATTACATAATTGTCATCAGAGTAAAGCGGAATATAAATCACATCGTCCAAAGCGAATAACAACTAAACGACGTAGAAGTAGCGACTTCATCTCGCCACAGGAAGGTCGACGGCAGCATCACGACGCCTAGCATCCCGGATAGTTCTCAGGAAAGTCACCATCCGAGTCATCACTCGAGCATCCTTTGGTTGGGAAATAGCAAGGGTGAGTTCCATGTCGAAACTCAGCAAGTACAGACGGAAAGTAATGACATGCAAGGCTAGTACAAGGTAAAGCTAAAAGGTAGACTGCAGTAGCATTTTAATGTAGCAATTAAGACTTTTACTTAGCAACCTATTCTCTAATCAACTTGGTTGAAACACCCAACCCTTTATTAAGGTTCAAGTAGTATTTAATGAATCATTTATCATCACAGATATACGCATATATCATTAATATCGTTAACCTTGAGATCGCCATCTCAAGCAACACAGGATAGCCATCCCGTTCAGAAACAGAGGTAACCACCTCCTCAACCGCATCACCATGATTTAACGATTTATTCCATTTGACTAATCATGCGAGGATCTAGGCCGCTCGTGACCGTGAGCACGGACGATATATCGATTTTAACTCTGCGCAGAGGTGTACACTTTCACTCTAGATTGTGATTACTCTTGGTGCTCGAGGTGATCAACCTCTTAGCCCATTGCCGAGATAGGCTGGCAGAGGTCACAACAAGGTCCTTCACAGGGTCATAGGCAGTAACAACCCGCCAGCCTTGAGTCCAAGCGTATGGGAGACTTCCCCATGAGGCCACCCCCATCACGGATCCACAGCCCCTCCCATACTAAATACTTGTAAACAAGCCCCAGCAGCCATAGCCATGGCCACCCGTCGGTAAGCTGTCTCCTGCCCATGATGGTCCCACTAATAGACCAAGCCAGAGCCCATTAGCCTAGAGCTGTACGGAAGTCCCAGGTTGCCGCTCCACGAAAGGTCCATAAGGGGGAGGAGATACGGATGACCCCGTCGCTACGAGCCCTCTGACATCTGTTCCCCCTTCTTTCACCGCCAACCAACGATGCGGACATGCATCACTTCCCCAACAGCCGAAGCCAAGAGCCTACGGCTCTAACATATTTTAAGAAGCAAGTTTTATCTTCATTAGGCAGGTGAAAGGTGAGGTAGAGCACTAGCAACCTAATAACCTGTTAACTAGAACCCCCATACGATACGTGTGGGTAAAGTGGCTAGTAGATCTTATGGTTTGCCGATTTATGACACATGCAATATATTAATTAAAAGTGAATAGGCGCAAAATGATCAAAGGATGCCTGCACTTGCCTTGGTTGATGTCCTGCTGCACGTAGTCCTCTGGGTTCTGCTGGTCCTCGTTCACCCACGTCTCGTTCTCTATTCGCCACAATTATCACACACGCATAATACATGCAAACATACATACTTTAATTAGGACAGTACACCAAAACATCTCAACAGTAGCAAACAATAACATAGAAATATTCTACTTGTCGAGACGATTCCAAAAAGTATAAGTTTGCTAAAATCGGAGTTAAAACGTGAAAGTTATGGCTAAAACAAGACTAGGGGTTAAACTGCAAAAGTCAGGGCTAACATCTAATTAACTTTGAACTGCGCAGGACTAAATTGTAAATATAGGAAGCCACAGAGGCTTTTCTGCAAAAGTGCCATGGCTGTCGGCGGCCTGATCGCGTTGACGCGGTCAGCGCACACGTGGCGCTGACGTGGCGCCTGCGTGGCAGCCACGTGGCTGACACCTCAGCAGGTGACGTGGCCGGGTTGACCCCCGGTCCACGGCGGGTCAGCGGCCGATCTGAGCCGCTCGGCTCAGATCCGACGGCTGGCAATCACCCGGCGGCGCGGGGTTGCCGGAGCGGCGCCGAGACGGCGGCGCGCTCGCCGGAGCTAGCCGGAACGGAGCTCCGGTGGTCGGTTCAGGACACGGAGAGCACCGGGGTAACGAGCTCGGTCTCGCGGGCTCGGCTGCAGGGTCGATGGCGGTGGAGGAGGACCGGAGGCGGCGGTTTGTGCGGCGACGCCATGGCCGACGGCGGTCTCGCGGCAGGCGAGCGCTGCGGGGCACAGGAAGGGGTGCCGAGTGCACCGGCGGCGTCTCACCTCAAGGCGAAGCCGGTGAGGTGGTTCTTGACGGCGAGAATGGGCCGGTGACAGAGATCGACGGCGGCAGACGAAGCTCCGAGCGGCGGCGGTGACCTAGGGGTACAGGAAAGCGGCGGAACGGAAGGCACGGTGGCGGCTAGGGTTTGGAGAGGCGGCGTGGAGAGGCGGTCGACCGGCTTTATACGGCCCGGTGGTCCTCGGGTCGCACGCTCGCGCGACGCGCGGGCGGCTCGGGCTGCGCCCGACACCGAGCCGGTGTCCATCTCCGTGGGGGAGACGACACTGTGCGGGTGGGCCCCACCCATGTGGGCCCCACCTGTCAGCGGCCGTGGGTGCGGTGACGCGAGCGCTGGCGCAAGCTGCTGGCGTCGGGCTAACGTCAGTGACGCGGGCGACGTGCGCGCGGCGCGGCGGTGCCGCGGCCTATTGGGCCGCTCGGCCCATCAAGGCGGCGCGACGCGCTGCGGCTGGTGGCTGGGCCGGCCTACGCGGGCGCGTGGCCTGCTGGCCCGCGGGCGCTGGGCTGCGCGGCGTGGCTCGCTGGCCGGGCTGGCCGTGGCCGCTGCTGGCCGGCTGTGGCCAGTGCTGCAGCTGCTAGGCTTGGCAGAAGACGACACCGCCAGAAGACGGTCCCAAGATGGGATACCTTCATATAAACATGTGTGCAACATGTGAATAATCCGGCATCAATAAGCACTCCCCTAGACTGGCATTGCATCCAATCATGCTCTCACAACTCACACTTACCAGGGCGTAGAGGCAATTTGATCCGTACATTACCACTCAAGTGAATGGCACCCATACGACTCCGTCATTGTATAGGCAATGATAAAATAGAAAATATGATGCAATTTCCCCCAAGTCAGTACTTAATTAAGCCACCTGAATCCTATTGGGCATAAAGGATATGACCACTGGCACACTCTAGTTTTCAAAACCATAGATTTGAACACCTATATATAACTATAATTTTTGTAAATACCTTTCACAAACCAAAAACTCTTTTAGTTTAAATACTTGTGAACAGTAACACGCTAAACCTTGCTCCGATGCCAGCTGTGACAGAACCGACCAATTTATTAGAGCACAAGCACATAATTCGCCATTAAGACAGCAAACTGCATGATTGAGACCTAATAAACCCGGTAGTCATTCTGAAATCTCAAAGGATTTTAAACATTTCCAGCACGACCAAGATCATAATGAGTTTAGCGTTCACCATTCACAACGTACATAGTTCGCACATAGTTTTACACCATCGGAGTACGAATAAAGTTATTACAAACCAAGTTTAAATTTTGAAATAAAGCGGAAGCGATTTAGTTCAAATCCACACACACACACTTAGTTCAAATACAGTGCCAGGTCCTCGATCAATATCCAGCAAAAGCATAAGGTAGAGTAGAGTGACCATGCCCAAGGTCTAGTCATCACCCAACGCGGGATAGAAGCAGTGCTGACAATAGCCATAAAACATCTCACCATCTGCAACAACATGGGAAATAAAACCCTGAGTATGAGAATGTACTCAGCTAGACTTACCCGTCATAAACTAAAAATAAATTGACTCCAAGGAGTATGCAAGGCTATATAAGTAGGATAGCTGACTCATCAGTTACAGAAAAGCTTGCATTAAAGAAAGATTGGACCATAACCTTCTAGCATTGTATTTTAATTTAATTAACCTTATCATGCTAAATTAGCACCTGTACTAAACAAGCATGGTAATAATTACTCAACAAGAATAGTAACCAACTCCGGTTGCCGTGGCTCCCTAGCTAAATTAGCCGTTGCCGTGGCTCCCCGGCTAAATTGAACAGAGGGAAAGCACGAGCGGGTCTAGGCGCTTCGATTCAAGGTCCTAGCGCGGTCGGAGCGGGGCCGTGGTGGCTCGGCCGCGTGCACAGGGCGGACGGCGGCTTCCCGACCGACGGCACGGTCGAAATCCGGCGAGGAATGACCCACACTGGCTTCATGGACTAGGGTTACGGCTTCTACACAGCAAGGCGCAGCTACTGCTCAAGACAGGGAGGGAAGATGACGGCCGAATCGACCGGAATGCGGCGGCGGGGGTCACCGGTTCACCGGCCGCGGGGAAGAAGCTCTCGATTAGGGCCTTACCCTTGGCGAGGATGGCTGCTGGCAGGTGCAATAGCAAGCACACCTCGAGGCAAGTCTAGTGGTGCGCTCGGGGAAGAAAATGAGCGGCGGCGATGGCTCGGCGACGGCAGCGCGTTCGGCGGCGGCGACGGCGAGCTCGCGGAGCGGGAGAAAGGAGGCAGGGAGAGCAGAGAATGAGAGGGGGACAGAAAGGAGGGAGTGGCCCGCACTCGCTTTAATGCGGTCGGAACGGTCGCGGCCCCCCCGGACCGTCGGTGTACGCGCGCCACGCGGAGCACGCGTGCTGGGCGCGATGGGCGGTGGCCGGCCATTTTCCTGACGGCTTTGACCAACCGTCACTGAAATGCTATTTCCATGACCTCTAATACAAACTTTTCTGCCCTATAACTCCCAAACCAAATTGAATTAGCCAAAACTTATATTGAAGAAAATGTAGCTTTAGAAGAGTAGAACATTTCATCTATACAAAGTATGGCCAGATTCTGTATAGATTTTGAAATACAAAAATCCAAATGAAAATGCCTTTAAAATTCCCTAAAATGGAAAAACAGCCCCCAAACCTGCCTTTTTTAATATTTTTGAACATCTTCCAAGCATTTTCATGAAAAGTGGTAATAATAACTTTTGTTTCTTATGAAATTATCTACAAAATTTATTTAGGGTGTACACACATGCAAACACTCTAGATACCACTTTCAAATCAGTCAAACAAAATCACTTTCATGGTCCACCTTGGTCAACCATGACATCAAAGCTTAATTAACCAAAACCATGAACATAAACCTAGGTTCATTTGGTATTATAATCACGTCTAGGTTACTTTAGAGGTCATCAAACACCAAACACTCATACCACTTATCCAAGTCATGTGAAATGCAACCATAATTTGAATAACTCAAGCATCCACATAAAATAACAATTGCTCTTTTCATCAATGTTATGCATAATGATGCTTATGCTTAAGAATTCAAGTGATTATGCATGCTTAACACTAGAGTGTTACGCTCCGCCTCCTCTTCCTCGCACTGACGCCATGGCGAGCTCCTTTGCCAAGGCCACAGATGGTCAACCCTTTTTTTCCCCTCCTCGTCCTCTCTCTCTAGTTCTTGTCATAGGCCGATCTAGGTCTTTTATCCTCAGTAGAAGAGTTTCCACCCACTAGATCTGCAAATAGACGATCCTAACTTCGATCAGACTACTCATTATATGATGTTCCATATTGTGTGTACACATTATGCAGTGAGACTTTAAGTCGTACTTTGCTTTTTTGATGTGATACTAGAATCATCAACGAGTAGGAAATATCTCAAGGGGAAACTATTAGAACCAATTCTATTTTAACTATTAGAGAAGAAACAACCTTACCTTAGCCTCACTTAATTCCGCAGTTTCAGTCTCCAAGAGTGCAGTCAACTAGTCAAAAAAATCCATAAGGGCTTGTCATGTAGTCATATTTATCTCAATCCACATTTGGACCGGATTGCGTGAAACTTAAGCTATTTTCCACTCCAAACCACCCTTACACAATGGATTGAGGTGGATAAGAATGCATCTGAATAAAGCCTAAAATGATTTTGATTCACTAGAGAAGTATTTTCTAACAGAGTATCTAAATATAAAACATCTATGCAAGAATCTACCAACCCTACAAACTTGCTTTGCTCGTTAGATGCATACTCCATGGTCTCAAACTAAGCGCACATCCCATTTCTTGAGAAAACTAAACAACTTTATAGTAAAATATTATCAATAATTTTATAATAAATAAGTTTATTATAAAAATACTGTATAATAGCAATACTTAGTATGTATAATAATTATTACTACTTTTTAGTATATATTATTAGTACTTTTTTTTGTTATATTTCATCAAACTGAAACCTTTTGCTTTTGACTCATTAAAGAACAAGATGTATTTTAGAAGAAGAGGGCCCTATTTAGAATTTCTAGGATAAGGGATTTCAATTAAAATATTTTGGCTAATAATTTCTAAGAACATCTTTTAACGTTTCAAGGCAGAATTTATTTTAATTAAGAATTTTAAGGATGCTTTTTAAGAAGGAAAATTTGATGATGTGATGTGAAACCTTTTCCACAGTATAGTCGGCGGGCGAAGCCGGCGGTCACCGTCACACTGGCAGCGATCAATGGCACGAATCATGGCGCGCATCCAACGAAGCCATCGAACCCAACGTGTCATATGAACCCAGCCGAGCCACACCTAAAGCCACATTCTTTGAGCTTCTACCGGTACCAATCCCACCCGGCGCCGCCATCTCCCACCTCTCTTTCTCTCCCCCGCACCAGCAGCCCAGCACACACCCGAAGAGGCGCCGCTAGGGTTTGCTCCGACTGCCGCGAAACCTAGACCTTACGGCTCCCTCCCACAGCTTAGGCCGCCATTCACTAATCTAGCTGCTGCGCTTCGCTCCCCGCTCCGATTGGGAGCTAGGGTTTAGCTAATCTCCCAGCTCAGCTTCGGGTCGCGGCGGCGCGGCATGGCGGGGTACGGGGAGGAGGACCAGCACGCCATGAACGGTTACGAGGAGGAAGAGGAGGAAGAAGAGGTTGAAGAGGTCGAGGAGGAGGAGGTGTACGAAGAAGAGGAGGAGGAGGGGGACGGGGAGGGGGAAGCCGACGAGGGGGCTGCTGCAGCCGCCGAGGCAGCGGCGATGGCGGCCGAGACGAGAAGCGCCGTTGGAGGCCGGGGCCTAGCGGAGGCGGAGGCGGAGGCCGTTGGGGATGTTGATACTGGTGGCGAGGATGGGAGGGATGCGGATTCTGGTGGTGGTGGTGCCTCGGGGTGAGTTCCATTTTCTTGGTATCTAGGGTTTTCGTGTATGGTCTGATCTGTTGTATTGATTGGATTAGGTGTGGCTGATAGTTTTTGGTTTGGTGCATCCTCGTATGTGATTTTGCAGGAAGATTTTCGTAGGGGGTGTAGCCTGGGAGACAACCGAAGGTAGTGAGCAATTCCTTTGGGATCTAATAACTATGAGGCCATTTTAGTTTGTATCAAGTAAAATGTTGTTAGCTGCGTTTGCCTCTGGGAAAACAACACAGTACAAAGGCAAATTAGTTCTTAGCTGTGTTTTGTTAGCATAAAAGAAAAATACACTGCAAAGATATAGTTGTTTCTGCTTTCATGTGTTACTGGTCAAGTTCTGCATTTGTTGGATGAGTCACTGATGCACTATGAATTTTCTTAGGTAGGCTAATGTATGTGGTAAAAGGTTAATTGGGAGCTACTGCTACCGAGCAAAGTATATTGATGGAAGCACGCCTATACTTTGTTTTCTTGTTGGCGTGTTCTTAAATAGTAATATAAAACATTGCTATTTGGCGATTTGTGCCAGCCTACTTAATTGATTTCAGAAATATAGCCATTCTGAAGTCTGATCATTAAGTTTATTTAAAGAAAGTTGCTACATGATCTTTGTCTAATTACTAAACTGGTTATGGGATGCTGTTCGTGTTTGTCTGCTCCGTTGTTTTTCGTGTTGATCAGTCCCTATTGTGCTGCGACGATCATATTAATACTATAGTCATGTTAAATAGACTATTAGTCTATATGCTTTATTCATGTAATTATTCTGGAACTGTTTGTCGTTTGACCAATGCAGATTGGGCTTCATTTGGTGTATTGGTAGGAGTGATTCTTCTTTGATCTGTCTGATAACCAAGAAATCTGTCCGATAACTTAGACCGATAACTCGGAAAATAATAATTGTGACTCAGTGTGTATGTGAAATAGAAAACAGCAAATGACTTTCATTTCAATAATTTGATGACAATGTGAGTGAACTGGAAAATAGGAGAAGTATTTTATTTGAGAAATTGAATGACAATTGTCTGCTCACAATAATGTTCTAGAATTATGTCAGTTTTGTATTCCTAAGTTTTAATCATAGAAGTGTCATGGTCTTTAATGTCACATTATTAGTTTGCAATCTCGTGTAGGTATTCCTCTGTAGCTTAACTGTAGTTGTCTTCAAGATGAATCTTTCCCATTAATGATCCTCCAAATCTACTCCAAAACTGTATGTGAACCTTTTAGGAGTGTCATGTTGCTCTACTTTTTTTTAGTGATCAGTAGTCTGCAGCTACAAAAGAAACATTAGAACATGGATTGCTGATCCCATAGAACAATAAGTTTTTGTTAGAACCTGATTATTTTGCTTATCTCCTGCTATATGCTCCATTTGCATGTGCAGAAACATTCACAAAGCATTTTCAGAAGTATGGAGCTATCACTGATTCTGTTATCATGAAGGACAAGCATACTAGGATGCCTCGTGGATTTGGATTTGTTACATTTTCCGATCCATCTGTGCTTGACAGGGTTCTAGAGGATGATCATGTCATAGATGGAAGAACAGTAAGGCTTCTGTTCAATATCCAAAAATCGTGATCTTAATTTTGGACTATATTCTCAACTCCGTTTTTTATGCTTCAAGGTTGAAGTCAAAAGGACTGTTCCGAAAGAGGAAATGTCATCGAAAGATGGACCGAAGACAAAAAAGATCTTTGTGGGTGGTATCCCATCGTCTCTTACCGAAGGTACAAGCGATGTTGAAACCTTTTTATTTCAGGCAGAAGATATCTCAACATTCTATTGAACTCACAAATTATAATAACTTTGATTAGCCACCAGCTATAGCTGTTGTGCCTTGAAAACATTCGTTCCAAATGTAAGCATGCTTAATATGAACTTTGCAGATAAATTAAAGGAGCACTTCTCTTCATATGGGAAGATTGTTGAGCATCAGATTATGCTTGATCATAGCACTGGACGTTCACGCGGCTTTGGATTTGTCACATTTGAAAGCGAGGATGCTGTTGAAAGGGTTATGTCAGAGGGGAGAATGCATGATCTTGGAGGCAAACAGGTCACTTCTTTATCTTTCATTGTGTTTAGTGATGGTAAATATCATTGGCATGTACTCCCTCCGTCCCAAAATAAGTGTCGTTCTCGCTTCCCGAGAAACAACTGCCGGCAATTATATATTAAAATATATAAATATTTATGCTAAGTAATTAGTATCATCGGAAAGATCATTTCGTCTAGTTTTTTAATAAATTTATTTAATGATATAAATATTACATGTATTTTGTACAAATTGAGTCAAACTTGTGGCACGAAAACCCAAAGCGACGTTTATTTTGGGACAGAGGGAGTAAGCAGTTTTGCAGTTGTCTGGTTCAATTAGCAAATGGTCTTAACTTGGCATGCTGTACTTCATTGTTATTGTTCTCTCAATTTAGTTAGTAATCATGAGGAATTGCATCTGTCTCTGTACAATAACTGATGTGTTTGGGAGTCCTAGGACATTGATCGTTGTTTGTTTAGTACTCCCTCCGTTCCAAATGGTAAGATGTTTTGGCTTTTGCAGATACATTGATTTTACTATATATCTAGATGGTAGGATTCCTAATCCTACCGGGGATGTTGCAGAGTTTGTATGGATGCGAGGGTGGACGAGCTGGCTTGGGACCTCGCTGGCGGTGGCTGGGCGCCGTCGCGAAGTTTGCTGGCGCGGGAAAGAAGGAAAGTGGCGGCTAGGGTTGACTCCTGGCTCCCAAAGGAAGCCGGAAACAATTGATAATTGTTTCTGCTTAATTCTCAAATAATCCCTATTACAAGTATTTATAGTCTGAAATCCACTCTTTTACTAAATAACCCTCACACTAATATATAAATATAAAATACTCGAAATAGATAAATAAGGCCCAATTAGCCACTAGATGACCGGTTGCGCCTTGAGTACTTGATGCCGGTCATAACATCTCTCCCCGCCTCGTCAAACAGCTCGTCCTCGAGCTGCACCTCAGGGTACTGCTCCTTGAAAGCGTCTAGTGGCTCCCATGTATTATCATCCGTTGGCAAGCCCTGCCACTGGACCAAGATGTGCTAGTCGCCCCGACGGAGTTGCGCACGGAGCACCCGCTCGGGCGCTGGCAGAAGGCGCCCATCCTGGACTGGCGGAAGAGCAACCGGAGACGTTGGTGGAGTGCCTGTGTACGCCTTCAGCTGGCTGACATGGAAAACATCATGGAGTCAAGCGCCCGCTGGGAGTTGGAGACGGTACGCCACCGATCCAATGCGCTCCAGCACTAGGAACGGGCCAGCATAACGCGATCGAAGCTTGCCCTTCAGGTGCGCCACGAGGGCCTGTGTAGGACGGTGCAGAAGACGCAGGAGCACCCACGCGCCCACCTCGAAGGACACATCGCGGTGGTGGTTGTCATAGTACCGCTTGGCGTACTGTTGTGCTTGAAGGAGGCGCTCCCGGACCACATCCAGGAACGCATCACGATCACGAAGCTTGGCGTCAGCCGCCTCTGTCTGGGCCGTGCCATGCTGAAGCGGCAGGAGAGGTGGTGGTGGACGACCGTAGACCACCTCGAATGGCGTAGCCCGGAGAGCCGTCTGGAAGGACGTGTTGTAGCAGTACTCTGCCTAGGAGAGCCCATCGACCCACGAGCGAGGGCGATCTCCCGTGATGCAGCGAAGATACATCACAATGATCCTGTTGACCACCTCGGATTGACCATCCGTTTGTGGGTGGAAAGCCGTACTTAAGCGCTGCTTCACACCTGCAAGCTTAAAAAGATCACGCCACAAGTTGCTTGTGAAGATGGGGTCGCGGTCGCTGACGATGGAGGTGGGGAAGCCGTGGAGGCACACGATGCCGTTGAAGAAGGCACGCGCCACCGATGTAGCCGTGTCGGGGTGGCTGAGGGCGATGAAGTGCGCGTATTTGGAGAAACGATCAACCACCGTCAGGATGACCGACTTGCCATGCACCTTGGGGAGGCCGTCGACGAAGTCCATAGATATATCCGCCCACACCTGCAGCAGCCTGGCTGGGTGCGTGGTCGGGGTTTTGTTCCGCTGGCATGTATCGCACGAGCGGACAAATTCCTGGACCACGGCGCGGTCACCCGGAAAGTAGAAGTCCTGGCGAAGGCGGACGAGGGTCTTCTGTATGCCCTCATGGCCGGCCGTGTGTGCCAGCGCGACCACCTGATGGCAAAGATCACCATGAGCCTGCACAAACACCCGCTTGCCGTGGAGCAGCACGCCGTCGTCGGAGCGCCATGGGGCATCCAGCGCCCCATTGGCCAGCTGCTGGACGAGATCGCCGGCCTCCTGGTCCAGCGCCGTGGCCGCCTGAATGTTGTCGTAGAGGCAGAAGGTCGGCCTAGACACGGCCAGCGCCGCAGAAACATCTTCGTCATGGCGAAAGAGTGCATCGGCCACGGTGTTGAGGCGGCCCGGCCTGTACTCGACGTCGAAGTCGAATCTGAACAACTTGCTGAGCCACTGATGCTGGGGAACGGTGGACAGCCGTTGATCCAGGAAAAACTTCAAGCTGTAGTGGTCGGTGCGGACGAGGAAACGACGGCCCCAGAGGTACGGCCGCCAGTGCCGCACTGCCTAGACCAAGCCAGTAAGTTCGCGCTCGTAGGCCACCAACTTGACGTGGCGAGCAGCGAATGGCCGACTGAAGAAAGCCAGGGACCTGCCCCCTGATGAAGCGCCGCAACGAAACCGGTCCCGGAAGCGTCGCAGTCGACCACGAACTGGCGCTCGAAGTCCGGCATCTGCAACACCGGCGTCGAGGACAAGGCGCGCTTGAGACTGCCGAACGCCTCCTCAGCTTCTGTGTCCCAAACGAACGCCTCCTTGCGCAGGAGACGAGTAAGTGACGCTGCGATGGTGCCGAAATCCTTGATGAACTTCCGGTAGTAGACCAGCCCCAAGAAGCCCCGAACGCCACGGGGTGAGCGGGGGACCGGCCAGGCTGCGACGGCCGCCACCTTGTCACTATCCATAGCGACGCCATCCGCGGAGATGACGTGGCCCAAGTAGGCCACGGAGGAGGCGCCGAAAGAGCACTTGGACTGCTTGAGGAAGAGGCCGTGAGCTCGGAGAGCGCTGAGGACCAGCCCAACATGCTGGAGGTGTGCTGCCCACGACGTGCTGTAGATGAGGATATCATCAAAGAAAGCCGGCACAAACCTGCGCGTTGGAAGGTGGCCGGAGAACATCGTTCATCAGCGCCTGGAAGGTGGCCGGCGCGTTGCACAGGCCAAAAGGCATGACCAAGAACTCGAAGTGCCCATGATGAGTACGGAACGCGGTCTTGTCGATGTCCTCCGGGTGCATGCGCACCTGATGATAGCCCGAACGGAGGTCGAGCTTGGTGAAGTACTTGGCGCAGTGGAGTTCATCGAGAAGTTCATCGACCACCGGAATCGGGAACTTGTCCTTGGAGGTTTTGTCGTTGAGAGCCCGATAGTCGATGCGGAAGCGCCAGGAGCTATCCGCCTTCCTGACCAAAAGGACAGGGGCGGAGAACGGGGATGTAGAGGGGCGGATGATGCCCTGCTCCAACATCGCGGCGACCTGACGCTTGAGCTCATCCTTCTGGAGCTGTGGGTACCGGTATGGCCTGACCGGCACAGGCGCCGTGTCCGGTAGAAGATGGATCCGATGATCATATGGCCGCACAGGCGGCAAGCCCCTCAAAGACCGCACCATGCTGCTGCAGCAGCCGGTCCAGCAGGGGGCGGGACGGGTCGCACGAGGCCGAGGCCAGCAGGTGCTGAGGCGCAGGTGGGGTGGTGTAGAGCGCTCGCACTGCCAGGTGACGCGATGATCGCCCTACTGGAAGGACACCGTGTGGGCGTCGAAATCACAGGTAAGGGGCCCCAAGGTGCCCAGGAAGTCGACGACGAGGATGAAGTCAAAGCAGCCCAACACGAGGCCGACACACGTGACGGGGTAGTAGGCACCGCCGATGAGGGGGGCGTCGCGGGCAACCCCCTCACACTGTAATCGCTCCCCGCTGGCGACGGTGACTCGGAGATGATCGACGCCGGAGGGAGAGAGCCCCAGGCGGCGCATCACGTGGCCCTGGAGGAAGGTATGCGTGGACCCCTTATCCAACAAGGCAAGGAGACGCTCCCCCTTCAGCGTCACTGGCAGCAACATCGTGTTCTCGGTGGGGATCCCTGCTAGAGCATACATGGAGACAACAAGGGCGTTAGCTGTGGCCTCCTCGGCTGGGTTCACGGCATCCTCAATTGGAGCATGTAACAGAACTGACCAATTTATTAGAGCACAAGCACATAATTCGCCATTAAGACGGCAAAATACATGATTGAGACCTAATAAACCCGGTAGTCATACCGAAATCTCGAAGGATTTCAAACATTTCCGGCACGACCAAGATCGTAATGAGTTTAGCGTTCACCATTCACAACGTACATAATTCGCACATAGTTTTACACCATCGGAGTACGAATAAAGTTATTACAAACCAAGTTCAAATTTCAAAATAGCGGAAGCGATTCAGTTCAAATACCACACACACTCATTTCGAATACGGTGCCAGGTTCTTGATCAACATCCAACAAAAGCATTAAGTAGAGAAGAGTGACTATGCCCAAGGCCTAGTCATCACCCAACGCGGGATAGAAGCAGTGCTGACAATAGCCATAAAACATCTCACCATCTGCAACAACATGGGAAAAAAAACCCTGAGTACGAGAATGTACTCAGCTAGACTTACCCGTCATAAACTAAAAATAAAATTGACTCCAAGGAGTATGTAAGGCTGTATAAGAGGGATAGCTGACTCATTTAATTGCGAAAAAGCTGGTATTAAGGAAACAATTAATAAGAACCTTCTAGCAATGTATTTTAATCTGATTAACCTTATCATGCTACATTAGCACCTGTACTAAACAAGCATGGTAATAATTATTCAACAAGAATAGTAACCAATTCCGGTTGAGTATCTTTCAATCTCAACAGCTCAACCATCTCATCTCTTGTTCAAGTTCTTACTACGATGCCGCTGCTCAAGTCAAGTGTTCACTGTCCAGGAACAATGGCGATTATAATCGATTACTAACCAGCTGGCGGGTATTCCTCACACAAACCACACTCACCAGCCACGGCGAGCTACAGATCACCGAAAGTTCAATTCGGGAAAATCGCGAGATCAACAGGTACCATCGTATCCGGGAACCGCCCGGCTGCCTTATTCAGGGCGACCCTGACCTCGGACTTACACTCCGCGTAACCCGTGGTCCCCCATCTTCACCAATACGATGCGTACAGCAGGTCGACTCCCGGCCCAAACCAAACCCAGGCTTCGCGGTCGGAACGACTTATCCTTCCAGCTAAATGTGAGGCATAAATTCAATATGACTTGAGGACGTACAACGGACAGGGTCCTAGTTCGACACAGACGGGATAACCACACCGAACCTCCAGTTCAGTCCCAACACCAATCCCGCCCGGTCTCGATTTATTATCTCCACATGATTATCCAAGATAACAATGTATTCAACGATTCCTAGTCACCACCTATAACTCGCGGATGACAGGAAATCACCCGACTTCTACTGATCTAGTTAAGCAGGGCTAAGCAGATATTCGTACCTGAACCTAACAGGGTTGAAGTATAAGCAGTGGCAAGGAATATAAGTAATGCAGCAACGGTATAAAACAACGCCTATAACTTAATGCATCAAACAAGTAAAGGACTCAAGTTAGATATTTTGCAAACCACAGGGAGAATGCTCCGGGGCTTGCCTTTCAGGAAAGAGCTTGGCTGATGGTCGGGACACTCGGGAAGATCAACTTTGGGATCCTCTTCTGCTGCTATCTCCCGCACCAGAGCTTCCTGCTGGCCTTCCTCTCCTTGTACTCCGGGAATTACCGTTTCGAGCTCTGACGATCCTGTATGATGCATAGTGCGTATGAATACCATGTATACATAGAAATACAATGCTGATGCTGATGGTGAATGAATGCTCAGCTAAGATAAAGGATATGATTTTGAAATACAAAAATCCAAATGAAAATACCCCTTAAATCCCTAAAAATGGAAAAACAGCCCCCTAAATCTGCCTTTTTCAACATTTTTGAACATCTTTCAAGCATTTTCATGAAAAGTGATAATAACAACTTTTGTTCCTTATGAAATTCTCTGCAAACTTTATTTAGGGTGCACACACATGCAAGCACTCTAGCTACCACTTTCGAATCAGTCAAACAAAACCACTTTCATGGTCCACCTTGGTCAACCATGACAATGAAGCTTAATTAACCAAAACCATGAACATAAACCTAGGTTCATTTGGTGTCCTAATCATGTCTAGGTTACTTTAGAGGTCATCAAACACCAAACACTCATACCACTTATCCAAGTCATGTGAAATGCAACCATAATTTGAATAATTCAAGCATCCACATAAAATAACAATTAATCTTTTCATCAATGCCATGCATAATGATGCTTATGCTTAAGAATGCAAGTGGTTATGCATGCTTAACACCAGAGTGTTACAGAGCGGCCCCGTCGTCCTCCGCGGTGTACTCCGGTTCATCGACGGTCTCGAGGTAGAAGAGGCGCTTGCACACGTGGCCGCGCACGTATTGTTCATCATAATTGAAGCAGAGACCCTGTCGGCGCCGCTCCAATTGTTCGACCGGAGTCAGACGACGAAGGCGCGGCTGAACGGGGGCCGCTGAGGGGGGCGGCGTCTGCTGAATAGGAGCCGCCCCGCCCGTCGCTGTCACGGCCGTGATGGGCCGCGATGCGGGTCGCCCACCCCGCGGTTGGATCATCGGCGCCGGCAAGAATGCCGTTGCGCGGCGCTCGTAGGCCCGCGCGAGGTACATGGCGGTCTGCCGATCAGGCGGGTGTTGTAGCTCGACGTCCACCTTGATGTGCTCCGCGAGGCTGCCGACATAGAGCTCGGCCTTTTGCTGCGGGTTCAAATAGCGGGCATGCCAAAGGACCGCATTATAGCGGTTGGAGTACTCCTGGACCGACGAGTTGAAGGGCAGATGCGCGAGCTGAGCGAGACGCGTGCCCTGCGTCGGAGGTCCGAAGCGAAGCTGGCACAGGGCGCGAAAACAATCCTACGCAGGCATGCCTTCATCTTGCTCCAGCGCGTAGTACCACGTCTGGGCGTCGCCGCGGAGGTGGTACGAGGCGAGCCAATTCTGATCCGATGCCAGGGTGCGCTGGCCGCGGAAGAATTGATCGCAGTGATTCACCAGTTGAGGGGGTTGACACTGCCATCAAACGTCGGGAACTCCAATTTGTAGAAGCGTGGAGGCGCATGAGCTTCATGGGCAGCTGCGGCGGCCGAGGCGCCCCCGCCTGCTGCGGTGGTCGCCGGTGCGCCGGACGCGGCCGAGGATGGAGCACCCCGGTAGTAGAGGTTCCCCGCCGCATCACCGTAGACGATGCCGTCGGAGGCGAGAGGCGGACACGGCCGCGCCGGTAGAGGCCGTTGGTGACGCCGTCGTAGACGTGGAGGTGGCCATGGTGTAGACTGGGGCGGCCCCAGCGCCCGCCATCGCCCAGGACGGGATCAGGGATGGCGAGTGCGGCCACTGGATCAGGTGGAGGGGGAGGCCCGAGCTCTGTTGCGCCGGGAGGCTCGCGGAGGGCACCACCGCGGATGGGGCCGGCAGTGCTGGGTGCGGCAGAGGCGGGGCGGGCAGCGACGCCGGGAGAGGCGGCTGCTGCATCAGGGCCGTCCACGCATCTTGCATGGCCATGATACTCTGATGCATCTGCGCCATGTTCTGGGACATCTCGGCGACGACGTTGGCGAGGGACTCCAAGGTGTGGGGCTGGGTACCAGAGGACGCCGAGGCGGCGTCCACCGGGGCTCCCACCACGGCGGACAGGGCGGTGGACGAAGACGGCGGCAGCGGGGGGATTGGGGGGGGGGATCGGAGTGCGGCAGCGGAGGAATCGGAGACTCTGACATACGCGATACCAGGTTGATAGGATTCCTAATCCTACCGGGGATGTTGCGGAGTTTGTATGGATGCGAGGGTGGACGAGCTGGCTTGGGACCTCGCTGGCGGCGGCTGGGCGCCGTCGCGAAGTTTGCTGGCGCGGGAAAGAAGGAAGGCGGCGGCTAGGGCTGACTCCCGGCTCCCAAAGGAAGCCGGAAATAATTGATAATTGTTTCTGCTTAATTCTCAAATAATCCCTATTACAAGTATTTATAGTCTGAAATTCACTCTTTTGCTAAATAACCCTCACACTAATATATAAATATAAAATACTCGAAATAGATAAATAAGGCCCAATTAACCACTAGATGACCGGTTGCGCCTTGAGTACTTGATGCCGGTCATAACATAGATGTAGTGTATGTCTAAGCGCATAGCAAAAGCTATGTATCTAGAAAAGCCAAAATGTCTTACAGTTTGGAATGGAGGGAGTACATATCAACATGCTAGGAAGTGAAGATGGAGGCCCTGTTTGGATACAAAGTATTTTGGAGTTTTAGAAAAATACCATGGTTCTGTGAAATACTTTGGTTTTAGAGTGCCATGAAGTGTTTGGGTGCAACAAATTTTATGGTTTTGGATACCATAGTATTGCTGAAAACTGTAGTCCTTTTGTAGTCGTAAAAACTCCACTCTGGACCTCTTTTTCTAGTCCACAGTTTTGCACATCAATGATTCTAAAACTACAGTTTTTTGAAACTATGGTAGTATGGTTTCTCAATACTAAAACATCCAAACAAGGCCTGAATATTGTTGACCTGAAACTTTGAGTGTGTTCTGTGGTGCTAGTTCTGCATATAGAGGGGTGTGTGTGTTCCATATTATTGAAATAGACGCCATCATGTCATTCTTCATGAGATATTATGTTTGTATTGCGGAGATGGTTACTTGAAATACATTGCCCTGATTAAAGAAATCATCTCTCAATAGTTGAAGCACATCCAGCACCTGGGTTCAATTCCCTGTGGAAGTGAATTTCAGGGCTGGTTACAAACCTCCCTTGCTGGCAACTATGAAATAGTGGCAGGGCACAATCCTATGGTAATGGTGGCAGTTGGCCTGTGTGACTGAGTGGTGCGGTCCTACCTTGAGGTTAGTCATGGGGCGCTGAACCTGGGCTGTGGTCCCGTGGCCACTAGCCTAGGTTTTGGTGCAGTACTATAGGGTCTGCACTATTAGGCTTCAGGCGGTTTCTCTGTGGTTAAGTACTGCAGTTTCTTATTCCAAACAACACTGAGGGCAGTTTTGTCAGGAACTCAATATAGCTTTCAATTGGGCTGGGCAATGGATAGGAGAAGAATTAGACTGGGCTTATGCTGGGCAATGGACAGAAGAAGAATTTGACTGAGTTTGCATTGGCCCACAGAGGCATCAGACACATAGTACAAGGCAGCAGCAGCAGCTACGGGGGACTCGTCGAAGAACAGACCACAGAACTGGTGGCGAGCTCTGCTCTAGGCGAGTCTCTGGACTAGATTTACCTTTCCTTCATCCTCCCGATTACTCCCTCCATTCCAAAATGTCTGTCGCTTGCACTTCCCAAGAAACCACTGCTAGCATTATATTTTAAAAAATATTAATATTTATATTTATAATGCATAATTAGTATCATTAGAAAGATCTTTGAATCTAGTTTTTTAATAAAACTATTTGGAGATATAAATGTTGCACATATTTTATATAAATCGAGTCAAACTTGTGGCACAAAAACCGAAAACGACGGCCAATTTGGAATAGAGGGAGTACTTCATAGTTGTATCCAGCAGCTTCTAGAAACTACCACAAACTAGTTTGATTGTTGCTGTGATTTGATTTGTGAGTGAATTCATGAGTTTGGGTTCGTGACAACTGGCATCGGAGTTGTAGATCCGTGGGTTCTCTGATCTAACCATGGATTCTACCATGGACACTGCACAAGAGGTGTGGTGTAACTGTGTAAGGAAATGCTAAGACCGGATTCTGGTCATTTGACGAAGAAGGCGTCGGATTTGGAGGAAAGCGATGCGGCCTTTCGAGCTGCCTGTCTGGCATTGTGACCAGCAACTACTACGCTTCCTCCAATGCCAAGCCCGCCGGCAATGACTCCACCTCCAACGCATTGTTGATGCCATCATCTGCACCAGAGGCATCGCCTCCACCATATTTATCGCCAACCCTGGCAACTGTGAAGGTGTGAGATCGACCTCTCAACTAACAGCGAGTCTACAGTAACCTCTGCAACATGGCCCACATCTTCCTTGTTGACTTTACCGTCCAATTCTCCAACATTGAAGACCATGTCACATTGCACACCAAGTGATTCTACCAGGACGGCTTGGCACCGTCCACGACACCCTTGGTCTCTGCTCCCTTGCAGCATGTGATCCTTGCCAACGTTGATGCCTGCACCACGCTTCTCCAAGTGATGCCCACCAGGTGGTTGATACAGATGGAGTCTGCGTGTTTCAGCAGTGTTGAGCAAGTTACGCACTGCTTTGGCTTCCCTTGCAGCTACCTTCTCACTTGGTAACAAGGGCCACAACTTCTTCATCAGCTTCACCAACTTTGTTCTGATTCCAGCAGTGGAAGTAGTCCTCTCCTGTGTCCTGACCTGTTCCTCCAGTGCATATGAAGTGATCGAGGTAATACCTATTGGTTCATCTGCTTGACGAGGAAGTATTGTACTGGTCAAAGGATTTGCTGCTACCTATGTCTTTGGTGTTTCCAAGCTCAGTTTGTTATCCTGTGCAACACTTACATAACCAATCTGAGCTACAGCAACCATGGTCACCTCCCACTGAATATTGTGGTTGTTCGGATCGAGATAGGTCCGACACCATGGCTGTCTCTCAGTTTCAACCACTGTCTAGTTGAAACGTTGTCAAAACACCACTGGTTAGCAGTGATTGATGTGTTGGCCAAACCACTAAAAAGCACATATTCATCGTCATTTCTATTACACTCAGGGAGAGATAACAGTGGTCCAAAGATTATTGTCATTCACCAGCCATATTGGTGCCTCTATCCAGAAGCTGGGATCAGCTCCAACCCTGGCCACCACCACTGTTCAAGCAAGTCATGATCAGATCCAAGCCCTCTGTGATTGGAGACCATAGCAAATTGGGATATTGCATTATAAGTCATTAATACAATAGCAATGTGCTCGGGACAACAATTATAATGAGGCTTATTTCAGCTATAAGTTGGTGCTAGCTGAGAGGGTGGCAAAGCAAGGCTAGAAGTGAGATTTTCACACCCAGTGCTGAATTTATGAATCTGTGCAGCCTCACTAGTATTTGGAAAGTGAAGGAAGAGGTGTCACATGCAGCAGGATATGATACTTGATCATGAGAGACAATGGAAAAATGATAACCTTGTTTTATACTTGCAAATATGGGCACTGTCTGGGCACAAGAACGTTGAGTTGTGGCTTAAGCATTGGCCATCTGTCCATTGTTGTCAAGCTAGAGCTGATGCTCATTATTCTGATCTGAGTACAAATTTCAGTTTGAATGCAGAGACATCAGTATATTTGACTTGGATATGGAGGATGATGCTGAAGGTACTAGACAGGTGCGACAGTCACAGCTTTAGTCTGAATTGGTTTCACTTTCAATTGTGGACTTGTGGCCTGCACAATATGCACATGGAAGCAAGATCCACTTCAAGCTTCTTGTCAAGTGTTCAAAATGCAAGAATTTCAGCGGCCTCGAATTCATCTTCGCCGCATCAATGTTTCTGTGAGTACAACTGATGGAGCATAACATTTTCTTCCCCATAATGATTCTGTTGTGGTTATGGGATCCCGGTTGATTTCTTTCCAGCTTACAAGCCATGGTCCTAGTTTTGGTGGATTGTTGTGGACTTATGGCCAAGTGGCAATGCACATTAATTGGTGCAATCTCTACCTGTGCTGAGTTTGTGTTCCAGATACATGTGCAAGTAGCAACCTTTCTGAGCAATGCCAAGTACTGGGCATGGATTACCACTGACCAAAGATGGTGCCTTCCATATATCATTTGACATCAGTGAGAAGCACGTTCTATGGGATCCCAGTGGTTCATTGCATCGACAGCTTAGGCACAAGCCATGTTTCATGGGAGGAGGAATGCCAGGAACTCCCAATATATAGTTTTTAATTGGGACAGGCAATGGACAGGAGAAGAATTAGACTGGGCTTATGTTGGCAATGGACAGAAGAAGAGTTGTACTAGGTTTGCATTGGCCCACAGGGGGCATCAGATGCAGAGTACAAGAGCAGCAGCAGCATACTCGTTGAAGAACAGATAGGCGGCGAGTTCTGCTCGAGGCGAGTCTATGGACTCTACTTACCTTTCCTTCCGATTACTTCATAGTTGTATCCAGCACCTTCTAAAAACTACCGCAAACTAAATTGATTGTTGATGTTATTTGATTTGTGAGTGAATTCAATTTTTTGTTTGTGACAGGTTTTTTCCCTCAGTGTCCGAGTAGTTTAAGCACATGATTTTGATCCACATCTTTTAGAGCACTGCTTCTGTTCTCCTTGCATAACCCTTTGTGGAGAGTTTTCAGTGAACAGTAGTACATTTGTATCTCTCTTAGGTCCTCTTGTTGTTTAGGGTTTATGCCTTTAGGGTTGTATTAAGTTTTCGTGTTTGTAGGAAACACACATGGCAAGTTATGGTATATTGTTGTAAATTTCTTGTATGCCAATATCCATTAAATAGCGGGTGAGCTTTTGTGATCTGAGATAAATATAAATGAGCCGGAACATAAATGATGTGACGGTAATAAGAATACAGAACAATGCCCCCATGTGGCAGTAAATTGAATAAATTAGACCACACATGGCAGAAAATTAAATAAGCAAGACCTCATTTGTAGGAAATTAAATAATTAGACTGCATATGACTGGAAACCAAAATAAACCAGAATATCCTGACAAATTAGAAGATATAGCATTTTGTTGGAGGACTTAGCAATCTGGCATCCTGTGCTGGGACTTGGTATCATTTAACAGTTCATTGATAAAAGTTTTGCCTAGTGGTAGAGGTGCATAATTTCTCTTTGTTAGAAGTCACCTGTCTTATAATATCCGCTGTTATAGTTGATCTATTATTGCAACAAGAGTCAATTTGAAAATTGTTAACTAAATTTCTCAATTGTATTGTAATTTTGCAGGTTGAAATTAAGAAAGCTGAACCAAAGAAACCTGGCGGGGGTGATTCAAGCTCAAACGGAAGACATAGTCGTGGTGGCGGTCACCGTGATTCATACCGTGGTAGTGGTGGTGGCAGTGGTGTTTCTGTTAGCCGCAGCGGTGGTGGTTATGGATACGGTGGTGGCTACCGATCAAATGCTGCAGCATATTATGGCAGCACAGCATATGGTGCCTTCGGCAGAGGGTATGGATATGGTGGTGCTGCTGGCTATGGCGGTCCTGCTGGCTATGGCTCAGGTTATGGCTCTGCATATGGTGGCTCCATGTATGGAGGTCCATATGGTGCTTACGGGGCATATGGTGGTGCCTATGGAGGTGGTGCATATGGTGCTCCAGGAGGGTATGGCGCGGGAGGATATGGCAGCTACGGTGGGGCTGGAGGCATGGGTGGCGGTGGCAGCGCTGGTGGTCGGGGCTCCAGCAGATACCACCCTTATGGAAAATGACCATCCAGTTTATCTAGGGTTTAGGGTTCTGATAATAAAGCTATACCTGCCCTCGTTTCTACTACTGAGAAAATGGAACATTCCATCCACCTTGTTGTATCAGCAGCATCTGAACATTTTTTTCGGAACATTTCATTGCACAACAAAGATTCTAGTCTAGTCGTTGAACCCTGAACTGCCCCACCCCCAATCCCCCCGAGCTTTCTGTAGAAGCTGCAGCAAAAATTACCATAGTCTGGCATTAGCCTTAGAAGGCCCTTGAAACTATAAGCTTTGTGGTAGTAACATTATGGTATCATGGAACAGATGTATTTTAATGTAACATTCGCTCACTGATTAGTGACTTGTCTCTGCTTATGTGTGGAGAGAAGCTTTGCAAAGGATTGGACTGATACTATTAAATTGTGTGGGTTGCTATCTTTATTGCGGTTCTGATCAGAATGCATGTTATCGCATTTCTAAATTGTGTGGGTTGCTATCCATTTTTTTGATAGCTGGAATGGTTGTCTCCGTACTGATGTTCCAATTGGACCTTTGTTAAAAGAGGAGAGTGGAAGCTTTAGTTTGTATTGATGAACTGGCTGTCACTGGTTAATCTATAGGATGATTTGCAAGGGCCACTGTCATGCGCTCGTTTGCACGACAGCAATTGCCAAATTTCGCCTTTCTGTCGAACCGCTTGAGCTTACAGCCGCGACGACGCCTTTGACATCGAATGTGCTATATGAAATTCGAGTTCTGTTCGGATTTTTGAAATTCGGGTTTTTTTTTTTTATATTAGGTGAAAGGAGGCTACGGAATGCCTAGTACACTGGTCTACGGGCTGTTTCTAGAGATTCCATGGGCGTTGCAAAATCCAAACGCAACCAGTCTACGTGCATTGTGGCTTGTTCTCCCGGCGGCGCGACGCCATGGTGTCGACATCGTTGCTCCATGCCCGGAAGTCGCACTCCTCCGCACCCACCCACGGCGCCGCGCCCGGTCTGCTGCAGAGGTCCGGACTCCGGACGTTCCCCGCCAGCCACTGACTCTTGTGGCCCAGCATGGTGCCCACTCCGCCTGCTGACCACCTCCCCGCCGTGTGATCCGATCGGACGGCAGGCCGCCAGGGATGACGACATCCCGCCCGTCGTGTACCCCGCCCCGCCGTGCGCCGACGTAGAGAGGCGCGTATAAAACGATTGATTAATGGATCGTAAGAATCCATCGATTCTTCGGGAGTGTCTCTGCATCAGCAGCGTTCTCTGCAGCGGCCAGCGGCGATGCCGTTCTTCGAGGTGCGCGCCACCTGCTCCCTCCCATCTCATCCTCTAGCAACGTCGTGGCGCGGCGCTTGGTTCGCCGCGTGTGCTCAGCACCGTCCCACTGTCCTGGGCCGCATTGCTTATCTTGTCGCTGCTATTCTTTCCCATCTGTTTTTTTGACAATCTGGGTGGTATTCTTTCATGGTTGTTACATTTACATCCGCTGAATTCGGAGGCGGAGTCGCAGATTTTGATGGGGAATTCGGTTGTTGCGTTGCTCTGAATGAATCGTAGGAAATGATGGAGGGATCGTCGTCGTACATCCGCACGCACCTGCAGCAGATAGCCGCAGGTAAGTTCCCAGTGCAACAAATCGATTCTGATTTTGATTCTGATTCCGATTCCTCGCGCTCTCTCGTGGTCGTTGTGTGATTTTGACGCGGCATGCGGTTCTCTCTTGGTGGTGGCGGCAGCGTCGGTCTCCACGGCGAGCTGCGGCGCGTCCAGCGGCGGCGCCGAGGATGACGCGGAGTGCCGGGACGAGGCGGCGGCGCTGGGGCTGAAGATGTTGGCGGTGGCGGCCATACTCGTGGCCGGCGCGACCGGCGTCGCGATCCCGCTCGTGGGCCGCCGCTGCAGCCAACGCGGGCGGGGAGGAGGCGCCTCCTCCTCTTCCGCCGCCGCGGCCGGGGCGTTCGTGCTCGTCAAGGCGTTCGCGGCCGGGGTGATCCTGGCCACGGGCTTCGTGCACATGCTGCACGACGCGGACGAGGCGCTCACGGACCCGTGCCTCCCGGCCACGCCCTGGCGCCGCTTCCCGTTCCCGGGCTTCGTCGCCATGCTCGCCGCACTGGGGACGCTCGTCTTCGACTTCGTCGGCACGCACGTGTACGAGAGCAAGCAGCACCGCGCTGACGCCGAGGAAGCGGCCGCCGCGGGCATTGCCAGTGCGAGCGGCCACGAGGCGCTGCTGGAGGACGGCGGCGCGCTCATGGGGAGCGTCGGCAGCGGCATAGGGTACAGCGCGCTCATGGGCAGCGTTGGCAGCGGCATCGGGGGAGGAGGCCACAAGGATCCCATGCACATCGTGGGGATGCGCGCGCACGCCGCGGCGCACAGGGGTAGCCACGCCCATGGGATCGGCTCGTGTCATGATGGTACCATTGGGCAAGATGAGGAGCCGTCCCAAGCTCGTCATGTGGTTGTCTCGCAGGTATGTTTCTAACAAAATGAACTCTTTTCTCAAAACACACAACAGAAATGCGTATTCCAATTGCACGATAAGTGATTATACTTGCTCAATGCCTGACTTCAAGGGCATGTAGAGTTGTGGACTCTAAAATTTTGGCCTGTGATTGCCTAGTACACTTCGAATAGTGAAACCCTATCAGCAATGTAACTGCAAAAAGTTTAGTCACATTTGGACAAATTATGTGATATCTTTGAATTCTCACAAAAATGTTCAAATTTCATTAAATTTCTTTGGATTGCATTTGGGTAAAACTGTATGGTGAACAGGCAAACAACGTTATCAGTCCTACTATATGATCAGCAGGCGCTGCTATTTTTTTTTTTTTTGGAAAAAAAGAAGTTACACCGCGACCTACAAGTTACAACAAGGACCCAAAGGCACTGTCAGGATTTATAACACCTAGCTGGTCTAGCCTAATATATCAATCGATGTTACCAAGAGTACTATGAAAATATGAAACTGCATGCGTTCATGCTCTTAAGGTGTTCTAGCTTCTTGCCCCCAAGTTTTTTTTTTTTGAAATCGCGCTTAGCGCGTTCTTCATTAAGGGAAAAAGGATGAGTTCAATACATCCGGTTGCTACGTAGGTGAGCTACCAAGTAGCAATCGGCGGACACACTAACACAAATCACCGGCTTTAACGATGGTGCTAACTTGGTGTACTAACTAATAAACAATCTTGCGACTTAGAGCAAGCGATCACTGACTGATGGGACTTAGGATGCAAACAGCGGCGCCAGGCAACTGAAACCTGCCCCCACCCAGTCACTCCCCTCGGCTTTGATCCTGCTGAAGACATTCGCCGTCGAGTTGGCCACACCATCAAAGGTCCACCGGTTTCGCTCTTTCCAGATTTTCCAAGAGATTAATAATACCCCAGAATCGAAACCCCGATGTAGGACGGATGGGATTTCTTGGCGTGAGGCCAACCACCATTCGTCGAACCTGGAGTCCCTGGATGGGCAAAGGTGGTCGCAGCCAACCAATGCCAACACCCTGTTGCCATATAATCCTCGTGAAGACGCATCCGGCGAGGAGATGGTCCACCGTCTCGGGTTCCTGGGAGCAAAGGGCGCACTCGTCGCTTGCTCGAAGACCATGTCGATGCCGCCTTTCGGCCGTCCAGAGGCGCCTGTGAAGAGCCAACCAGAAGAAGAGTTTCACCTTGGGTGGCGCGGAAGCAGCCCACAGCTCATTGGCGCCCAGAAGCTCGACACGTCCGAGGAAGAACGCATTGTAGGCGGAGGAGCTTGAGTAGGAGCCGTCGGAGGTTAGAGTCCATACGATCCGGTCCGGGACCTCAGGCTGCAGGACCGCATTCCAGAACCTGGTTGTTCTGCCGTCGCCGACGATGAACGACGTTGCAGCTGCGAACATTCGTTCGACCTGCCGCTCCGTCCTGGATGGAAGGAGCGCCCAGTGCGAGTCGGGGCGTGTGCGGCGCAGCCATTCCCATCGCAACCGAAGGGCATAACCGAGCACCCTTAGGTCCATCTGCCCGAGTCCACCGACGTCGCGAGGCGAGCACAACACCGGCCTTGCCCCCAAGTAGCGATATTGTATCAGTAAATACTATGAAATCACTCTCATGCATGTATTCATATTGCACCGAGTGCTTCCTTCTGAGCGATTTCTTTAGGTTTCTTGTAACTAGTACGTGACTGGAGATATAGCTTGCTTCATATCCACAAATTGGTGAATAACCATATGCTGTTTTCTCTACTAGATTCTTGAGCTTGGGATTGTATCACACTCTGTGATCATCGGGCTATCTTTGGGCGTCTCACAGAACCCCTGCACCATCAAGCCTCTAGTTGCTGCCCTCTCCTTCCACCAGTTTTTTGAGGGCTTTGCATTGGGCGGCTGCATTTCTGAGGTTAATATCTAGTACTTCCTTTTTGTGGTTTGGATCAACAAATTATCATTTGAAGCAGATGTTTTTTTTAGCACAACATTTGAAGCAGACATTTTGTGTTTGTGGTGATCTGTTCATTGCGTACAAAATGCAGGCTCAGTTCAAGAGTTCCTCTGCACTGCTTATGGCCTTCTTCTTCGCTATCACAACGCCCACTGGGATCACCGTTGGGGCAGGTATCGCATCGTTCTACAACCCCAACAGCCCGAGGGCACTTGTGGTAGAGGGCATTCTGGATTCCATATCGGCTGGTATTCTGATCTACATGGCCTTGGTGGACCTCATTGCAGCTGATTTCCTCAGTAAGAGGATGAGCTGTAACCTGAGGCTTCAAGTCGGCTCATACATTGCCTTGTTCCTTGGTGCCATGGCCATGGCGTCTCTGGCCATCTGGGCTTAGCAAGTATAAAGGAAGTAAGGTAAAGGTCTGAGAGGGGCTGCTTAATTGCCTTTCATAGTAGGAGGTGTTCTCGGCAGCTAGTTGGTTGCAATTCCTGATGAGAATGGGGGCATTTTTTTTTTTCTTTTCCTGTATTCTTTTGTTTGTTTATTTGTTCTCTTCATGATGGTGGTAGGCTGTAAGACTTGGTCCTTTTAGTGTTGCAAAACAATTCCCTTCTTTGGGATACATTGTACTGGATTAGAAGAGAAATGAACATAGTTCAGGTTTTCAGGAAATAAAATGGTTCTTGACTCTCATCAGTCTTCACATATGTATATTAAATAGAAAAGGCTTTTCAGTGCTCTGTCTTACCAGATTTTTTTCATAAGCATATAAAAGTGTGAATGTTGGAATTTGAAGTGTTGGAGCACCATTGCCTTTTCTTATGGGGGAAATTGGTTTATGTTGCTTTGACCTCTACCTATATATGTTTCGTTGTTTTCATTAAGAAGAATCAGATTTTTTTTTTCTGGTCCAAACCTGTCGATATTTCTGATGTTGTGTTCATTAAACAAAATGCACTGATATTTCTGATATTTCATGTTTAAGTTTTGTTTGAACTTATTTGAGATTTATCTACAATTTGTTTGAATTTGGTCTGATATTTCCAATATACCTCATTTACCCTGACCTCTGAAAGATTTTATTTACCGATAATGTACAATTTGAGCAGAATGTGTTAGTAATCTTTCTTGACTTGCATGCAGGTCTGGTGGTAGCAAATTCTATATCCTTTTTCACTTTTTGATTCAGTTAGCAACTGTCTAGAATCCACCTGCAGTTTTGGGTCACTTGTCAGAACAAAGCAATCTGTTTTTCCGATGCTAGAAATCAACTCGCCATAACCTGAAAACTTTCTTAGAACTCATATATAGGAGTTCTGAAAAGTAATTTGAAACATTCACCATAAAGTGATGAGCTTGTATTATGATTCCACCCACAGTTTCAAGTCCAGACTAGTATCTCATTGGGGAGATAAAATAAAAAATAACAATTTTTGAATGCACATGATGGAAATTAACCCCATATGTATTCTATCCTTTTGTGGATATGTTCATTTTTTTTATCTTCCAAACTAAATGGAACCTATTTTGGTCATGGAATTTTGGATGGGATCATAAAACAACCTAAACTATAAGCAGCGAATGTTTCAATGTCTTTTTTAAAACTATTTCAATCATATATTCATGTATACTGTATACATCAACACTGACTATATAGCTAAGAAAAGAAAGATTGTTTTTTTTTGAAGGTCATGTTTTGTTTTCCCCCTTCAATTTTCTGCTCTTGTTCCCAGTTCCTTAATAAATATATACTTGTTGCCCCAAACAATTTGTGGGGATCAAGTCGATGCCAACTCAGATTGTCCATGAGGCATCGTGTACTCCGGAACCAGAAGCTACTTCGCCAATATGTCAGAGGCATAGGGGAGGAGGCATGATGACTAATTGATCAGCTGCGGGACTTGCAAATTTCAATTTGCCGGAGAGATCTGTTTCGTTACTTTTGGTAACGTAACCATGTTGTTGTGAACTTACACGCAATGGCTTCCGACGGATGGAGACAGAATAGAGAGAGGTCCAATGGAGGAATAAGCCCCAGCCAGGTCCAGTCGCTGACGAGGTCCGGCAAGATGACATGATATGACTGCTCTGCTTGAATCGATCAGCACAGCACAGACGAATCCGGCGCACCATTGGTCCAGTCTACTAGTGCCAATTGTGGCAACCTTGTTTGTCCCACGCAACAGGAGGATCTAGTATATGTCTGCGGTGCTTCAGTGGTTGCCCGTGCAAGAACATGCGTTCTCGGTACTTTTGTCAGTCAGTATATGTAGATGGCTCTGCAGGGAATACGGCAGCCAAGCCATCATGGACATGGAGGACTCCGCAGCGGCTCTCGAGCTCAGACAGACCTCAGGCTCAGAGATGGATGGATTCGGGTTTGAAAGCTTTTGCCTCTCCTTTTGGTAATAACCATTGGCCACTGAAATGGAGCGCCTGAACGCCTGCCTCCCTGAACAACCGCTTAATTAGCCATCATCATGGATATGTATCATGAACTTGGATAGCTCCTTCAAGTTGATAGAGACGATGGCGACCGCAAGTATTGTATGGTTCAAGTAGTTGTGGACTGCAGGGTAGCTGCAATGGCAGCTAGCACGTGAAGATCAACGTTTGCTTGAGCTTGGACTGCAGGGTAACAGAGAAGATTGCAAGCCTGCTTGGACCTTGGACCTTGGACTGAACTCTCAAGGCTGGACACCTCAGGATGAGGCAGTGAGCCAGTGACAGCAAAACGACATGACGTGGCTGCCACTCAGGACATAGTAAGAACCTGATGCCCCGGCCTGGCACACCTTGGCTTACCACTTGTGGTGTGGTGCCGTGCTCACTCAAAGACAGATGTGGGCGAACAAAAGATCCTGCGTGCCTGTCAACCCAGTTGTTTGTTCCCCGTGGGCCGTGGATCAGAGCCTGTTTGTCAGTAGAAACGAGGTAGCCGGGCATCATGACTCTTGAGCACCAATGACGACTCTCTGCAATGGATGCTGATGGGATGGAGCCTCCGGGTTACTGCCAGTATAGTTTCAGAGACGGACGGACTCGGCTTCTGAATCTTTTGACTGACGTGCTATAAGCCGATCGTTCACCGTCACCAGAGAGGCAGTTCTTTGGCACCCATGCAACCGGCTCAGGACAAGATGATACTCCTAGTAAGTAAAGTTGATAAGACGACGACGACAGCTGATGAGAGGACGATATTTGTACTCCAAAAACATGGAAATGGGGACATCTTTGTTGACCTTGCCTCTGGGATACATATACATTCACTTCAAACGGTGAATGGTGATCCGTCACTAGAAATCGGTAACCGGTTTTTGGTACGATGTTCCAGTTACGACTACATTAGGTTGATCTTCTTCGGCGCGAAGCGTGTCATAGGTTTGTCTAAACTTTTGTACTTAATGATATGATTTTTTTTTTTTTTTAGAAAAAGGAAATCGGGAACCAGTTGATTGCTTCAGCTTGACCTTGGCCAACACCCCCTCTTTGGTTGTGTGATGGCGTGAAGTTTTGTTTGTTTGGCATGGCTCGGCGCTTAAAAATCAATGGGTACGGTTACTGCGCATTGGCAATTGGGTTAACTTTAACCAAGCCCTTTTTCGTCGACGCGTGTATTTCTTCCAAATGTAGTAGTAGTGTGTAGTACGTATATTTTCCAAAGAAAAATACCAACAAAGGTGTGAACACATAAGACCTGACACGCAGCCAGATATATATAAATACACTCGTCGTTAGTAGATACCTGGCTAAACAAATGGCCCTGCATCCATCTCCATGTGAGAGACGACGGTGACACGCGGGGACGACGACGACGACGCGTAACGCCGTGGCCTCACCATTCTCAGCCTCAAATTAAATCTCCGTTGCGATCGATCGTAGTCGTACCACGTTCGTACGTTGTTGGTCCAATTAATAAGAAAAATGAAAAAAGGAAATCATAATTAATTAAGCAAGCAAATGGACTGCAGCTTGACTGACCGACCCCTGGCTCGCTCTCGAGTCAAGGACGCGGTTTGTGTAGTTTTTAGTTGGGCGATGGAATGCTGGATCTGATCTGATGGTGACCGCAAGTATGTGTGTGTGTGTGTGTGTGTGTGTATATATATGTTTGCAAAGACCAATGCATCCATTCTCTCCAACGAGACGCTGAAGCGTAGACCGTCTTTCCAACTGCTTGGCTCACATGTCTGAAGTTTGAACATCTTTTCATGGTCAAAGATAGAGACTGAACTTTGGGCAGATCCAAACTAGCAACGCGCAATTTGGAACGGAGAGGGTTCTGGTTAACAGATCCGAATGATTAATTAATGGTCAGCGAATCGATTGAGCTTGTTGTGGTGAAATTTGTTTATGTGGGTTCATTAAGTCCTCGATATATATAAGGAGTGATTGAATTTATCTCGATACTTAACAGCGCTATTATTTCGATCGATAGTACAAAACGTGTGTCCGTTGATAGGGTCTATCTTTGATGATTTCATTTCAAGATCGGCTAATTTAAGTCTTTGGACTATGTTTCAAGATCGATAGTACAAAATTTGAGCATGCCGGAAAAATCTTGTCTGGTAATTTCAAGTAGCGTCAAACTTCCACTCCACCGGGTTTATCCATAAGCCATAAATAGATTTACTTAAATAGATAGTAATAATTCGTAAAAATTAATAACTCTAATAATTTATATATTTGCATGCAGACAAAAGCGTCTGCATCCTGTTGACTGGAACGAACGGCCGCGGGCGTCATCGTCTTGCGTTGGACGGATTACCTCATCACCGCGTGGCGGGAATGAAGCCGCCGCGAAGGCTACGACTACATGCGCGCGTATCATTGATTTCTTTCTTTTCTTTCTGGTGGCCAGTCTAATAATTAATTAATTTGGTACTAACAGTCTCCTAACGATGAAGCTTTACGGCATCAAGTGTGAACAGGGCCTGCCGTTGGCATCCATGATTCACAGAGTACGACTTCTTTTCGAGATCGACAAAAGTATTCTATTCTACTGTGGCCTTGCTTCTAAAAAAAAAAATTTTCACTCTCTGTTTATCGTATAAATCTTTGCACGTATGCATGAAGCATTAAATATAGATTAAAAAATAATTAATTATACGGTTTAGTTATAAATCACGAGATAAATCTTTTAAGCTTAGTTAGTCTATAATTAGATACTAATTATTAAATATAAACGAAAATACTATAATTAAAAAAATTCTAACTTTTCGTGAACTAAACGAGGCCTATATCACAGATTCTGTAGGGCCACCTCTTGACGTTGACGAAGCAGCATATACTATATATATAATTCATGTGACGCCCAGACAGCAGGCCGGGGCGGATGATAGATAGTCGAATGAAAGCCATGTTTTCTTAATCACGGATATCAAATTCAGAAAATCAGAAGTACTATTGAAATCTCAGGAACCGTTGGAGCCTGGCATCCAGGACAGAAAAACTAAAACAATGAGAGAAATCTGTAGTTAAGCGCGTTGTACCATTCAAATAAGACTACCATAACATTACTGTAGATATTATTTTGTTTCTTCAAGACAATCATATTTTTTTGTCATACAAAAGGGTAGCATCTGACTATACATTACCAACACAATGGCTTATTGAATTGCCTGACTGGCGTATACTCCCTCCATCCTACAAATAAATGCACGTATTTAATTTCTATAATTCTTCTTATTTAAATTTTTATAGAAATAATAAAATAAATAGATCATTACAAAAATTATCTCTAACAATAAAATAAGTCATAATAAAATAAATAATATTTACAAGGAAGTGTAGAAGTAAAAAAATGTGTCTTTATTTGTGAGACAAAGAGAGTATATTAAAAAAAGAGAAAATTGATACCCCTATGTAAGTACTCCCTTTGTACTTAAAAAAAAAGGACGTTTTTGACTTTCACTCATCATGGTTGACCGTTCATGTTATTTTAATATGTATTATTTTATCATTAGAGATACTTAATAATAATTTACTTATTTTGTAATTTATATAATTTTTTTTAATAAAATAAACGGTCAAACATGATTTGTGACAGTCAAAAACGGTCTTTTTTTTTTGGACGGAGGGAGTACCACTTATACTTACAATCCAATAACGCCCTCCTATTTTCATTGCAGTTACAAATAATTTCCACCACCATTTATTATTTTCCCATTTGTAGTGACCATCGACTTTGCTTTCGCACCCTTGTAATGATATGCATTATTGCATTTTCTATCAAGGAAAATATTAGTGACTCCAGTGTTCAATGTTCACATGCGGAGGAGGTCAATGCACCAGATGAAGCCTTGATTGTACCTACACTAGTATTAAGCAATGGCATTTCAGATTATACCAACCGACCAAGAGCAAGGTCATGCCTTACATAATTAAGCTGACACTACTATAGCTTGAGGTGACCAAGACCAAGACCAAGAGAACCCATGCCATGAAATGATAGCAGCTTATTGGCGAGGACAGAGGTTGTTAACCTCTCATCACAGGCTGAGAGACGACATGTATTGGTCCCAACCCAATCGGTAGGTACCTCTCTTAATTTCACGCAGCTGCAGCTTGTGTCCCGACTGGTATTGGTAGGTAATGTGTGTGCTGTTGAGATGATGTGTGGACACCCGGGGTCAGGTTTGTGTGGCATCAGCACCACTCCACACGGGGTAGAGTAGAAACCGACTATTATATCCTCTTCTTCCAAATTTAACCAAAGTTCTAAAAAAAAAAGTAAATTACATTTACAATACCAAATAATTATCAATAGATTAAAGATGGAACACATTTTCGTAATAAGTATTGGTTGAGTTATACATGTTAATACTAACTACTATAAACTTGGTAAAACTTAGGTAAATTTGATCGGCATAATTTCATAGTCATATTTTTTTTATTAGGACAGAGGTGTTACAATATTTAAAATAGAGAAATGAAAAAAAAGGGAGAGAAACCCAAAACCCACCTTCCATTTGTTCGTTTGCTGCGTGAGCATGTGCTCGAAACGCCCCCACCACACTCTCCCCCTCTTTAAATAAATAATCCCACTCTTCTTCCCCACCAGGCCACCACCGGCGCCTCTGCTGCCGTCCCCGCTTCCTCTCCCACGCACTCGCCGGCACCGAAACCCCACCGCAGTCAGCCATCCAACCGACGCAGCGCGATGCTGGAGGAGGCGATCCCGGCGCTGCTGAGCGCGGTCCACGGGTGGTTCACCCCGGCCGTGCTCTTCGTCGTCCTCAACATCGTCATCGGCACCATCGCCGTCACCTCCAAGGCCGCCGCCGCCGCCTCGGAGACCGGCGCCGGGGACGAGGAGGGAGTCGCCGCTGTGGGCGCGGGAGGGTGGGAGCAGCCTCGGCGGCTGGCCCGCGTGCCGTCCATGGCGTTCGAGCGGCTCAGGTCGTTCAACAACAGGCGCTTCGCCGCGGCCACGGTCGCTCCCGAGCCCGCCGAGGCCGGGCTGGTGGATCTCGATCTGGGGTACAAGCAGGAGACCCCCGCGGTGGCGGAGATGGAGGAGGATCCTGTCGTCGTCGAGCGCGCTGTGCAGGGGGAGCCGGAGCGCGAGCCCGAGCCCGAGGCCGAGCACGCGGCGCACATGGAGCGGAGCAGGTCGGAGGCGGCGGCGGAGGCGGCGCTCCCTCGGCTCCCGGCGCGCCTGCACAAGTCGGCCAGCGACAAGTCGGCGTTCGCGCACTTCGGCGCCGAGGAGGTGGAGGAGACGGTGCGCGCGGTGGAGGCGCGGCGCCCGGCCACCACGAGGGAGACCCGCGGCCGGCGGCTCCCCGTGGCGCAGCCGGAGCCGGAACCGGCGTCCGACTCGTCGGAGTCCGAGGATGATGATGAGGAGGAGGCCATCGGCGGCGGCGGCGACGAGGTGGACGCGCGCGCCGACGACTTCATCAACCGGTTCCGCCACCAGCTGAAGCTGCAGCGCATCGACTCCTTCCTCCGCCACAGGGAGACGGTCCGCCGCGGCCAGGCCCAGGGCGTGTAGGTAGCCGAGGGAGCGAGATGCTGCTGCGGGAGTCCGTGAGCCCGTGAGGAGAGGAGGTTGCAATGGATGAAGAGAAGATGCAAAGACAGAAGGCAGGCATGCTGGGGAATCGGGAGGAGATGGTAATTCCTGGCTGCCCTGCCTTTCTTCAGTTCTTGCCCCGTCTGCTAGCTTTGGTTTTCCCGTTTGCTGGGTGCGAGCATGTCATAGCTCCATCCATGCGCTTTTTTTTTTTTTTTTGGATAGAAGAACCTTGCGCAATGTGGCATGCTAATGCCATCGCATCATATATATTCGTAATATATGCGAATCGATAAAAGGAAACCCGTAGCTGTAAATTATGGCTCCGTTTGCTGCCATGATCACAGGCAGCGATTCTCTTGTGTTTATCGTCTGCTCTGCTTGGAGCAGAGGAATGAATGCCGCGGCGAAGCGAATGTTGGTGCTCTCTGCTCTGTTCTTAGCAACACGAACAATGCGTCGTAGCTGGAAAGATCGCGCAGTGCTGATTAACCCTGCTGGTTCTTTCTCCGCGAACAGCACTGTTCGATTGCGTCGGATCACCACCGGGCGATTAGTGCCTAGTCAGCAGCAGGCATGGGCACCAGCTGAAGCTGATCCCTTTGAGATTCCTCTAGAAACCTGTGTGAGGCGCACCGAGTACGGACAAGCGCAGCTCTTGTTCATCATCGAATCGGGCGATCGCGGTCGGTCGCCCGGAGCAGTTAAAGTTTATTACCGCGGCGGGCACGCGCTGGCATCTGGAGCTGCTGTCTCCCTGCCCCTGCCACCGCCGTGTTCGCCCCCCTCGCTTGCTTTCTTTAATCGCCGTCGCCTCGGCGGGCTCGGCGCTCTCCACATGCACGCCCACCACCACCGTCCGCCGCATTGCTCGCTGCTGTGTGCTGGCGACTGCTGAGTGGTGACACGCCACCAGGCCCACCACCTGCTCCAGCTTCACGTTTGGTGCTGCTCGATCGGCGCACTATTGTATTGCCCATCGGTTGGTGTTGGTGCTGTTCATCTTCCCGGGCTACACTAGCCTTTCGGGTTGGCCATTGTCCCAAGGATTCCTGGAAGAAGCAAGACTGCTTGCTGTGCGGCAAGAACATAGCGTCGGGTTTGGTTCATCTTCAATCAATCCTCGCAATCCTACCGTTTTGCAAACACGAGGAGGAGAAGACGGCGGACGCTTCAACGACAGCTGTTTTGTTGCCTTGCCGGCGGACGACGGCCGGTGGCGGTGGGTGGTTCTATTCTATCGCGTTTTGTAATTGTCTTGTGTCGCCGTGCGTGCGTGCGTGCGTTTGTGTGATGTGGACGCGCTCATCTTTGTGTTCGCCCACTAATGTGTGTGATTGTGCGGTGCACATGCGGCCTGACCTTCGGCATCGGATTCTCTGGCTCGCCGGAACGAAATGGAACTGGACGTCGGACGGGTATTTCTTTTTCTTTTCCTTTTGACTAAGACGTAGACATGGCGCCTTTTTTCTGATAAAAAGTGGCGCTTTTTTCATGACGAGAGCTTTTTGTTTGACCAGATAAATATCACCGGAACTCTCACTCGGTAACCTGAAATGTACCACCACATTTTTGACGTGTAAGGTCACCGATTGGCTTTGTAGTGGCATTTTTTGAAAATCAAAAGATCTTAAAATCTTTGAATCTCGTATAAACGCTAAACGCACTGTTCAAATGATGGTGTCTGCGGCTGATAACTGTCTTAACAACCAGCTAATGTTGTTACCATGCTAATAAGTTCAAGCAACATTCAGCATTCAATGAAATGTGCTACCCGCTTTTATCTACATTCCAAGAAGGGCCTTTTTTTTTTTAAGTTCCCCAACTTGCGGTGTGCAAAATTGGCAAAACGTCACTATAGTGTACTGTAGTATTTTATTTGTATTTGGTAAAAATTGTCTAAACTTTGACTAATAGGCTTAAGACGTTTGTCTTTTAAAGTACAATAAAACTATATAATTAGTTTTTTATTCATCTACATTTAGTACTCTACGTATATATCGGTATTTTGATGTGATAAAAATCTTCTTTTTACGTAGTGAACTTTTACGCAGTGAAATTTGATGTCCAATTCTCGAAACTAACCAAGGCAAGCTGAATGAAATGCCCAGCTTGGAGGCACAGCCGTGTACGTGTTCCTGACTTCCACTTGACTACTACCTGAGGTCGGCCAAACGGAGAGGTTAGGAGGGGGGCCAGGAGGGTTTTGACGGTGTTACGGCTATCTATAGGCACAGCCGGGCCGGCGGCTGGACAAGCAGTACGTGGCGTCGTGGTTGGGGTATAGCAAGGGGACAGCAGGGGGCCAACTGGCCGAGGAAGTGGCAGTGGCAGAGAGTGGAGGCAACGCAAGCAGCTACCGCTAGCTAGGATGGGCATGGCAGAGGAGAGAGGACCGCGGTCCGCGGCGGCCAATCCGGCGGCACGGCTGATGCCGATGGACGGCCGCGGGTGGGGCTGAACGAACAGCAGCACGAGTACAGCAGGACGACGACATCCAATGCAAGAATGTCGGCAAGCAAACAACCAAAATACAGCAAGAGCTGGGGGTTGAAGTCGAGCTATCCAAACCATTCTTTGACCGTAAAACTCGTTCGGCCTTTTCTTCGGAAACAACTCGAGAAGAATTAAAAATAATAATAATAAAGTGATAATAACTTCTCTATACTAGTTTCAAGCATGTAGTATGTTAAAATTCAATTATTATAATCTTTGATCAACAATTTGGCTAAGCAAATTTACTATTATAAGAAAAAATTGAATTCTATCCAATAATCATAAATCATGATAGATATATTAGATAGAATGAATCATAAATCATGTTACAAATGTTTTATATCACAACTGTCGTTGGAAAAAGGGAAACAACCAAATAGAGCGTGTCAATTCTAATTACGATGGCTCACATTTAACGACTTTCATGATAGTGACCTATGAGAAGAACAAATTTCTGCAACCGATATTATGACCAAATCATGAAAAGCATATTGGTTTTTGAGTATTTTACATGCAATTGGTCTATTGGTTTCCCAATGGCCCAATGCACATGCATGAGAAGCTTACAATCAACACAATGGACACCGTATTTCTTCTTCTTTTTTCTTCTCCACAAGAAATTAATCACAAGTGGAAACAAATATGATTATATCATAGTTGACAGTAGTAAGTAGAATGACACGGGTAGTAGTTTTGAGATCAGCAAATCGCTAGTGATGTTTTTCATAGTTTCTTTGTAAAAGCTTGAAACATGATGGATGTTGATATGCCCTGTGACCAGCTAGCGGTTGGTTTGAGACCATGGTGGTTTCAACGGACATGAAATTTTTTGATAAATCTAGCAACATTGTATGAGAAAAAGGTTCCAATATAATGCATAAGATCTTCCAAACTTTGAATTTAGAGGATGACCAAAAAAACCCCGATGATAGTGATTTTATTGAAGAACCAAGCTCATCAGTAGGGATATTCAAGACTACCTTTTGATTTATATTTTTCATATAAACTTATTCAAGATTTAAAAGTTTAATTACAATTATAATTGTGTTCTATTCTGAACCGAGGTGTGCTAGTAGCACACTAGATTCCACATCATCATGGCTTCGCACCAAGGTTGGAGGCGATGTACAGCAAAAGTAGTTTCATCATTGTGTCTGGTCGAAAGAGCTGACTGGATCCTGTTGTTGTGCTGTTCCATTTGTGGCTGGTTGGTGCTACCCAGCTGCAGTCTGCAAGCAGCAAGCACGGTCGAGCAAACCACCCATTGTCCTTGATACGGCTTATAATCTAGTTATAGTTACATAGTTATCTATAAGTCTGTTCGTTTAAGCTTATTAGCCCATCTTATCAGTTATAGTATAACATTTTTCTTAATATTTTTCTCTCACAACAACACAACATCGACCAGTTTATCAGCCAAACAAAACATCAACGAGATAGCCTAGAATATTCTATTAACATGTTCTTAGAAGAAGGAGGAAGCAGAGCTTCTTCTTTTTTTGTTCTTTTGAAAAAAGAAGGGTTCTACGATAAGATCCTCTAAGTACGATGGAAGTGAGTAGCAAATGTTTATATATTGAACCATATGGATCGGTCCTTTTCATAATATGATATGAACCCAACCTTTTGTTAAACCTTTTCCAGTAAAGGCCCGATACGCCTTTTAGCTTCCTAATAATGCGCTGATGCAAGGAGGTCGTTGCCATCTCACTTTCAGAGTTTCAGGCCGGCCCTAAATTCACAAAGATTTTTCAGATTACTCCATAATCAGATCTGTTGTGGCTGCAAAAAGGCAAACGGCTTTGGCAACCGGATCACACACTCTTTATCCCATTCAGACACGGAAACGATGAAATGGTATATTTACGGGCATGGTTCGCAGAATCACACACACAGTTCGGCCACCGGCACGTGCGAGGTGTCCTGCAAAGCAGCAGGAGTGCAGGGCTAGGTCCCCAGCAGAGTAGCAAACGGCCAGTGGCTTCCTGCCGCTGCACCAATAGCTTGCGGATGGGGATGGGCGCATCACGTGCCCAGCCGAGCACGTATCGTCCTTACAGTACTCGACTACACGGACAGAGCTGGTGAAGAAGAAGAAAACAACGAGCAACTCGGTAGTAACCATCGAGTACAAAGACACCTCGCAAGGACAAAAGAAGATCTCCCAACTATTTCTTTGGAATCTCCCAGACATGTTCTACACTGTGTTTTCAGCAAGGATGAAGGTGTGGAGGCAGGCGCCAGCACAAACACAAGGCAAAGGCAAGGCCGCAAGGACATGGCTGTTTGGGCACGCCGCGCCGGTGTCGGTATGGCCCGTCTTTTTTAAGTCCCAGTCCTTTTTTCGAAAGATTCTCATAAATAGATTCTTGATAGTTTTATTAAAAAAATAGACTTTTAATTTGGCGTCAGAGATGATGGCGCCAAGGTAATATGGCTTGGCGCCAATGACTTTAGCGCCAAGCCACGGTGACGTGGAGGAGAGCTCGGCGCCATGGACCTTGGCGCCAAGCTCTGGCTTTGAAATGAACAAGTAAAAGTTTTTACGAGGTTCTTGCAACAACAGTTGTGTAGCCCAGTTGAAAAGGATGGGCCGGACCTGAGCGTGAGGTTGTCAGGTTCAAACCTGTATCCTATCTTTTTTTGCAATATTTTTGTAAAAATTAAGAAAATAAACAAAACCCAGTGCTAAATCTCTTTTTTTTTAGAAAACCTCACGCACATTTCTACTAAGCAATTTAATATGCAATAAAAGAACAATATTTCTGCTTTTAAAAAGGAACAGTATTCCTTGTTGTAATTGCTTATAAAAATAAAAATGTGGCAAAAAAATTGATGCTAGCATGGGGTCTTGAAATAATTTAATTTTTCTTCTTATTTCTACACAAATGTTGCATAAAAAAATTGGACCGGTGTTGGGGTTCGAACCCAGGAATTCACACTAAGGTCGCACGCGTCATAGCTAATTGGGCTAAACAAGAGTTGTTGCAACAATCTTGTAAAAAGTTTACTTGTTTGTTTGAAACGTCAGAGCTTGGCACCAAGATCCATGGAGCCAAGCTCTCGTCCACGTCACCGTGGCTCAGCGTCAATGTCATTGACGCCAAGCCATATTACTTTAGCGCCATCATCTCTGACGCCAAGTTGAGGATTTATTTTTCTCGATGAAAACACGAGAGGTCTATTTATAAAAATCTTTTAAAAGAAAGTCAGAATGTAAAAAAGATGGCGGTATGGCGATGGCAGCACCCACGACGTCACCACGGTACGGTGAAAGAACGCAGGAGTTCTTGCAATGCGCGACAGGTCACGGACGGGGACGTGACGGCGGCGAGCACGTGCTGGCTGGGGGCGTGGCAGCGGATGCGGATGGCGCTGCATCACAAGCCGACACCGACCTCGATCGGCGACCGGCGGTGTGGAGATCAAAGATGGGACTTGAAGATTGGATTGGAGGAAAGCGGCACGGGCACCTGCTCTTCGGTTTCGGTGGGAACACAGCGTTCAAACGTCGGGTTTGAGGGTATAGCTGTAGTCATTTTCATACGATCTTATTTCCCTTTTCTTTTGTATCTCTATAAGTAAAAAATTAGTCACTTTGAACGGACAGATGACAACATCATTTGCGCGTGCTGTTCTTTCTAGAAAATGTTGTCTTAAGGGTTTCCCTATGTTATGCGTATCTGTTGGTTGGCCATTGGTTGACGACCAACAAAACAAACTGTGTTGTCTCCTGTTCTTGTTTCTTGTGATACTTTGGCCTTTGGCCGTTTGGCGGATGCACTCTCATTGACGTTGCTTCATCATCGATCATGGAGATGGGTGCCTCTCACTTCGATCTTGGCTCTACCCCTGGCTGTAACAACCCGAAAATTCGAGTTATAAAATTTTTCGATAAAATCCTGAGTGATGAGTGTGACATGCCATCATCTATCCCTTAACCTTGCATTAACCCCATCATGTCATGCAAAGCATTCATGTGTTTATAAATTAATTAAGATCTCATGTCAATGACCTATGTTTCACATATTACATGTCAATGTTGCAATAGCTTTATTTCAAATGTTTTAATAGTTCATACATCATGTTGCATTAAAGGGTGATTTAGATTTTATTTGGTTTATGTGTCAAATAATAAAAATAACAATATAATATTTATTTTGACAATAAATATTAAGAGAATAATATCCTAACATTATTTGGGCCTTGTATGCTCACTACCTTGTTACTAAAATTTGGCACATCATAAATATATATATATATATGTATATATAAAAGTAAATGAAAATGTAAAAGAAAAGAAAAAAGAAAAGCCTTCGGGCCAGTCCAACAAGCAGCCCAGCTAGCCCGGCCCGCTCGCGCGCCCGCGCTCCTGCTCGCCGCGCGTGGCCAGCCTAGCAAGGCGGCCCAGCCGCTCGCCCGCGCGCTCGCCCGCGCGCTGCACCGGCCCAGCAAGGCGGCCCAGCAAGGAGCCGCCTGCGCCCGCGCCACGCCGTCGCCCCGCAGCCGCTGACGAGTGGGTCTCGACATGGGACCCACCTGTCATCTTTTCGGGGGTGAGGTCACCTGTCCGACCACGCGCGCTCGCGTCAGCGCCGTCCCCCGCGTCGCCCGTAAGCAACCAGCTCCAGCCGCTCGACCCCGCCTCGCCCCGAATAAACGCACGTCCGCCTGCTACCTGGCCGACCAGCTCTGCACAAGAAGCCCGCGGCCGCGAGCAAGATTCCTCCCGCGCGCGCCCATGCGCTGCCGCCGCGGTGAACTACGCCGTTGTAAAATGATTCGCCACCCAGCCTCTGCTAGCTCCCTCTCGCTGCTTTGTGGACCCGACCGAGCACCCCACCGGTGACCTAGACCCCTCCTTGGCCGCTTGATCAAGCCGGAGCTATGATCGGCCATCCGTCGGCCACCTACCTCCGCCTCTGCCCTAAAAAAGCAAGGGACCGAAGCTCTAGGGCTCCCAGTCGCCGCCACCACTCCGATGGAACCTCAATTGCACCCTCGTCGGTCCAATTTGGAGAAGAGAAGAGGAAATTAGGGAGGAAGGAGTCGGGGAAGAAGAAGAAGCCGCCGTCGGAGTTGGAGAAGAAGAGGAGCTCTGCCGTGCTGCTACGCCAGGAGCAAGAAGGGGAGGCCGTACCGCAAGCCAGAGCCACAGGAACGCCGGAGCCTGGACTTGTACTGCACCTCCTATCCGCGCCAGCGCCGGTGAGCACCGCCGCCTCTCTTCCAACCTCCGCCCTGCTACGGCCATGGCGCTCTGCCTTGGGAGCGCGCAGGCTGAGACCACCACCAGTCTCCCTGGACACACCCGCACACACGTACGAGGCCAGCCAAGCCCCCTTGGACCCCGGCATCAGGTGGATGCCGGATCGGAGCGCCACCTTGCCAACCGCTGCGCGCAGAGCGCCGCCGCGACGAAGCCACCCTGCCGCCTCACCGTTGCGCCTTGCCCGCCATTGACCTCGGATCCGCGCTCGCCTTGATGAGACGGATCCCGTGCGTGCCCTAGCTCCGCGTTGCCTCGCCAGAGCGTCATTCCCGAGTCGCCTTGCCAGTCGTCATGCCCGTGCACCACCGCTCTGGAGTGCCGCCGTTCACTGTAACACCTCGGCCCAGGGCTTAATAGGATTAATAGGATACTCGTACCAACAAGTTGCAACTTCTTTTCCGGAAGTCCATCAATAAAGAACTCCAAGGTTAAGCGTGCTTGGCCTGGAGCAATTTAAGGATGGGTGACCGACCGGGAAGTCTTCCCGGGTGCGCACGAGTGAGGACAAAGTGCGCAGAAAAGACTAGTGTTGGTCTGTGAGGACAGTCTATGTCCTAGATAAGCGGCCGGATGTAAGCGGGCCTGGCCTTGAGGAGGCGGGACGTTACATTCACCGTCGTTTCCGGCCGACTTCGACCACCGAGGGGATCAAGAAGAGGCCGAGGAGCTCCGCCATGATGTGCTGCATTGATTGCACAAGGAGATGGAGGCCGTGGACCCTCCCTGAGTGCCGTAGCCGAGGACCAGCCGGAGCTCCGCCGTGGGTTGCTGCCCGCGCGGACTCCGCCGTGGCTTTTGGTCACCGGCGGCGCCTCGGGCAGGTGCTGCGTGACTCCAATCGCGCATCTACACCACCAATTGGAGTTGGAATGACTCGATGTGAAGAGTGCATCGAGCGCCGCCGTCGTCGAGCCGCCGTCCGCCGCAGAACGCGTCGTTGGGAGTCAAGCCGCCGCCTTGAAGCCCACCGTCGTGATCGCCTTGATGTCCTGAAGCTGATGGTTGAGTTAATGGCGCCGGAGATCCACTGTGGCGTCGGAAATTGCGGTTTCTCCGCCGTCGGTGAGCCGCGCCGTCAGGCCGTGGAGGATAGAGGAAGGGGATGAGCTGGTGGACCAGGAGATGGACGTGGTCCACGTGAACCGTGCCGCTGACAATGGGACCAGGAGGAGCCGGTGCACCGCAGACCAAGTTGTGGACCGCGTGAACCCTGATGTGAACCAGGTGCACCCGGCGTACGTGGACCCAGGTCGCTGACAGTGGAACCCACGGGCGTCGGTTCACCGAGGACCAAACCGAGCCGAGCCATGCGCCGTGAGCCGAGCCGTGAGCCGAGCTGTGAGCCGAGCCTGGACCCACCAGCCAGTGATGACGTCAGCAGTGACGTCATGTGGGCCCCACCTGTCAGTTGACCGCTGACCGATGACGTCAGCATGACGTCACCCTGGACTCACCTGTCAGACCTCCGTTGACTCGGTCAATGCTGACGTCAGCATGACGTCATCCGCCACGTCAGCAGCTGTGTTGACCCTGTTTGACCCACGTGTGACACATGGCCCAATCCCGTGCTGCCACGTGTCAGCACCAGATAAATCGACCCTTTTTATTTTTTAGAAAATGGTTAAATCTTTGAAAATTCATAACTAATTCATACGAGCTTCAAAAAATACGATCCACATATCTAAATTTTTTATAAATCGAGACCTATCTATCTAAGCTATGTTTGAGTGCATTTGGATCTTCTATTTTGCATTCATTCTTTGTGCTAATCTATAGGGTTCGCTCTGGCGACCATTAAATCTCGTTACAGGCTCGAGCGAGGACAAGTCTGATCCAACCTCGTCAATGAAGGTGCCACACCTCATCCAACCTCGTAGATCCCATTACACATGGCAAATGTAGTATGGCTAATGCTTTAATTCCTGTTGCAATAATGTTTTTCCTATGCTAGGATTGCATGTTAGATTATTATTTGATGAGCCCTATCTTATTGTAAACTTTCACCTGCCTACCCGTTGTTATGATAGCCACTTGCTTATCTGCTAAATTATATATATATACTTCACTCGCTTACATTTTGATGCGACGTGATGAACCTCGAGAAGGCCTGGAGGGTGCCAAGCTAGAAATGTGTGAGTTGATGGAACAGATGGGCATGTGAGCTGATGATGCTATATCTGGGTTTGGGGTGGAGCTTACGGCAGGGAGTAGGGTGAGGGTTGAGTCGATCGAGCCGGGATCTACGATGAGCTTTTGGAGCGAGTCTTGCCAGGGAATGGATCTGGACATTCCCATGAGAAGAGCCTATGGCGGGCTAACTAAGATGTGATGGTGGTCTTTGGGTGTGATCCTCTGAGAGGTGGAGCCTGGGACGAAGGTGCCGTGGTAGCACGTTAAAGATAAACCCTGACGAAGATATCCCGGTTTGGTCACACTTAGGAACTGCTGCGCTGGTATCCGGACCTTAGGAATCTCTTGCTTTCCACTCGCTCTCCATGGGGGGAGACGACCGAACCGTTGGATAGATCGATGCCACTACTGCTAGGCGAGTAGTGATAGGAAGGTATATGCATGGGATGGAGCTAACACCCTACCGAGACGATCATGGCACCCCCTTCGGGAGTGGGTACATGGCATGGCATCCTCTACGGGAGCGGATACATGCTCTCTTCACAGTTCCAGCGATCCAGAGTTGGATGATAGAGTGACATCGTTCTATGGCAGTAGGTGTCCGGAATCTGCCTAGGTGGTGATCAACACCGATGATGGTTATCTAGTGGATTAGTGAAACCTCTACAGAGTGTATGGTTGATCGATCGATACATAAGCCAATTCGTTGGCTATGGACCTTTCCTTAGGAGGATGCACCAGACTAGTGAGTGGAGTGTTCTACCTTCCCCTTGAGTATGATTTCCGGCCGTGAGCCAGGATAAGGGCTGCGGGCCGCTGAGGCAAGCCAAGAGGGAGTTGGCTTGTCGACTCGAGTCTGAGATGGTGTTGGAGGAGTTGAGATGGTGCTACAGATATGGAAGATGATGGATGGTGGGGATGGGAATGTGTTTAAAACTTGATAAATATATTATTATTTATATGCCTAATTAATGCATAGGAAACCCTAACCTTATAGGTTCCTTTTAATATATCCATTTTGCATCCAACTTTCACAAAGAAATGCATAGGATGAGAGTGTGGCCAGTACAAATCGTACTGAAAATTTGGTTTCAGGTTTAAGGAGTGGGTACTCTTCTGGGGAGTACAACGATTGAGGGTTTCGTGCCTACGCTCAAGTTGGATCGAAGATGATAGCTTCCGTACCTCAAGCTTTTATTGTTATGCTGCATGAACTCTGATTTCTTCAAGTGGCGATGTAATAAGTTATAGTAAACCCCTCTATTTGCACTCTTTTGTTCGATGTATGGATTATGGTATTCAACTATTTTCAGGTAATGTGATTTAAATGATCATATTACACTTCGGCTCTGAGGATTTCCCTTCGCGAAAATCAAGGTCGTTTCACTGGCTATGGCATTGGAGGTTTAGCTAGATTGCAACTTGCACGATTAGTTATTATCTTGTGAAAGAGGATTTTTGGTTCAGTTTTACTTTGCTTGCTTCTCTCCCTCTCTCTTGAGATGACTCTCTCTTGAGCAACACAAAAAAAACTTGCTTCTCTCATATATCGTACTCTAGTTCTCTCTGATACTTTTTGGTCCCTGAGGCTCGTTAGGCTTGCTATGAAAGGAACAAGCCCGTTCTTTCTCTTTCTTCAAAACCATGGGCCGGCCCAACACTCGTACCCAAAGCCCACTAAAAAACCTCTGCTAGTTTTTTTTAAGCCTCTTATATGAATACAGCTGCAGTATCTGCTCATATACATGCATGCTCACATACACACGTACACCACACACGCCAACCGTGTACAAACAGACATACAATCATACATAGACCGACGACCGCGTCTTTCTTAAGATCACCGAAACCCATAGACGCTTCTTTTTTTTTAAATCATCAAAATCCATCGACTCTTTAGCCGACAGGCACGTCAACGTTTGTCTCGTGGCACCACGCGTGGGAGAGCCGGAGGCTCAGAAATATGTAAGGCTTTAACTGAGGGAACACTGTTCCCGGGTGCGAAACTCGCGTCGAGCAGCGCTCGAACGCGGGCCGGCAGACGCTCCACCGAGCGGCCACACCAACGCGCTACGCACTCGTTCGCAACCCCTGCTAGTTGCTGTTGATGGTCATCGCCCCGTCTGCCTCCGGTCGTCACAAGTCATTGCATCGCGGCGGTGATAGGGAGACGACGAGCCGGCGGCGACTACAGCGGCAGCAGATCTCATCTCGCGGGATGGTGAGCCCTCGACTGCCTTCTCCTGCGTAGATCCAGGGTTCTGCTTGGGGACCCCGCTGTGCTGACCCATGGGTTGTTCGTGTCGCAGGCGGCGAAGGCGATCTCGAGCCCCGTGCCGGTGGAGTGGTACCCGACGCTGGCCGTCGTCATGGTGTCCGTAGGCCTCATGTTCACCGCCTCCTTCTTCATGTGAGTTCTCCCCCTTCGCCCGCCATCCATTACGTATACCTTGTGATTTGGGCGGATCAGTCATTCACTTGCCTGGTGTCCTGATCTGATCTGTTGTGTTTAACCGAACTTGCCTGGTGCCCTGATCTGATGTATTTAGCTGCTGAGTTTTATCGGTAGGAGGTTGAATTGACCTGCCCGATCGTTCCGATTGAAGATCTCGTATGTTGCCCTGATCTGATGTGTCTAGCTGCCGAATTTTAGTGGTAGCCCCTGTCCCTGTTCTATGCCGCTAGGGGGAAACTCCATTCATGGCGGGACAGTCATCACGGATTACTATTAGTCGCCATGGATGTTTGTGGGATGTTGGATGGCAGGAACACAGGGGTTCGTGCTTACTGTTTTCATCAATTGGAGTGTGGGTTTAGGTTTGAGGACAACATTATTGTCTGTGGGACTTTGGGGTGAATTTGAAGTTGCAGCAGCAACCAGTGGAATGTGGTTGAACTGAGTCCTTGCTATCTTGTTGGTCGTTTTGGAGTATATTAGCATTTAACTCTATGCTGTATGTTGCAGAGGGATTTCCTTTTTGACCTGTTATTTTTTTTCATAATGGGCTTGCAAGCTATTTGCTGAAATAGAACATGCACCATATAGCTTTGTAATTTGAATTAACTATTTACTGGAGAAAAACACACATACCTTGCCTGACTGGGCATATACAAACTGTGGTGCTGAATGCAACTGGCTATTTTTTTTCCTTTTTGTGTGTGAATTCATTGCCTAACCAAATCATCATTTCCAGTCTAACAGTTGTAGTAACAAATTTATAAAGATAATGTCTAGCACTTTCAGTTACATGAAGACTCGCCTAGTATATTATTCTACTTGTTTAAAATCCCAAATTTTGAACTTATGATTGCTTTCAGTTACAGAAGACTCTCCTCGTATATTATTGTACTTGTTTAAAATCCCAAATTTAATCTTACGGTTGTTTTCTTTGGTCAAATATCACAATCATATGCTGGCATGCCCATCCTGTGTTGTGCACTTCTGCTTTGATTTTGGCATGACTTCAATCTCAATTAGGAATTCTTGTTTTCAACATTGCAATTTATTCCCATCGATTTGTCTGCTCAAGTGCCAACAGTTTTGAGCCCTAACCAAGTAAGTTGCATGTTATTTTGTGCAATATGTGCTTGTTAATTGTTATGTTGGTGGTTGTGCGTATGGCAATGGAAGGGTGGAAGCAGATGGTAGTGGTTAAACGGCATGGCCAGGTCAAACCTAATTGCAGTGAAACTTTCTTCCTTATCTCTGGTATTACATCAGGCCGTATATAGAATGGGCCCCAATACATTTGCCAATATTACATCCGATCAAACCAATTTTTCCATGTAATTCGATCTCCTAACTACCAAGCACTCCAATCCTCAAACAAACTAATTCGAAGATAATTCATGGTGGTGATCCTTCTGCTTCTCCGGCTTTCTTGTTATGCCTTTGTTGAGAGTGATGCTACAAAATGAAATAACCAGGAGCAAGTTACAGGAATTGACAATTCACTGCTAGTGCTAGCATTAAACTTGAGATCTCTTTTATGTGGAAATTGTTTGCCAATAATTGGAATCTGTTATGTGCCAAGACATACAAATTGTTCCAAAGAAGCAATGGCATGAACTATAAATACCATGAGATGATTGCAGAACAAAACCATGTACTTCAATTTTCGTAGATGGATAATAGAGTTGTTGTAGAGCTTAAATCAGTAGAGCTTTAGTGAGGAGAGCAAAGGATCCATAATTTGTTGCTAATGTTTTGTCCTGTTTCAGTTATGAAGCAGCTTCATCCAGGAGGAGCCGTAGCCTGGCAAAGGAGATCGCAACAGCAGCTGTTGCTTCAGTTTTCCTGGTATAAGCCTTATTCAGAACATTTTGGTTCTACAATTCCGCAGGGTTTTGGTTCGTTTACAATTTTTTAAGGTGATCGATTCATGCCTAAGTTATCTTTGATTGTTCCACAGGGTTTTGGGTCTCTGTTCGTGCTCCTTGCAAGTGGTGTTTATGTCTGACGACTGGCTATGGGTCGTGTGCTTGTGTTCTGCAGTCCTAGTTATAGACTTGTAGGATAAAGCCACATCCTCAAAGTTTGTGTTGTCCTAACGAATATGCCTTTGAACTTGTCCTAGAACAATGTATGAGAGCAACTGAGTTAAAGCAATGGTCAGACGTTTTCCTCAGGTCTCCATTATATACGATCAGTCTAAATCCCAGCTCAGCACATTAAAGATACCAAAAGACAAATAAGCATCAAAACTAAGCCAGCCAGCCAGCTACTTGACAGAACTAATTGCCAAGAATGAATTATTGTGCTGAGGAAGACAGATGCATTCCAAAGGCATCTGCGACACGTAAACAGATGTCTTCACAGTTCCAAACTCGAGTCATCCTTGCTTGTGCAGGCAAACACAAACAGTAGACATGAAGAACCAGAAAATTGGCACCATGGTAGCATAGTTTCTTAAGGTTTTCGAGAAGCGGTCATGATGCAAGCTAAGAAAATAGATACTCATTATTCCTTCACTATTATAACAGGAACTTGTGTGAGGATGTACAATTTCTCAAACCTCTATGCACAACACATAACTCTTAAGAGTAGTTAATATTCATGTTACGTTGTAAGCTGTGAGGTACAAATATGGTATATACTATTGAACAAAAGCACACATTTCATAACTGAGGAATGCAATAACAAAAACAGATATCAATAGGTATGATACAAGTAGCCGTCCCCTGCACCAACTGAAAGATCCGAAAGCTTAAAGTGAATACAAAAATAGTTTAGGGGTTATTAAGAAAACGTCACTGTAGGGTTGTAATTTAGACTTTTTCGGTAACAAAGAGATAATTAATAAAAAAAGGGAAAACAGGTCATTAGCAAACCGAGCCGGCCGGAGCCGCCGCACCGCTCGACGCCGGCGGCAGCACCACCGCGCCTGCACACGCGCGGGCAGAGGTGCAATCACAGCACGTGAAGCCACGCAGACTGCCTGTCTGCGGTCCACCGTGGACCAAGTCCGCACATGCCAACTCCATAGACTAGGCCCATTAGGGACCCAGACCGCCACGTGTGCACGCCCAACGACCGACACGTGTCCGGGCCCGGCCGGCCCAACATGGCCCAGATTCGGCCCTGCCCAGCCCCTCCGAGGCCCACTTCTGGCCCGGTCGACGTTGACCGTTGACTGGGTCCCACCTGTCATTGACTCGCAGCCCCGGGTCCACCTGTCATCCGCTGACCGCCTCTGACCAATCACAACACGCCACGTGTCAGCCTATGAATTAACTGATCTTTTTCTTTTTCAGAAAATGATTAAACTTCGAAAATTCATAACTTCTTCATACGAACTCCGAAAAATATGAACCAAGTGTTTAAATTTTCATAAAAATGAGATCTACGTCATAGGCTTATGTATGATTGTATTTAGAGTTACTGGATTTCATTTGGTTCTTTGTGTTAATCTATAGGGGTCGCTCCCATGATCGTTATGTCTCGATTTCAGATCCTGCGAAGGAGTTGCTCGAGAAGGAGGACTAGGAGCGCGCTGAGGACTTGAGGAAGGACTCGAGTGACAGCTATTCAGGTGCCACGTCCCACCCAACCTCGTAGATCCTATTACGCATGCAACAATATGGAATGCTAGTGCTCTACTTTATGCAATAATGCTATGATACGCTATGATAGAATTGCATGGTAGACTACTTGTATGCCTATTCCTTGTCGTAACCTTCACCCTGCTCACCCGCTTATAGGATAGACACACTTATCCATATGCTTGTTACTTGCTACTTTTACTCCACTTGCATCATATCTGTGATGTGATGCTGATGGTGGACTCTGGGTGGGTTCGGTATGGGGTGCCGGACTTGGTGATCGTATGGGTGTCTCTGGGTAATATAATCCGGGAGGGTTGTCTGGTGAGGGTTGAGTCGACTGAGCAGGATCTACGACGAGCTTTTGGAGCGAGTCTTGCCGAGGGGGTGTGTCCTGGGCACCCTGTGTTCTTAGTACATGTGGCAGGTACATTGTGTCTTGAGGAGATCCCAGGGTCGAGAGCCTCTGTGGAACGAAGCCCCAGGAAGGAAGGGGGCGCTGAGGCCCTATTTGAGGAGATATCCTGTCTGATCCCCCTAAGACTTGTTGTCTCTTGAGAACCGGAACCACGGACCCTTCATGCACACCACTCGCCTCAGATGAACCGAGGACGAGCGATTTTGACTATCTATGGCGATGTCACTACTACTCGACGTAGTAGTGTAGGAAGGTACGGGTAGAGCTCACACCCTTCCGAGGCGATCATGTTTCCCCCTCCGAACATCGGCCCCTCCGAGCTCGGGTACATGACTTCACAGTTTCAGCCATTCCAGACTCGACTTGGGGTGTTCCAGGGCTGAAAGGTAGGGTGGCATCGTCATATTTAGAAGGTCGTTCGACATCAGCCTAGGCGATCATGAGCGCCTATGATGGTTATCTTGTGGATGGTCGGCATTAGCCGGTTATAGGTGTACATGCTCTGCAGAGTTGATGAATCTATATATAGTCCGCAGCCTCAGTATGGCTATCCCGTGACCTACACTTCTCTCGAGTAGTGAGATAAGTCATTTCTATCTCCCTCTGAGCGGTCGTCGCTGTTGTTGTTACCCTACGGCATGATGGCCGATTAGGCATGGATGAGAGGAAGTTGTCCATTGCCGCCATGTGTGAGCGCGGTTTGTTGAGTGAGCTGAGAGAATGATGGTTGATGGTATGGTGTTGTGGGATGGGAATGGAGTTAAAACTTGATGAACATTTATTATATTATATTGATGATACTTGCATAGGAAAACTACAGCCATATATAGGCCCTCTTGATATACCCCTATGCATCCATTTTCCACAAAGCATAAGCAAAGCATAGGGCGTGTAACAGAACCGACCAATTTATATATGCTTAAGTCCAAATTAATCTGCCATGACAGCTTAAGTTGCACCTAAACCCATATAAACCCGGTAGTCCGTGAAATCACGAAGGATTTCAAACCAACTTACAAACCAAGATCATAGAGATTCAGTAACCACAATCCACATGATACATAAATTTGCAATTAACTTAAATGCATCAGAGTTTATAAGAGAATATTACAACACCCTTTTTATAGAGAAAATAGTGAAAGCAAACTACTTTAACAACACTCACACTCACATTTTTAAATACGGTGCCAGTTCATAGTCAAATCTAACAAAAGCAATCTGAGATAAGAATATAAGAAATGACCGTGCCCAAGTATGATTGTTCCCGTAATGGGATAGAAACCCATATTACAGCCAGAGCAACCTAGATGAACACCTGCAACAAGTGGGAATAAAACCCTGAGTACGAGAATGTACTCAGCTAGACTTACCCGTCATAAACCAAAAATAAATTGACTCCAAGGAGTATGCAAGGCTTTATAAGTGGGGTAGCTGACTCATATATTTGCAGAAAAGCTTGAACTTATGAAGAATAATTATTATAACCTTCTAGCTGTGCATTTTAAAGTCATTAACCTGATCATGCTAGATTAGCACCTGAACTAAACAAGCATGGTGTAAGTATCAAACAAGAATAGTAACCAATTCCGGTTGAGCATCTTTCAGCATCAACATCATAACCATCTCATCTCTTTGTTCAAGTTCTTACTACAATGCCGCTGCTCAAGTCAAGTGTTCACTGTCTAGGAACGATGGCGATTATAATCGATTACTAACCAGCTGGCGGGTATTCCTCACACAAACCACACTCACCAGCCACGGTGAGCTACAGATCACCGACATTCAATTCGAAAAAAGCGCAGGATCAACAGGTACCATCGTATCCAGGAACCGCCCGGCTGCCTTATTCAGGGTGACCCTGACCTCGGACTTACTCTCCGCGTAACTCGTGGTCCCCCATCTTCACCAATACGATGCGTACAGCAGGTCGACTCCTGGCCCAAATCAAAATTAGGCTACGCGGTCGGAATGACTTATCCTTCCAGCTAAATGTGAGGCATAAATTCAATATGAATTGAGGACGTACAACGGACGGGGTCCTACTTTGACACAGACGGGATAACCTCATCGAACCTCCAGTTCAGTCTCAACACCAATCCCGTCCGGTCTCGATTTATTATCTCCACATGGTTATCCAAGATAACAATGTATTCAACCATTCTGAGTCACCACCTATAACTCGCGGATGACAGAAAATCACCCGACTTCTACCGATCTAGTTAAAGCAGGGCTAAGCAAAATATTCGTACCTGAACCTAACAGGGTTGAAGGATATACAGTGGCAAGAAATATAAATAATGCAGCAACGGTATAAAATAACGTCTACAACTTAATACATCAAACAAGTAAAGGACTCAAGTTAGATATTTTGCAAACCACAGGGAGAAATGCTCCGGGGCTTGCCTTTCAGGAAAGAGCTTGGCTGGTGGTCGGGACACTCCGGAAGATCAACTTCGGGATCCTCTTCTGCTACGACTTCCCGCACCAAAGCTTCCTGCTGGCCTTCCTCTTCGGGTGCTCCGGGAACTATCGTTTCGAGCCCTGACGATCCTGTATGATGCATAGTGCGTATGAATACCAGGTATACATAGAAATACAATGATGATGCTGATGGTGAATGAATGCTCAGCTAAGATAAAGGATATGATTTTGAAACATATAAGATAAGCACATGTCATCTGCATTCTCTTCTACCGACAAAACTTAAACAAGCCTCGCATTACAATTTACTTACACATCAAAAAGGAACTATAACGACTATTATTTTTCACACTACCCTCTACTGAACCAAACCAAAACAGATCACACACATTACAAATATCATAAAAAGTATTTTTACACACATGAAATGATAGTTTTAAAGCATTATTACTTATTAAAAGAAATCAGGGTAGAACTGCAATATGACTTTAGACTATTTATAAAATTCTATAAAAATTACAGGAGCTTAAGCATGTCTAATGTAGACTACCATAAAAATTTCAAGTCAAAACAGTAAGTAATTTATCCTACACAAACATGACAAGGCAGCACAATTCACCGGGCATAAAATACTTTATACATAACAATATGTCAAATAACAGATCTCAGAATATTATTAGCTCTAGATTAGCATAAAAACACTCTCTAAAAAGTTTCATGCACAAATTCCTTATATATTATTTATTATGAATTATTTATCATCTAATGAAAATAGGCACCATAACTAGACATAGCAAATTTTCTATAGGACATAGCCACACAACATTTTTCACAGATAGAGCATGACATAAGAAGACTAACAAACTTGGTCTCATATTTTTCTGAGCAACAGACAATTACTTATGTATTTTCTAAGATAAAAGCAATTAATAGAGATAAATAAATCTATACAGAAAAGTATCACAAAATCCATATTTCATATTTTTCTCCTCAAAAGAAAAATACTGCAAGTTGAACCAACTCATTTGGACTAAAATGAGGAAGTTATGATTTTTCAAAGCTTTTACAAAAATCTAGAATTCATTTTCTTTAAAACCGATAAAGAAAACAGTTTTGCACCGGGAACCCTGGACTTTTTGGAAAACAACCGAGCCCTAAAAAGAAACTCGCTGAGTCTGGCTACTTCGCACTTAAGTCCGACAAAGAACACAATTGATGCCCGCGGTCCACGTGGCGGGGAATGGTCGTCGACGTCGGGATTCCTCGCCGACGGCGAGGTCTCCGGCCGAGCTATGGCTACCACAAGACTCAGCTCGTCAACGCGAACGCATTGGGGTACAAGATGCAAGCTATGAGCGAGGTTTTGACTAGCGGCCACGCGCGACGGCAGACGGCGGCGACGGTCGGTGGTGCGCCGGCCATCTCGGGCCACGGCGGAGCGCGAGAACTAGCCTACCAGCTCCAGCAGACCAAGGCGACTCGGATTAGCTAGTCAAAGAGACAAGACACCGGCCAAAACGACGACGGCGCTGCACGCCGGCGAGCGGCGGCGCAACCCGCGACGGTGGACGGCCAAAACCTCGCTCATAGCTTGCATCTTGTACCCCAATGCGTTCGCGTTGACGAGCTGAGTCTTGTCGTAGCCGTAGCTCGGCTGGAGACCTCGCCGTCGACGAGGAATCCCGACGTCGACGACCATTTCTCGCCGCGTGGACCGCGGGCATCAATTGTGTTCTTTGTCGGACTTAAGTGCGAAGTAGCCAGACTCAGCGAGTTTCTTTTTAGGGCTCGGTTGTTTTCTAAAAAGTCCAGGGTTCCCGGTGCAAAACTGTTTTCTTTATCAGTTTTAAAGAAAATGAATTCCAGATTTTTGTAAAAGCTTTGAAAAATCATAACTTCCTCATTTTTAGTCCAAATGGGTTGGTTCAACTTGTAGTATTTTTCTTTTGGGGAGATCTATGCATAAAAAATATGAAATATAGATTTTGTGATACTTTTCTATATAGATTTATTTATCTCTATTAATTGCTTTTAACTTAGAAAATACATAAGTAATTCTCTGTTGCTCAGAAAAATGTGAGACCAAGTTTGTTAGTCTTCTTATGTCATGCTCTATCTGTGAAAAATATTGTGAGGCTATATCCTATGGAAAATTTACTCTGTCTAGTTATGGTGCCTATTTCCATTAGATGATAAATAATTCATAATAAATAATATATAAGGAATTTGTGCATGAAACTTTTTGAAGAGTGTTTTTATGCTAATCTAGAGCTAATGATATTCTGAGATCTGTTGTTTGACATATTTTATGTATAAAGTATTTTATGCCCGGTGAATTGTGCTGCATTGTCATGTTTGTGTAGGATAAATTACTTACTGTTTTGACTTGAAATTTTTATGGTAGTCTACGTTAGACATGCTTAAGCTTCTATAATTTTTATAGAATTTTCTGAATAGTCTAAAGTCATATTGCAGTTCTACCCTGATTTCTTTTAATAAGTAATAATGCTTTAAAGCTATCATTTCATGTGTATAAAATGCTTTTTATGATATTTGTAATGTGTATGATCTGTTTTGGTTTGGTTCAGTAGAGGGTAGTGTGAAAAACAATAGTTGTTATAATTCCTTTTTGATGTGTAAGTAAATTGTAATGCGAGGCTTGTTTAAGTTTTGTCGGTAGAAGAGAATGTAGATGACATGTGCTTATCTTATATGTTTCAAAATCATATCCTTTATCTTAGCTGAGCATTCATTCACCATCAGCATCAGCATTATATTTCTACGTATACCTGGTATTCATACGCACTATGCATCATACAGAATCGTCAGGGCTCGAAACGATAGTTCCCGGAGCACCCGAAGAGGAAGGCCAGCAGGAAGCTTTGGTGCGGGAAGTCACAGCAGAAGAGGATCCTGAAGTTGATCTTCCGGAGTGTCCCGACCACCAGCCAAGCTCTTTCCTGAAAGGCAAGCCCCGGAGCATTTCTCCCTGTGGTTTGTAAAATATCTAACTTGAGTCCTTTACTTGTTTGATGCATTAAGTTGTAGGCGTTGTTTTATACCGTTGCTGCATTATTTATATTCCTTGCCCTTCAACCCTGTTAGGTTCAGGTACGAATATTTTGCTTAGCCCTGCTTTAACTAGATCGGTAGAAGGCGGGTGATTTCCTGTCATCCGCGAGTTATAGGTGGTGACTCAGAATGGTTGAATACATTGTTATCTTGGATAACCATGTGAAGATAATAAATCAAGACCGGGCGGGATTGGTGTTGAGACTAAATTGGAGGTTCGGTGAGGTTATCCTGTCTGTGTCGAACTAGGACCCCGTCCGTTGTACGTCCTCAAGTCATATTGAATTTATGCCTCACATTTAGCTGGAAGGATAAGTCGTTCCGACCGCGAAGCCTAATTTTGATTTGGGCCGAGAGTCGACCTGCTGTATGCATCGTATTGGTGAAGATGAGGGACCACGGGTTACGCGGAGAGTAAGTCCGAGGTCAGGGTCGCCTTGAATAAGACAGCCGGACGATTCCTGGATACGATGGTACCTGTTGATCCCGCGCTTTTCCCGAATTGAATGTCGGTGATCTGTAGCTCACCGTGGCTGGTGAGTGTGGTTTGTGTGAGGAATACCCGCCAGCTGGTTTGTAATCGATTATAATCGCCATTGTTCTTGGACAGTGAACACTTGACTTGAGCAGCGGCATCGTAGTAAGAACTTGAACAAAGAGATGAGATGGTTATAATGTTGATGCTGAAAGATGCTCAACTGAAATTGGTTACTATTCTTGTTTGATACTTACACCATGCTTGTTTAGTTAAGGTGCTAATTTAGCATGATCAGGTTAATGACTTTAAAATGCAAAGCTAGAAGGTTATAATAATTATTCTTCATAAGTTCAAGCTTTTCTGCAAATATATGAGTCTGCTACCCCACTTATAAAGCCTTGCATACTTCTTGGAGTCAATTTATTTTTGGTTTATGACGGGTAAGTCTAGCTGAGTACATTCTCGTACTCAGGGTTTTATTTCCACTTGTTGCAGGTGTTCATCTAGGTTGCTGTGGCTGCAAGATGGGTTTCTATCCTATTACGGGAACAATCAGACTTGGGCACGGTCATTTCTTATAATCTTATCTCAGATTGCTTTCGTTGGATTTGACTATGAACTGGCACCGTATTTAAAAATGTGAGTGTGAGTGTTGTTAAAGTAGTTTGCTTCCGCTATTTTCTCTATAAAAAGGGTGTTGTAATATTCTCTTATAAACTCCGATGCATTTAAGTTAATTGTAAATTTATGTATCATGTGGATTGTGGTTACTGAATCTCTACGATATTGGTTTGTAAGTTGGTTTGAAATCCTTCGTGATTTTACGGACTACCGGGTTTATATGGGTTTAGGTGCAACTTAAGCTGTCATGGCAGATTAATTTGGACTTAAGCATATATAAATTGGTCGGTTCTGTTACAGCTGGCATCGGAACAAGGTTCAGTATATTACTGTTCACATGTGTATTTTCAAACAAATGGGTTTTATTTTCCATGTTTTTGCAGATGGTGAGATGTTTTATGGCTATTGTCAGCACTGCTTCTATCCCGCCTTGGGAGATGACTAGACCTTGGGTATGGTCACTCTTCTCTACTTAATGCTTTTGTTGGATGTTGATCAAGAACCTGGCACTGTATTTGAACTAAGTGTGTGTGTAGATTTGAACTAAACCGCTTCCGCTTCATTTTGAAATTTTAACTTGGTTTGTAATAACTTATTTCGAACTCCGATGTTTAAACTATGTGCGAACTATGTACGTTGTGAATGGTGAACTCTAAACTCATTACGATCTTGGTCGTGCTGGAAATGTTTGAAATCCTTCGAGATTTCGGTATGAGTACCGGGTTTATTAGGTCTCAATCATGTAGTTTGCCGTCCTAATGGCGAATTATGTGCTTGTGATCTAATAAAATGGTCGGTTCTGTCACAGGGTGGGAGCCGGTGGTCAGTACAAATCGTACTGAAACTTATTTGGCAGGTGAGCCCGACTATGCCTGCGGCGACGAGGGGCTCAAGGATTAGATGGTTTCGTGCCTACGCTCAAGATGTGCAAGGCGTTGCTTCCGCGATATCCTTCTACCTCCGTAGCTGATCTAGATGCTAGATACTCTAATGATTCCGCCATGTGGCGATGTAATAGTTTATGTAACCCCCTCTATTGTATTCTTTTTTTCGATGTATGACTTTGTAATCAACTGTTATTGGATAATTGATGATTTGATCTCCTAGGGTATCATTAAATCATTTATTGTGTGTATTTTCTTTTCGTAAAAAATTGAGGATGTTTCAATGGGCATGGGCGCATAGCCAGCGAGGCCGCTGGTTGACGTGGACTGTTTGTGAAGACAGCACGTGTTGTTCATTTTATAGCAGCGTGTAGCAGGCACGAGAACTCGAGTGGACGACAATTCGGCGGCAATACTGCACGCAGAGGCGGCCCATCCGGTGGCTTGTACAGTGTCAAGAGGGATACAATACAATACAATGTTGCCATCGCCACCAAATTTTCAACAGGAAAGACTCGCAAAGTCCTGCTGCAAGGGATGGAGTGGACATGCAAGCAACGAATCAGGTTGCAGGATAGAAACGAAGCAACATTTTCCGGACTGGAGCACCTAAGCACGTAAAATATATATAAAAAGCATCAGTATCTGAACATACTCTCCAGGTAACATGTGCTATGTGCATTACCGCGCGCGCGCTATATTGATAATGCTGACACTCTGGAGATGATCAGCTTCTCCTGTTAGATACTGCTTTGTGATGATAGTAGGCACACGTACCGTAGCAAGCAGGAGACGCGCCAATTAGAACTGCTAGCTGCAACGGTTGAGCTGGGAACACTGTGAGCAATTCTTGTCATCTGCAGAATCTTCTCGCAACCATGAATGGAACCGATCAATATATCCTTATCTGACACATCCCAGAGATTTGCAACAACAGCTAGCGGCCAATAAATAGGACAGTGGGGCACCATGAGGTGCATAACTCCCTTTGCAATGCAGCGCACCGCTGCTACAACAGCAGATGCACACTTCTTTAGCTTCTCATCAATTTCCTTTAGGTCAACGTACTTTGATCCTGCTTGATTTTTCCGAACTAGCTAGTTAGATTGAATCAACAAAGTAACCAACGATTCTTGTTCTCAGCACACTTATAACAGTACCTAAACAATACCCACCGAACATTCACTTGTTAATAGCAATAGCATTAACTGATTGTCATTAGGCATGCACTTCAAAACATTTTTGCCTCTGGCACCACAAACAAACTAGTCCCCACCGATATCTAGTCCAAGTCATCGGTAGGTCTCCACTGCCGCGAGACCTCTGGAATGGACAAAGCGAGGATGAAACCTTTGACGGGAGCTCCGGCAGGCAAAAGCCATAGGGTTTGGACTCCGTAATTCTCTACTTTTCTTATTGTTATATGCCGGCTAGTTTCGAAACTTAAAAAACAAGGATAATACCCTAAAAATAATATACTATTGTGCAAATTATTTATTTCACTTTTTTCTAAAAAACAGGCACCTAAAAAATAGCAAATCTGTATTTTATTTATGTTCTTATTTTTGACATTTAGTTGCATATTATTATTATTATTATCATTACAAATATGGGAAACGATGAATGAATGTGACGACGATCGGCAGTACTCCGTAGCATGCAATAGCAGTGTCTCTGTGGGATGACGAGGTGTCCGGTGATGTGCCAGCTCTGGCCACCGTCAGAATGCATATGGGGGCACGTGGGCTTGTGAATTGCCGTGTACCCGGGTGACGTGTAGGATTTTGCGGACTCGTTGCCTCGTTGGAGCTTTTTTTTACTGTAGCATACTGTTTTTTGGCCCTTAATGAAGCTAATAGTACTGCCACCGAAACCAAGGTTTCAGTTTTTACAGGCACACTGTGCTTCCAGGCCCAGAATGAAGCTACTACTTTCCTTTTTTTTAGCACTGCCAGACTGTCACAGGAGTCAAAGGTTTCTGTGTTTAGTTTCCGCGAAATTCGAAAGAAAATATCCCATCGTGTCACCTCAGCGTACTGTAGCATTTCGTTTTTATTTGATAAAAATGGTCCAAACTTTGCGTAACTAGACTCAAAATGTTCGTCTCGTAAAGTACAACAAAACTGTGTAATTAGTTTTTAATTTTATCTACATTTAGTACTTCATGCATGTACCGGTATTTTGATGTGACAGGTGATAGGAATTCTATATAGTGAATTTTAGAGTGATTTCAGAGGATCTAAACATGAAAATATAAGTTACTGCTGCTTGGAATGCTGAAGTTGTCATCCTAAGTTTCCTGATACGGTGATACTACTTCGCTTTTAAATTATAGTTTACTTTGATTTTTCTAATATATAAAAAAAATCAAAGTAAATTATAATTTGTATTTTCGTAATAAATCGTCTACCGAAGTTTAAGGTGCGCTCAGAGCACTCCAGTCCACGCTTGATGTTTCCATGTCATATAAAATTAATAAAAACAATAAAATAGCAGGTACACAGTAACATCTTCAAAATTGTGAAGTGGGCCAAGCATCATAAATGGAAAACATATTCTTATCAACTACAACACGAGCAGTTTTCTTTTAAGTAGTACCAGCGAACTTTATAAAGCCCCCAACACGGAATTAGGAAAAGGAACAGCAGATCGAGTGGGTCACAACACGAATAAAATCCTTTCTGGTACATCAACTTAGGCTTTGCGGCTTATCAAAAAAAAAAAAAAAAAGAAACTTAGGCTTTGCGGTTCCGAGAGGTAGAACCTTTCTGCTCTGCGGGGTCCCTGCTTCCCACCAAGTCCCGGTAACGCTGCTCCCAGTCATCCACCTTCCCGTTTGCGATATCTGAATGGATCGCCCTCCGGATTCCTTTTACGACCAAGAAGTACTGGAAAAGAGTAAAGAAGATATGAGTGTAGAGTTCTGTTTGATGTCAGGTAAAAAGAGTATTATGTAAGGTAGTTCACCTCCACAGCAAGGATAAGTGGTATGAACATCTTCCAGCGATTGTTAGGGTTTGGACCATCAATTAACTTCTGATCAATGTGAATGGGCTTGCTCCCGTTTGAGATGACAACGGTAATTTCTTTCATCAGGTTTGGAACCCACGGAGTTCCATCGGGAAGTATCTGTTAACAGCGAAATATCATCATCTATTAACCATTCAGGCACAAAAACAGAGATGCTAGGTCAAAAACAGACAAACCTTCTCCCCATGCTCATTAGCCTTGCACCTTCCACTGTTCTCCACCAATACTATTGGCAAGGGGAAATCCTAAAAAAGCAAGATATAGATATTCCATTAGAGCTAACTTAAAATGAAAAAAATGAAATGAATTCGTCAGCATGTCTACTTGTGCACAAAGAGATCTGCGATGTACTGAAAAATCCAAATTTCCCGTTTTCCATGGAAACATAATTTTGAAAGAGCACGTCATAGAACAAATCAGCAGGTAGAGAAAAACAACTAACATTGATACAGGCACTTAGCCAAAGTTGCTTCCAATAATTCTCACATAGTCTAATAATTGAGGATGAAACAAGTGGACGAGCATAGCTAACTGAGAAATTATTGAAAACAAGTATTATTGAAAGGATATTGTACTGGTACAAGGATAAGAGCGGAACAACAAAATGCAAATTATGGAGCAAATACATTCTGCTGAATTGCTGATGATTCAAGAATGAAAAGAAAAATTCAATGTTGTTTGTGTACATGATAAACAACCATATACACACACATCCTGTTGCCAGTTGGAAACTACCAACAAAATCTAACACACATAAACTGCCATAACCATGTAAAATGAAGGTTACAAAAGGTGTTAGCGAGCGGTGACCCTTTGCCTCGAGAGAGGCACGCTTAGGCATTTTGTAACACAGTGGATGACCTATGATATGCCAGCATGTCACGTGGTTTCAGAAGATCAATACAAAGTGATAAAAACAACTGAGCTCCAAATGATGGTCGATCCAGATCGAGCCAACTACCCACTTAACATAATGTCATACACATGCCCTGGGGTCATGCTGCCATGTGGAACCTATCACATATAATTAGACTGCCATGCGGGGCCAACCTTTGGGAAAGAGAAGAACTACAAAAGGGACGACGCAGTAGAGGAGAAGCAGCGAACAAATTATTCAGAAGAGAATACTTGGCAAGGAGCCAGTGCTCCTCCTCCGGTATCTGAGATCAAAATGCCAAAGGGGAATTCCCCGTCGGGGGTTGAGTGCCCACCACGTCCCCGCGGGGACAAAACTCCCCCCATCCCTGTCACCGTCAAAACCATCGGGCCCAGAGTTGCCCCCATCCCCGTCCCCGAGCGGGGAATTAATCCCCACGGGGAATCTGTCCCCGTTTCAATGGCACACATAGAAGAGTATAAACCATAGAAGGGTGGAATAACAGAACAAATCGAACATGAAATTCGATTATTTTTTCCCAACATATACAAGCACCATTGCACAAACACGCAGTACATACATACATACATCATTGCATTCGTAGATCTAGCCATAGAGAGAGCAAGAACAGGCTTAAATGCACAAGCACGCTACATATATCATTGCACTTACTAGCACACTGATCTAGATAGCAGGAGCAGACTCCAACAGATTTGAGCCTCGACACAGACCACATCCCGTTCCTATTGCTAGCTCGATTTGAGCCACCAGTGTTCTCTCGGAACATAGCACGGCAAGCTCGCTCAGCAAGTCAGCATGCCGTGTGTGGAGAGTGGAAGATGAAGGGGAGAGGAACGAGGGAGAGCCTTGGACGCTCGCGGCGGTGCTGTGTCGGCGCCGAAGTCATCTGACGCAGGAGATGCCGAAGCCAGCGGCGGGCGACGGCTGGTACCGGGGGGAAAGAATGAATGAAGTTGTTTAGGGTTCGGTCGCAGTATATATACTTGGCTGGCTGTAGCGGGCCTTTAGATGGGCTTTCGTTGCTGGTTCGCACCTGCGCAGCTGCTAGTGGGACGGGGGGCCACTGAACCAGCCCCGACCCCGCCAGCCCCGACGGGGATTAGATTCCTACCATTTTAATCCCCGTGGGGATGAACTCAGGACCATCCCCGTCCCCTAACAGGCGAATTCCCCGCGGGGAATCGGGGATCGGGGCCCGTTGACATCTGGAATCTGAGAGCCTCTGTTTCTACTCATGTCCCCGGATCGATCTCGCCGGCGGCCAGGGGTGTGACACATAATCCTAACTGTGTCACTTCTGTTCTCACGAACCACATGATGCAGAAGCAGCCTTCTCCCTCTGGCTTGCTTCTCTCTCTCAGCTCAGGCAAACCAGCACCACCAGTCAACTCTTTGCACCATGATTTCAGAAAAAATTGAATGCCCACATTTTCCTCCTCTCTCCTGTGCTCTCAATTTCATCGGGGATGGACTTATTTGCGTTGGTTGCTGCTTCTCCCCAAGTTGCATGGTCCTGTCCACCAGTGTAGGGAAGTCCTTGACTCCTTGCCTCAGTGGTGGCTGCCTCCCATATTTCAGCGTGTGTGAAGTAGAGAAGGTAGCACTCATGAGCCGCTGGGAGGGTGCAGGGGTCAGGAGGCAACTGAGATGGCTGCTGAGATGAAGGGGTCAGGACGCGGCGAGGGGGGTTAGAAGGCGGCTGAGATGAGGGGGTCCAGAAGGCGGCTGAGATGAAGGGGTCAAGCGGGCAGCGGCAGCAGAGTCAGTGCTGTGTTATCCTCTTGCTCTCAGCACACTGCAGTGACCTACTGGTAGTACTTTTTTTGAAACTGTGTAAAACGGTAGCAAGCTAAAAAAATAGATAAAAAATGGCATTGAATAAGACTGACAAGACCGCTACTGATGTAAACCCCAAATATATCTAGACTGGTGGACAGTATACCATCGAACTAGTGTCAAAAACTGCAAATGATGACTATGCAAGGTTCACCTAACAGTTGCATGGAGACTAACTAGCAAGGTAGTCTGACACTACAAATGATGACCGTGCAAGGTTAATGGCATAAATTAATAAATATATCTGCATATGACCATCGTTTAGCAGCTGGTGTGATTTCTATAACACTCATATTAGGGAAGTGAAACCAAGATCAGAAGTTCATAAAGGCATTTCCACAGGAGTATGTCCAACTAAAAATAGCTGAAAGTGATCAGTGGCCGAGGAAGGTCAAACATTCATTGCAGCTCCTAATTGATGCACAGGTATTCCACAGAGCACAATCGCAAAAAACAAAGGTATTCCACAGAGCACGATGGAAATGGTTATACGATGAATGAAAACATGAATTACCCCATATTCTCGTTTGTTGATTCCTGCCCCTGAGCGGATGTATCGCAAAAGTGCCTCTGATCTTCTTGTAAAGAAATCATTATAGTCGATTCCATCAGGTGGTGAGAGTTGAGCATGGGTCAACACAACCAATGATCTTCGCCAAATATCTTTTCCAAATGAATTGGTGATGGCTCTTATAACCTGTTCATCCAGCGTATCCATTCTATACGCATCCAAGCGATCCACATACAGGAGAACATCGACAGTCTTGCCTAGAAGAAATCTGCAATATAATTGACGACATGTAAGATACATGTATATTAATTTAAGAGAGGCTTCAGGAGTTGCTATTTCACTCATTTGCATTTGCCATACAATGTCTCACAAGCATATCGGTAGGTTAGTTTAATTAACTATCCTTGGATTGGAACACAACTGCAACTGAACGCCTTGGCATGCCCAATTTACACACTTTAAGATGTTTGGTGATTTCTTTGCCCAAAAATGGTTATTTTTTCTGAGGTTTTGGTAAATATATAAAATAAAGAGAAATTAATGCCGTTAGGGCAGCATATGGACTACATTGTTCGAGATAACACAGCCACTCTGCGCATAAAGTCCCTAACCCAAATATATGCGCATTTTTAAAATCTCTCTTGCTTAAGATCTTCAAAATGCAAGAGGTGTTCACTTTCAGAACAAGCAATGTAGTTTAACTTATAAAATGCAGTCAAGGTTATGGAGTGTTTTACTAGACCACTAGGGACAGAAACATCAATAGTAGATCGTAGTGTTGTCGTGGTTGTAGAGAGTAAGGTAAGGATATGCATGTCACAAGCGGATATTCCAGCGCACGCATTTTTTATAGCATTCAAGGATCTTCCATGAAGTATTTCATGTGAAAAAAAAATGTTTTCTAAATGTGCTACCCAAAGGCCTTGCTAAATCCACTATATATACTGAAGCAACCACATATTATGAAACAATTTTTCCTTAAACTAGGTCCAGAATGGCTATCCTTTGTCAGGGCACAGTGCCACATAAAGCCCTATATCACATGCTTTGAAATCTGTAACAAATTGCATAACTTGCAGGAAAGTATGTATATGACTCAACATGCTGAAATGCTGAAATGTGCATACCTCTTAATGATGTCAACAGCCTGCTCATTAATGTATCCACCTTCAATGAGTCCAGGAGTGTCGATAACATTCAAGGTGAACCCTGCACTTGTGCGTGAGCACATCATTGGTCTCAGACCCTCAGACTGCACAGTACAACATCCAACAACAGAACCACACATAAGTTACTCTGGCCGGAGGCAAACCAGAAACTTAGAACATGGTGAAGCAAACCTGGAAAGCGCTGACAGTGGTGACCCTCTCCCCGAAGATGGAGTTAACAGTGGATGACTTCCCCACTCCACCTTTCCCCATCACCAGAATTGTTAATGTGCTCACATACTTCACAAAAACAAGCAGAACATGCATTGATCACCAATTCTTAAAGAAACATAATCAACCAGAAAACATATCCTTGACTAATATACTTCGTTTTCCATCCAGGACATCAAAAGCATCTTCGGCCCTGCTTTATTGATAGCAATTTTCTGGAGGTACCAGTTTACATGATAACATCTAGACATTGCACAGCTAGGTCGCCAACTCTAACTGCAGACCTAGCGTGCGTGACAAAGCTCTAACAGAGACAGCTCCTAAAATCTACAGAGCCATAACTCACAATGTTGACCATAACTTGATCTGAGTCCACAATACAATAGTATGAATTACCAAACTGTAATCACATTGCAGTTGCAGTACTTTTGAGTCCAATGTCATTCATTTTCAATACGATAACAAAAAATAATTCCATGCATAATAATGATTGGACTTTCCATGGCACACATTTTCGGATGACATCTAATTAGACCGACATTAGACCGGAGGTAATAACTGATTCACGCATAGAACGTTGCACAGACGCGGAGTACCTCCTCCTTGAGTTTGCCGAGGAGCTCGTGCAGCTTGGTCTGGGTAGCCGCCGGAAACTGCTTCAGCCCGGTCCAATCGCGCGGTATCGGCGCCGCCATCCTCACCCTTTCCCTTTGCTCTGCCACAAGGACGCGCGTTCCACAAAATCAGAAACGAAAACCAATTTTGCCAGGACCGAGCGGAGTGTGCGCGAGGCGGCTGAGTAGTAGATGCTTACGGGAGACGCGGGGCCAGAGCGAGGGCAGGGTCGCTCGGGCGGGCGGGGTCGCGGCGGCCCCCTTCCTCCTCGCTCCCCGGCGTCTTCGGCTTCCTCCCGGCGGCTTCGCGATGGCGCGGAGGCGGTGGTTGAGCTGCGAGGAGGAGACCGCGGGGTCGGAGGCGGACGCGGAGGCGCTGGGATGGTGGGTGGCGGTCGGGGAGGAGGAGGAGGGGCCGGGGGGACGCCGCCGGCGGGAAGTGAGGAGGTGCGGCGGACGGATAAGGAGACACCTCTCCTCTCGCTCTCTCTTATACTTTTTGGTCCATGAGGCTCGTTGGGCTTACCATGAAAGGAACAGGCCCATTTTTTTCTGTTCGAAATCATGGGCCGGTCCATCACTCGGACCCAAAGCCCATTAAAACCCTTACGAGATCCATCTGCCTCTGGTCGTCACAAGTCGAACTTTTTTATTTTTAATTTTTTTTTAAAAAAAATTTACAAAATTAATTTTCCGTTTCGAAATATGACAGAACTAGTCGTCTATAGTGGGCGTTTTTTAAAAAACGCCCACTGTGTGGGCGTCTTTTGTGACGTGGCACAGCGCCGGCCGGCGCCGGCGCCGGCTCCTGTGGTTGGCCCACTTGCGCCCAAAAAACGCCCACTGTGTGGGCGTTTTTTGTTGGCGAGGGGGCCGCCTGCAAAAGTGCGCGCTGTTTTGCGGGCGGGCCTCGGAGCAGTAAAAAAACGCCCACTGCGTTGGCGTTTTTTATTGGCGAGGGAGCCGCCTGCAAAAATACCTGCTGTTTTGCGGGCGGCCCTCGGAGCAGTAAAAAAACGCCCACTGCGTGGGCGTTTTTTGCGGTCCAGGGGGCCGCCTGCAAAACAGGCGAGGCCAGCCGCGCACTTTTGCAGGCGGCCCCCTCGCCTGCAAAAAACGCCCACACAGTGGGCGTTTTTTGACCTCCACCTATATATACCCAGCCCCCCTCTTCAGATTTCATTATATTCACTAAAATTTTCAGAAAAAAAGAAAGAAGAGAGAAGGGAGGAGAAGGAAGTAACGGCGAAGCCCTGCCAGTTTGAAACCTCGGCTTTTAGGTAAGTTTCTCATACATTACAAGTCTGTTGCTATTCATTAGTAAAATATAATGTGCATTAGAGTTGTTTAGTTTTTAGTTGACTCTGGATAGATCCGTGAGTAGTATGTATATTAGATCTATAAATAATGATGTTAGAGCATTACAGTTCATGTTAGAAATAATGATGTTTCTTCTATGCTTTAAACAATGGATTGCATGATTTGAAATGTGACGAATATCGTATTTTCTCTGAATAGATATGTCAACCAAAGTGATGTTTCGGTTGTTCCATGGTAGTGGCACTGTCAGATATGGGCCGTATGGTATAGATCTGTCTGAATTTGGGTCAACACTAAAGGGGATAGATAGGCCAGCGGAAAGAAATTTTCGGTCAGTGTGTAACTGATTAATGAGGATATTTCATATCAACCCAGAGGTGAACACAATAAAAGTAAATGTAGTAGTCAACCGTGGCAACGAAGAATGCTTCTGGGAATTGATGTCGGTAGATTGCACCGAAACATGGAAATGGTACGTAGAAAATGCATTGCAGCGGGGCTGGGAACCCAGCATTTTCATGGAGGTGCACGATAAAGACAATGCAATCTTGCAAGATGTGGAGGGTACAAACATGGTTAGGACTGATGCTGAAATAGAAGAGGGAAACGACCGTGCTCAGCAAGGAGAAGAACAGAGACATGATGTGCAGGAACCAGAAAGAGAAGGAGAAGCCAGTGAGCCGAGAGGCTTGGCAGATGAGGGCGAGAGGATCAACTCCATTGTTCAGGCAATGGAAAACGAAGATGCGGCGAATGAGGAAGTGGAGGGTGATGAATCTTCTGATGAGGAAGAATGCAATGTGAATCCGTGGCAATGGTCTAATGAAGACTTCTCTAGACTTGCTATTTCAGAGGGATACCATGTTCCTTGGGAGTATAAGGAGAATGAGGTAATCGAGGGAGCGATGTACGCAGAGAAGGAAGAATTGATGGAGGCAGTCAAGCTTTGGGCTGTATCACTGCAGAGGGAGTTCTGGGTAGCAAAGTCCACAAAGTTTGTATATGAAGTTAAGTGCATGAGATCCAGCGATGGTTGTCCGTGGAGGGTGCATGCATTCAAGGAAAAGTGGAAGGATTATTGGAAAGTGTCAGTAGTCACTCAGCACAACTATCACTTGGAAGGTGTACAGAAGTACCACAGAAACATGACATCTGCATTTATTGCTGCAGAGATGTATTCAGATGTTGTGTATAATCTGGGATATGAGCCAAGGTCAATAATAAGGCATATCGAAGATAAATTCAAATACACCATTTCATATGCTAAGGTTCAAAGCCTCATATGATAATTTACAGGGACATTCAAAGATCTTACACCATTCAGATGTTGTACAGAAGATTATCGAGATGAGATTTGGCACATTCAAAGCCTCATATGATAATTTACCATCTCTTCTTCAATGCATAGCCGCCAGAAATCCAGGGACATGTACAGATCTTATAACATACCCAACCATGGAGAATGACTGTGCAGTATTGGTCTTGCAACGAGCTTTCTTTGCACTAGGTGCTTGCATCAGGGCATTTGTGCATTGTCGTCCAGTACTCTGTATTGACGGGACATTTCTGACAGGTAAATACAGAGGTCAGATACTAACAGCAATTGCCGTGGATGGGAACAATCAAGTTCTACCACTGGCATTCGCTTTTGTGGAGAGCGAGAATACCAATAGTTGGTACTGGTTTTTCAAGCAGGTGAAGGTTAGCATTGTTGGTATGAGGCCTGGTGTATGCCTAATTCATGATCGTCACGTTGGCCTTCTTCGGGCAATTGAATATCTGAAGAACGGTGATGCAGAGATGGGATATGGTAAAGATTGGCCAGATGTTCAAAGTCGGTGGTGTATGCGTCACATGGGTGCTAATTTTTACAAGCAGTTTAAGCGGAAGAGCTTGATGGATCTATTCAAGAGGCTGTGCGGACAGAATCAAGAGAAAAAATTCAATGAGCTTTGGAGGAGGTTGGACGAGCTCACAACGAAGCAAATGGAAGAGCACTTAAGCCGATCAGCACCTGTTGGTGAGGATGGTCCAGAGTCCTTAGGACCGCTGCCCACAGATGGTCCAAACATCTGAAGGAGATCGGCATCTGCTATGAGAAAATTTTCGCACTGGATAGAGAATGAGCCTAAGGAGAAGTGGTCTTTGCTGCATGATGTCGGCGGAGCGCGGTTTGGTATTATGACAACTAATTTGGCTGAAGTTTACAACTGGGTGATGCGTGGTGTTAGAGACCTTCCCTTGGTTGCCATTGTTGAGTTCATCCTGCATGGAACATGCAGATATTTCAGAGACCGGTACCAAGTCGCTGCCCTATCAATGCAAGTGCGAGGTGTTTTCTTCGGACATATGCTGACAAATTATCTGGAGGAAAAACGTAAGAAGGCAAAGGAGCATAGAGTTATAACTCAAGGTACTAGAGAGCACCGATTTAAAATCTTGTGTGCTGATAGAGCCAAGCGTGGAATATATAGAAGAAGAGTTGTGCAAGAATGCATACTTAAAGAGGATGGGTATTGCGCATGCACGTGCCACAAGCCAAGACTCTACCACAAACCATGTTTCTATGTTATTGCAGCGAGCTCGAAGTGTGGAATACTTGATCGTACTTTTGTATCTCCCTATTTCACCAAGGAAGCCATATTGCATATATGGTCACATGAAATTTATGGTTTTGGCATAGTGGAGAATTTTACAGGTACAGTACCGCAACCTACCTATATTCCAGACCCAAATAAGATCAGAGACAAGGCTGGGCGTCGGAAGACAAGACGTATTCAAAACGCCATGGATGAGTCCGAAGCAGGTGCAAGGTACAAACGTTGCAGCAAATGCGACAAGGAGGGACATACTTACAAGAAGTGCCTGAAGGACTCAGACATGCCCACAACAGCAGAAGCCCCGCCATCAGGATCCGGATTGGATGGTACCCCGCCAACAGGAGAAGAGACAACTTCTAGGCCCGCCAGGCCAAGGCGTGCACGCGTGCCTCGTGGTTCGGTCGTGTAGTGATGTGTAGTAAGCTTCGTTAAGATTATGTAATGTACGGTTTTTGCTTTGTTGTAACTGAAGTGAACAAACTTGTTGTTTCAACCTATCTTCCGGATGTAATGTTCATAATCTCAGTCTTGTATTTGAATATATTTCTGTTACATGTTGTGTGTGCATTCTTTATGTTTCAAATTCGATCATTTCTTGTTGTACCTTAAATTTATTGTTGTATACTTTTTCACTTTCTATTTGCATGTGTCATATGTGTTAACTGTGATAATGTCATGCAGGGATGGCGGACGACACACCAGAGCTGCTAGATCGAGGGATCGATCTGCAGCACCGCTCGTACTGTATTGCGGTGCAGAACGCCAATCTGCCCGTACTTCGACCGCGACCGTCCAGACGTTTACTTTTAGTGGACCCTCGGTTCTGTTCCAAGTATCCGTTGACTCTTTGAGGTCTCCCAATTAAGTACACATGGCTTCTTAATAACATAAAATTTTTATGTGCAGGTTACGTGAGGCAGGCCTCCTCCCGTTGTGTCGTCTTATGGAGGCCCGAGCTGGTGAGGCCAATGAGACGAGGAGGTGGAGTTTTGATAGGTCTCTTCTAGCAGCCCTGGTCGACCGATGGAGGCCAGAGACACACACGTTCCACCTGCCGTGCGGGGAGGTCGCACCGACGCTTCAGGACGTTGCGTTCTTGCTTGGGCTTCCCCTCGCTGGCGATGCCGTTGGGCCAGTCGACGGACTTCATGATTGGCGAGACGAAATGATGGCCCGCTTCGGCCACGTACAGCGTCACCCTGCACTTCCAGCTATGAGCAGCCTCCCTCCGTACACGACCATGGGCCCGTCGCAGCAGTGGCTCATGCAGTTTACCGTAAGGCCTATTTTAAAAGAATTTTATCAATTTACAGTTGTACTCAACTTTATTAACTGTATCTTTTTCAGTCCGATCAGCTACACCCAGAGGCTGACGTGTACTCTGTGCAATGGAGCTTGGAGGCCTACTTGTTGTGGCTTTTTGGCTGGGTCATGTTCACCAGCAGCGCGGGACATGCCGTCGACAAGGTCATGATCCCCTACGCGCGCGCGATCGCTGATGCTGACGAGGGAGCAGTGCCACAGTGGAGCTAGGGATCTGCAGTACTGGCGGCGACGTACAGGGGCCTTTGCGAAGGGTGTACCAAGATAGAAACAGGTTCTTTGCTCACTGGTTGCCCCCTCCTTCTACAGCTATGGGCAGCTGAACGGTTCGCGATTGGTCGACCTGTGGTGGATCACACCGCCTACGAGGAGGACCTGTACTTGCAGCATCCGCCCGAGGACTTCCCCACCATGGGTACAGTCTAGTGCCGTCGTCAGGTTCGTGTTCCTAGCTGACGTATATAGTTAATTCGTATCGTACCTTTTAACCCATTTATTGTTATATTTCAGCGACGATGGGCACATGTGCAGGTCACGCGGTCGTACAACGAGTTTATGCTGGAGTTCGACAGGATACAGCCGACCGACGTGATCTGGGAGCCTTATAGCCAGGAGGCTATCCACGCACGAGCTCCCCTTGGGCTGTCCACGTTGTGCACACGTGACCAGGCCTTCTGGCTGACGCTCCGACCGATGGTGTTCGACATATTTGTCGAACCGCACTGCCCAGGGCGTGTTTTGCGCCAGTTTGGTCTCATGCAGCCGTCCCCCGTCCCTATCATCTGTACCGTCCCTGCAGATGCTCATAGGTAAGTACTACTAACAACTGACTTTGAAAAATTAATCGCAGTAGACATGTCTTACTCAAATTTGTGTTCAGGATGACTCGGAGGGGACAGGTCGGCGGCAACTTATGGGTTCCACGTCTGCTGCCATACGTGGACGATTGGTTGCTTGCCACAGAGGACGTCGTTGATGAGTACCGCCCCCCACACCGAGGACTCGTACATGATGTACCTCCGGTGGTACCAGCCTCGTTCCCGCACACGTGTCACCTTCGTTCCTCCGGAGCAGCAGCCACACCTCGCCGCCGTGGGTGACGCTTACCCTGCGCACCGTGATCAGGAATACTTTCGCGCCGTGAGTACATGAATCTCTCATATATATCAGTAGTTCATTACGTATATCTTTCATCTTACTTAAAACTGAAATTAGGTCAATGGTACGCAACTACTTTACACGGAGGTTGACTCCGTGTGTCGCCGCTTGGAGGGTGGCTTGGCGTTGACAGTGGACGAGCAGCGCACCTCGTACACGCGGATGCGTACGACGCTTAGATCCGTGCTGAGGGCTCTGACTTGTTGGACCTTCAATGCAGCGCCTCAAATTCCTGCACAGGCACCCGCAGCACGTCCTCCTGCACCCCAGAACAGAGGTAACTCCGTGTACCGCACCTCGTCTACCTATGTTTTTCCAATCTGGATGACTGTGTGACTTACGACGACACCTTTCACAGCGTTCTCTACGCCGTACCTTCGTTCCTCCGGAGCGGGGTCCTCGGTGCACGGAGCAGAGGCATCCAGGCACTTCACACATGCTCCACCCAGCGCCTCGGCCCATGGTGAGGGTTCCTCCGCTCAGGGAGTAGCCTGGGGAGCCTGGCCTTCACCCCATGGAGTGGGTACCTCCTCTCAGGGAGCAGCCTGGGGAGTCTTACCTTCGCCCCATGGAGTGGGTACCTCCGCGCAGGGAGCAGCTTCGACGTCGGGCCAGGGAGCCGACACCTCGTCGTGGACCTACCGACTACCTAATGACCCTCCCACTGACGCATTGATCAGCGACGAGGAGGTCGGGATCGGCCCTTCACAGCTTGCAGGAGCACCTCCGCCCTACACGCAGGAGTTATCACAGATGACTCCAGTGCAGCACGTCCGCGCGACTCGAGGTGTTCCACCGGATGGCCACACCTACTCGTCGGGGCACGTGCGACCGAGGAGGCCGAAGAGGGGTAGGGGGCAGGGGCCGGGACAGGCTCAGGGACAGTAGTACCCTGTACGATGTAATTACTGTCTTGATGTATGATACGCACTATCCTTTTGTGAAAATTTACCCTAAACCCTAAACCCTAAAAACCCTAAACCCTCAAAACCTTAAACCCTAAACTCTAATCCCTAATCCCTAAACCCTATACCCTAAACCCTATACCCTAAACCCTAAACCCTTACATGCTTGCATTACATCTGTTATAATAGTCCATTACAGCATAGTTAAAAGTCACGGAAATAGTTCATTACAATTAAATTATAGGTCCGCTAGGGCGATGAGCTACTAATCCAAATTCATCTAACAAAACGGCCCTAATAATCCGAAACATAACTGGGAAGCAAGTCTTCATCTTCAGAACCACTATCCTCTCCCACAAACGCATTGGTACGGCTACGCTCAGCTGCGTTGGCCTCTTCTTCCTTTTTTTGTGGTAAGCGGCCTCCAAGTCATCAAGGGCTTGGGTGAACGCTTCATCATACTCCTCTTCTTTCTTTTTTTTGTAGTAAGCGGCCTCCAAGTCATCGAGGGCTTGGGTGAATGCTTCATCATACTCCTCGTCCTCGTCGTTCATCGGCATCTCCGCCTCCACCATCTTCTGCTTCATCTTCGCATCAGCACTCCTCTTTTCGGCCTCCTCCATCTTCTCCCTCGCATGCAAGGATGCTTCCTCTTCTCTCTTCTTTTTCCATGCATCACAGTCTTTCTTCCACCAGCAGCACTTGGGGTTTGGACACACAATCATCGGGCATAGTCAACCTGCGCTCGCTTCCGCATCTTAATGTAGTTGTCCACAAGCTGAGTACCAGACCTGAACTTCAGGTCCATTAGTTGCTTTTGCTTCAGTGTATCCATGTATTCCCTGCGGTCTTCAACATGGGCAAAAACCTCCCACTTGCATTTCCTAAGGCTCTGTGATCGACCGGAACAATTTAAAGTCAGCAAATACAAAAAGTTTGGATATCAAGTGAGCAACAAGTGGAACAAAAGGACCTCATCGTAATCAACCATATGGCCGCACCAATAGCCTATTCCAAGCTCCGATGGTAGTAGGCCATACTGCGCTTTGACACCACATTTGCACAACACAGGAGGCTTGGGGGTAACCACTTTTCTCTTCTTGTCCACCTTCGGCTCCGGCCATTTGTTCTTTGGACCCCGTAGCCACTCCCTGAAGTTACACTTCCGCAACAAGGTATACCCACCCTACAATGTAAAATATTAGTACATGCATAAATACTAAGAAAGCCATGACCGCATATAATTTGCACTTACTCCGGCGGGGTTAGGACATTCGAACTCGTTAGGCCTATCTGAACTTATTACAGAATAATCTCCGCATTTGCAACGAGGCGGAGATTCAAGCCGTCTCAATTGGGCTATTTTCTTCTCCTCGTCTGTCATTGGGGGGGTCAGGGGGAGGTGCCACCCACCGCTCGAATTGATCGGGTGGATTATGCTTCGCTTTTCACCATTCGTCAAACTGGAGATACCTTGGGTCGAATTTGTCTGGACCGTCAATCCACTGAAAGAAAAAGCACCGCTCATGGGCCTACAAAACATGATTGCTAACGACATTGTTAGAGATGCAAGACCTGCAATTACTAGCAATGAATAAAGGCGCAGTGACAGAGGTGCAATTACTTACATTGAATCCACCGCATGTGTAGTAGCAACGGGCAGCTGTGTCCTCATGGCGAGATTGGCCAATATCAGCCGGTTCTCCACAGTCATAATTTGGGACAGGGACTGCAGGAGGAACAGGAGCATCCTTGCTAGACACGTCGGGATACAATTCTCTAGGGCGACCTCGTTTTTTCTAAAACTCCGTCCGCCACAAGTTTTGCATATCTATTCAGAGAAAATACGATATTCATCACATTTCAAATCATGCAATCCATTGTTTAAAGCATAGCATAAACATCATTATTCCTAAACCCTAAACCCTAAACATATCTATTCAAAGAAAATACGAAATTCGTCACATTTCAAATCATACAATCCATTGTTTAAAGCATAGAAAAAACATCATTATTTCTAACATGAACTGCAATGCTCTAACATCATTATTTATAGATCTAATATACATACTACTCACGGATCTACCCAGAGTCAACTAAAAACTAAACAACTCTAGTGCATATTATATTTTACTAATGCATAGCAACAGACTTATAATGTATGAGAAACTTACCTAAAAGCCGAGGTCTCAAACTGACAGGGCTTCGCCGTTTACTTCCTTCTCCTCCCTCCTCTCCTCTTTCTTTTTTCTGGAAAATTTAGTGAATATAATAAAAATCTGAAGAGGGGGCTGGGTATATATAGGGGGACCCAAAAAACGCCCACTGTGTGGGCCTTTTTTGGTGGCCAGGGGGCCGCCTGTAAAAGTGGGCGATGTTTTGCAGGCGGCCCCCTGCAGCGCAAAAAACGCCCACACAGTGGGCGGTTTTTTACTGCTCCGAGACTCGCCAGCAAAACAACGCGCACTCTTGCAGGCGGCCCCCTGGCCACCAAAAAACGCCCACACAGTGGGCGTTTTTTTACTGCTCCGAGGCCCGCCCGTAAAACAGCGCGCACTTTTGCAGGCGGCCCCCTGGCCACCAAAAAACGCCCACACAGTGGGCTTTTTTGGGCGCAAGTGGGCCAACCACAGGAGCCGGCGCCGGCGGCGGGCGGGTGTGTGCCACGTCACAAAAAAACGCCCACACAGTGGGCGTTTTTTAAAAAACGTCCACTGTAGACGACTAGTTCTGTCATATTTCGAAACGAAAAATTAATTTTGTAAATTTTTTTTAAAAAAATTAAAAATAAAAAAAATTCGTCACAATTCAGTCTGCGCACCGCCACCGCGGCGGCGACAAGGAGACGACGAGGCAGGCAGAGCAGGCGGCGACTACAGCGGCAGCAGATCTCATCTCGCGGGATGGTGAGCCCTCGACTGCCTTCTCCTGCGTAGATCCAGAGTTCTGCTTGTGGGGAGCCCGCTGTGCTGACCCAGGGGTTGTTCGTGTCGCAGGCGGCGAAGGCGATCTCGAGCCCCGTGCCGGTGGAGTGGTACCCGACGCTGGCCGTCGTCATGGTGTCCGTAGGTCTCATGTTCACCGCCTCCTTCTTCATGTGAGTCCCCCTTCGTCCGCCATCTGTTGCTGCCCCGTGTCGCCATGGATGTTTCTGGAATGCTGGATGGCAGGAACACAGGGGTTCGTGCTAACTGTTTTCATCAATTGGAGTGTGGGTTTAGGTTTGATGACAACATTCTTGTCTGTGGGATTTTAGGAAATTTTGAAGTTGCAGCAGCAAGCAGTGGAATATGATTGAATTGAGTCCTTGCTATCGTGTTGGTCATTTTGGAGTATAGTAGCATTTAACTCTATTCTGTATGTTGCAGAGGGATTTCCTTTTTGACCTGTTATTTTATTTTTTAATAATGGGCTTGTAAGCTGTTTGCTGAAACCATATAGCGTTGGAATTTGAATTAACTATTTACTGGAGAAAACACACATACCTTGCCATACACCAACTGCTGCCTGGTTTGTTGGTTTCATGGACCTTGATTAACCTCGGTGTCCGTGGTGCTGACCGTGACCAACTGTTCAAACCTTTTGTGAATGGAACTGACTATTTGTCTTTTTCCCCCTTTTTGTGTATGAATTCATTGCCTAACCAAATCATCATTTCGGGTCTAACAGTTGTAGTAACAAATTTATAAAGATAATGTCTAGCACTTTCAGTTACAAGAAGACTCCCCTCGTATATTTTTGTACTTGTTTAAAATCCCAAATTTTAATCTTATGATTGCTTTCAGTTACAAGAAGACACCTCATATATTATTGTACTTGTTTAAAATCCCAAATTTAATCTTATGGTTGTTTTCTTTGGTCAAATATCAAAATCATATTCTGGCATGCCCATCCTGTGTTGTGCACTTCTGCATTGATTTTGCAAGCTATAGGAATTGACGATTCACTGCTAGCATTAAGCTTGACATCTTTTTTATGTGGAAATTGTTTGCCAATAATTGGAATCTGTTATGTGCCAAGACATACAAATTGTTCCAAAGAAGCAATGGCATGAACTATAAATACCATGAGATGATTGCAGAACAAAACCGTATGCTTCAATTTTTGTAGATGGATTGTAGAGTTGCTGTAGAGCTTAAATCAGTAGAGCTTTAGTGAGGAGAGCAAAGGATACCCAATTTGTTGCTAATGTTTTGTCCTGTTTCAGTTATGAAGCAACTTCATCCCGGCGGAGCCGTAGCCTGGCAAAGGAGGTCGCAACAGCAGCTGTTGCTTCTGTTTTCCTGGTATAAGCCTTATTCAGAACATTTTGGTTCTACAATTCTGCAGGATTTTGGGTCTTTTTCAATTTCTTAAGGTGATCAATTCATTCCTAAGTTATCTTTGATTGTTCCACAGGGTTTTGGGTCTCTGTTCGTGCTCCTTGCAAGTGGTGTTTATGTCTGACGACTGGCTATGGGCTGTGCTTGTGTTCTGCAGTCCTAGCTGTAGACTCGTAGGATAATGCCAGATCCTCAAAGTTTGTGTTGTCCTGACGAATATGCCTTTGAACTTGTCCTAGAACAATGTATGAGAGCAACTGAGTTAAAGCAATGCTCAGACGTTTTCCTCAGGTCTTCATTAGGGCATCCGCAGTGGTTGAGCTAGCTTGCTAGCTCATAAGCTGCCATGTCACTTAAGAGAGAGCAGTACATGAGCCATCTAAAACAGCCTAGCTCAAAGATCCATCCTTTAGGTCCCACATCCCACCTTTCTACTCTCTCTTACCTGCAGCGTGTCCTTGGCGGCATCGCGGTAGACATGCCGCCGGCGTCTAGGCTCTTGTAGAGGTTGCCGACCAGGCCGACCATATGGCGCCTATCGTCGTGGAGAGGGGCACGCTGGGGATGAGCCGCCGCGGGCAGGGGACGGCGGGGCCACGCCGCCGCTAGCGGGGACGCGCCGCCGCGGGCAGAAGAGGGCCGGGCCACGTCGCTGCGGGCGGGGGAAGGGGGCTGCGTCGCCGCGGACGGAGGAGGCCGGGCACACGCCGTTGCGGGTGGGGAGGGCAGGGCCACGCCGCCGCGGGTGGGGGAGGTCGGGGACGCGCCGCCGCCGACGGGGGAGGACGGGGACGCGCCGCGTGTGGGGGAGGACGTGGACGAGCCGCCGGCGTGGGAGGACTAGGATGTGCCGCCGCCGGACGAGGAGCAACAGGGCCGCCGTCGCTGTTCGCCGTCAGAGCCACGCACGGCCGCGAGCTAACCACGCCGGGTGTCTGCTAACCACGCCGGGTGTCTTTAGTTCCGAAAGAAAATGTCACATCGTAGCGTACCATAGTATTTCGTTTTATTTGATAAAAATTGTTTAAACTTTACGTAACTAGACTCAAAATATTCGTCTCGTAAAGTACAACGAAACTGTGTAATTAGTTTTTGATTTTATCTACATTTAGTACTCTATGTATGTGTCGATATTTGATATGATAGGTGATAGGAATTTTACATAGTGAATTTTAGGGTGATTTTAGGAGAACTAAACACAGCCGCCGTCGGTGCTCCAGGATGGGTGGGGGCGGGTCCAGTTGGGCAGGTGGAGAGAGAACGAGTGGGGCCCAACAAAGCCTTGGGACGCGAGCGAGATAGGCGCCGAGCCAAGAGATAGACTCTTCGTTTTCATGCCTTCTCTCTCCTCCACGTAGACAAAATACAGACATGTATTCTATGAGCTAGCCGAGGTGTCCACCATTGGAGACGCCCTTATATATGATCAGTCTAAATTCCAGGTGCCTGGATTGCTGCTTATTACGGCATTTCTGCTTATTTAATATTACTAGCATTTGTATTTTTCTGTTTTATGTCATCGTGAGTGAAGAATGATCTATATACGACTTGTGCTATAATAAGCAGTTAAGCACTGAACATATGATGTTATGATGAATTCGCCAAAGAATAATGCAATCAGTAAATGGATCCTTCTATTTTCAGATACAGGTATATCTTTCTTTTTCTGAAACACAATATGTAAGCACTAATATGCACAACCACCTCTCAACATCTATGCACATACCCTAAGCATCTCCAAAAGGTTATGTCGATAAATCAAATTGATGAAATCGTCACATCTACTAGCATCCATACCAAGTAGAGAACTCAATACTCTAGCGTACATGTTCCACCGTAAGGAACCTAACTGCTAAGCTACGCTGAATTCATGGATATAGATATATCTACGCTGAATTCATGGATATAGATATATCTACGTTGCATCAATACAAATAGTTCAAACTTGAATGCTGCTCCGTTGCATCAATACAAATATTTCGAACTTGAATGCTGCTCTGTTGAATGAGAAACCCGATGCTTTAACGTCCTTAAGTACTTGAATGCTGCTCTGTTGAATGATAAACCCAAAGCTTTAACGCGCTTAAGTACTTCTACTGATGGTATGTTTCTAACCATTATAAAAGAGGTTGTATAAGCTATGTCCATCCGTGATTTCAGTTTTCACATCAGTATTTCATTTTCCATAAATATCTACATCCATATATTTGTATCAAAATATATTTGTATCGAATGGCCCGATCTCGAAAAAATATATTCGTATCAAATGAATACACGTATTTCAATGTAGAATATCCATGTTCAATTTTCATCCTTACCCTTTGGTTGATTGATGTCAGGTCAGAACCACAAAGTGCTTGCCCCTATCGTTGCTTTATTGGCCATTCGATCTACTCAGCGCTGGGAACTTTCTTGATTGCTCTCACGGCGGCTTGTTCATCTTGATCACGTGCAACATCTCTGAAACCTTAGGTCTTCTCCAGCATCTCTCAAGCCTTAGTTCTTCTCCAGGTTTGTCTTCAACCTTGCTATCCGAGTGTTTTAGCATCTTGTTTCTTGAAAAAAAAACGATTTTGGACCATGAAGCAGTACTTCCCATGCGTTGAAGTACGAACGCTGTTCATATCCAAAAATTAGTTGGTTCGTACTCTAAAAATAGTTAGTTGGTTCTCTTAGTATTGGGCTGCTAGCTTCTTTCAATACTGACCTCTGCTTTCTAAGATCAAAGCGCCAAATTATTTGATACCCACAAACACATTTCAGATTCACGCCAAACTTTAATGCTAAGCAACTAAGATGAGTAGCAGCTGCACCGCAGCAGAGTACTGCCAACTTATTTTGTCTTCTTTTATACAGATTTCTTGATTTGGTGAAATCATTCATACATAATTTTCTGCACACTGGGAAGACAAATTAACTAATGTTTGTTATCATGTGGAAGTGCTTTTGAAATCAGGATTTTTCTCAAATGGAAACGGGGAGTGAGATTATCAGTCGCGATATGATGGGGAGCATGCTACGATATGGAAGTTCAGGACCACACAATCTACCCCTAGAATATTTGAGAAACGTCACAAACAACTTCTCTGATGATTGGCTACTTGGTGAAGGTGGTTTTGGTAAAGTATATAAGGTAAGATTCAATCACATATTTTAGACCCGTCATCAAATGTCACCAGACTATTCAGAGACTCATGCCTCTTTTACTGAGAGAGTTTAAACAGGGAGTGCTACCAAATGGTGAAACAATTGCTGTGAAGAAACTTAATTCGTCAATGCCTGAAGTTACAGATAAACAATTTAAGAATGAAACATATCATCTTATGAGGCTTAAACACCCAAATATAGTGCTACTTTTAGGCTGGTGTTCTGAAACATAGAATAGATATGTTGAATACAATGGGAAATACATTTGTGCTGAGAAGTGGGAAAGGTTGCTTTGCTTGGAGTACGTGCCTAAAGGAAACCTTCGTAGGTATCTTTCAGGTATATAACAAATCAATATGGGCGTATCTTATTCATTTTTTATTACATGAGACTGTAGTCGTTGTGGATTTAATATGCCCAGTTTCTTTCGAATGCAGATGAATCTTCTAGACTTAATTGGGAGACACGGTACAACATAATTGAGGGTATTTGTTATGGTTTACGTTATCTCCATGAGGAAAAACAACTTAATAATGGCACCATTATTCACATGGATCTGAAACCGGCAAACATATTGCTTGACAATAATATGGTGCCTAAAATTACGGATTTTGGAATGTCAAGACTCTTCGGTGAGGGGAAAACTTGGACCTGTACAATAAATCATATTGGAACATTGTGAGTTAAATGGCTCTTGATATAGTTCGTTCTTTTGGAGATTGCTAAAATTTATAGTTGTCCCAAGGCTTCAAGTTAATGCACTCATGTTGCAATGTGGTTACATGGCGCCAGAATATGTAAACAGAGGTTTAATCTCAACAAGGGCCGACATATTCAGTTTAGGGGTAATAATAGAGAGGGACTATCCAGATGAGACCAGAATATCTTCCCATGAATTTACTAAGCATGTAAGAAAATTAATTTCAGCTTTCAAGGCTTCTTTGGAGAGATGATACTACTCTTTTTCCTCTGTAGTAATTCTATATTTTTGTGATTTTTTAAAATTTTAGCTGCAACTCTGCTATATCATATAAGATATATTTTGTAATTTTACAGGTACTAAGGACTTGGAGAGATAGGTTGCAAAAATCACTGAAATATACATCACTAAAAATTGATTACCAGCAAATAAGAAGATGCATTCAGATAGGTCTGAACCGCGTGAAATTTGATAGGAAGAAAAGACCAACAGTAAGCCAAGTTATCAAGATGCTTTACGGAACAGAAAGTGCAAATCTCAGCGGCAGGAAAGAGGTTGTCACATATAAACGAGGCGTGACCACATTTTGTTTTCTATACACGGATAATGGATTAACCATCGATTGCTATCTGTAATTTCATTTCTCTCAATAACTTGTCAGGTATGTCTACAACAACACTGGGCAAGCACGGCAAAAGCACCATTAGACAAGGAGTGCCGATCATCAAGGATAAGAAGATCACTTAGCCTAGTTAGAACAAGTTCAGTGATAGAGCAAAGTGTTTGGCTATTAGCCAAGTTGTAAGAGCCAAGCTATACAATAGTGATCTATTATTTGTAAGAAACTTATTTTATTGTTCCTTCTCTTTTCTAATCCTCATTACATTCACTTAATGTATGGATCCACCATTGTAACAGCTTATTGCTTGCATGATAGCCGTGCTTTTTCTCTTTTCCACGTCAGCATTTACGTGTCCAGTCAACACGATCCAAGGCAGAAAACTAGTGGGCATGGGAGGCCACCAAAGCCGCATGCGGACACGCGAGGAGTCTTCTAGGTACATTGTTGGATTGTGTTCGGTGGCCATGCGACAATCATCCATAGCATGTATTAGTGGATTGGCGCGCGCTTTTGCACGCCCGTGTGCTTGGAAATCTAGATAATGTACAGAGAGCTGGTGCAGGTAGTTTATATGGATAATATTGTTTGTCGGTTAATTATACAAAGGTTCAAAATGTGAGGAACACTAGTGCACATATGGCCTCTAGTCCCGGTTCACAACCCCCCTCTATTCCCGGTATGTCAACCGGGGTTGCGAATTCGGGACTAAAGGCGCCCGCTTTAATCCCAGGTAGGCAACCGGGATTACTGAGCGACTTCTAATCCTGGTTGGTGTTACCAACCGGGACTAGAGGCTGCGCCAGGCATGCACCATGCGCTGTCACGTAGCACATCTCTAGTCCCGGTTGGTAATATAAACCGGGACCGAATGTTTCATTTTGTTTTCGTCTATTTCCTTTTCTTTTTCTTTTTATTCCTTTTCTTTTCTTTTACAGTTTGCTTGCATTGAATATTATACGCAAATATTAAGAAATAAAGCTAAGAAGCTAATTTAGAGCTTACAAATTACAACTAACCATTCATCATGTTCATAAAAACTTAACTAAAAATTATAATAAACTAGATGTTCAACCATAAAGTTAATTACACATGTCCAACTACTCTCCAAAGCGAGGAGTGGGGATTTCACTCTCTCACAGTACAAGATCTGTGTAGTATAGATCATCGATCTTGTATCCTATAATGCTATCGATGAAGTCCAAAGTATTAATTAGTGCACTCTCCGTTGCCTGACAACTAGTAGGACAAGGGCGACTAACAATGACTAATGGTGGCTCAGCAGTGAATGGTTCTCCCCTCTTAGTCGCTATCACCTTTGCTTGATATCCTTGTGTAGTTAGTATTCCCTCTTAGTATCCCCTCTTAGCTCATGCCATACTCCTCTATCTGTAAGTGTTGCAGAGAATAAGATTATGAGAACTAAGCTTTACAACTTATAGCAACAAAAAGTAGATAAAGCTTTGAAACTAAGAGTTTACCACATCATTTGAAAGGTTCTGAGACATCTATGCACACAAGTCCGTAAGTTTGTCATGCAATTTGAGTTTTATAGCTTGAACCTTCACCGAGCATAGAGTAGGCAAGGTGATCCCAATCCTCGAGAGCCTAGTTGCACATGATTTGACGGCATATTTTATGGCAATATATCATTCATGTACCTTTGGTCCTACATCTGAGATTTGTACAAGTCTGTGACCACGACCACGGCCAAGACCAATTGAGAAGCAAATTTGACATTGGAATAGTGCACCACCATTAAAAGTATCGGTCCTAACATCCACTTCCGTAACCTCGAAGTAAGATAGTGTCTCTTTTTGCCAAATAATTGGGTCAATCTTCTGCGGTACATTTAAGAATCATATATATATATAGAAATTGATAATTTACTACAAACATATATATAGAGTTGCTTACTATGTGGGGTTGCGGCCGCTGCACTAACGGCAATATTGGATAGAAACCCCTTGAGCGTAAATAGCCATTGAAACCAATGACTTTCGGTGGAGGGAGACGACGTCCATCCATCTCTTTAATTTTGACTAAAGTTAATATATTTCATAATTCAATACAATCAAATGTATATATATACAAGTTAAATTTATTGAACAATCTATCTAATAGTACTAATTATGTATACTACAAATTATGAATCAAGGTTTATCATCAAAGAAAGAACCTAAAGATAATAGGAGTAAGACATACTTTTTTTTACAGTAGTTACTTTATATTCTGGTGTGATCAAAGGGTTTGAGATTGAAGGCAATAATAATGTAACAAAACACTCATGTCTCAACAACATTTACTTATTGGAATTTTACAGATTAGAGAAAAAATAACAGGAGTATGACATATGAATCAAGGAGAAAACCCCACTAGTTTCCAGGATTAAGAATGAGCAAACCTTGCAGGCCGATGAGGGTGCTCAAAGGCGTGGACGTGGACCGGAGTCGAGGGCGTCGAGGCGGCCTGGGTTCGGCGGATGAGGCGTGTCGGTGCGTCGGGGCGCGTTGGGGGCGGACGAGGCGCGTTGTTGCGTCGGGGGCGGGTCGGGGCGGCACGTCTTGGCGGCGGCGCTTCGGGGTAGGGTCAAGGGCTGCGGCGTCGAGGAGCGCGCGTCGGGGCTGGAGACGGTGGTGGTGCGTCGGCATGCGTTCACGCGTCCGTGCGCGTCGGGGCCACGACGTCGAGGAGCGTGCGTCAGGGTCAGAGATGGTGGCAGCAGTGGCGGCGTGGGAGGGGCACGGGATGGGACGGCGCAGGGGAAGGAGAAGATAGGGCACGGGATGGGGCGGCGCAGGGGAATGAAAAAATATATTGACGGCCTTTAATCCCGGGTGGTACCCCAACCGGGATTGATAAGCCTTTAGTCCCGGTTGGTAGCCCAATCCGGGACAAAAGAGGTCGGGTTTCCTCCCATTTTGGCGCAGGACCAAAAATTTAGCTTCAGCCAATTTCATTTTCCGCCCTTTTTTCATTGTTTCTAGTGTAAATATATATATTAGATGAAGCTTATACTTATTATATTTATTTCAACATAATATATATACATATTTATATGAAGACCAACTTTCTTCCCACTTCAAAAGGGAAAGACCAACCACAGTGAAAAAGTTATATGAAGAAATGAGAAAGTACTGTGAGTCCGACGAAGACTATAGAAAAAGAATAGAAGAAGAAAACGGAGAAAGAAACATGCCAAGATCAAATAACAATTTCCAACACTCAAGAATGACAAATGTTGTGCGAAGACCATTTCAGAGGATAAATCACATCAACAACACGAGTGAAGCCGCCAGTCAAGGCCCAAGCTCAAGCAATCAAAGAAATTTTCAAAATAACAGTAGTCACAAGGAAAACTTGCAGTAAAGGGCAAACTACAACAATCAAGGCAGAAATTTCAAAAGAAAGATATTGAGGCCTAAGGAAATATATTGCATCATACATGGCAAAAGGGCTGGCCACATGTCCAAAATGTGCCCAAGAGTAAAGAAAAGCATTGAATAAATGCAAGAAGAAAAGTGGGCAACTTCGCAGTTAAAAGTTATCAATCATCTGGCCCCCCAAGGGACAAATTACATGCCAATAACTTATCCTTAGCACATGTTGCCACCACCTCCGCCAATCTACAATTGCCAGCCACTGGCGATGTGCCCGTAAAACCAATGGGGCCGAAGTCGAAAACAAAGTTTTCATCACAAAAATTCAATGGAAAACAACAGTCACCAAACTCACCACACCAACAATACCCCCGAAGCATCAACAAACAATGAGAATGCAATCATTCTGAGCAAAGGCAGAATTATGACAATCTTCGGAGGAAACAACATGGAGCTTGACACAAGAAACGAAAGAAGAAACTATTTTAAAAGAGTAAACTCCATCGCAATCGAAGGCCCATTCAAGAAAACAAGATGGTCTCACCTACCAATCATATTTTCAGAACAAGATCTCAAATTGAAAGATTACCCTCACATGGATGCAATGGTAATCGAAGCAAACATTGAAGGATGGGCAGTCTCAAAGATTCTAGTAGATGGTGATAGCTCCACCGACATCATATTCACATCAACTATAGATGCAATGAAAATTGACAGGAAAACTTTGGGGAGAGCCGAACATCCATTAGTTGGTTTTGGCAGAAAGAAAATAAACTCCAGTGGCAGAATTGTCTTGCCAGTTTCATTTGGAACACTGAACAATGCAAGAACAGAGCAAATAGCATTCAATGTAGTTGAAATGTACAGCCAGTACAACGCAATCTTCGAAAGAGGGAGTTTAAATGCCTTCGAAACAATAGCAAGCTACCCATACCTATGCATGAAAATGCCAGCAATCAATGGCATCATAACTGTCTTCGACGATCAAACAGAAGCAAGAAACATAGAAAGAGATGCAAGCTCAGCTTTCAAAAACGTCCATATCATACAAGAAGAAGAAGAAGAGGACGAGCTCAAAACTGAAAATGCAAAGATTCAAGAAAAGCCAAAGCCCTGCGAAGACACAAAAAAGTACCACTCGACTCAATGGCGCTAGAAAGACAAGTTATCATCGGCACAAACTTAACAAAAGAAGAAGAAGGAAAAATAATCCAAGTCCTGCGAAGTTACAAGGAAATATTTGCCTGGTCCATGCAAGACCTCAGAGGAGTAAGCAGAGATGTCATAGAACATAAGTTAAAGGTCCGCCACCAGAGACACCTGCTGTCCTGCCTCCGGCGTGATCGGCCGGCCCCTGAAATGATTCTGGAGCCATCGATCTCGCCATATACTTGTTGAATCTCCATTGCCGATCCTTCTGATGAAACCTTTCATCGGCACATCACGGCCAGCTAGAATTGCTCGCCATGTTTGGCTCGCATGTTTTTTCCTAGTGCTCGTCAAAAAACTTCCATCATGGAAGTATCTTCCCTTCAACACTCTTGCACACAGGCTGTCTGGTTTTGTCAGCAGCCTCCAACCCTGTTTTCCAAGAATTGCCAAATTGAAGTTTCTCATATCACAAAAACTCATACCCCCCCAGAGCTTTGGGATAGTGAGTCGGTCCCAATTGAGCCAATGAATCCGTTTACTGTCTGCTGAGCTGCCCCACCAGTAATTTGCCATGGGGGAATGCATTTTCTTGCAGGTTGTCTTTGATAACAGGAAGCAACTCATGGAGTAGGTTGGGATGGCTTGGTGCCACTGACTTGTGGAGAACTTCCTGACCAACCCAGCTGGCCTCCCTGCCACTCCAAGTACCAATTGCTTTCCTGATCCTTGTTGGTAAGAACTCAAAGGCTTTTGCTAATGATCGCCCCACTACGATGGGCAGCCCCAAATATCTTTCCGCTAGGGCTTCCTGATCAATGTTTAGCGTCTCCCGTACCTCCCTTTTCATATCATCAGTAAATTTTTTACTGAAGAAGGCTACCGACTTGTCTCGGTTCACCAGTTGCCCCGAGCCTCGACTGTAGATGTCAAGCTGCTGCAGCCTGCGATGCTTCTGAAAATACAATGCAATCATCCGCAAAAAGTAGGTGCAAGATCCAGGGGGCATGGATACCCATGCACACTCCTCTAGAAAGATACACCGGCCCCATAGACTTCAACAAGCATGACAAACCTTCATCACACAACAGGAACAGGTAGGGGGAGATGGGGTCACCATGCCGAATTCCAATTGTTGGTCTAAAAGTTTTAGTTAACACACCATTTATCCTCACTGACAAAGAGACTGACGTAACACATTTCATGAACATTGTAACAAAGCTTTCATAGAAACCCAAGGATAGCATAATTTTCCTCAGGTATTCCCACTCGACTCTGTCATATGCTTTGGCCAAATCAAGCTTAACTGCATTATATATGTTTCTATAGTTAGAATATTATTTAGTGGGGAAAAATATAGTGTGGGTCTACTAGCACTTGTGCATATTGTTGGGACCGGGTCCCAGCAGGTTAGAATAAAGTAGGAACGGATGATCCAGACGATTCTTCTCTCACTGTATTAAATATGAAAATTACAATGCGGGCCCGACAGCAGGTAGTGCTACAGCTACCAGAGGATCCTGCCTCTTTATTACACAGGGGGCATGGCCTTAAATAGTGGCTCCCCAGCCCAAGGCTGAAAGTACAAGCGTGCCCCCAAAGGGAGTTTCCAAACCCTAGACACCTACCCTATTACATGTGGGTCCCTTAGGGGTAGGCTGGGCCACCAGTTTCTGGCCACGGCTGCGGGCCGTGGCCCATCACCGCTCACAAGAGGCCCATCAAGCCCACCAACTGTCCTCCTACTTCCCAGCTGGCTTCGGCGTGCCGCCTAGGTAGAAGCGGCCTCAGGTTGTCGCCTCCTCCACGCAGAGCCTCCGGGCCCAGTGAGGCTGTGTCCACTAGCCTCCGCTCGGGCACCCGGGATTACCGCCGAGCCTCCTCCGTTGGTCGATTTGAAGCCTCCGCCGAGGCTTCCGCTCGAAGACCCGACCTCCGGGAGGAAACAATCAGCCTCCGCTTGAGCACCAGTCGTCGCCACCTGATCTCCGCCATCGACCGGTCCCATGCCTTTCTCGGAGGCCTTCGCACGGAGATCTGGCCTCCGACGGCTCCTCTCCAAGACCTGCAAACATGAGCTAGGTTGATACAGTTGGAACTGTTAATCAGATATAAATCAGAGGTAATAAGCCCCTCCAGTCCTGGGGCGTATCCCCAACATTCCCCCGTTGAAGGTTAGGTCTAGCGAAGGCGGGTCTAGCCATCAACACGCCCCTGACCGTGGAGGCTGCGCTTACCTCCGACCCCCTGGCCCGTTGAACATTGGACTGGATTCTTTGCTTTTTAGCGTTGTTTGATTTTTTCAATCTTATGTGTTGGTTTTGAGTTGGCTCGTTTGCTGTTGTCTGATTCGTGAATCGTCATGACCGTTGGGCTTAGAAGTCGAGGCGTCGCATCAGTGCCTATATAAGGGGGGTGCTTAGAAGTCGAGGTGTCGCATCAGGCTTAGAACTCTGCTTTGCCTGCCTCTGCGTAGCTTGCCCTGTTTGTTGCTGCCTCTGCTTCCATTCGCGTAGGTTTCCTTTTTGCTTGCTGCCTCCGTGATTGCCTTTGCCTCGGCATCCTGCCGCTGTGGCACCTAAACGCCCCTGCTGCGCCCGTCGTCGTCCGTTCTCTAGCCCTTATTCCCAGTTCCAGGGTGTCGGAGTCAGCGGTTTTCTTGATCTTTTCGAGCGATGCATGCTGGTTGCTGTGGAGGCTAGGGATCTCGAAGAGTCGCTATCTGACGTCGAGGCTTCCCCCAGTGACCCGATGCCTCCCAAAAGCGCTTTGTCCGACTCGGAGGTCAACTACGACTTTGGTCGTAGCCGGATGACCCAAGCGATGATCGTAGGCCTCGAAGAGAATGGTTATATTCCTGTTGGCTGTGGGCGAGCTGCAGGTGAGGAGACTGTCCCGCTACCTGAGAGAGATGAAGCTATTGTTTTTAGGGACTTTTTCACCTGCGGCCTTCGCTTCCATTGTTGCAACTTTGTTCGGTACGTGCTTGAGTGGTTCGACGTGCAACTCCATCATCTGACGCCTCATGCATTACTGAACATGAGTAAATTCCTTTGGGCTGTAGAATCATACAGTGGGGGAATCAGTATAAACACCTTTGCAGAATTTTATGAGTTGCAAAAACAACCGAAGTATATTGGAACAAGGCTTGCTCAATTCGCATCACGTAGCTTTATGGCCAAGAGGAACCCCGGCAAGGGAAAGGAAAAGATTGCTATTTCTTGGTGCCAGCGAGGGAGGTGGGAGCCCGCTGATTGGATGGACTTCTGGTTTTATGTGAAGACTTCTGGTGCTTTTGAAGTCGGAGAGGATGGTCGGAGGATCATTAGTTTTCCCTTTGCCTCCGTTATGACACGGATGGATCCCCACACCAGCGTTAAGCTGGAGGCAAGTGTCTCCGAGAAGAGGAGGTCTTGTACCAGAGCGTTCGCTGATGCCTGCCGTTACTCCAAAGGCAGAGATCTTGTGGAGGAGATGATTGCCTCTGATTTTTGGCCCCTGCTCGGCGGCAAGGACAAGAAGAAGTTTGTCATACAAAAACTGGATCTTCCTATTTTTGGTGTTGCTGGTGGCATCCCGTGTCTGCATTTTGGGCTGCAGCTCCCGGAGGGTGAGAGCAGTGAGGACTTTGTCCGTGCCACAGAGCAGAAAGCCGTCGAGATACTTGGTGAAGTTTCTAAAAATGAATATCTCGCCCGGAGGTCTGAGGTGGGTACCATGCCTCATCTAAACAGGGTGTTCGAGGAGCTTGGCATCCACTACACTGAGCGCGAGCTCCCTGAGAAGTTGAAGAAGAAAAATGAGAAGAAAAGGTTCATTGTTGCTGGCGCTGCTACAAAGGCCGCCGAGGGAAAGAAAAGGAAAGCTGGCGCTTTGGTGCGCGGAGTCCCAAAGAGGCAGAGAGGAGCCTCCGCTGAATCTGCGGAGGTGGAGGACGTTTTTGAAGACCTTTGTGATGAAGAAAGGGACATCATCGTCAATCCGGAGGCGGGGACTGAGTTTCCGATGGAAACTGATAGGCGGTCTTTGTCGCCTGCTGCTTCCCCAGAGGTGTCTCATGCCTTAGCAGCTGCGGGCTCTGGTTCGCTGTCGGTTAGGCCTGTCTCGCCACCTGCCAAACCTGTGTCTATGCATGTTGAGACAACGTCCGCTAAGCTTTCTGTAAAGCCTTTTGCTAGTGCATATCTGGACGCCAGCTCTGATGAGGATGAGTTGGAGGATGCCGGTGTTATGGCTCATTGCGCTGAGAAGCCTACGGAGACTGCCCCACTCGGAGCGGAGGATACTGAGGTCCCCGAAGATGCGTACACTTCGAGTCAAGGTAATGTTCTTACTCGAAGTATGACCTATGTGGATTTCCTGATTTTGAAGGTTTCTTGTGGTTATGCCTCTGACGGGGAAGTTTCCTTGCTCGGTGAGCATGTGTATGATATATATTTTTCCTGAGATTTGTTGTTTTCTTGTTTCATTGTTTGACTTGTGTTTTTTGTGTCTTCTTTCAGATATCCTTACCGCTGAGGCCGCTCAGCCTGCCCCTCCGCCACCTCCGGCGTCAGGTGTTCCTTTTTCCGAAGGAGCCATTGCTGAGGCAGTGCCTACAGCTTCGCGACCTTCGGTGGGCATGGTTGGTGCTGGGCCTCTCCCATCCGGCGGCTGCCTTGATGAGGGCATAAGTGCTCTCCTTGACTGGGCTCAAGGTATTGGCCAGCTGACTGATTCAATGGGCGAGGACTTGTACCGGCGTCTTGTTGGCCTGCCATTTCGGACTTTGATGGACACAATATTAACCATCATGTTATTGTAAGTTTAGTTTTATTCTCCATTTGTAGTTATATACTCTTTGTCAAGTATCTGATTTATGTATCATTTTGTTGCTATCTCCAAAGCACCGCCTTGTCCATGGTTGTTGAGACCAGTAGCTACGCTGAACTGATCAAGAAGGATGAGGCTATCAAGGTCTTGAAGGTGAAGGTCGATTCTCAGACCCAAGAGAAGGGACTAATGGCTCAGAGGGCCTCCAATTTGGAGAAGCAGCTATCAGCTTTTGGGGCTAAATCTGATGAGCTAAAGAGGTTTCTTGCTGTTGCTAGAGAAGCGGAGGTTGCTACCAAAGAAGCGAAGGCTACCGCCAGCCAGCGGGCGGACAAAGCCGCTGAGATTTCCAATCTCCTACAGCAAGAAGTGGATGCTGAACGGCGATTAGTGGCGGCTCTCAAGTCTAGGGTTGAAGAGCTTGCGAAGGAGCTGACTACCACCAAGTTGATCGGGCTGGAAGTGGCTGAATCCTATGTCTCTGCCGTCCGGGCCTTTGGCAGTGCGGTGACTCCGGTTAACCCTGAGGCTTCTACCTCCAGTGTATTTTCCTAGATCAAGGCAAACCTTGACAAACTTAGTGAGTTTATGATCGGAGTCTCCGATTTCAGCGCGAAGACCTCCGCCACCTATCTGTGCAAGCTTTTCGTATCTAAGGACATCATTCAAATTGGAAACTTTGATTGTCCTGAGCTAGAAGATCTTGCTGAACTTGGTAGAACAGATCAGTTTGTTAAGACCACCGTGCGTAGCTTCATGGAGAAGTTCTGGTCCAAGTTTGGCCGGTCGTAGACCGTTGCGATGGCCAATGTTACTTGTGAAACAGTATATATGGTTTGCTTTTCGTGTCTTTTGTTGTGAGAGCTGTATTTGTGATTCCCTTCTTATTTTCTGTCTTTTTTAGTAACTGAAGTATGGCAAACACAGCGGTCACGGTCCAACTTCTTCCGGCGGCACTTTTGCACGAACCCGGGGATCTGCCGACGTTGGCGCCTCCGCCCCCCAAAGTTCTTTCTGCCAGCGCTGGGACTAATTCCATGGCGGAGGAAGTGGGAGCGTCTCCAGGAGCTCGCATGGGGCCTCAGGACTTGACCGCTGCTGAGGAGGTGTAGAAATTCGTCTTCATTTGTGGTTGTATATGTTTTGTCTTTTGCTGACCTGGTGTCTTTGTGCATATGTAGAGAACTATTTAAGTCTTGGTTTTGTAAAATATTAATGGCCGAATCATCCTGCGTAGGCCTGCAGTTTGGGGCCTATGCAGGAGGTCGAGCCTATTACCTTTATGCGCAATGATGTTTACGATAGCGGCGAGCTATGGACTTATTGGAAGTCAGTGTTTCCTAGGCTCTCGGTGGACGACATGTTTGATTTCATTCTTAGCGACTTGGATGATGCACGCCCTAGTTTTATTCATTCTCTTGCATGGCATGGTCGGTCTAGACCTTTGTAATTATCTTTGTTTGCGCGAAGGCTGAGTGTTGTGATGGTCGTGTCATTTGCGAGGTTGTTTATTTCGACCTCCGCTGTGCTGCAGAGGCCTGCTTTAATTAGTCGGAGGCCTTCGTGCCCTATTGCAGGTGTTACCTCCGGAGGTGATTTCTGTTTTCCTCCTCGGAGGTTGTAACCACTTTGAAACAACTTTGTGTATTAATAATTTTATTGTTTGCATACGGCAGATATTACAACCGTTGTTTCTCTTCGACTAGAGCTGGTGTCGATTTTGCTGTGTTCGGCTTTGTGGTCTTCAGCTATTAGCGGAGACGGGGGGACGTTATGAGTTCTTACGCGGTATCCCCCCTTATCTTTATTCAGGCGATGATCCTGACTGGCTTGCTCTGTTGCCTCACTTATTTTGCATTGTCCCAGAGACCACAGTTGTCTCCGGAACGTTTCTTTTGCCAATCTCATTATGAATTCTTGCGCGGTATCTCATTATTTTTGGTCATCCATATACAAACATCTGTCTCCATCTCCCTTAAGCAGGTTTTGGCTATGTGGAGTCGCTTGTGGTTGGCCCTTTCCTAATGCTCAGGCGTGCGGGCGTTGAGCTATACTTCTTTTATAGCACCCCTTGTGTACTTTGCGTATCTTCGTTATTTACTGTTTTGTACTTTTGCCTCCTGAGACGTGATGGTCTGGGTATTGATTTCATACTTGCTTCCTTTAATGATAGGTAGCTGCAACTGGTTTATTCATGCTTTGGAGGTCCTTATAAAAAGGTGTATTCCAGTTTGATCATTTAGGCTGCTTCTTTGTGTGCGCTGTACTAATGGTGTCTCTTAGTGGCTATCTTTGCGTTGGTACTGTGTGAGGATTCGTAATGGAATAGCCACATCGGTGAGCCTGGTGCCAGTGGTTAAAGATGGTGGTGCTTCTGCTTGTCAACAATACTCAACCTATATTGCCTTTGTATCCTCGGAGATGGCGGCCGGCTGTGATGCTGCTTAGCTTTGTTGATGTAAGGATTTTGGATGCGGTGGTTGCTTGCCGATGGAAGGTGCAAAGTGGTGTGCTGACAGATGGTTGTGGAATTTGTCATGTACAAGCTGGCATTGGGGGTTCACCTCCTTCTCTTCGTGCCGAGTGTCTATTGGACTTGGTTCAAGTGGCTGGGTTACCAGGGGCATAGGGTAGTATGCAACCGGGAGGCTAATGGGAGTATTCCATGACAGAGCAGGGTATACCTCTGCCAGCGCCTATTCTACAGGAAGTCTCAGTCTGCTTGCCTTCGGATGTATTTTCGGAGGCTGTACCCTTTGGTTTTTTGTAGGGTGAAGTGTTGGCAACCTCCAGGCTACTTCCATGCCTTGTGGTGGCAGGTTAACTGGGTGGAGTGACTAGATTTCTTGACCCAGAGGTTGTGCATTTTGGTCTAGTAGTTAAATGTGTTCTGCACATTGTTCCTGTTATGAGCAAGGTGCAATGAGCCTTATCTGTTGTAAGCATAAGTTTGAATAATAAATGATCCTGCTTTACGTATTGTCTCTGCTTTGGAATGATGTGGGTCCTTTAATTTTTTATAATTATATTGTCTTCATTTTGTAAGGTGTGTAATGCGGAGGTTACATGACCTGTGAGCTCATAGATGGTACCTTCTCTTGCTTTAGTACCTTATTTTGGAGGTCACTATTGGTTAGTGCGATGTTTCTTTTTCTTTTTCCAGCACTTGTGCCTGAGTTGGTTTACAGGTCTTCCTCTAGTTCGCTTTGCAACTTGCAGTTGCGATTGCCTGTCTCGATGCTTGATATGACAGGGATTTTTCGAGGTCTTTTGGCATTTAGCGAAGGCTAGTTCATGCCTTCTCATTCGTTCGCAACCTGTGGTTGCTGTTGCCTGCCTCGATGCCTGATACGACAGGGCTTCTTCAAGGGCTTTTGGCTTTTAGCGGAGGCTACTTCATGCCTTCTCATTTGTTCGCAACCTTTGGTTGCTACTGCCTACCTCGATGCCTGAAATGATAGGGCTTTTTTGAGGTCTTTTGGCTTTTAGCGGAGGCTACTTTAGAGGTTGCTTCATGCCTTCTCATTTTTCTTAATGGTGGCATGAAGTAACCTTGTGAATCATGAATAGTTGTCGAATGTTGCAGCCGCGGTGTTGGCTGCTTTCCACTGTCCTAGGTATTACTTTTTGGGGTCCTCTTTATACATTTAGAGGCTAATTACATACGGTCTTGCCTCATTAAAAACCTCACCTCCGATTTGGAGCCCCTTTTGTGTGGAAGAGTGCAAGCCGTTTTTGCAGGAAAAGTAAATTGCAGGAATTTAAATCTAGGGACCTCCGCTTATAATTCTACAGAGTCCTTACATTCTATGTGTAGTATTTTTGAAGGCTATCAATGTTCCAGGAGTGGGTTGACGTTCTTCCTTCTATGTCTTACAGATAGAATGACCCTTTCCTTTCTCCTTGCTTGGCTATGAATGGTCCTTCCCATTTTGGCTGTAGCTTTCCAATGTTTTGAGCGTTTGGCCTCCACCTCATTACCCAGTCACCATCCTTGTTGTTTTTAGTGACCACTTTTCTATCCCTCCATTTTCTAGTTTGGTCTTGGTATTTCTCGATGTTGTCGATTGCCTCTAGCCTGTATGCTTCAGTCATCTCCTTGGTGTATTCTTCATCTTTTGTGAGGTTTTGTTTTATTATGCGGAGGCTCTGGTATTTGATCTCTTCTGACATCATTGCTTCTTCTTTGTACAGTAACTTGAATGGAGTGAACCCGGTGGCTCTTGATACGTTTGTGTTGTGAGACCATACAACCTTCGGTAGCTGTTCTACCCATTTGCCCTTTTTGTGATCTAGCAATGTTTTGGGGATTGCTGAGAATATGATTCTATTTGACCTTTCCACTGTCCGTTACTCTCTGGGTTGTAGACCGAAGCGAAGGCTACTTGTGTGCCGATGCTGTTGTAGAATTCTTTGAATTTGTCTGAATCAAATTGCTTCCCGTTGTCGACTGTGAGTGTCCTTGGAACCCTGAATCTGCAAATTATGTTTTGCCAGAAGAATTTTTTGACTATTTTAGAGGTGATTTTCGTGAGCGGTTTGGCTTCTATCCATCTTGTAAAGTATTCTACTGCTACCACTACATATTTGCTTCCGCCCTAAACTGGAGGTAATGGGCCTACAAGATCCATCCCCCATCACTGAAGCGGCCAGACCAGAGGTATTAGCTGTGTTTGTGCTCCCGGAGATGCTTGATGTGGTGCAAAACTCTGGCATGCTTTGCAAGTTCTTACTATGTGCAATGCATCCTTGATATGTGTTGGCCAGTAGAACCCTTGCCTAATTGCCTTCGCTGAAAGTGCTCTGGGGCCAATGTGTGATCCGCATGTTCCTGAGTGGATGTCTTGTAAGAGGTTTCTGCCTTCTGATTCTATGATGCACTTGAGCAATGGTTGGACTATTCCTTTCTTGTATAGAACTCCGTCTATTATCATGTAATTCCTTGCCCGTATGGCCAGCCTTGATGCAACTGATTGATCTGATGTTACATGGACTCCATTGATATAATCAATTATAGGTTTCCTCCAATCCTCCGTGTTTACTAGGAGAACCTCCGCAAATGCCTTTGTTGTTTTTGCGGTAGCTGGTAGTGTCAATTCTTGGTAGAAGGTTCCTTCGGGTACCTCCATTTGATTTGATGGTGCTTTGGCTAACTCATCTGCCTTTGAGTTGTCCCCCCTTGGGATGTGCTTTAGGGTAAAGCCTTGGAATCTTTTTTCCAGTCCCCTGCCTACTTCTAGGTATGCAGCCAATTCTGGGTTCCTTGCGACATAGTCTTTCTCGACTTGTCCTGTTACTATCTTCGAATCTATTCTGACCATGATGTATTTGGCACCAAGTGCCTTGGCCTTGCTGAGCCCTAGGATCACTGCTTCGTACTCGGCTACGTTGTTGGTTGCTTTGAAGCACAGTCTTGTTGTCTACCATGTTTTGATGCCCGATGGTGATATTAGTACTGCGGAGGCTCCCATAGCTTGGATGCCCCATGCGCCATCTATGTATAGTATCCATATTGAAGCCTCCGCTTTGTCTTCTGCGTGCTACGGAGATGTCTATTCTGCTAAAAAATCTGCTAGCGCTTGTGACTTGACTGCTGTTCTTGAGATGAACTTGATGCTAAACTGGGATATTTTTGTTGCCCATTTGCTGATTCTGCCTGATGCTTCCTTGTTGCCTAGGATATCGGCTAGCGGTTGTGCTGTTGGTACCAGAATTTTATGCTCTTAAAAATAGTGTTTGAGCTTCCTTGATGCTGTTACTACTGTGTATACTATTTTTTGACCTCCGAATAGTTCAATTTTGCCCCCTGCAGCACTTCTGATACATAGTATACTGTGTGTTGTACACTCCTGTTGCCAACTTCCTTTTCTTGAACTAGCACTGCGCCAATTGCTCCTGCGGAGGCTGCGACATATAGTAGCAAGGTTGCCTCCGCATCTGGTGCTATGACCATAAGGTCTTTTGTTACGTAGTTTTTGAGCTGCTGGAATGCCTCCGATTGCTGTTTGCCCCATTCAAATTTGTCCAAGACCTTGAGTGTTCTGAAGAATGGTAGACTTTGTTCTGCTGATTTTGAGATGAATCTGCTGAGTGCTGCTATTCTGCCTGTTAGTCGCTGTACTTCTTTCTTGTTTTCTGGTTCTCTCATTGTTAATACTGCTTTTGTTTTGTCTGGGTTTGCTTTTAGTCCTTCTGGACCAACAATGTACCAGAGCATCATTCCCCTGCTTACTCTGAAGATACACTTTTCTGGGTTCAATTTTAATCCTGCTTCTCTGAGACTAGCGAAAGTTTCCCGGAGGTCGTCCAAATGATCTCCGGTCTGCTTGCTTACTACTGCTAGATCATCAACATAGGCTATAATGTTTCTCCGGAGTTGAGCTTGCAATACAGTTTGAATCATTCTTGAGAATGTTGATCCTGCGTTTTTAAGACCTTATGGCATTCTAACAAAATAGTAGGTGCTGAAGGGGGTCGTGAAGCTTGTTTTCTCTTCGTCTTCCTTTCTTAGCCATATCTGGTGGTATCTTGAGAAATAATCTAAGAGAGAGAAGCGTTTGCATCCTATTGCCTTATCAACTGATGCATCTATCCTGGGTAATGGGAAAGGATCTTTTTTGATGGCCTTATTGAGATCTGTGAAGTCTATACACATTCTCATTTTGCCGTTCTTTTTTGGTACTAAGACAACATTTGCTAGCCAATCTGAGTACTTGACTTCTCTGATGACCTTGGCATCTAATAACCTTTGCACCTCCGCCTTTGCTGTAATTATGCGTTCATCGAACATCTTCCTTTGTTTTTGTTTCTTGGGTCTGACATTTGGGTTGAGGTCAAGGGCGTGTTCAATCACATCCCTACTGATTCCTTGCAGATCTGATGCTGACCATGCAAACACGTCCTTGTTCTTTGCTAGCAGCTCTAATAAGTCTTCTCTTTCTACCTCTGATAGATTGGCACCTATGGTCACTTTCCTGTTAGGGACTTCTTCTTCCAATGGTAATGTTATTATGTTCTCTTGGTCTGTCATGTTGGTTTTTCCCGCAGGCATGTCCGGCGGCTCCTATGCTTCTACGGTGTTGATGTTTCTGTATGCTTTGTAGATTGCTTTCTCTATGTTTCTTGCTTCTTTTTGACTTCCCCGCACTGTGATGATTCCATGTAATGCTGGCATCTTCATGCAGAGGTAGCCCATGTGTATTGCCACATTGAACTTGTTTGTGAATCCTCTTCCCAGTATTGCATTGTACTGGTAGTAGATGTCGACCACATCAAAAGTGATGTATTCTGTTCTGGCACAGTCCCCATCTTTGAATGATACTAGTAGTGATATCTTGCCTAGGGCGTTGATCTTCTTTCCACTGAATCCAATCAGTGGGGTGTCTGATGGCTGTAGCTGGCTCCTGCTGAGTTTCATTTGGTCGAACATGTTCGCGAAGATGATGTCCGCTGAGCTCCCGGAATCGACTAGTATCCTGCTTACTTCCCAGGTTGCTATGTTTGCCTTTATGACCATGGCATCTGCGTGTGGATAGCTTTCAACTTGGAGGTCTTGCTCTGTAAATTGTATTGGCATCTTGGACCATTCTGTTGATTTGTAAGTACCCTAGACTGCCACATTGTTTACCAGCCAGAGGTGGTCTTTCTTTTGTTTTTTGGTTTCAAATTCTAGTGCTGAACCTCCGGCTATAGGTAATATCATGCCAATGGTTGGTAGTGCTGAATGCGGATTTAACTGGTTTTCCGCCTGAGGCTCTGCCTTCGCGGTTGATGGTTGGGCTAGAGTATATTTTGGAGGTGCTATTAATGCTTCATACTGCCTTTGTTGTGCCACCGGAGGTGTCTGTATCTGTGTTGATTTGATGAACATTATGTGCGGAGGTCTTTGATTGATGTAAGTTAGACCATTTTCTGCTCTGTTCTGGGTGTAACCCTGGTGCTGCGATGTTTGCTGATAAACTGGTCTTCAGGCTGGTAGTGCTATTGGATAGTACTGTTGAGCCAAGTTGTGCTGTGGTATCGGCTCTGAAACATATCCTGGGAAATTTGGGTTATATTGCTGATAGAATTGCGAACTGTGAGCGTGATTAAGCTCCTTGCTACCTTGCTGCTGGGGCTGTAGCTGTGACTGTTTGGTTTTCATTCTGTCAAGTGTCTCTTGGGCCTCCAAGCAGTCCCGTGTGATGTGCCCTTTGTCCTCTTCGTGGAAGAGGCAGTATTGCTTCCTTGGTTTCTGGTTTTTGCTCCAGTTCCTGGACTTATTGCTTTTGCTGTAACCTTGCCCTTCTTGATTTCTCTAGTCATAATTTTCTCTTTTATCCCGAGTATTCGGAGGATGGCTAGCTTGCAAATTAAAAACTTATTTCTGCTGGTTCTGGTATTGTTGTCTTTGCTGGTTCCTGTTTTCTCTTCTGTTGGCATTGCTTGAAGACTGTTTACTTTGATCGTCCGCTTCTTCTAGTCTTTTAAGGAGGTTATTGTTGGACCTGCAATATTTTTCAAACTCCTGATGTAGCTGGGCCATTGTGGCTGGCTTTTTCCTTGCTAAGTGACTAGCAAATGGGCTGATTCTAAGTCCTTTGATTGCTGGGCTGATTCTAAGTCCTTTGATTGCTGCTTCTATAGCTACCCCATCAGGGACGTCTGGCGCTTTAGCCTGGAGGTGTAGAAATCTCTGGTAGTAGTCTCTGAGGGGTTCGCCCTTGAGGTGTTTGTTGCTAAACAAGTCTGATGATGTTAGTGACTCGTTCATGTAAGCTTTGAAGTTTACTAGTATCTGGTCTCGTAGGTTTTCCCATGAGTATACAGTGCTTGGTTTCAACATTGAATACCATGCTAGTGCGTCTCCTTCTGCTGTAATCACAAATGATTTAGCCATTACATGATCGTTGCCTCTGGCGGAGGCTACTGTAGCTTCGAAATTCATTATAAACTATCTTGGATCTAAATTGCCATTGAACCTCGGCAGGGACATGAGTTTGTAACTTGGAGGCCATGGTGAGCTTTGCAGGCCTTCGGACAGCGGTGATTTTGGGTCAAAGACTCTTGAAGGTGTGGGTAGGCTTGGAACTATGGTGTGCGTAGCTTGCGCGTTCATAGCTGGGGGACGACCTGCTGTGACTAGTTGAGAGACCTCCGATGGATTTGCTTCCGGAGGCTGCATGCTCTGTATCTCCGCTTGCAGAATGGCCATCTGCTGCCTTATCTCGTCTGTTTGACCCGATGATTGTATCGTTCTTTGTGTGGTGGCTTGCTGCGCCCTTAACCTGTCTCTTTTGACTTCCATGTGGTGCATTTCATCTCTCGGCCTGGCCAACTCGTCTTCTTGGTTCTGGGCTGGCGGATGCTGCTCAGACTGATCCCCCTTTGCGCAGCGTTGTTGTTGTCTTCATCACCTCCGTCCTCTGGTGTGGAAGCATAAGTGCTTCGAATGTTTCTCCTTGGCCTCCCGTGAGCTGAGGGTTGTGGTACCTCCGCATCGGAGGTGGTACGTCTCCTAACGGGGGCCTTTCTTCTAGGTGGCATCTGTGGGTGTTATCTCCGGCTAGACACAAGCGGTGGGCGCCAACTGTTGGGACTGGGTCCCAGCAGGTTAAAATAAAGTAGGAAATTACAATGCGGGTTCTTCTCTATCTGTATTAAATATGGAAATTACAATGCGGGCTCGACAGCAGGAAGTGCTACAGCTACCAGAGGATCCTGCCTCTTTATTACACAAGGGGCTTGGCCTTAAATAGTGGCTCCCCAGCCCAAGGCTGAAAGTACAAGCGTGCCCCCAAAGGGAGTTTCCAAACCCTAGACACTGACCCTATTACACGTGGGTCCCTTAGGGGCAGGCTGGGCCACCAGTTTCTGGCCATGGCCTCGCAAGAGGCCCATCAAGCCCACCAACTGTCCTCCTGCTTTCCAGCTGGCTTCGGCGTGCCGCCTAGGTAGAAGCGGCCTCAGGTTGTCGCCTCCTCCACGCAGAGCCTCCGGGCCCAGTGAGGCTGTGTCCACTAGCCTCCGCTCGGGCACTCGGGATTACCGCCGAGCCTCCTCCGTTGATCGGTTTGAAGCCTCCGTCGAGGCTTCCACTCGAAGACCCGATCTCCGGGAGGAGACGATCAGCCTCCGCTTGAGCACCAGTCGTCGCCATCCGATCTCCGCCATCGACCGGTCCCATGCCTTTCCCGGAGGCCTCCGCACGGAGATCTGGCCTCCGGCGGCTCCTCTCCAAGACCTGCAAGCATGAGCCAGGTTGATACAGTCGGAACTGTTAATCAGACATAAATCAGAGGTAATAAGCTCCTCCGGTCCTGGGGCGTATCCCCAACACATATGATGAACTGGAGAGCATAATACTTAATGGAAGTTCAGGACCATGTAGTATACCACTAGAATATTTGAGGAGGATCACAAATAACTTCTCTGATGAGCGATTACTTGGTGAAGGTGGTTTTGGTAAGTTGTACAAGGTATGATTAAACCATGTACCCATTTTGTCCTCTTGAATTTATATATATCAATAACGTTAACCATTCTTCCCACATATGCAATATATAGTAAGAGATGTTTGAGTTTTGTCTTGGTTACCATAGAGCTAAAATAATATTTTTCATCTTATTTGTAAACTGGCTAGATACTTTGAGATACTTTGAGCCCACCTTTTGTTTCTAGTTTTTAGTATATTTCCAGTAAGTGTAGGGGTTCGGCCCCTCCCGTTTCGTCAAAACAAAAATAGTAACAAGTCTTAAACACGGATTGCTTCAAAATGGAAAAATGGTTGCTGTAAAGAGGCTTGACCAGCTGTTAAAGCCTGGAGTTCAGGAGAGGCAATTTGAGAATGAGGTTTATCATCTTATGAGGCTTAAGCACCTGAATATTGTACGTTTTCTAGGCTACTGTTATGAAACACGGAATGAATGTGTGGAGCACGATAGAAAAAACATTTTTGCTGAGGAGCAACAAAAGTTGATCTGCTTGGAGTACCTGGCAAATGGAAGCCTAGATGGGCATCTTTCAGGTATGATGACTACTATAGCTTTCTTTAACTTCTATAGCTTTCTTTAACTTCCAATTGATGTTCTCATATAGGGCGTGTTTGTAAACTTCTGATACAAAACACTCAATATATATTTACGTAGCTATTCTGTTTATTATCTCATATGAAAGGAAAATAACTTGGATGGGAATTGCTTGCATTGACATCACTGTGGGAGTGTTGGTGTCTATATATAAACTCTATCATCCATTACTTAGGCCACCACAATTTTTTATTTGTTTTACTTTAGACTATGCTTCATATATAATGACATATGCAAGTAATTTATCATTTTACGATAGCAATGGTGGGTAATTTCTCTTAACATAAAATAGAAACAATTGCCATTATTGTAAATGATTATTAGAACAAGGCGAAATGATGGCTGGAGATTTTTTATTATTATGAGGAAAAATTTAGATTTTTCCTTTTCTTTTGAACTTGTGGATTTATCCTTTTTAGCGTATCTTGTGATTAACGTGGAGGCTCAGTTAACTAGTAATAGTAATAGATAGGCTACCTTCTGGTTTATTTATATAATCAGGTTGGGTGCCTAAATGCCTATTAGATACTATAAGAAATGATGAAATAAATGCAATTGTGCATGCATATATGTATGGTCCTAGGAGATTATAATGGACATAACTTGTTATTATGTGATTGACAGTTAAAAAGAAAATTGACATAGGGCTGCATTACAAATGCAGATGAATCTTCTGGACATGAGTGGCACACACGCTACAAAATAATTAAGGGTATTTGCAGTGGTTTACTATATCTTCATGAGGAATGCCAATGCCAATTTAGTGCTTCTATAATTCAGCTAGACCTGAAACCAGGAAACATATTGCTTGATGAATACATGAGGCCAAAAATTGCTGATTATGGTCTGTCGAGACTCTTCGAAGATAACGAAACTCAAACGTGCGCTACCTTTCTTTCAGTGTCACTGTAAGTGCATTATCCAGTTGTAATTGTAACCTATTGTTTCTAGAAGTATTTTCTTTGTAGTTTTAGCAACTCAAGAGTCGGAACATATTCTTGTTGATATATGCAGTGGTTACATGGCTTCGGAATACTTAATTGGACGAATAGTCACAACTAAGACAGACATATACAATTTGGGAGTAATAATCATAGAGATCATAACTGGGAGCAAGGTCAATTTTCAGTTTCAGCTCTCCAACGTTCTGCCAGGAGTTTCAGGATCGTGTAAGATACTGTGATAGAGTTCTTTCGATGAGTCACTTTACATTTAATATTTTCATATAGCATCATATCATACCCTAGGTGCTAATTCTGCAGGTAATTAACAATTGGAGAAACAGGTTGGGAGGAGGAGCATCATCAGAAACAGATTGCAAACAAATAATGTATTGTCTAGAAACCGGTCTAGGCTGCATCAAATTTGACCGAGAAGAAAGGACTACATCTGGGGAAATTATCGAGAGACTTGACAGATAGGAAACCACAAATTGCAACGTCAACAGCGAGGAAAGGCCAGCTGCAGACCAGATACTGACGCATACGGAAGAGAAAGCATCAGTTAGCACAAATGGTAACGTCGAAAGCATAGTTTCTGTAGTAAGGCCCAACATCATTGGCTCGAGACGTACAGCTGCCGTAGACGACAATACCAATAACAATAACAATACCAATACCAATACCGGGACCGGCCTAGCATCTTATGGCCCGCGAGCGTGCGGCTTTTTCCATCGGCAGCTGTCGTGTCATGAGATTACTGTCGTGCTCGTGCCTACCTAGGCAGCCTAGGCGTAGAAGGCCGTCACCGTCGCCAATGGAAATGGATGGACTAGAATTGGGCAATGTACCGAAAGACTACTTTGAAGAACGCCGTCGTCGTCACCCGGTGCCCGTGACAGAGTCCCGATTGCCACCCAAGGACCCTACCGAGAAGTTCACATTTACGCAAATCGAGGCAGCGACCAAGGGCTTCTCGTATGAGATCGGACAGGGCGGCTTTGGCACTGTGTACCGCGGTTTTCTCCCCGACGGGCGCTTGGTGGCCATCAAGCACAGGAAGTCGGGACCGCGCGCCGATGGCAGCCAGTTACAAGATATCGAGTTCCGGTCGGAGGTGGCCTAACTGTCCAGCCTGCGCCACAAACACCTCGTCAACCTCGTCGGCTACTGCGCGGAAAACCCCCGCCTGCTCGTCTTCGAGTACATGCAGAACGGCGCCCTCTACGACCACCTCCGTCCCAAGGAGGAATCATCTTCGTCGTCGCCGCACTGACAATGTCGTCGTGGAAGCTGCGGATCAGGATCCTGCTGGACGCGTCGCGCGGCATCGAGTATCTGCACTCGTACGCCGATTCATGCATCATCCACGGCAACATCATGTCGTCCAACATCCTGCTGGATGCAAGATGGAGAGCGCGCTTGTCTGACTTCGGGCTGTCGCTCATGGAGCGCCAAGCCCGGTGGACCCGGGTGCACCTGACAGGCGCCGGAACGGTTGGGTACATGGACCCCGAGTACTACAGCCAACAACACCTCACCGTGAAGAGCGACGTGTACAGCTTCGGCGTGGTGATGCTGGAGGTGTTGACGGGCATGCCTGCCATCTTGTGGAACTCTGAGGGCGAGAGCCGCTTGGTGGACTACGCCGTTCCCAGCATCATCTCAGGGGAGCTCGGCAAGGTCCTCGATCCGCGCGTTCCGCAGCCGGCCGCGCACGAGACCGAGGCCGTGGAGCTGGTGACCTACACCGCGGTGCACTGCGTGCGGTTGCAGGCGAAGGACCGGCCGAGGATGGCTGACATCGTTGCCAACCTCGAGACAGCGTTCGAGCTCTGCGAGAGCAACTTTGATGGGCATCTTGTCAGAAGCAAAGACGGTGGAGGTGAATTATTTGACGTCGGTGACGGCAGAGGTGAATTTGACGTCGGGGGCGGCGTTGGCGGCGGAGGCAAACTTGACGTCATCGGCGGCGGCGGCGACTTGTGCATAGTCACTCCTGGTTGCTACAGAGACAGTCATCCATCGCCAGGGCGCGGCTTGTTCCGTCGGCAGCTGTCGCGCGTCATGACGATGGCGTCCCGATTGCCGCCCAAGGACCCTACCGAGTTCACATTTGGGCAAACCGAGTTCACCTTTGCGCAAATGGAGGCGGCGACCATGGGATTCTCACTGGAAGCTAAGATCTGAGAGGGCAGCTTTGGCACTGTGTACCGCGGTTATCTTCCTGGCGGGCGGGCGCGTGGTGGCCATCAAGCGCGGGGAGTCTGGACCGTGCGACGGCCGCCAGCTCCAGGAGAGCGAGTTCGTGGCGGAGGTAGCCTTCCTGTCCCGGCTCCGCCACAGAAACCTCGTCGGCCTCGTCGGTTACTGCGTGGAAAAACAGGAGCGCCTGCTCGTCTGCGAGTACATGAAGAACGGCTCTCTCTACGATCACATCCACCCCAGGCCCAAGGCAGAACCTTCTGAGTTGCCGCCGTCGTCCCTGGTAATGTCGTCGTGGAAGCAGCGGATCGGGATCCTGCTGGACGCGTCCCTCGGCATCGAGTACCTGCACTCTTACATCGTGCGGCCCATCATCCACGGCGACGTCAAGTCGTCCAACATCCTGCTGGATGCTATCTGGAGAGCACACGTGTCGGATCTCGGGCTGTCGTCGCTCATGGTGGGGGAGGAGGAGGAGGCGCAGGTGCACCACCGGAACAACGTCAAGGTCAATGGAACGGTTGGGTACATGGGCCCCGAGTACAACAGCCTACACCACCTCACCCTGAAGAGCGACGTGTACGGGTTCGGTGTGGTGATGCTTGAGGTGTTGACAGGGAAGCCTGCCATCTCGGAGGAGTCTGAGGGCGCGAGCCTTATGAGCGCGGTGGACTACGCCGTTCCCAGCATTGTCTCAGGGGAGCTCGGCAAGGTCCTCGATCCGCGCGTTCCGGAGCCGGCCGCGCACGAGGCCGAAGCATCGGGGCTGGTGGCCTACATCGCGGTGCACTGCGTTCAGCTGAAAGGGAAGGACCGGCCGGCGATGGCTGGCATCGTTGCCAACCTCTAGACCGCCCTCGCGCTCTGCGAGGGCAGCTTCGATGGCGATCTTGTCAAAAGCCCGTCCAGCGACAGCCTCCCTGTCATCACGCCCATTGTTCAGGACTGAGGAGATTAATTTGATATTTTTTTAGCAGTGTTTTTAAGTGGAGCTCAAACCCGTTATTATCCTGGGAAGAAAAGGTGTTCAAATAATCAAACTCGCCGCTCAGTTGGTAACTTTCTCTTCTGCAGGCAGCCTGTAGTTTTCTCACACACGTATTTTTTTTATGAAACTACACATGATTGTATTACCCTGCTTTGCTTTGTCCTTCACAACCAAACATGAAACTTATTTGGTATTCTCATGCCTGATCATGGATTGATAAGTTTCCAGAAGCAGCATCTTACTTTTGTCTGTGTGTGTGTGGTGGTGGGCGTGGAGGGGACTCCCCGCCTGATTTTATTTGTGTGATCTAGGTCTCTTCTGGAGGCCCATCAAATTCAAAGTTTTACATCACAGAGTTACATCTGTTACTTTTAGCAAGAATACATATCTTTGGCAACCGACTATAATTCTATGGTGTATGAGGAAACTGCACCATGCATCGACTATGCGGACATATGGTTTTCACATAACCATTGTGGAGCACCATTATTGTTGTTATAAGCGATTATCAACATGCCAACACTTTGGCGTGTGGTTGGTTCGGTGGTTCTACTGATCCCCTGGCACAGGGTTATGTGTCCAAACGTGTCTCCTAGCTCGTGATGTGCAGATGTGGAGTCCGGAGACGGCGGCAACGGTCGGGAGAAGGTCAAATAGGGCGTGCCGTACCGACGAACCGGTGCGGTGAAGGGCGGACGTTAGGCTTGGACTGACGGATCATACGACCGGGTGGCCAGCCGTGTGGCTGACACTTGGGACATCGACGAGCGCAAGTGTACATGGCGGGGGACGCGTACGCGGTACGCTACTCGCGAGGAGGTTTAGTGGTTTGCCCTCAAAACCATCGGCGAAGGACACCTATGGACTACGCTACTCGCGGGCGGTTTTGTGGTTTGTCTTCAAAACCATCGGCGACGGTTTGGTGGTATTGCCTCAAGACCACCGACGATGGGTTTCCCGGGTTTGCGCCTCAAAACCCGGACGGAGGTTCCGATGTGGACAGACGGCACGTGGCGGCATCGGGGATATTGTGTAGAAGCAAGCTACCGGTGAGAAGACGTGATGGCCGTCGGATCAAGAAAACCTAGAGTTAGACTACAACGCCCTCCGGTGAAGTGGTTTAGCTCAAAATACCTAGGGGCAAAATGAAGATGTATAATAGCCCAGTTAAATAGATAGGGGAATCCCCAACTCTCTCTACCTTTTTTCATTTTTTTTATTTCCAGTAGGCTTTCTCTTCTCCTTCGTTCATGTGAGAGAGATCGAGAAACAGAAAAATTCGTCTTTGTTTGTGAGATTTTTGGTATAGAAATGGAGGCCTGAATCTGTGATTTGACACTTTTATCTGTGATTTTCGTAGCCACTGCGCTCTTGTTTTCTCCATTTCCGTTCCTGGCCACAATCTGAATTTTGTGGAGTTTGGATGGATATCGGGCGATGATTTTTGGGGAATAGTTTTGCTCCTAGTAGAATTCCATCTATGCAAGTTTTGAGCTCAAGAGCTTTGGGATCGAGAGAGATCGTGTCGATTTGGAGGGCGCCCTTGTTTCTGGTCGTGCGCCTGTTCTTGCGTTCAGATTTGTTGGGTTCCGGTGCAGCGTGTCTCCTCGGTACAGACAAGTCTGATTTCCTTGCTGCTGCTGTCCGCTACTGTGCTATTCTCTCAGAAAACCGGCTCACTGGCATTGGTTGGAGATGACCGGCGCACAGTAGTGCAGCACTGACCTCTTCTCGTAAGAACTGTATTCAGCTTTGGTCTAGTGACTTTGATTGGCCGATTGCTTTGTCCAAGCATGCGTAAAACATCTCGAGCAATCATTGTCATTTATTGATGTATTAATTAATTCCTTTTCTTTGAGATGAAGTTCACGGTTGTGGAAGTTGCTTGTTTTTTTTCTTCTGCGTGCTTTCTGGATGAACACAAACTGTTGGTGGCCTGAAGCAAGTGCAGGTATTCCTCTTTGACAGAAATCTTTTTAGTGCTTCAGCTTGATTCACGCTGGTGCCTGCTGTTCTTCTCAGTGAAGGTCAAATTTCCGGTTGGAAAGCTCAAAGTCGTTGGTAGGCCGTGCACCTTCGAGTGCCATGTTAAATCCAACAATTTTCTTAGGTGTGTTTGTTTTGCAGGCATATAGTTTGGTGCAGATGGATGAACGACTTTATTGTTGATTTTTTTCGAGAATTTTCACTAGCTCCGATTTACTGTTTTGCGCGCAGTTTTGTCGATCGTACTCCGATTCGCATTTCGCTTGTTGCGTTGGGTTTGTATCGCTCCAAAGAATTAATCTAGGTACTTCTGTCACCTGTTGGCGTGAGTATTTAGATTTAGGGATTTTACGTGTTTAGCGGTGAACTCGAGACGGTGGCCTAATTATTTCAAAAGAAATTTAAGACTCCCATTCAACCAACACCCCCCCCCCCCCCCGGCGATTCCGGTCCTTCAGACTACAATTCAATGCTACTTTGGCGACCGCATCCTCCAAAGCTTTGCATCTGTACTGTTAGCAAGAATACATGTCTTAGTGTACTGTAGCCGATTCATCTCTGAAAGCAATGTCATTCCTTCTTTTTCAAAGATTCCAATAGCAAAGGGCGATGAAGGTGTTGTAAAAGTGAGTTGGGTAATGGCTCTGACACTGAAAACTGAGCAGACGTTCATCTGAGTTTGGCTGGGTAGGTGAGAATCCCAGCCTGAGCGACGCTCTTGCAAAAGGGCAGTCTGGGACAATGTACTTAACAGTTTTCATCAGCTTGATTGTGAGTGCTCTTAATTGTCCGAAAAATTTCCCAATTTCCAAACCGGCTCTTAAAGTCTTAATTGTGAGTGCTCTTAAGGCGTGCATGAACGCAGCGTGTAGCACCTTGAAAATGAGGGAAAAAAAACAAAGGATGTTACTGGATCAGGATCCACGCTGTAACTTTGTGTGAAAGTTTGTTCATGGATCTAGCTTTTGTAGAGTAACCTCGCTGCGAGTGCGATGTGCCTGTAGGAAATGTGCTTTTTTCTTTGATAAGGAGGCAATGTGCTCCAACCTGGGGCCTGGTCTGGGTGACTGGGCCAGGCCGTACTACCCGCACATACAAGCATGTCCATGCGTATACCACGGCCCAGGTAGCTTGCAAAAACGATTCTCAAGAAAAAAAAAAGGTAGCTCGCAAAACACGTAGGACTCTTTGGAAGCGATCACTAGGAAGCCAATGGGTCGTCCCTGCGTTCAGCTCACAACAACTATTTACTGTCAACAGAATTCTGATCGTTATTAGTTACTCCTCAAGAATGCAGATTTCCATAGCTGAAAAGGCGCGTGCATACCAAGTGACTTGTTTTATTATAGTTGAGAAACATTATAAAATTTTAATCCCAACAGTCTAGGACTTCAAATTTAATCACACTACAATTCAGTCTTTAACTAGAGAAATTTCATATCACATTCCATTGTGGATCCTCCCCAACACTAAAATTAGAGTTGGGTTGGTTGCTTAGAGATGGTTTTTTCATATGGTTAAGAATGTTTGGATGTGTGTAAGATGGCTCTACTCCTTAGAACAACGGTAGATCACAATTAGATATTTTTGCCAGTACTTAACGGTATAGGCAAAAAAACTAAATGGAGCCTAATAAAAGAAGATAAGAAAAATTAAATGTTTGTTAAGTTTGGTTCTTAGCTGAGAATGATCTGAATCTTAAACATGCCTTGAATGGAAAATAATCCAACTTCTGTGGGAAGAAGAAATAAAACGGTACCAATAAGCGAAGACAAAAAAAAAATACTAGAAGGAGAAGCCAATACTAAATATTTTCAATTGGCGGCTAGTGACATACACAGGAAAATTCATTTCTTTAAATTAGAACATGAGGAAGTTATAACAAGTGGTGACATTGTGCTTAAAATGTATACCACCAAGTATTAGAATAGCTTGTTCAGGGCTCCAAATCCACTTCTGTGACAATACATGGGACACATACAGAAGATATTCCTCAAGCTACAGAACCGAAGAATGAAATCTTAACACACATTAAAGCTTACACAAAGCCAAAGTT
>CM041644.1:27274500-27361245 GCA_023333625.1 Bothriochloa decipiens
GCTTTGTTTGAGGATTTTCATAAAGGCACTACTTCATAGTTGAAATTTTGGAACTATCATCTTACTACCCAAATGTGGTGATGCAAAAACAATATAGGTCAACATGTTTCGAACGTAAGTTTTAAATTTTTGCTAAGATGGTAACTAGTAGAATTGTTCAGTAGTTCCGACAGTAATATTACAAAATAAATCCTATTAAGAAATATTATGAAAGGGGTAAATCCTATTACAAAATAAAAATCTTTGAACATACTAACTTCAGTCTTGGAAGAGGTTGCAACGGTGTGGGAAGTAGAAGAAACTGGTGTTGGAGACTTGCGCAGGTTGTAGACTGCCGCTATTTGTTTTCTAACATCCTTTGGATGTTCTTTTGATTCAACAAATTCAATTGGCCAAATTTGTTTTGCAAAACTCAGTCTAGTCATTGTAGCATCATGTTTGTATTGGCCTAATTCGTCTCACCTTGTAAAACGAAGCTGAATAATCTTTCGATTATTGAAACAATAGCAAAATCCGAGCCAAATTCTTGAAAACTGTCTCATTTCCGAACCAGTACTAACCTCTTAAAAGGCAATCTTTGTCTTCCAATCGCTCCCAGTGCGGATGTGGCTTACGCATCGCGGAGCCAATCTTGGCAAATGGGACATGGTGTAATCCTAGTTTTTTTTTTTTTTTGGTAAACATTCTTCGACCTTTCCACTTGGGTCGCCGACTTCCCTCAAGAAAAACTTGACAAGGAGTGCATTGTTTTTCCAAGATGTCAGACTACTCATGGACAATGTAAATGAACAACATCCATGTGGTTGTCATGTTCTTGAGGTACAGTTTGCCCACCTCAAGTGAGCACAACGCAGAGTGTGGATGCGCGCACTAGCACGACTTCTCTTGGAATTTTTATATCTCCCAGTTGACTCCGTTTGCTTTTGTGTACTAGCTAGCAGCACCTTGTGGTTACGTCGCATCTGTTGTGAAAGCAAACTGTAAAGTTGAACGCTGGAAATTCAGAAGAATATGTTCTGGAGTAAAGGCGCGCGGCAGCCATAGCACCACAAAAACAGTGGCTGCGTGCACACGGGACTGCTAGAAAAGACTAAAGAGTTGCATGATGGCTGGTGCAGTGAGGTGGCCAGAGCATCGACATCCAAACGGAAAACCCCATAAATCGTGGCTTTGACGTCATGGCTTGGATTATATGTAGTAAAAATAACGTTATATGTAGTAATGTAAGCTAGACTACAACTTCTGCCGGAGCGCCTTGTATAAATTATGTGTGTGCGCAAGGAAAAGTCTAGACATGGCACCTGGCACCATGTCTTGTGTGTTGTGGTTTACATAGGACTAACGTCAAAGTGGCAAGTGAATAAAGTGATGCATTTACTTCTCTTGGATTATGCTCTGTTCTGGAACTGTGGATTCCTGCAAACTCCCTTTGACATTTGTGGCACGTCGATGAAAATTCAGCCCTGAAATAATCATTGCTGCCAAATAGGGGAAGATACATACAAAATTTCAACTTTCAAGTGGATGTTGTAATCAACAAAGCAATTTCTCTTCTGTATCTATCCAACCAGTTCATTTGAGTTATCAGCATTTGATTTAGTTCTGCAGATACTAATGAAAGAATGGTATGAACAAGTATGTTTATTTAGACTTATTCTCTTATCCAGTGTTATAAAGTTGTTTTGTACTTTTTTTTTACCAAAGTCAGCAAGAGAAACGACATGTGTACCTTTGTTGGTGATTGATAGATAAATGGAAAGTATTTGATGCAAAAATGGGCTTAGTCCTCCAAAATGTATTATATTTGAGGACAAACGTTACCACTCCAGAATGTATTAAATTTGAGGACAAGTGTTACCAATGAATGTCATCTTTATTGGACAAATTTTGGACTGTAAAATGACGGTCTTTTTGATGGAGGAAGTACTAGCTCAAATTATATTTGTTTCGGTTACAATCGTTTAGTGTGTCAGCTTTTTATTTTGCCCTCTTTTATTTACTACTACCTCTGTTTCAAATGATAGTGACTTTTTTTTTATTCCAAGTTTGACCATTTCTCTTATCACTTATTTTGTTGTGACATGCTTTAATTAAAGGTCTACAAGAATGACTAAAATTTGACTTTGTTTGTATAATTTTTTTTTGAAAAAAATAAGTTGTTAAACTTGGGGTCTAAAAAGTCAAACGAACTATAATTTGGAATGGATGGAGTATATAAGGCTCCTACTTAAAGGTTCATACTACATATCTGATGTTCTTGAGATATCCCGAATTTTTCTCAAAGGTGGTTAGATTTTTTTTAGCCAGCAATCCAATAGAGATGCCAAGCCACCATAGTACTCTAAGAGAAAAACGAAATATTTTTCTAGACAAAATTTGGTGCCATGCCCATAGAAATCTTCTCACAAAAATGTTCTCCTATCCCATGTCAACAAAGACATGTAATGAGAATGTGAGATGGTAAGGAAGGCCTGCATGATAGTTGAGGACATGGGATTGAAACTGAATCCTTAAATTCATGCACTGTTTTTTCTTCTTTTGCACAAAAACCCCAGTGACCTTGATGATCACTATGGAAAATATTTTTGTCGTTTTCTATTCTGTGATTTTTGTCAAAAAGAAAGTAGACCTTATGAAATGCTCTAGTAGTCCATAATGTCAACCACCCCTAAAAATCATCTAGGGGTGGAAGCATATGAATTCCTACAAATGTCATACTTCCAGAGACCGTTAACATATTTGCATAGATGTAATTGTCCCTACAAATGTTTTATTTGTAAAGACCCTTATGTAGAGACCATTGTAAATTTCTAAGAAACAATGTAACCTTGAGGACTGCTAGGAACAAAAAAATCTTTTTGTGTTGTTTTCTATATATATATTTTTTACAATTTCTGTGAAAAAACGATTGTTAGAGATAGACCTCTCCTTAAAAACCGTCTTGGCCACCATCTGTAATGTCAACCACCCTGAAAATCTCCTGGGCAATTGCATCAACATTCCTACAAACATTTTACTTCTAAATTAAGATTGATGTGCAAGTAAAGGTTACATATATGTCCCTACAAAGGTCTTATTTCTAAAGATCCTTGCATAGAGACCATTGCAAATTTCACTCTAAGAAATTGATTTTAGTCGCCTCTAAAAATCACTCCTTTCTGTAGTAGGGGTTTTCCCTCTATCTCCCTCTATCTATACTCGTTTTTCTGTCTTTCCTAACAGGTCACTGTTTGGAGTGTGAAGTGAATAGAATTCGCTAGCTGAAGAAAACTAATAATTCGTTGCGTGTTGGGTACTTAATTCCATACCAAAATCTGGTAAAAAAACACAGGCAAAAAGGAGTTACATGTTATCATGTACCTGAAACGGCGCTTGTAGTGCCTTTTATCTTGACTCTTAAGGCAGTCATTATGAAGAATAACGCCATGATGGGTTTTCACTTGATGCGAAGCACCATAGCATTGTGAACCAACACGATTTGAGCACCAGGAACAAACACATGTTGAATTGCAAATAAAGAACAGCAGCACTACTACGTAGTGCAAGCTGTATAATTGTATTCCCCACTATGTGTAGCTTTTCGAACAATGAGGCTGGCACATCTTCATTTTTAGAATAATGTTGATGATTTATAATATTTAAGCGATTATGAACATGCATGCAGCGCATTTGTATATATATACATATATAAATGCCTTACAGGTTGTGACCTTACCAAAAATCAGCACAAGTTCTCTGTACTATCAGTCAAAGAGACTAATTGATTATTAAGACAAAGTAAGTCACAAATATTTGTCATAATTTTGAGGTGTCTTAAAAACAATTTATGGACAAAGGAAGTATTAAAACCACATGGATTTTCATTCAAGTGGCTAGCAAAGTTGCACACGATTTATTATGAAATCTGACACTATACTAATGCAAAAGGAATATGGAGAAATCAGTAACCAAAAGCCACACACACACACACACACACACACACACACACACAGACATATTTTCAATGGCGGAAAATACGTTTGCGCAAACTTTGCATCTTTGCTGGTGAAGGAACAAGAAAGATGGGAAACGCTTTTACCAAATGCAAAGGCAGTTTACCAAACAAATGCATGGGGGGCATGTGGGATCTACCAGAAACATGATACCACCCGGACGTTTGGTAATAGCCTTTGCATAAAACCGTTTCGGTAGAGGCACAGAAGTAGCCATCCTCGTCACATGCAGCGGAGACCTACGATACGCCCCAAAGCAACAAGACGGTATCACCTCTTTATTCCTCGACCAGAAAGATGCAACAAAAACTATGCAGAGCTGACAGCTGAGGCTATTTCTTTCTGCAGAACTTTCGCTTGCGAGCAACCAGGAAACTGCCTACGAACGCAGGCGTTTATCACATAAACAGCCTACTCTGCCTGGCGTCTGCGACCTAACTCCACTAAGCCACGAACTGCTACGGAGTAGAATTTTATATTTTCAAAAGCTGGTCACCATTTTCATCATGAAAAAATGTCATGTAGTGCTAACAAAGGGCTGTAACTAACTGAAATGAAGAAAATGGAACAGTAACTGAGCTGATGAGATAAGCATTTTTGGCGAGCATAAATTGACCAGCACAGACTTGCATATCCTTGCCACGACTCTCTTCTTCACAGACACCAAGCGCTGCTCAAGTCATCTCCCTCCTCTTGCCATCCTCAGCCTGTCTTTTCCATTTCCGTCCCACTAATCTCCATTGCTTCTGAAAATCTCTCCTCCCCCAGTGCATTTTGTTGGGGTAGCAGCCTAGACTAGACTGCCTGCAGTTCACTACTGCAGAGCAAGAAGTCAGGCAGGCATGAGGCTTCCTCTGCTGGCCCTGGTGTGCTGCGCCGTTATGGCGTGGCAGCATTGCGCGGCGGAGGCGGCCAAGGCCCGGCACTTCAAGTGGGAGATCAGCAACATGTTCTGGTCTCCCGACTGCGAGGAGAAGGTGGTGATCGGCATCAACGGGCACTTCCCGGGACCAACGATCCGTGCCCGCGCCGGCGACACCATCCACGTCGAGCTCAAGAACGCGCTCCACACCGAGGGCGTCGTCATCCACTGGCACGGCATCAGACAGGTAACCGTCATGCCAGCGCCAGTGCACTGCGACTCTTTTCTCTGTGAATTCTCCAGACTTGTTTCTGTTCCAAAATACAAGCTCTGTCTTCTATGATCTTTCACATTTGGCTAAACGTTGGCATGCTTGCTTGGATCATGAATGGTCATGGCAGATCGGGACGCCATGGGCGGACGGCACGGCGGCGATCTCCCAGTGCGCCATTAACCCCGAAGAGACCTTCACCTACCGCTTCGTCGTCGACAAGGTGCTGAGCGCCGGTCACCTTGTTGATGCCAAGAGATCAACTGAAACTGAAGAATTTTCTTCCATGTCTGCAGCCGGGAACGTACTTCTACCACGGGCACTACGGGATGCAGAGGGCGGCAGGGCTGTACGGGTCGCTGATCGTGGACGTGGCGGAAGGGGAGGAGGAGCCGTTCAAGTACGACGGCGAGCTCAACCTGCTGCTCAGCGACTGGTACCACGAGAGCATCCACACCCAGATGGTCGCCCTCTCGTCCAAGCCCTTCAGGTGGATCGGCGAGCCACAGGTACGACGAAGGCACTCCATGAATCATCTATATGACCGGTAATTATTGTGAGCTGCATTTCTGTTCTTGTTTCCATGGTAATTTCAGAGGCTTGCAGTTGCAGTGTTTAACTTCACCACTTTCTTTGTCATACATAAATCTTTAACCGCACAGTACATTTCCCCAGATCAGGATGACTGTTTAAATTTACTGCTGATCTGAACATGATATCAAGTAGATTTATGAAAGTACAGTGTTTTCAGACTGTTTGAGAAAATACACATGCAGCGCAGCTATACTAATGCAAACTTCTGAAGCATTACATCAAGTAGGTTGATGAAATGACAGTGCCTGCATATAGACTCTAGGCAAACCAAATGCAATTCAGTTATACCAACTTACCCGATTCAATCAGGTTCGTCTGCAGTGCTTTTGCACTAGCAGAATTTTCCTGTTTGAAACAATGCAGTTTCAGGAAACATAACATGTTACATGATACTAATTTGCAATGACGCTTACCACTGGACCTCAATGATTGTCTTGACATACTGATTTTCAGGACAGTGGAAGGCATGGCCTGAATTTGTTTGCTCTGAAGATTTCTGTATCTTGTTGGTTGGTTGCTTGGACTGTAGTTTAGGACCAATGCCGGGCTTTCAGGGCCAGTGACCAAAGCAAAACCGTACCAAGCGCGTTCGATCATATGTATACTCAATCATGGCAAGTCGAGGGAGCAAGTTAGTCGTAGATGCATGGTGGTCTAAATCAAGCTGTCGCTTGTACACTCAGTTTCCTGTTAGATCAACACAGAAAGAGACGCGTCCATATTAGAAAACGTAGGACGTTTATGCGATAATGTGCAATGATGCGGTCCATTGGACCTCAATGATTGGGCCGGCATACGGATATTTAGAGATTAGACAGTATGCCAACACAAGGCATGGCTGAATTTGCTTGCTCTGAAAAATCTCCCCGTCCTCCTATCCGAATACTTGCCTATAGACCTATAGTACAGATGCCAGGCCATTCCCTAAGCTTGGCTGGCCATTTTCTGGAAACGTTCAAAAATCTCTGCTGAATGCAGAATGCTGATAGTGATAAACTGGCAAGGGACTTGAATTAAAAAGTTGGAGAGAAAAAGGCAATGCGCCCTCCCGACCCACTCTCTCCTCCCCCAGGTGAAGGCGCCGCCGCCGCCACTACCACCACCGTGCCCACCATTCCTGCTCCTCCCCACCTCCATCCAACCACATATCGAAGCCCCCCATCGCCAGATCTATCGATCCATGGGAGCTTTTCACCACCCGGCGGCCGGGAGCCCCTCTCCCCTGCCAGCCCGCCGGCCGCCACCCCGGCGCCGCCAGCCACCGACCGAGCTTCCGGACGCCATTCCCTTCTTCCCGGCCACCCCGACCAGTCCCCCCTCTCCCCAGACGCCATCCCCTTCTACTCGGTGGAGTCATGCCGCTCCAGCGCCCCATCACCTCCACCACCGGGCGCCGCCAATACATCTCCTCCGATGTCGACGTCCATCCCCTCTCCAGCCACCACCTCCCCCACCGTGCCAGCCACCATAGGCCTCACGCCACCAGCCAAGGTTCCTGCCAGGCACTAGCGCGTGCCCCTCTCTCGGCCCCCTGAGGCGGCATCCCCGACGGCGCCGCTGGCCACCGGGCCTATCCAAGCCCTGGAGCCTCAGCCTGGCCCACTGCCAGCTGACAACGCTCCTGCCTTTGTGGTGATGGAAGACAACGTAGAAGTCCTTGACTGGGAAGATTCGGACGACGAGCTTGAAGAAGAAGACATTGAAGTGGAGCTTGCTGCAACTGAGGGCGATGATGGCGTTGTGTCATCGGATCTGAGCCAAGCAGAGGTGACTCCGGCCGCTGACCTGAGATCCTCCCCCTCCATGCCGTTCCTAGCAGACCCGCCGGTGGTGGGCAGGCTACTGCTGCTTCGGTCACCTCGCCGGCATCCAAGGCAGCAGCTGGCCCCCTGGCAGCAAGCGCCACTAGTTTGGCGCCTCCGGCCAGGCTCAAATCGATCCTGGTCCGGCCTGAGCACCAACCTGTGGCCTCTGCCACGTCGCGAAGCTCCAAGGCGCTGACCACCCATACAAAGGATGAGATGCATAGTGGACAAGTTTCACCAAGGTGGCAAGCAGCGAAGAAGAAGTGTGGACGATGCCATGATCTTGTACCGAATCCTGTCGCCATGGAGAAGCTACAGAAGGGGAAGGAAGCGGTGCGTGAGGCCTTTAAAAGGCGTCTTGCAGGCCTTTGCTACCGCTGCCTTGCATTCGACCACCTAGTAGCCCAGTGCCGGGATCCAATCCGCTGCTAGGCTTGCCGGGGCATTGGACACCGCTCCAGTTCGTGTCCCTCTCGCCGGCGAACCATATCAGCTGAGCTCCGCAAGAGGCTCAATTTTCCGCCAGGAAGCATTCACAGTCGCATCCACTTCCCACCGATCCGCCAGAGCCCAGCTTAGCCGCAAGCCAAGGTTTCGGGGAGGCTGCTCCAGCGTCCACGCCATGGCCAAGGCTGGGAGCATGGTGCTGCGGACGGGAGAGCGCCGGTGCCCCGATAGACAGGCGTCCAGGACGGCGAACATGCGGCAGGCAGGTCAGAGGGACACCCGACGCCAGGCTGGCAGGCGCGTCCTGGGGGCTGCCGACACCATGACGACAGCAACAGAAGCCCTCGGCGCGGGACGCACATTCATCAAGCAAGGTTCGCCAGCTCTTCCCAAGTTATCGCGAGGCTCTGATGGGGAAGGAGGACCACGGACGTACGATGTGCTGTGCTCCGCCACGGTCCGAACATGGCCAGGATTTCCTGGCGTATGCGTTGTTCCTGGCATATGCGTTGGAGTGCTGGCAGTGGCGCCGGTCGCGGTCTCCACCGTGCCAGGGGCGGTCTCCACCAGGCTGCGGGATGGCCAACGACAGCTCCACCGAGAAGGCCTGCCGTGGGGTGGGCCACGACTACCACGAGCAGGTTGACCGCTTTGACGACCCGCTGGCACACGAGCTCGGGGAGGTTGACGCAGCCCACCTCGCCTGTGGTTTCGAGCCCATGATCGAGGAGGCCAGATGAGGGGCGTCCCTGCCCCGGTGTGCCCCAACCTCGGCACATGTTTCTCGACGGATGGCGGTGATGCCAATGGCTTCCAGGAGGAGATCTAGTTCATCCCTGGGGTGCAGCTGATGAACATCGATGTTGATCCCCAGTCAGGTATGTGCTTGGAGGGGAAGGGAGATGCTGCGGTGCAGGTTGATGACGCTGGGAGGCTAGCTGTGGATGGGGGCTCTGTGCAGGAGGAGCTTTCCATGGTCATTGACATGGGGGGCAGTGAGGTTGTAGCCGACTTTGGCTGTACTGCCTTCAGCAAGGGGAGAACAGAGTAGGATGGACAGATTACTGCTGACTTTTGCAGCAAGATGTTCAAAGAGCTCCCTGCACCCCTGCTCCCGACACTAGTGCCCCCTCCATCCTCTGCGACTCCCACCCGTGCAGGCAAGATGAGGAAGAAGAAGACCTTGCAGGCGACACGTTCGAGCTTGCGCCAGGCTGCCAAGCCATCTGCGGTGCCGGTGGCTAAGCGCGCACAGCACAAGCGGATGCGAGAGCTGGAGTTCCTCAACCCACGACGTCCGGCGCCTGATGCAGCAGTGACTGAATACATTGAACTTCATGGGGATGGTCTCCTAGAAGAAGCCATCAAGGCGCTCAGGGCGGCAACACGACTGGACGACAAAGAGCTAGATAAGGCCTTAGCGGTGATTGTTGCTGCATCTGATCCGTTGGACATGGAGGCCTAGTGAGCTTGTGTGGGTTATTCCAAAGCCCTCAATAGTTATCCAAATCAGTAGCGAGTAGTCAACATCTATTTTTCTAGACCCTCTGCAGCTTAGGCTGTGGTAGGGAGCGCCTCTCGCGTATGTAACCATGGTTGTATGCTAACTTCTTTTTATTAATCAAAGCTGGGTAACCGGTTTTTAAAAAAAATAAACTGGCAAGGCAATGCACAGCACATCAATGCACACATCTAGCTAGCTTTCCCAACAATACCAAAAAGCTGATCATTCAGGCAGGATGGTCCTACCGTTCAGAAAGGCAAAAGATGGAAACCCACAAACAGTCCTGGTTTCATGGAAAGAAGTAACCCCACTTTGTGAGAAAGCACATCAAGTGTAGGGCACTTTGGACACAATGCCAGCGGCAAGTGTACAAAAAATGGCAGAGTAGATCATGTTCCAGCCAGCACAGCCCTGTGTCACTGTGTCCGGACATGCTGTGCATTACTAGTTTCCAATGTGCACACACACAGACGCAATTTTTTGTGAAGAAAAGTTGGGCGGCGTAGGATGTGTAGGACATGGAGAGTGGAAAAGGGAGAACAATCAGGCAGGCGCCATCACCATGCCTAGAATGCTAGAGTACACGCCAATGGCAGGGCCACATGATCTTGAGAGAGGACACACGCTGTCACGTCGTGGTGGTGCAGAGAGCCGTCCAAGCAGGCGTTGGGAACATGCCTGTGCAGAGGCATCATGCAGTCTTGCTCCAGAGCAGCATGAGGAGGTTTGGCCATTGCCCATTCGCACCAGTGGCCACGGAAGCGCAGAGGAAAAGGTCGAACCGGCATGAGTGCTTCACATTGGCAGCATGGTCCCGCCCCTCTTCTCGTGTTGTCCTGTGCCCATGGATTGTGCTCCGATGCTGTGCATGTGTATGTATATTTGGACTTTGGAGCTTTGCGAGTCTACGGTGTTTCAGTGCTGATTCACACTATACATTTTGGCAGGCACTGAATTTGGCTGAATTCAGTTTGTTCTTGTCTGAATTTTGGTGCTGGACTGTTTAATGATGACAATTTTTTTAACTACTATACTCTTCAGTCGCTGCTGATCAACGGGAGAGGCCAGTTCGACTGCTCGCTGGCCGCTGCGCACACACCGGGGGCCAACCAGTGCGCCGCCGCCGTCAACACGCAGTGCGCGCCAGTGGTATTCTCCGTTCAGCCGAACAAGACCTACAGGCTCAGGCTGGCCAGCACCACCTCGCTCGCGTCCCTCAATCTCGCCATCGGGGTAAGCCAGCAGTCGAGGAAATCAAAGCCCGTTAATTCCTCAATAACACATTGCATTGGCCAACGTTGTTGATGATCTTTGTAGAATCACAAACTGACGGTGGTGGAGGCCGACGGCAACTACGTGGATCCGTTCGTCGTCGACGACATCGACCTCTACTCCGGCGACAGCTACTCGGTCCTCCTGACGACGGACCAGGACGTGTCCTCCAACTACTGGGTCAGCGTCGGCGTGCGCGGCCGGCTGCCCAAGACGGCGCCGGCGCTGGCGGTGCTCAACTACCGCCCCAACCGCGCGTCCAAGCTGCCGGCCGTGGCGCCACCGGTCACCCCGGCGTGGGACGACTACGACCACAGCAAGGCGTTCACGTACAGGATCCGCGCGCGCGCTGGGACGGCCCCGCCGCCGGCGACGGCGGACCGCCGCATCGAGCTGCTCAACACGCAGAGCCGGATGGACGGGCACACCAAGTGGTCCATCAACAACGTGTCCATGGTGCTGCCCGCGACGCCCTACCTGGGGTCACTGAAGATGGGGCTCAAGTCCACGCTGGCGGCGGCGCGCCCTGCGGAGACGTTCAGCCGGGGCTACGACGTCACGGTGCCGCCGCCGAACCCGAACACGACGGTCGGGGACAACGTGTATGTGCTGGCGCACAACACCACCGTGGACGTGCTGCTCCAGAACGCCAACGCGCTGTCACGCAACGTCAGCGAGGTGCACCCGTGGCACCTCCACGGCCACGACTTCTGGGTGCTGGGCTACGGCGACGGCGCCTACCGCGGTGACACCGCCGACGAGGCGCGGCTCAACCTCCGGGACCCGCCGCTGCGGAACACGGCGGTGATCTTCCCGTACGGGTGGACGCTGCTCCGGTTCGTGGCGGACAACCCGGGCGTGTGGGCGTTCCACTGCCATATCGAGCCGCACCTACACATGGGCATGGGCGTCATCTTCGCCGAGGCTGTGGACCTCGTCGGAAAGGTGCCCAACGAGGCCGTGTCCTGCGGCACCACGGCAACCGCGCTCATGGCCGGCGGCCACCTGTGATTGACTGCCATCAAATGTTTGGAGGCTAGAAGCTGCCTGCCTATCGCGCATGCATGCATGTCCGTTTGTCCGTACGATCCGTAGTCGTTAATTAGTATTCTTCTTTAATAGTATATACGTATTTATATGTTGGGTTTTGTTATTAAGTTTTTGTGAGGTGAACACATAGTCAATTAACGTTTGGTTTGAGTAACCACCCATCTTAGATAGGATGTTTCATCTTAAGTCAATTTCTTAAATTAATAGAATGACTCTGTCTCATGTAATTTATACTCATGAGGTGTTGATATAGATCAACTCCATTCCACATTTCAAACAAAGATTTAAGAATCGAGAAAATGGACTACCCTAAAAACAAACTCCCATGTGATTTACTATTCGTAGAATCTTGAACATTTTGCTTCTTTTTGTTAACTATTGAGATTTGCCTTTTAAGTGGTCAACTTCCTAAAATCTATGTTTTTCTAGAAATTTGTGGAGCTTAATGAAAAATAGGCTCTAGGATCTACTCATGGAGACTTTAGATCATTATCCTCGCCTATTTCACATTTTAAATTCCCTTTCAAAAGGGAAAAAAGTCAAAAAAACTAGGTATGAAAACTATATATTGGAGATGCAACACCCTGACTTTCTTCATATTATACATCAAAGCTTTTTTTTCTTGAAAACACAGGAGAGATGTTTCATTGTATTATAGAGATGAAAAATAGGGTGGGTCCCCAACAGGATCCTCACTCATACGGGGACCGTATATGAGTGAGGCGATTACACATACATAATGTTTAAACACATAATAAACAAACACAACTTGACCTTAAGTAAATGGACCTATAGCAGGTGCTAAAACCTTGCCCTTGAAGCTTCTTCATCCAAGCCATGCACCAGAGGCTGTGCTCATTCTTCTGCTTACTCCAAATCATGTTAATTGAAGGAGAAGCCCCCTTGAAAACACATGCACTCCTATGTTTCCAAATAACCCATGCCCCTAGAATAATTAAAGAGTTCACTCCTTCCTGTGCTCCTTGTTAACTTTTCTTATTGTCTTGCGCTATCGGTCAGTAAAACTCAGTTAATTTTGTTGGGGGACTGAATCTGCTAGGTTCAGTGGAGTGAATAATTTGAACCATATTTGTTTTGCCATCACATATGATGTTAACAGATGATGTATTGTGTCATCCTCTTGATCGCATGGGGGGCACTTATTCGGATGAGAGAGGCCCTTCTTGGAGAGTTGATCCTTTGTCCAACATCTAGTACGGTGTCGACGGGGGACCCATGGGGTTCCCTATGTGTGATGTTATAGGGGCAGTGGGCCCCATCAATGGGCCCACCACCTAACAAACAGGAGCACGGAGCGTAGCTACATGCGGAGTAAAGGCTCCTAATTGGATTATACAAGGAAAGTGTCTCTCAAACGTAGTTTAGTACTCTATCTTTGTATCCGACCAGGCCTAGAAGTACCCTCGATAGCACCTAGACTATAAAAGGCTATTGAGGGTACCCCTTATAACACCAACTACACAATACTCATAGCAATACAATGCAACTAGGCTAACAACAACTAGACGTGAAGGCTTTTACTCGATTACTCGAGGGCCCAAACCAATATAAATCATTCATCTCATTGTGTTAACCACTGAGTTCCTAGATTCACTAAAACCTAAACGATTGTCCCGGGTACCCCCGTGGCAGGCTATCAATGGTAAAACATGATAACGGATTTCTAGACACAAAAACATTTTGCATTTGCAAGGGGCCCAAGTATTCCATAGCTGATGTCAAGGCTCAAAGGTCCCAACACCACAGAAGAAAGCTTTAAAAGCAGATTTAGCATCCACTTGCATCTAGCTTCTCCATGTGATGATCCTCTTGGGCAGTCAAAACAATTCCTATGAGGTAGTCCCATAGCTGTCGGAGTTCTATAATACTAGTCTAGGATAGTCCTTCTTGAATGTCCCTTGGCCATTGCACGTTGGCAAGAGCTTTAGCCATAGCCCGACTTTTGTGAATTCCTAGAGAGACACAAACAAAGACAGTAGGCGCAAGCTTTTCTACCGAACATCCGTGAATCTACCATTCAACCTAGAAAAGTGTATTATGTCCATTCCCTACCTCTGTCGTGACTGTGTTGAACCATGGATGATCAGCTTTAGTTTTTTTGAACCATTGCCACTTGATTTGCAAAGCCTAGGCCATCACCGCCAAGTTATACATCAAAGTTGATTGATCTAATCTACCCAGGTGGACAAAAGTGTGAGCAGCGAGCTAGATTGGAGGAAAATTTGAGCACAACTAGAGAAGAAAGAAAGCACCGGATGGCTTAGAGGCCTACTTAGTTAGAGAAACATAACTTACTATATACTAGATAAACCCCACTACCTATTTTTCTATGATTTTTTCTATGATTTTGTGAAGTCACATCATCGAAGGGCCCCACAAGTCACTAATAAGCTCCAAAATCAGCATGGCGTTGAAGCCCAAATGTCTTCTCATATCAGCTCATGTGGCTCTTTGTTTCATGACCTTTGATCTTCATCTATCTAATAACATTCTAATAACTCTTGGCAACGCGTGGGGAATCCATGTAGTTTGTTTACATTCAAAAGCATGTATCTTCCTTCGCCATTCTCTCCTATATAACATTATAGAGGCTCTGTCGCCCCATTTCAGAGTGCAAGAGCTCACCAACATACCAAATTGTTTCCAGCATATCTCAGATTGGGACCATTGGGCCGTTCACTCCTCGCAGGCCTAGTTGTGGACATGCAGCCTCACCTATTGTCGGATTGGTCACAAACTCACAATACTAGTACATATTAACCCAATCATATCTAGTGCCATGTTTAACATTTTGAGAAAGGCTCTAAAAGATTGGTAGACACATACCTAAAGTCTAAATAAAAGCATCACAAAATATAGATTTGACCTAATTTCTTGAGGCGATTCAGGAATCCAGAGATCTAAGTGCCACTGAATGGAACTTTAGAGAAATCATAAAAGAAGAATCTATTAGCAGCAAAGAGGAGCAATATTAAATTGGAAAAATTGGGAGATGTGGACACAAAATTCTTTCATGTTAATGCAATAATTAGGCATAAAAATAATTTTATTTCTCTCCTTCAAACCTTAGATGGGAATTTTACAATTGTTCATAATATGAAGGCTAACATCTTTTGGAGCACCTTCAAAGAACGGTTGGGCTAGGCATAGAAGAATTTTATTTCTCTCCTTCAAAAACCTCATAATTAAATTTTACAGTTGTTCATAATATGAAGGCCAACATCGTTGTCACTCCTTCATAGAAAAGTTGGGAAATGCCATTTGATTTGGATCCACTCCTTAAAAATTCTTTGGACTTAAGTTTTCTGATTGAGCAAAGGCCAACATCTTTGTTGTTTCTTCATGGAAAGGTTGGACAATGCCATTTTATTTGGATTCACTCCTACAAATTTGTTTGGACTAATCTTAAGGAGGAAGTAGATAGTATGGTCAAATCCTTCTGCAATGATAAATCCATAGGATCAGATGCAAGAAGTAATAAGTTTGCAAATAAATGTTGGTCAAATACCAAGAAATACTTCTATGAGTTTTGTATATATCACCATCAAGGCTTGATTTTTCTACAAAGAGGATAAACTCTTCCTTCTAAACATTGATCCAAAAAAAGGATGGATCCCATATTTCCCTCCTCAATACCTAAAGTTTTTTTACAACAACAAATATAAAGTTGTGCTAAACATAATGCAGAGCAAGGTGTTTGGAGAAACATGACTACCTTGGAAGGAAAAGATCGTTGGCTTAGGAACATCCTTTGTCTTTTCTTAATAGTGTTTCATGGAAAAGGTTTCTCTACAAAAGAGGAGTTAGGCGGAGGATCCTCTCTCACTTCTACTCCCTGCAGCTATTCTCCTTTAGTCACTGCTTGATAAAGATAAATATTAGGGTATCCTAAGTCTATCAATCCCATAAAGAAGTTATGCTCGCCCACATGTTTGCTTGCAATGTACTAGAAGAAGCGGAATGTCTAGCTGGATGGGCGAGTATAAAACATACCTACCTGGAAAGGCTGCCTCTAGTTAGAATTGGACTGCCTTGCGATAGTATGTTCATTAAAGGTTTATTGTAGAAAACCTTCTGTAATATGCCATAACATTGGAAGCAAAGGAAGTCTAACATTTTGAGAGTTTCCAAAGGCCACCGAAGTACAAATAACGTAGCTCATGAGTTGTGTCATTTTGGTAAGGAGGGCTTTTTAATGTTTTTGGTGCTAATAGCATCCCGACCCGTGTGTCGGCGGCTTTAATTAGCTCCTGCTTGTAATCATATTGAATGAAGCTCACCCCTTCCAAACAAAAGTGTACTTGGTCACTTGGAATTATGCTTAAACAATCAGATTACTTGCTTGATGTCCTACAACTTATCTCTTAGACAACATACTTTTCTCATTTCCCAAAAAAATATTTCATTTGTTAATTATATGCTTAAAATTAAACCTTGAATGAGCTTAGTAACTAGTTAACGTGCTAAATTAACTAATTTTATTTTTGTTTTAGTCAAAATAGCATTTTTACTACTCTAAACTACAATATTATAAAACCATTGTAGCTCAGTAGCAGAGGCAAGGCTTTTAAATATTTCTACTTCAAGTTTTATATACCGATAGTCATAACATTCATTGAATAATTCAGTATTCTTGTTTCCTTTTGTTTCTTAAAGGTATGTATAACGGGGGCACGTGGCAGCCTTGAGCGTGGCTCTGGGAGGGGCGGCGTGCGGCAGCGGCGCAGCGGCAGGCGGTGCGCGCAGCGGTGATGCGGTGGGCAGGGGGCGGCGGCGTGGCGAGGAGAGGGAGAGAGATAAAATAGGGATGAACCCTTTTATTTATTGCTTTTGACTGATTACAATCCTTAAATATTTATAGTCCATATGGGACTTGATGCCTAAGCAATCAAGAGATCCTGTGGATCCTTAATTCCTATTTTATTTAATCTTATTTTTCTAATTCATCATGGTGACGTAGCGGTATTGTAGACGGCAATGGTGGACCGGGATGATGGCGGTGGCGGCGCCTGGCGTGGCCGCCCCACTTCTCCTCAGGGTTCTTGCGTGGGCTTGTTCTCTGTTGATTGGGTTGTTCTCCTTTTGGGCCGACGTTGGTTCATTAATTCTGCTTTGTGAGTAGGCCAGAGTTGTACTTCTTATAGCACCTCCCCCTTTTCCACTAAGCGCGTCCACGCGCTGAAATATTCGCCATGACGAAGCATTAGATGTAGGCCATCTATTGCCCCAGGGAATTTCCATGAGTTGGATAACGACGTGTCCAATGGCATGGCTATCGTTGTTGTCTCCATTGCTTTGGCTGACTAAAATAAATGAGTAGTGGAAGGAGCCAAAATAACCTGAGATGATATAATCATAGACTTTGGTGTTGTCTCTTTGTGGGGAGTTCTGGATGGCATCTATCATGTCAACCTTTGAGAGTATTCCTATGAAGTGAATCATTTTCATTGTAGTTGGTGGTCTATGTAATGAAAAAGTTTGTCCTGCATGGATTGATGTTTTGAAGTGTCTGTAGACTATATGTGGTATTTGGAAGCTCTGGTCTGTGTGGAGATGGAGCATTGTTCCAAACATTGTGGTTCCCTTGGCTGCATAAGTTGGTGATATTAGCGGGTGGCTGCTTCCTCTGTGGGTTGGCATGTGGAGATTTTCAATGTTGCTAAATTTCTGTCCATGGTCGTCAAAGAAAATTACTGTGGCCACTGGTAGTGGTTTTGTTGGCCACTGTTCCAGCAAGAGGATACTTGATGTGAAAGCAAGTACCGGAGATGTAGGTGAAGCGGAATGGAACCCAATTGTCATAATATGAGGTGCTATCATACCGATTGTTTCCATTAGTTCTTGGAGTAGTGGTGAGGTTGCTGGGACGTAAAGGCAATCATTGTAGTAGATTACTCCCTCTTTTATGGATCATGGATTTGCTGCAGCCTGTACTATAATAGTGTCATAGATTACCTGGAGTGCTTATTCATTTTCATTGGCCATGCATATTTTTAGGAGGCCTTCTGTGAGATCTGCTGAGAATTGCTTGGGTGTTAGCGGAGGAGTCGATTTTGACCATGCTATTGAGGCGCTTGATTTCTCCTTTCTTTCCTTGAGATCCCGTAGAGCGGTGTAACCTACTGGTAGTTGAACTGCTGAATTTATGGTATTGTTGTTTTGCTCCTCTTTTATTAGTTTCTGGTCGTGTTGATCCCTTGTAATTATGATAGGTTGTGGGGGTATATATGATATGGCTGCTGTTTGAAGTCGTCATGCTAGATCGATTGCATTTTCCATGTCGCATGGGAATTGAGGTTGCACTAATTCCCATAGTTGAGGTGGAAGTCCCATAATGAATGGACTAACTTGGTAAGGGATGCTGTCAAGGTTGATACAGGTGATGTAGTCCCAATAATCGGTGATGTATTCCTCTAGTGTTCCCTGAAATATTGGTGGTGCGTACTCGTTCTGATGTTGATGCATTAGATGGCTGAATTCTTTGAGCAAGCCATCCTAAAAATCCTTCCAATGTGCAGGTCTCTCCTTTGGCAAATTGAGGATCTAATGTTGTGCAATACCAGTAAGATGAAAGGCAGTGTAGAGTATCTGATCTTGTGGTGTCATCTGATCTAAGCTGAAGAGGATAGACAGTCTGGCTAACCAAGGTCTAGGATTTGATTTATGTGTGATCATCTTCGTCTGTGCTGATGGCCATGAGGGCAATCCTTGGGGTGGTGGTGCTGTAGGCGCCTATTCCTGCTGCAAATTGGTATTTGGTGCAGAGTCCGTGGTTGATAGAAGATTGTTGGTAATTCAGAGGAGTTAGGTTCCTTGATCTTACTCTCGAGATGAGCTCTGCCGGCGGTGATCATGATCGCTTGGGTTTCTGCGGTGAGTTCATTGATGCCTACTTCATGATTCAACCTTGTCTATGCATCTGTGATGATGGCTGATTGAATCATCATGTCCTCGATCTTCTTGAGGCAAGCGTTGATGGTGATGAAATCCTTGTGCGTCTCCTCAATTTTTTTGTTGACTGTGGTGATGAAGGATTATAGCATCTCGGCGACGTTGACGGGTTCATCTTCCATGGCGATGATCGATCTGGTCGTCCAATACCAGCTATAACAAGACGTGCATAGGGGGCACGTGGCAGCCCTGGGCGTGGCTTGGAGAGGGGCAGTGTACGGCAGCTGCGCGGTGGGCAGGGGGCAGCGACGTGGTGAGTAGAGGGAGAGAGAGATAAGATAGAGATGAACCTTTTTCTTTATTATCTTTGACTGATTACAATCCGTAAATATTTATAGTCCAGATGAGACTTGATTCCTAAGCAATCAAGAGATCCTGCGGATCCTTAATTCCTATTTTATTTAATCTTATTTTCTTAATTTATCGCGGTGATGTGGCAGTCTTGCAGACGGTGACGGTGGACCAAGATGATGGCGGCGGCGGCACCTGGCGCGCCCGCCCCTCTTCTCCTCAGGTTCTTGTGCGGGCTTGTTCTTAGTTGGTTGGGCTGTTCTCCTTTTAGGCCATCGTTGGTCCATTAATTCTGCTTTGTGATGGGTCGGAGTTGTACTTGTTGTTATAGTATGCTTTCTTGTCATATCGTTGATCTTTGCTGGAGCCCTTGCATTCATTTTCTTTTTGCTATAATGTGATTCTATCCAACAACTATGGGTTGATTTGTCTTGATGCGTAAATTGATTGATTCTGTTTGAAATGGGTCAGGCCTAGAAAAAAATATGGCTATCAATTGTTCAAGCCCATTTGAAGTATGGGCTCGACTGTTTTTGGTCCATAGACCACAAAATAAATTTGGCTAGCCTACACTGTATGGGTCTAATAATTTCTCAATTTATTTATTGATATCTTTTGGATTTCAAAGTAGAGGTCGTACTAGCATTAAAAAAAATATCAGAAAGATGGATGTTATAGCTTCTAGCTAGCTCCTATACCAAAGTACAACATATATCCAATCAATCACTCCACTATACCAATAAACAAATGGAAAAACGGATGGTGTGTGAGGAGGCTCCAGCCGGAGCGCTGCTCCAAGCTGTATGTGCAACATTCCTATAGAGGCATGCAAGATTCTCATAGGGGTTTTAGAGTCTTTTTACGTTCTTTTTGCGTCTATGTTGATATCTGTGATAACTTTTAAAATATTTTAAATTCGGGACAGAGGGAGCAACTATTAGGACGGTGTATGAGGAGGATCATCTAATATTTTATTCCTAACACAAACCAATTACAAGGCGTAGTGCCAAGTAACGCCTACTACCACCATAGTTCTTTTGTTCCAACTCTGTACATAGATTCATCACCTAAACAGGACATCATAGTAACTCCATATATCACAACACTGACATGATTCTTCCTGTGTTTTTCTAACAATTATTAGGTCTTACCAAATGAAATGTGGTCGTCATTTCCTCCAAGTAGTACATAGAATTTCATAGAGTTAACTAGACTTAATTTGAAGCTACAATTATTGTAATCCGCCGTCATTTAGGAGAATAACGTTTATATGGTTTCTCAAGCTTAGTGTATATACAACCATAAGAATCTATGATTTTATTACTTGTCTGATCCAACATTAACAAACCGTCAAATTTACAGGCACTGCCGCTCTACAGAACTACCAGACGACTCACTCTAACCAAAGTCAAACATTATTTTCAGATAAGGGAACAAAGTTCTAGCATGCCAAAGTCGACCATAGAGGTAGCAGTCACCATTATTGCTGAATATCCAACACCTTATCATTGATCGCGGTTGCAACAAGCATATCGTCAGTCCATATACCTCCTATCATTGGCACTGCACATCAACACCTCTCGTCGTGAAAGTTGAAACACGATATCGAGCTCAGGCGCCTCGTCGTGAAACACGATCGAGCACTAGTGCGCAGTGAATCTGGCACATATTACACACGTCTTCTCGGCAACTTTGTGCTTTTGGAGTGGCGAAAGGAGGAGGCGCACATGCACAAGATGACGAGATCGAGCGTGGAAGCCTCCGGTGGCACGGCCTCCAATTACCTGAATGGAACAGTACGTTCTCGGTGTCCATCTGTCGGGTTGCTGACCGCAACGCCGTGGTTCTTCAGTTTCAGACTGCGTGGATTCTGCCGTCTGGTGATGATTGGCAGCTGGAGCTCCTCCTCAATTTTGACCTATAACAAAAAGAGGAAATGAAGAAAAAACAAGCAAAGAAAGGAAAAGGAAAAATGTCGTCATGTGGTTCAGATCGACATATATGTCGGGGGTTCCTGATGGAAATCCCTTTGTGGTTTTGACGTGTCTAAAGTATAAGAGATCTTATCTCCATCAACAGCCATGGCATGACCATGGGGCCGGAGAGATGAATTCCGTAGATTACCCTGCTCATCCCGACCAAGCATGAACCATACAAGCACAACAGATAATCTCAACATGGAGGGCGCATAGATGTCCAGTACCCCGGCTTTACAGAGTCCCAATCAAGCAATCAGACAGAGAGAGGACGACGTTTGTGTCAGCGTTGGCTCCACTGCATGCGAAGAAACCAATCGAGAAGAATGAAACGACACGCGCCGGGTCGGTGCAGCGGAACTGTATTTTTGAGGATCGGATCTCTCACGTCTGATCCCGACACAAACCTGTCTCTGTCGTCTGTGTTTTCGCAGCAAGGTGTGGACGTCCACCTGGTGCACATACTTTTTGATTTGATCACAATTCATTCTGTGTCGCCATTAAAATGCATCATCTATTTCTCGTGTATAGGTGAGAATATTATCAAACAAATTAGCCTATATTATAACTCCATATTGTTTTGATAGGTTAGTGCTAAAAATTAGATGGCTAACAATTAGCTCTATGCACCAAACATGTTATTCTAGGTCACTAAACTTAAGCAACATGCTCGACCAACGGATGAGAATCAGCTCAAATATATGGCAACCCTGAGCAACCATTCTATTCTGCAAGATCTGCCTTGACATGGTACTGACAGGCCCTCCAAGGGTGGAAATACACGCCACTAAAATATGAAGCAATTTTTTTCGAACTAGGGAGCTTCCCCATTTCTATTACCGAAGATAACGAAAATACAAAGATTGTTTGGGACAGTTAAGGTAGCAAACGAGATATGAAAGAACAGATCAGAGGACCTGAAACCTCAAAACTTGCATCTACTTGGATGCAAGAGGGACTTCACAACTAAACACTCCAACTAAACACTACCATCATACAAGATATGCTGAAAACACCAAACAAAACAGCTTCATTCTTCTGCTGCATCTTCGTCTTCATCATGAATTCACAGCAGCTTCACGGCGATCTTGTACATGTCATCAACTGTCTGGATCATCAGTTCTTTGTCACCAGCTTTCATTAACCCTGCCCAATTTTCATGAGAGCTAAGGCATGACTAACAATTGACAGAGGATTAATGAATTTTTCCCCTCAAAATATATATTGTATCTCATTTTCCATATTGTCCAGCAAATAGATGCAATGCCAATAGCATAGAACTGTTTAGCATTTTTCAACCATTTTTGACACCATGGCCAACAGTGGTCGAAAGAAGTTGGAATGTCTTTGGCACCCAAAGTGGTAGCTATAGTAGCCCATACACACCTGGCTGATGGACATGAAAAAGATAAATGATTTATAGTCTCATGCTAAGTACAGAAGTAACAGTAGGGGTCACCCTTCCACTGAATCAAGTTAACCTTTGTAAGGATGGCGTTGTTGGCAACAAGCCAGAGAAATTTTTTTATTTTGGGAGATATTTTTCCTTTCCAGATAAATTTGAAATTATGGCCCATCTCATTTTTAGTTAAAGCATTTTATGTGGATTTAACTAAGAATTTGCCATTGCTTCCTATAATCCAAGTGACTCCATCTTTTCCATTGGAGAGCTGGATTCGAGCGAATTGGCTTGTAGTCCAATGATACGACGGTCCAGTGGGACGGTACCCACCAGGGTTTAAATTCTAGTGTTCTCACCTTTTTCTGGATTTTTCCAGGATTTACTGGTGTTATGCATTAAGTGGTAAGCGATGTTCCCGTCGACGAAGAAGCGTCAGTGATGACTTCGGGAATCTCCAGATCAGCCGGCTGCTCAGTCCTTTGGAGGTGCTCATAGGGGTAGGGGTAGGTTTGCGTACATGTATTCATAGGGGTGAGTGTGTGTGCGTGTTGTGAGCGTCTGCGTTGTACTGTGTCATTCTCAAAAAAAAAGGAGAGCTGGATTCCAGAAAACTTGTTCAGCATACTGTCCCATTGTGTATTCATGTCAGGGGGGAAGCCATCTATAGAAGGTGATTTTTTTCTCACCCCTAATCATTTGGCCTACAGTAATATTTTTCTGGTTACAAAGCTTAAAGTGGTCAGGTAAAATCTCAGCAATAGGTTGGTCAAACAACCAGGCGCCCTGCCACACTAATGTTAATTCACCATTTTTTATTATCTTCTTTCTCCCTTGCAAGTATAGATTGTTTACTTTAAGAAGGTCAACCCAGATTAGTGAATCCAAAGATTTGTGTTTTACATATGAAACATTGTCTTTCTTGAGATGCCTAAATGTTATAATATCTTGCCATAGTCCTTGTTCTCTTTCCAACTTCCACCACCACTTACATAGTAGGCTTAGATTCATGAGTCTGATGTCCTTAATCCCCAGCCCACCTTTTTTCTTACTTCTACAGATGTTGGTCCATCTAACTAAATGATACTTTCTTTTAGTGTGCCCTCCTTGCCAAAAGAATGTCATCCTTGTCTTGTCAAGATTCTTTGTGACAGATATTATCTAAAATTCCACTGCATGTGCATGCTTAACAAATATGTATATCTATACACAAAAGACAAGTGCATTCTCCAATTATATTTGTTATAGTAGTTTCTTCATTAGATACTGTAACAAGTCTAACGACGGCCTAACATAATTGAGAAGAAATTGGGCCAACTAAGGCCTAGAAGAGGAGATGTCACCTCAACAAGCCGCGCACCATAGGTGTGGGAGGCCACACACGCGTAGGAGGAGGCTGCGAGCGAGCCCGCGTCGCCGCCGCCGCCGGACCCGAAAAAACACACGTCATCTAGGTGGATTAGGAAAATAGAGAAAAATAAAATAGGAAGCAATGAATAGCGCCACATCGATAGTTTCTTGTGGGCTAAAGTCTTGCAAAGACAATAAATATAAACCCCCATGTACTCAGTTGAATCAAGAAGGGAATTGGGCTAATCCCAACCCTACCTCTCAACTCTTGGCTTCCTTCTCTCCAACCCTAGCCACCGCCCCCTACTCCAGTGTCGCCGCCACAAGCGCCGCCGCCACAAGCGCGAAGCCTTAGGGCCGGCGCCCTAGCGTCGCCATCGCATATCTCCGCCCCCTCCACTCTTAGATCGCCCTCCATGTGTCACCAGTGCGCCGAACCCCTTATAGAGATTGATCATTAATCCTGGCAAAATACGGAATATGCGGTGTGTGTAGATGGAAGAAACCGCATGCTACAACAACACTGAGACATGAAAACATCAAGGTGAATGAGAACTTCAGGAGGTAGCTTGAGCCGATAAGCAAAGCTAAACATCTAGATGACATGGTAATAAGGACCGAAAAAAAGAAGGCTAATTTCTCATGTGCATGAGGATCCAGGAGAAAACTAAATGTGTAGGGGACCGAGCTTTTGCTCGGTTGGTGAGACCTCTGTTGGCAATCCTTATGGATCAATCTTTAACCGCCAAACTAGGCTTAAAAAGAGAGAGATAATTACATTCTAACACATATGCCTATGCTATTAACAAAGTTCCACTTGTACCTTAGTGTTGATGTTTTACAGGTTTTATGGTGAAACAAGTGGAAATGCACAACATCATGAAGAAAGCGCAAAAACAAAAGACGAATCCAGAAGATGCGCAAACAAGACTAACAAAGGAGCCCACCTTCGGTGCATACCTGGGCCTGATCATAACCGTAGGAGAGGTCCAGGCCCAGGGAGGAACCGACCACACGAAGGCGTGGCCAGTCGGCCCCACCAGGGGACCGACCGCCCCTGGGACCAGCCGCCCCCTACTGGCCCCTCCCGGTCCCAGCCTTCTTAGGCGGTTCATAGGACGGTTTCCTCAAGGTGGTTTCACCTCCTTCCATATGAGTAGACGCCCGAACGTCCTAGTTGGACTATAAGAAGAGGATGCTCCTCCATTCTTCACACACACATACATTTAGAGTCATTCACCTCACACCTCTCACTTGTATTCCTTAGAGCAGTTTTAGTAGTTTGTGAGCAAGGAAAAAGCTATCATGGAGAGCTTGTCTCCTTGGAGGAAGAAGAAAATCTAGGTATGAATACAATTCAGTTTTCCTCCATGAGCAAGTTCTTATCTTATTTATATAATCATGCATATGAACTAGAGTATAGTTATGATCATGTTTTAAGCATAATATATGAACTAGTACACAGTTTATGTATTATGTTCTTGACATGTTCATCATCATTCTTCATTGTTCATCAAATTAGTATGAATAGAGGAAGAACTAGGAATGAGGTAATGGTTCCTCGTGCCTTCTTGGTTGCTCTTAACCTAGCCTGTCAATCCGAAGGGTTGGGGTCCGTGGGGGTTAGGAGTTGTTTTCAATTACACGGGCATGGTGCTCGGGTATGTGGAGATCGACGGATATGTCGGTATCCCACGGGTAGAGGGGTAGATGGGTAGGTGGTGACAGCCCTGTCCATCCCAAGCACTCCCCCACGTTCGAATATTGAGTAGGAGTTTGTAAACTCTCTATCAGCTGGCAGACCAGCTGTGGGGATCTCCCTATCATCTCAAACTTAGTCCTGATGCTATACATGCTAGTTAGATGTTTTACTAACGGTTCTTTGCATAGTTATATATGACCAATGCCTGCTCTGATTAGTTATTTTATTTTATTTGTTATTTCTCTTTTATTCTTGAGGTTGACTCAGATGTGTATCCACTATCTTGAAATCATGATTTACCCCTGTTACTCTATGCCTACCATTGCACTCAATAAGTGATGAGTTTATACCACGCGAGATGCATATTGCCCTCCTACGGGAAATTATAAATACGACACCCTTGAATACTCACGGGTTGAAATGCTACAATGATAGTTTTGTGCACTTGCATATTTATTCTTATTTCCATACTGAGCTATCATGATTGGCATACCTAAGTATTGTTACTTAAGGACTATAATTCTTGTGCACCCCATGGCGCTATGCTACAGGATTGCATCCTCGTAAGTAATGATGGTTAAGAAGGCCAATCTCACACTTCTAACTATTATTACTAGAATTGCAATACCTTGGTCGGCGCCGTTAAGGGCTGAGAGTTACTCTTCTGACGTAATAGTGGTTAGGGATGCCAACACACGTTTCTAGTATCATTACTAGGGATGGGCTTTTAGTCTATCTTTAATGGTGATGCTAAGAAACGCCAACAACCTCTAGGTGCGGAGTCCACCAATCATGGCTTTGAGCTCTGCTCGTCCCGAGATTTCCCACCGTGGGAACAATAGTTCCCAAATAATTTTAGTCACATCACACGTGGATGCACCACAATGGTCAGGACAACATGCCCATTGTGTGTGAAGCCTGATGACTTCGGAGACCTCTCAGCCACGTGCAAGTCTCTTCCAATTGGCGAAGCTCTAGCTTGCGTACTAGGGGTGTGTGTGAGTTTGCGTGCGTGTGCTGGTGTGAGTTAGTGTGTAAGTTCAGATACTACAACATGTACCGGAGTTGAGACATAAAAAAAACTAAATGTGTAAGGATATAATTTAATAAAAACCCAATCACAACTTTGAAGGTTCACGTAGCTAATGCCCAAGCTAGGTTCCAAACAACCAAACAAGCCAAAATGCCAAAATTGGCTCCAGAGAGCCAGGCTAAGTGTTAGACGTATTATGGGCTAGGCCCATTTATACTTAATAAATCATAAACTCTATGGTGTGTAATTGTTGGACAATAATATTTGTACCGGATTGGAATACCAAAGGACTTTGACTCAACTTATTTGGTGGAAATTAATTCATCTAATGAGAAGTTGAGAGATATGTAGAGGCATGCCACACACGCGCGGCGTGGCGTGGCGAAGCGAGGCAGGCGGTGAGCGGGCATGGTGTGGTAAATTTTTACCACTCACGTTCTATGATTAATGTTGAGAGTTTCAACTTACCTTGCATTGGATGCATACGAGTTGATCTCTTCACCTGTCCGTCCCCTGATCTCTCGGTGGCCTCCTTAGTTTCCCTACACCTTCCTCTCTCTGCATGGGGATAAATTCCTCCAGTTCTCCAACTAAGAACTCTTCGAGACACACAAATCGAGAACTCAGAATCCACCTCCCGCTTTAAGATGGTCTTCCTCATCTCATAGCTCTGCACGCACAGAGGGACGAGAGGGCAGGTGCCTCCAAAACCCTTGCCATTCGGGATCCCTGCTCGGGAGTCTGGCAATTAGGTTTTTGGAGAGCGTCTACACGACTGCCCAATAGCTACTTTCATTATCTTCTTCCTGGTGTTGGTGCTTCGTCTTCTCATCTGCTTCCTGGTGATTGGTGTTTCATTGTCTCGTCTTCTTCCTGGTGATTGGTGAATCATCGTCTCGTCTTCTTCTTGATCATTGGTTATTCATCGTCTTCAACAACATGGAAACCGGACACGGTTCTAGAAAGGATGCTCTCAGCATGGGACCATCCACAAGATATATCTGATTCATCCCCTTACTGTTATATGTTCTTATCACTTTTTATGATTTGTTTATCATTCCTTGTGTTAATATGTTCATATCAGTAATCCTTTCTGTGTCTCACATGTTTAGTTGCTTGTTTCATGATATGTGTTCTTCATGTTTCCATGCTGTCTATCATATCCATGTTTTTCCATAATGTTTGATCTTGCCAATATGTTATATAATTCCTGGATGATATATCACGTTCCATTTTTTGATATGCTCATATATGCAATCATGTGTTCATATTCACATTCATAATTAAATATGCCATCACATTTTTTGTTAATTTTCAGAATTAAAATGACAGAGAAAATGCCTAATTCTCTAATAATCCAAAAACCTAATAATAGGCTATTTTAGGTTTTGCTGCTGCATTGAGGCCTCATCCTTTTACTGGCAAGAACATCTTGATTTGGCATGCTAAGATGGAGTTGTGGCTTACTGTCATTAGAGAGGCATATTCTTCTTCTGATGCTGACTTATGGAAGGAAGCAGTAAGGAATGAGATAGATTCTATTATGTCTAATGGGACTTGGGAGGTGGTCGATCATCCGTATGGTTGTCAACCCATAGGGTGCAAATGGATACTCAAGAAAAAGCTTAGGCCTGATGGTACAATTGAGAGGTACAAGGCAAGGCCTATAGCCAAGGGTTATACCCAAGTTGAGGGTGAAGATTTCTTTGACACTTATTCACCAGTTGCTCGATGGACTACAATACGCACATTGATTTCTGGGGTAGCCTCTTATGGTCTTATCATTCATCAGATGGATGTTAAGACTACTTTCCTACATGGAGAGTTGGAAGAGAAGATCTATATGGATCAACCAGAAGGATTTGTTGTAAAGGGTCAAGAGAACAAGGTGTGTAGGTTAGTGAAGTCTCTATATGGCCTAAAACAAGCTCCTAAGCAGTGGCATGAGAAATTCGATAACACTTTAGCGTCTACCGAATTTACTATGGATAAGGCAGAAAGATGTGTGTACTATCGACATGGTGGGGGAGAAAGTGTCATTTTGTGCTTATATGTTGATGACATATTAATCTTTGGTTCTAGACTCAAAGTGATTGAGGAGGTTAAGAAAATGTTGTCAAACAACATTGAAATGAAAGATTTGGGAGAAGCTGATGTTATTCTTAATATCAAGCTAATAAAAGAAGGTGATGGTGGGGTAACTTTGTTACAATCCTATTATGTGGAAAAGGTAAAGTCGCTTTGGGTTGAGTGACTGTGATCCTGCTTCTACACTTTATGATCCAGTGTGCTATTAAGGAAGAATCAGAGAATAGCATGGGATCAATTGACATACTCCCAAATCATTAGGTCACTCATGTATTTTGCCAATGCAACAAGACCTGACATCTCTTATGTTGTGAGTAAGCTGAGCCGGTTTGTGTCTAAACCAGGAGATGATCATTGGCGTGCTCTTAAGAGAGTGTTGCGATACCTAAAAGGTACTTTGAGTTATGGTATTCATTATACTGGACACCCAAAAGTACTAGAAGGCTATTGTGATGTTAATTGGATTTCTGATGTTGATGAGATTTATGCCACAAGTTGACACGTTTTCTTGCTTGGAGGTGGAGTTATTTCCTGGAAGTCTTGCAAGCAGACTATCTTAAGTCTACAATGAAAGCAGAACTCACTGCATCAGATATTGTTGGGGCTGAGGTGGAGTGGCTTCAAGATTTCCTGATGGATCTACCGGTAGTTGAAAAACCGATATCGGCTATTTCCATGAACTGTGATAACCTGTGATTTTAAAGGTTAACAGTTCTATGGATAACTTGAAGTCCTCAAGGCATGTGAAGAGGAGATTAAAATTTGTCAGAAAACTGAGAAACTCCGGAGTTATAGCATCGGACTATGTCTATATTTCGAATAATCTGGCAAATCAATTCCCTAAGGGGTTGTCACATAATGTGATAGAAAGTGTGTCGAGAGAGATGGGTATGAGACCCACGTGAAATCTACTATAGTGGTAACCTACTCTATATGATCGGAGATCCCGTGAAGTAGAGTGGTGAAACAAGCTAGGAGGAGATTGAGAGAAAAGTTCCCTATGGACTCATCTCTGGTGCATATCTTTCCTTCTGTAAGGCAGTTTAGTTTTTACCTTAATGTTTTGAGGAATACACCTGTATGAGTCATTCTACTAGTCACAGTCTATGAGATCTAGGTAATCTCTAAATACTCATGAAAGGCACTGAAGTATGACTTACATGCTTCAAACAGTGGGGATGATTTTTGTAGCCTAGTACTAGCCAAGGACTTAAGTGAATCTCACCTCGCACAAAACTGTCAATTCAAGGCATAGTCTATTGTTCAGTTGTGATTGAGTGAAATTCTTATACTTTATGGATGTTCAACTTAACAGTCTCCATCGAAACACTTGTACTATATGGATGTTCAACTTAACAGTCTGGCAATTAGGTTTTGGGGAGCGTCTACGCGACTGCCCGATATCCATTGTCACTGTCTTCTTCCCGGTGTTGGTGCTTCGTCATCTCATCTTCTTCCCGGTGATTGGTGTTTCATCGTCTCTTCTTCTTCCCGGTGATTGGTGAATCGTCATCTCGTCTTCTTCGATGATTGGTTATTCGTCGTCTTCGACAACATGGAAACCGGACAGGGTTTTGGAAAAGATGCTCTCAGCATGGGACCATCCACAGGGTATAACCGATTCATCCCCTTACTGTTATATGTTCTTATCGCTTTCTATGATTTGTTTATCATGCCTTGTGTTAATATGTTCATATCAGTAAGCTTTTCCGTGTCTCACATGTTCAGCTGCTTGTTTCATGATATGTTTTCTTCATGATTCCATGCTGTATATCATATCCTTGCTTTTTCCATAATGTTTGATCTTGCTGATATGTTATATAATTCCTAGATGATTTATCATGTTCTATTTGTTGATATGCTCATATATGCCATCATGTTGTTCATGTTCACATTCATAATTAAATATGCCATCACCTTTTTGTTAATTTTCGGAATAAATGACATGAAAAATGCCTAATTCTCTAACACTAGGAGCTGGTCACCAAAACAAGCACACCCGTGATTGCCACGTCTATGCATGGTCTAGTTTGGTTGGCGCCTGTCCTAGTAGTATTAATTATGGAGTGGCGCCTGTCCAAGCACACATGTGGAAGGGCTCGTTGGTGATCTGAGCCACTAGACCTTGTAATGGGTTTTTGTTAGGAATGATGTATTAATATCATTAAACATAATCAAACTGGCTGTTCAACCAATTAGATTAATCAGGTTGCGGACCGAGAGCTATACACCGTCCAATATTTGATCCAGTCCTAACAACTATGATCCAAAAGTATCCCTAAATACCTTGAGAACTCATTAGGCCCATATAGTGAGTAGGCTACTAGATCAAATGTAACTGTAGACCAATTTATTATGGGCCAAGCCCTTTTAAAACTTTAATTGTGTATCAAAGGTATCCTCGCAGTCACAGAAAAGGTCGTCTAATAAGGTCGCTAATACCCCCAAAGTTGGCCAAAAAAGGAAAAGTATTAGCGGCAGCATTACAAACTTGAATGCCCAAAAAAACAGAACACTCTCGCCATGACAATTCTGCTAAATTCTAGAATCTATTTGTCTCGCCGCCTGAGTGGAGGTCAAGTCCGAATTCAAAAGGCACACAGAGAATGAGTACAATCAAAGAAGAGTCGAAGAATTGCACCAAGAAGAGATCTAATGAAGATGCAGATGATGGTAAAAAGAACAATCCTAAATTAACCATGAACGAGGCCAACGGATCTATTATGATTCTGAACAATATGGGACAGCAACGCCCACAATCTATAGTCTAGTATTAAAGAGGCAATCCACCGATGGGGAGTATAAAATTTAAAACCATATATGCATAATTTTAATGATTATTAAATGGCCGCAGCAACCGAGATGGAGAATTTTGGTTTTGAAGTTATTATCCATCCGCCGCTGGTTTTCCATGTCTCTGAAGAAGAGAAGCACATTGTCGATTGGGAGTGCTTGTTTAACCTATTCCAGATATGCTCTCTCGAGACACAAATAATTAATTTTTAAATATTTTCATGATTTTATGCAGGTGTGTAGCAAAATATTGCTTAAACATAAAATTCACTCACATGGGCTTCTTGGATTCCCGAGCCGAGTCAACGAGAAAACATGTGGAGGCATCCATGCATAGATGTGACATGGAAGATCTGAAACATGGTTGATTCATGTTTCCGAACAATACGTGATGAATAAGAAAATCCACGTACTTCCAGTCTACAACTGCAAAAATATTGTTTTTGGCTTTTATTTTTATGCTTATTTTTTGGTTAAGATTATTCGCCAACTAGGATTTTGTGGTTGCGGCAACCATTTCATCTTCATTGTTATCAATCTTACTAAAAATTGGATTGAGGTGTAGGACTCGATGAAAAAATCACTTCATTATCTAGATCCCCTAGTGGCAGTGCTGAATAAGTAAGTGAACCTAATAACATAATATTTTATAACCACACATAGCACATTTTAATGTTTTTTCACGCAAAAAACCATGGGGGAGTTCCCCAGGTGGAAGAGGAGGGTGAGGGGGAAGGAATGAGCTGAATGAAAACAACAGAGGAAGGGGGCACTAAGCACAAAAAATTTCAAATTGCCAAGCCACCAACTAGTCAAAGCCATATCTGAGTCCCCTAGTCTATGAGCTCGGAGAGCAGCTTCCACTTTAAACTTCTGAAGCCATCTGGTAAACGTAGCCTCCACTCCATCAAAGACTAATTGGTTTCTGGTTTTCATAGCTTCCTAGTAGCAATGAGAATTATTTCCATGAAGAAGGGGAGACCAGCCAGCTGTCTTGTGTTGATAAATTTTCTGTGAATTGAATATCATCATCAAGAGTCCAGACAATCCTCAGTTTTTTCCAACACCTTTGGGCAAAGTCACATTCAAAGAAAAGATGACAAATAGTTTCCTCCTCTCTGTCTTGGCAGAGCACACACCAAGAGTTTGGCTGGACATTGAAGTGTCTTCTTGCAAGCATGTTTAGTGTTCAGTCTATCCAAAAGGATGATCCAGGCAAAGAATTTGATTCTGGGTGTTACCTTAGATTTCCAAACCATCCTAAAGATAGGAGGTGATGGAACTGATAGGAAAGCCAACTTGTAAGTCTTGGCATCAACATATTTACTATTTTCCCAACAAAAATTCTCTGAACAGGTTCATTGAGGAGGGTAAAAGATTGAACCAATTGCCTAAGATCTTCCAACTTAGCAGCAGCCATTTGTGAAATGGGGATTATCAAGATGTCCTCTAGGCAAGTAGCTTCACTCACTTCTCTGCTGGAAATCTAGCAAACTGTGAAATATTAGGCATGGCTTGCACCAGACTGTCCCCAGCCCAGTTGTCCTTCAAGAAAAGAATAGAAGAGCCATCTCCTAGTTTACAGGTTGTTATATCTCCATAAAGGTTTTTGAGCTTAAAAATGTCCTTTCACCAGAAAAATCCTGCTTCTCTTTGAACATGAGGCACTCTTCCATTGTAGTACTTGAACCAGAGATGCTGCACCCAAGGGATATCAGCCATAGAGTAGAATTTGCGTAGTTGCTTCATTAATAAGGCATTATTCTGAATGAGAAGATTCTTAATGCCCAATCGAACTTTCATCTTAGGACTCTAAGAAAGTGGCCATGCCCAAGTTACCTCCCCTTTTCCTTTCTGTACTGCCTCTCCATAAGCATTGTTTCTGATCCTATCAATATCTTGAATCACCCCCTTGTGAAGTTCAAGAGTGCACATGGTATATGTGACAGTGGGAGTGAGGATAGAATTAACATATTCTAACCTCCCCGAGTATGACAGGAGAGTTAAGCATGCAGAGAGCTTCCTTCCACTTTGTCAAGCAGGGGGGAAATTCTTCTATTTTAGGCTTTGTTGTCCCCATGGGGAGCCCTAGGTAGGTAAATGGGAGATAAACAATTTGACAACCTAGAATACCAGCTAGGATTTTCATTTTTTCCTCATTCACATTGATTGGGACTATGATAGATTTCTTGAAGTTCACACATAGACTAGTAGCCCTTTTGTAGGCTTTATAATGTGGCATAGTGTCCGGTCGTCCGGGGAAGGCAGATCGGTGGGACAAAGGTCCTATTCTAGGTTGCCAAAATGGAAATGGGGTACCTAAAGCCCGATAGGAAACAATGAATGCAGGTTCTACATAATGTGGGCAATGTGGCGCTACCTCCGAGGAAAATTGGACGTGTTGGTATGTATGTATAATCCCCATTTCATTTATATCTATTAATCCAACAAACAATCTACTAATTTCTCTTACATTTGTGCCTTTGTATATCATCTTTTATGAACGACAGCATAAGAAGTGTAAGCACGAAAGGCTTTTAGACATGGAGATCGTCACACTGCAATTGGAGCTAGCATCCTTCATCTTATCTGAGGCATTGGAAAAAGAAGTATTTTCCATTGCACAATCCCTGAAGTACAAGAATCAGTATGGATCAAAGCGCTCAGTATGGATCAAAGCGGCTTGGTAGACTATTGTATTTTTTTTTTAATTTGATGGAACCGGTTGTTGTTAAGTGCATTTGAACTATAACCGTAACATTTGTAAGGTTTAATGTCGATGGATCTGTCGTCTATGTAGCTAATATAAAGTGAGACCTGATTAAAAAACAAACCAAATTATAAAATCCTAAAATATGAAAAACATATCAGTGCCGGCTTGAGCTACAATCAACTTTGTTGTGCACATCACTGTCGGCAGTGTTGGTCTAAGCAACACTGTTGGCTAGAGCAAGAAAATGGCAGCGTTGTTTGACACTATCGGCTTGAGCCACAAACTAGTCAAAGGCAACACTGTCGGTTTAAAAAATAAAAGCTGCGGGGGGAGAATGCCCCTACAGTGCTTCATTAAAAGAAGAGAACTTCTCACGCAGCTCTGGGAAAACCCCCGAACCCCGGTCCTACCCGTATACAGCGGCACCGTATCCCCGTGAGACAGGACGGCCATAGACCTGCACTTTGATGTAGGGCCAACGAGGGGATTTTATTGTGAGAAATCATGAACGGACTCAAACCCATGACCGGTGGCCTCACAACCGGGAGTCCTCACCAACTGAGCTACGCCCAGTTTCCCACAACACTGTCAGTTTTAGATACCAACCGACTGTGATGACCAAGAGTACACTACCGAGTTGTGCCATGAACCGGCAGTGTTGCCTAAGAGATCACTGTTGGCTAGTGTTAAGAGCATGCAGTGTTGGCTCAAGTAAACATTGCCGACTTGTGTGCCGGTTTGCTTGTGCCGATTTAAAATCTGGCAGTGATGGACGGTTTTGAACCAACACTAATTAGCTGATCTGGGGTAGTGTCATGAAACTAGTTGGTAGGAATATATATGGCCGCCGTCCCTCTGGGAGTGTCACTTAACCCATTTCGGTTCTTTTTGGGGGCAAAAAGAAGTTTCTATGGACGACGTTATTGCAGTATCTTTTTGTACTAGTGTAGGGTCTCATCACCGTTTCCACTCCTGCCTATAAATGACTGACGCCCCCATCTGTCCCAACCACGGCACAGCTCCTTAGCTCTCTGAAATCGTCTTTGAGCTAAGATGGGCAAGCCCTATGTCGTCTCTCTAGCACTGCAGCTGCTCTTTTGTTGCGCTCTGATGTCGGTCTCGGGCCAGTCTATCTCTGCCCCAGCCCCAGCCCCAGCCTCGTCTCCTCGGAAATTCGAGTGGGACGTGGAGTACATCTTGTGGGCGCCGGACTGCAAGCGGAGCGTGATGATCGGGATCAACGGCGTGTTCCCCGGCCCTAATATCAGTGCCAACGCCGGCGACTGGATCAAGGTCAAGGTGACCAACAAACTCCACACCGAGGGGGTCGTCATCCATTGGCATGGAATCAGACAGGTGATGACGACATTACTTCATCTACACGTAGTAACACATATATATATATATATCGCAAAATGAATTAGCATGGCCTGTCCCATGTTCATGCAGATGGGCACACCGTGGGCTGATGGAACTGCGTCGATATCGCAGTGCCCAATCAACCCAGGGGAGACGTTCACCTACTTGTTCAAAGCTGACAAGGTAACAAACTAACAAACCAACCTACTACACGGAGTACTACATAAACCGCCAGTGAAAAATCCACGCGTTACATTGACGATACTCGATACGTGTATATGTGGTGAACAGCCGGGGACCTTCTTCTACCACGGGCACTACGGGATGCAGCGGGCGGCGGGTCTCTACGGCTCGCTGATCGTGAACGCCACGGCGCAGCAGCCGGAGCCCTTCGCGGCTGAGTACGACGACGGGCACGAGCACAGCATGCTGCTCAGCGACTGGTACCACGAGAACGCGTACGCGCAGGCGGCCGGGCTCGACGACAAGGGCAGGCACTGGCAGTGGGTCGGCGAGCCTCAGGTAAAAACACAAGCTTGCAATTGCATGTCGATCTGATCAAATTCTGGTGGGTATATAATATGCCATTTTATTGCATTGCAGACGATTCTCATCAACGGAAGGGGCCAGTTATGCTCCCTGGCCGGTCCTGGGAAAACCACCTGCGACAGGACCAAACGGGACGCCTTGTGCAAGAAGGGAGACGTTGACTATAAAGAGCCGCGTTGCGAGGCCATCCGCCGAAGCGAGCGCGGTCCCTTCTGCGAGAGAAGCCTGTGCTCGCCGGTGGTCTTCAACGTGGACCCCGGGAAGAGGTACAGGCTCAGGATCGCCAGCACCGCCTCCCTCTCATCTCTCAACGTGCAGGTCCAAGGGGTAATAAGCAAAATAAAACACTACTCAACAAATTCATCAATTGAATACACGTAATCGCAAAAGAGAAAGAAGCTGATCGAACGTGCGTGCGTGCTTTGATTTGCAGCACAAGCTGAGAGTGGTGGAGGCCGATGGCAACCCTGTGGCACCATTCGAGGTCAACGACATCGACATCTACTCCGGCGAGAGCTACTCCGTGATCCTAGAGACGGACCAGCGCGCGTCGTCGTACTGGATCACCGTGGGCGTGAGAGGTCGAGAGCCCAAGACCCCGCCGGCGTTGGCCATCCTGAACTACACCAACAGCAAGCCGGACAGCTGGCCGGAGGGCGTGCCTCCGGCGCCACCAAAATGGAACGGCGTCCAGCACAGCAAGGACTTCGCATACAAAATCTTCGCTCGTGACGACACCCTGCCGCCGCCGCAGGCGACACGGCGGATCACCATGCTCAACACGCAGAACGAGGTGGAGGGGAACGTCAAGTGGGCAATCAGCCACGTCACCCTGTCGCTCCCGGCCACCCCGTACCTCGGCGCCTACTTCTACGGCATCGAGGACATCGTGTTTGACACCTCCGCCGAGCCGCCGGACACCTACGACAGCCAGGGCTACAACATCATGAAGCCGCCGGGCACGCAGGCCCCGGAGTACAGGAGACCCCCGACAGTGAGCGATCGCGTGTTCAGGATCAAGCACGGCGACGTCGTCGACGTGGTGCTGCAGAACGCGAACTTGCTCCAGGAAGACGTCAGCGAGTCGCACCCGTGGCACCTGCACGGCCACGACTTCTGGGTGCTCGGCTAAGGCGACGGCGTCTACAACCATGCCAAGCACTACGAGGAGCTCAATAAGGTGAAGAACCCGCCCCTGCGGAACACGGTGGTGCTGTTCCCGCACGGCTGGACGGCGATCCGGTTCAAGGCGGACAACCCGGGCGTGTGGGCGTTCCACTGCCACATCGAGCCGCACCTCCACTTGGGCATGGGCGTCATCTTCGCCGAAGGGATGGAGAAGCTGCGGGAGCTCAAGTGCCCAGGGAGCCGAGGGAGGCTATCACCTGAGGACAGGCCAAGACGGTGGCGCTACGGCTAGCTCCAGCGGCGGTGGCGCCGTCGCCACCGTAAACATGACGTGGACTCATGGAGATGTTGGATGCTGGGTTTCGATCCTCGCATGCCCGTTCCAGTGGTACACTAATACATGCAGTGCACGGCATGCACGTACCGTAGAGTTCCCATATACTTACTGGTGTAATAAGAATGTGTGTACTCCATATTAATTCTCAAAAGATGATGTACTCCATATCAGTACAGAAAAGAGTGACATACAAATAATTATAAGAAATAAAAATTTACAAAAAATAGATTGCGAGGATTACACAAATTGCCCTCGCACAAGTCCATTGCCGGGAAGTAAAGGTTAGTTTCTTTGCTTCGCGGGGATAATAACCAAGGCAAAACGTGTCTTTGAACGCAAATTTCATTTGCACCTTGCAACACTCGGTTGTTTACACCTGAAAAATAACAGTATTACCTCCCCTAAATACTCCAACACAACAAAATAAGCATGCATGTCGGTGAAGAGGCAATTGAATCTTCAAGTCTTTCAAAACATAAAAAAGTGAGTGCCATGGGACTTGCAAATTCACCATGTCCCAACAACAGTTTTGAGCAAAAGGGCAAGAGATGTTGCGCGGACTCCTTAATTTGACCATTGCAAAAGAATACAATTGTAGGATTCCAAGACCATAATCTTTCTTTTGGTAGCTCTCTAGTGCTCAGTCGTGATATGATCTTAGTGAATGACGGCCGATAAACGACAAAGAATACAAGATCAATCACGCGGAGACACAAGATTTAACGTGGAAACCCCTCCAATGCGAAGAGAAAAAATCATGGACGCCAGCCAGCAAACGCTTCTCACTATTATTAAAAGTCGGGTTACAACACCGTATGACGGCTTATAAGAGAATAATCTCAGTGAAACCCTAATCAAGGTATATGTACTATCGGGCCTCCACTTCGCTCCGACCCAGCCTTTGGCTCTCAGTGGGCCTCTGCTTCACTCTGTCAGAAGTCGCCCAATATAACGTGCAACTGAATTTGGAACATATTCAACACTAACTACATATACACTAGACGAAGAGACCTTATTCTGTGTGAAGATTTCCAAAGCTATCGGTAATGTGCGCCATGGAGATTCACTCTCTCTGATGCTCTTCATCATAGCCATGGAGGTCCTTGGGAGGCTCTTTAACACGGCCTGGGAACAAGGCGCGTTGCGCACCATGCAGAGGGAGGGCATCAAGTTCCAATGAAGCATATATGCAAACGAGTTCATCCTGTTCGCCCAACCAAACATCAATGAAGTGCGACGATCAAGGGCATACTGCAGATTTTTGCAGACGCTTCAGGGATCAAGACTAATATGGGGAAATGCTCCATCACCGACATCTACGGGGCCGAGGACATGATCGACAACATCAAGCAAATGCTCAGATGTCAGTTGGCTCTGTTTCCCATTCGCTACCTAGGCCTGCCGCTTAGCAGGAGCAAGGTGCCCAAGCAGCACATCAGGAAAACGGTGGACGCGGTGGCCAGGCGACTGCCCGTGTGCCACGGGCCGCTAATGACAAAGAGCGACAAACTCATATTGGTGAAGTCGGTCTTATCGGCTATCCCCATATACTACATGATCTCCCAAGGGCTTCCTCCCTGGGCCATGGATGAAACCGATGCTCTGGAGGTAGTTCCTCTGGGCTGGTAGGGACGAGGATGCAAGGGGAAAATGCATGGTGGCCTGGAAGACTTGCATAAGACCCAAAGAGCTCGGCGGGCTGGGAATAACAGATCTAAGACTATAGCAATGGCCTTTGAAGCGAAGTGGTTGTGGCTTCAAAGGATGAACGACGAAAGAGTATGGGTAGCACTGTCGCCAAGGCAGTCAAGTGACGCCAGGGATTTCTTCCGTGCTTCCGCATATAACGTCATCGGCAATGGACAAGACACACTTTTCAGCTGGTAGGACGGCTGGGTGAACGGGATCTCAATCTGGTCCATGGCACAACATTGCTCCAATTCGTGTCCAAGAGAACCATCAGCAGGCTAACGGTGGCCAAGGCACTCAACAACAAACGTCGGTGCGCACGATCACTGGAGGTGTAATTGCTCCGGTAGTAGTTGCAGTACCTCTAGGTATGACACACCCTCCATGGAATTGAGCTCACGAGCACACTGGATCGTTTGGTTTCGTGCTGGGAATCAGACGGATCATTCTCAGTGAGGTCGGCATACCACGCGGTGCAACTGGAATCCCATCCAACAGCGGGCTGCATCAGAGTTTGGGAAGTTTGGGCGCCGCTCAGAGTGAAGTTGTTCCTGTGGCTCGCCATCCGTCGATGGCATTGGACAGCTGACAGGAGACAAAGACACAGCCTCGATGCCAAGCCGCTCCTGCGCTGGGCATGAACCTGCAGCAACAGCCGTCCAGCTCCATCAACGATAGATGGGAGACCTGGCATTTGTTATGGCCAGGCAATTCCAAAGGAGCAGACTCCATGCTAGCACTCATCGCCTGGGAATTTCGGAAGGAGCAGAACGCTCGATGCTTCTGGGGAGCGGCAAAGCAAATTCAGGCCACAAAGGTGCTTATCAGCGGCAGGGGGAGCTTTGGGTGCAAGCAGACTCCAAACACTTAGGTTGTCTAATCCAACGAGTAATGGGTTAGGGAGGCCAAGTCATTAGGGATGCAATTCAATTGAAAATCATGTAAACATCCTGTTGTAAACAATCTCTTCTTAATTAAAAATATGCACAAGTCTTTTACGTGATTAAGAAAAAAAAAAAGAGAACATGAACAGCATGGATTGCGTCGGAAGAGAATAATCTCTCAATGCAACATCTCACACCCTGTGTATTTGGCCTGTGCCCCGATCGAGTGGATCAACCTGCGAGTCAAGTCAGCCACAATCATTGTAACTATTACTCTGCTGCCTACCTTCTCTAATCTCCGATCCACTCCAATCCAATTTCCCTGCTGTGCTCACTAGAGATCTGCCACCTCTAGAGATCGCTAAAATATTGTTTGATAATATTCCTATACACGATAAGGAGATAAAAATACATTTTAACGCATTGAAATGAATGCATTGTAATAAAAATCAAAGGGTATTAATGCATGCATGCAGCGGAGCCAACGCGGACGCAAACGTCGTCCTCTCTCTTTCTCTCTGATGATTGCCTGATTGGGACTATGTAAAGCCGGGGGTATTGGACGACGATGTACAGACTTCGATCTATAGGCCCTGCATGTTGCGATTCTCAGTTGTGCTATAGGAGTATGGTTCATGGTGGGTTGGGGTGGAACAGGATGACCCGACTCATCTAGGGCTTGTTCGTTTCCGTTTGATTGAGGCCCGGAACGGCCCAATCCAGGCTGATTGGAGAGGTCTGGTTCGAAACCAGATATCAACAATTTGGCCCGTTCGTTTTGGTCTAACTCGGAATGAAAACGGATCAGGGTTGATTTCTCCCCCACTCTCAGCGGCCTAGATCTATTTCGGACCTCCCGATCTCCGGAACGGTTCCTGAACCAGGCCAGGAATGAGCGGAAGAAATAGATTCACTTGATCATGGCCCAGATCGGTTCCTGGGCTGGAACGGTTCCTGTGGAACCGAACGAGGCACTAGGGGCTTCATCTCTCGTCTAATGGTCATGCGGCACGGCTCAGTTGATGCAGAAAAGATTTTAGACTTAGACACGTCTAATTGTCTGAACCACATGAGTTTTGAAAGGGATTTCCATCAGCAACCCCGACATGTCGATCTCCACGTGACGTTTTCCCTTTTTCCTTTCTTTGCTCGTTGTCTTCATTCTGTAGGTCAAAACTGAGGAGGGGCTTCAGCTGCCAGTCATCATCAGACGGCAGAATCCACGCAGTCTGAAACTCAAGAACCATGCACGAGCGCCCAACAACGCGACCGATGGAGCTCGATCGAGAACTGTTCCATGCGGGTGACTGGCCATATACCACCGGAGGCTTCCACGCTCTTTTTCCTTTTTTCATCGGGCATGTGCCGCTCCTTTCGCCGTAGCGAAAGCACAAAGTTGCCGAGAGACGTGTGCAATATGCTGTGCCAATCACTGTGCACTCATGCTCGCGATCGTGTTTCACGACAAGGCTGCCCTGCGCTCGATCGCGTTTCACGACGAGGCTGCGCCTATTCATGTGCTCATGTGCAGTGCTAGACTGACGGAGCCACCCATGGGGCGAGGTGTGGCGGCCGCCCCAGCTACCGGCGCCGTAGCATTAGACCCCTGGAGTACATCTCCACCTTCTTCTCCATCTCCGATGTCCGCTGTCCGTCCGGCGACCGGCCTCGAGGAGAAGCGGCGTCGCGGTGCTGGGCCTTGTTCTAGCCTTCTAGGCCGTATTGAGTTATTAGCTCACTAAGGGCCCAAATTCACTCTATTGGGGTGATCACCAAACTCCCCAAATTCCCAATCCCTTCATCCATTGAGCCGTGAGCGTGTCGCCTCCACCCGGCGCCCGCTGCCTGCCCACCGCACGCCGCCGCCACACACTTCGCCCGCCGCCGTCACACGCTTCTCCTTCGCCCTCCGGCCTCCACCCGCCGGGCCCTGCCCGCCGAGACGCCGAGCAGGAGCAAGGCAGCACTACAGCAGGCGGCTCCATCGTTGGTGCTGGCTTCACCCGGCCGGCGATGGAGGGAGCCAACGGAGAGGGAGGAAGGGAGGAGCAGGAATTTTTTCGCCCCAGCTATATGTACTGACGATTGATAAGGTATGGGGTGCTGGATATTCAGCAATATAATAACGGGTGATTGCTACCTCTATATGGTCAGTTTGGTTGGAGCCTGTCCAGTAGTAGTAGTATAGTGTGGCGCCTGTAAATTTGACGTACGGTTTGTTAATGCTCGATCAGTAAAATCATGGATTCTTATATATGGTTGTATACAGTCTACTTGAAGTATCACACAAACTTTATTATTCTCCTAATGACGGATTACAATTATTCATATTCATATCTTTAAATTAAATCTGTCTAACTCTATGTGAAATTTTACTGCTTGTAGGTTATGACGACCACTGCACATTTTATTCGGTAATAAGACCTAAAATGGTTAAGAAAAACAGGAGGAATCATGTCAATGTTGTTATACTAGGCAAATTCTGCGCGTTGCTGTGAAAATTGTGAATTATAAGATTCCGTGGTATGATGATGTGGTGAATAAAATAGTTTTGCTGACATGACATTATAGTTGCATGTGCTACTGGATTTTAATTTATGTGGTAGTGCATTATCTAGTTGGACAACTTTCGTAAAATTTTGCTTAATGGATGTTATAGTGGATTGACTTCTTGAATATCTTGCATTTTGAGAGAATTAACTAATAAGATTTAACTTTACACGAGTATAAGATAAAATAAGATATAAAGTATTTATGATGACCTGTCTTTAGGTGGTCAATTCTATGTTGGACTTTGGGAGGGTTCAGGAACTACGGTATTTGGCGATCCGAACCACTGCGCCTCATATTATTAAATAATACTCTCTCCTTCTTAAATTATAAGTTATTCTAAATAATCTTAGAGACAAAGATATCCTATAAAAATATAGTTAATAAAAAATCTAATAATATTTAGTTTATATTTTAAATATTTATTATCTTATCATATAAATTTGGTTAAAATTGAGATGCAGACAAAGGAAGTGTTAAACAGGGAGTACAATTTCATGTTTAAATTGGGCTTGGCCCATAATAAATTGGTCAACAATTACATTTGATCTACTAGCCTACCCGCTCTATGGGCCTAATGAGTTCTCGAGGTATCCGTGATAGATTTTGGATCATAGTTATTCCGACCTGCATCACATATTTTTTGAAGGGAAGACTGCATCAAATATTGGACCGCGAAGCCTCCAATTCACGACACTTGATTAGTCTAATTGGTTGAACCGTCTGTTTAACTAGCGGTTCTATAATAGTTGTCTAGGAGTCAAATTTATTTTATGGTCTATTTAATTTATTGGAAGAAGTAGAGTCTTTCTCCCTCAATTTTTGTGAAATACCATTTTTCCTTCATAAACGCTGAAACCAGATAAATCACCTCCCTCAACTTTTCAAACCATGTGTTTTATCTTCCTCAAGTGGTTTTGTCTTTTTCTTTTCTATTCTATTTATTTCAACTAAATCCTTAAAAAATCATAGAAAATAATTGAAACATAATAAAATAGAAAAATCTAATTCTGTTGGACTCCACATGACTAGATACATAGTAAATACATAATACGGTACACTTTAGTATAAAGTTTTTGTTGTAGATTCAAATATATGCTTTTCTATAGTTAATTGGAATAATTCATAACTACTATTTCTATGGGAAATTTGGCTTCGGGACATGCAAAATGACCTCCCTATGCTGCTGGACATGTCAAATAGAACAGTTTACCGATGGACACTCTGCTTCATGTTAAATTTGCTGGTGGACACTGGACCGAACAAAATATTCATTTCTAGGTTATGAGGAGAGATAAGAGCGATCAAATGTCCGTTATGCCCCTACCTCCTTCTTCCCTCTCCCTTTTCTTCTCTCATATGCTCACTGGGATGGCCGCGAGCCTGAGCACGGAGATGGCCGCACCCACACCATGGCTGGGCTTCCTAGGCCGCGACGGAGGGCGAGCAGGTCGGATACTGGCCGCGGCGGAAGCAGCCACGCTCGCGTGGCGGGATAGGGTCGCGGCAGAGGCACCAGACAACCACGCCCACTGCTGTCCACGCTCCGCCGACGCCCGACGGGCTCAGAACACGGCGGAGGCGCCCCTCCTGCGCCCGGCCTTGCCTGCTCCCGTTCGCATCCGCGGTGCTGGAGGACGGCAACTGCGAATGTCCCGCGACCAGTGACCTCACCCGCGGCGGTCCGACGGCCACGCGCTGCGGAGCTCCCTCCCGTGCTGGCGGATCTTCCGCGACAGAAGACCATCTCCCGCGGCGGAGGGCCACTCCCCCGCGCGACCAACGACCCTCCTGTTGAGGCGGGCCGCTCCCTCGCGATCGGCGCCCTCACGCGGCCTGCGCGAGCATGGCGGCCGGAGCTCCGTCTCCCGCCGTGCCGTGCGTCGCCTCTCCCGTCCTCTCCGCCTCCGTCCTAACTGAAGCAGAGAAGGAGATGTGGAGGAAGAAAGATACAGGGGCAAACCTGACATTTCGCAGCCGTTCTCTCCCCTCCTAAGCAAGAAAAGAATATTTTATTCAGCACGGTGTCTAGCAGCAAATTTGACAACAACATCAGTGTCCCTCAGCAAACTGCTCTATTTTACATCTGCTGGCAAATGGAGGCCACTCTCGATGTCCTGTAGGCAATTGCCCCTATTTCTATTATCTAATTGTGTTGAAATTTTTAGGGTGGCTTAATTATTGTTTGTGTGAACTATATTAAAATTTTCAAACTCATTGGATTGTGTATAACTTAGGTATATTATTTATTTAGATTTATGATTGTTAAATCTAAATAATCTATAACTAAGTTATACATGATTCGAATGAGTATGATTTTTACTATAGTTCATGCATACAACAATTAGCCTAGTAAAAATTTCACCCTAATTGGACATTAGAAAATATAGTTATGAATTATTCTAATTAATTACTTAAAAAAGTATATCTAAAGCTACAATAAAAACAATTTTGCTCAACATACCATATTATGTGTTCAATGTATAGATTTACTCACATAGATTCCAACAAAATTGAATTTTTTTATTCTATAATTTTTCTATGATTTACTATGATTTGTTAAAGATTTAACTAAAATAAATTAAAAATAAAAGGAAAAAACCATCCTCAAAACTACTCCAGAGACGTAAAACACACTGTTTAAAAAGTTTAAGGAGATGGTTTACTTGGTTTCGGCGTTTAGAGAAGAAAAACGGACTTTTTCAAAAGTTTGGGGAGAAACATAAAAGCTATCGAGCCCAGAGTTCAAATGGGCTTGAACAATTGATAGCGATATTATTTTTCTAGGCCTAGCCCATTTCAACATCCGAAGACAGAATCAACAAATTTTACACATCAAGACAAAATCAACCCATAGTTCCTAGATAGAATCACATCTTTGTAGGCTTTTTAGCTATATGGTGAAACAAGAGAATTGGATCATTGGATGAATGTTATGATTATCGGTATAAAAAATCACGTGGATTTGACGAAATATGACGATGCTATAGAAATACTTTAAAAAATCCTGCCTCTGCTATTGGCCTACAGTGTCCTATAATATTTCCATTCTGAGCAGGACGAGGACCTTGTCAGCTCATTTTAACTTTTGTTATCTGTATATGCAGAAGCAGATGGATAGTCCAAGTTATCTTGCACATGGGCCAAGGCCAGAGGCTCATCTTTAGCAGATAACACTGGTAACTGTCTAGTAGTAAAGATGGCAATTTCATTTGGCAGTAGCGCTTCATATCTGTAATTGAGGATGAAAGGAGATTTTTATGGAAGTGTCTGTAGACTATTCTCATTACAGTGCAAGGGTAAAAGGTTCAATTGTTTGTTGTTGTGTCTTGCATTTTTTTTTTTTTGGAAATATCGCTTGAGAGTTGAGATATGGAATCGATAGTTTTTTGTTTTGTACACCCTTGAAGTTCTTAACTTGATTTCGCAAAAAAAAAAAAAAAAAAGAAGTTCTTAACTTGCACTGGTATTCTGGTGCCTCTTTCCCCTGTAACTGAGAACAAGGCAAGCAAGTGCTGACATATCATTTCTTCTTCTTGCTCAACACATTCAGCTAGTAGAGGTTGAGCAACAAGTCATTGGAGTTCAGAAACACCATGGCTGTAGATGAAATCGTGTGAGAGATCTCCCTTGCACCTTCATTCTGCTTCAGGGCAAGGAAGCCAGGGTTGTATCAGCTCAACACAATAATGGTGGAGGATCTCCCTTGCACCTTCAATCAGCTCAGCACTCTTAGCCTCTCCCTGTTCACAACAAAGACCAGAAGCAAGTTGTATCAGCTCAACAAAATAATTGTGGAGGAAGTTAGAAAAGGAAAAAGGTCTGGCAAGACATAGTTAACTTCAAATATTTGAGAAAGGACACAATCTCATCACTTAAGCATAAACAAAATGACTCCCCCATTTGGACTGATCTTCTCAAAGTCAAAAGCATCTACCTCCAGGGTAGGAAAGTTATTGTGAAAAATGGTGTGACTGCTAGAGTGTGGTTGGACATATGGCTGTATGATAACCCTCTAGCTATTCTCTTCCCTGATCTTTTTAAGCTCTGTGATCAAAAGAATATTAGTGTTACTCAATTGCTTAATGGTGAGGTGAGACTAACCTTTTGTAAGTGGCTGTCTCCTGAACTGGAAGCCCAATGGAGTGAAATACTAAATGACATCTCACAGGCACAATTAGTTGAGGAACAAGACTGTGTGGTTTGGAGATTTGGGGAAAAGAAGAAGAAGTTTACTGTTAAATCTGTTTATAGTGCCCTGACCAAATCTAAAAATGGACCCTCATTTAGCCATATATGGAATCGAAAAATCCCTGCCAAAATAAAGATCTTTCTCTGGCTTGTAGCTAATAATGCAATATTGACTAAAGATAATATGATCAAAAGAAAATGGAATGGTGACCCCACATGTGCTTTCTGTTCACAACCTGAAAGTGTGAATCATTTACTATTTTCATGTTCTATTGCTAAGTGTGTTTGGGCTACTTTTGCTACTAGCCTTGGTGCCTCGGAGGTGCCTTTTTCTTTTGAACAATGCTGGCCATGGTATAGAAAATGGATTAAGAATGCTCCTCAATTCTATGCCATTGGCATTGCGTCCATTTGTTGATCGATTTGGAAGATGAGAAACAATATCTGTTTTGAGGGGAAGAAAATGAAAAACCCTCTATCTATTGTTAGTCAATGCTTGTGCTTTAATGAAATATTGGACAGGTTTGTTGAAGACTGAAGACAGGACTGCGTTGATCCAGGGCGTCTGACGACATGTACATGCTGAGCAGAACATGGCCCCTCCTCGGTTGATGACCATGCCACCAGAAGCGATGGGAGCGGAAGATGAAGATCCACCTGTCGAAGCCCAGACAAACTACCCTGATGATGAAAAACAGGAATAATCGTCTTCTTCTCACTTGCCAAGATAGTGGGAACCTTTGTTACTCTGTGCCTGGGTTCTTTCATGGATGTAACTCAGTGCGTTGGCACTCTTTCTTTTGAGTTTGGCCGAACCTGCTGGGCCTGCCGTAGCTCTTTTTCTGAACAATCTATAAACTGTGCTGTATTTCCGTTTTGATTAATGGAAATGGGGATCCCCTTGTTTGAAAAAAAAGCTCAACACAAATAATATCAACAATGATACTATGATATATATGGGACACGTCCAGATTGTAGACAATAGGCAATGGCGATTTTATAATGTCCCATTCAATAGTTTTTGGTTGTTTATACTAGGACTTTTGAAAACACGTGACTGGTCACTGGACACATGCAGCATGTCCACTACCACTAGTAAATTAAAAATGAGACTTACATCCGCTTCTCTTCAGATATGATGATAAGGATTGCCCAATTTGTCGAGGGAAAAGGGGTGGTTCAGAGATGGTGGCATTGTGTGGCACTTGAAATCCTACATGTCACATCACGACAAAATGAGTGGCGCCAAAGAGGTCGTATGAAAAATCTTGCATTGTATAAAACTGTCGAGCTATGTTTCCCGGGTACTGAAAATTTCAGAGAGCGCCAGCGTCTCTCTCTTGCTTCGAAAATGTCCATGAAATTTGTCAGTTTTCGCCTGTCCTTGTTTTTTATAATAAATTCCAGTAGGGGATCACACCTCCTGTTTCATAAAAAAAAACAAATATATAATCTTGTAACCATTTTTGCGTGATGCCTCTATTAACAACGTGTTTGATCGACGCCACAATCCAAACGCACCATAAATTTCTCTCCGCATATGCGAAACGTAGACAAGTGAACAACACACACTTGCAAGAATGACCGCCGCGGCGCTGTTCCCAGGCGGCTCTACTCCAACAATGGCGACTCCCTGCAACTCTAGTCGTCGCAGTAGCCATTTCTCTCGTTTCCATCCTCCTCCTCCACCTCCCATGGTCGTCAACGACACGACGACGGAGCAGACGCAGGTCGTCAGCCCTGAACCTGCCTCCCGGTCCGCAGACGCTGCCGCTCCTCGGCAACCTGCACCAGATCGGCGCACTGCCGCACCGGCGCCTGCGGGCGCTCGCGAGGCGGCATGGTCCCATCATGCTTTTGCGTCTCGGCTCGGTGCCGACGGTGGTGGTGTCCTCGCCGGAGGCGGCGCGGGAGGTGATGAGGTTGCACGACGCGCACTGCTGCAGCCGACCTGCCATGTCCGGGCCGCGCCGGCTTACGTACGAGTACAAGGACGTCGCCTTTGCCCCCTACGGCGACCACGTCCGTGACATGCGCAAGCTCTTCATCCTCGAGCTGCTCAGCATGCGCCGCGTCCAGGCTGCCTGGGACGCCCGGGTGGCTCAGGTAGAGTAAAATCCATGACTGAGCTACTAGGAAATAGCAATATCTCTACTGTTCAGCTGGTAAAAATGCGCACGCCGCATCAATTCTTTTACAGGCTCAAAAGCTCGTCTTGACCCTGAGCCTTGCCGGAGCGAACCCGGTGGCGCTGAACGAGCACATCTTCAGCGCCGTGGATGGCATTATCGGCACGGTGGTGTTCGGTGAAATCTATGGCACGGAGCACTTCAATTTGCAGTTCCTGAACATTCTTAACGAAGTGATGGACATGCTAGGCAGCTTCTCCGCCGAGGACTTCTTCCCCGGCGCTGCTGGTCGTTTCATCGACCGCCTGACAGGCGTCACCGCCCGTCGCGACAGCATATTCCAGAGGTTCGATGCATTCTTGGAAGAAGTCATTGATGGGCACCTCAACACCGCTCACACTCACAGTGAGCAGCATAGCCACAGAAACCGAAGATCAGATCTGGTGCAAGCACTGATTGGACTTTTCAAAGACAATAATGCAAGTACGGTGCCTTTCACCCGTGACCATGTGAAAGCTATGCTCTTTGTAAGTTTATATACATTCATTTGTTAATTCTCTCTAAATGACTATAGTCATTTGGACTTACAAATCCACATGATGCATGCTAATCTTCTCCCAGGACACTTTTGTGGGCGGCATTAACACTACGTCTGTAACCATGGTGTGGGCGATGGCAGAAATGATCCAGCACCCGAGTGTGCTGAAGAGTGTGCAGGACGAAATCAGAGCTGTGGTACACAGGAAAGTCATGGCTTCACCTGACGACGTGCCCAAGCTCAAGCTCCTCAAGATGGTTGTGAAGGAGACCCTCCGGATGCATCCTCCCTTAACCCTGCTGCTTCCAAGGGAGACTATTCAGTTTCAAAGGGTATGACGTTCCAGCAAACACAAGAATCATCGTGAATGCATGGGCAATCGGCAGGGACCCTGACATTTGGAAGGATCCAGAGGAGTTCAAACCAGAGAGGTTCATGGGGTCAGACGTCGACTTCAACGGCGCAAATTTTGAGTTCCTGCCTTTTGGCTCAGGTCGCCAGATTTGCCCATGTTGAGCCGATCTCTGTCAATGAGCTCTATGCTCAGCTTGCTGCGTTTGAGCAGCGCAAGGAGATCCATGGTGGTGGATCTCAGTCTTCTGCAAATATCGCCACCAAGGGTGGCCGTGGGGGCGGATCTACCTCCTCCAACCAGAAGCAGCGCAGCCGTGGCGATGGAGGCCGCGGCGGTTTTCGTCGTGGCGGTGGTGGCCGTGACAATGGCGGCCGTAGCAACGGCAATGGCAGCGGTGGTGGCCGTAACTTCCAGGTCAGTGTCTTCTGCTAGCTCTGCGGCAAGGAAGGACACGCGGTGGTTCGCTGCTTCAAGCGCTTCAACGCGAACTTCACTGGCCCGCCACAGAAGAGTGCATCCTCGGCAAACACTGCATCCTACGGAGTGGACACCAACTGGTATGTTGATTCGGGTGCTACCGATCACATAACTGGTGAACTCGAGAAGCTTTCCTTCTGCGACAAGTATCGTGGTGGGGAACAAGTTCTTTTGCCAAATGGGGTAGGTATGAAAATCGATCACATTGGTCATAGTACTTTGCGTTCCCCAGTTCGTGATATTCATCTACATAATGTTCTTTATGTTCCTAGTGCAAGTAAAAATCTTATTTCTGCTCATCGTCTTGTCCAAGATAACAATGCCTTTTTGGAACTTCATCCCAAACGCTTTTCTCTTAAGGAGCAGGTGACGAGGAAGATTCTGCTCGAAGGTCCATGTGAAGGGGGCCTATATCCTTTGAAGCCACATCTACCAAGCCAGCGTCCATCAAACAAACAAGTTCTTGGCGCCTTCAAACCTTCTACCTCCTTGTGGCATAGTCGCTTAGGTCATGCTTCGTCGCCGGTCGTTCAAAGAATCCTTCGTCGTCATAATCTTTCTTTTTCTCGTGAGTCAAATAAGGGTGTGATTTGTGATGCATGTCAGATGGGAAAAATCCATCAGTTACCTTATCCAAAGTCCAACAGTGTTTCGTCCAAACCATTTGAGCTTGTGTCTTCTGATGTATGGGGCCCGGCACCAACCTCCGTGGGTCGGCATACTTATTATGTCAATTTTATTGATGTTTTAGCAAATTCACCTGGATCTATTTGTTGTGTTATAAATCTGAAGTGTTCCAGTGCTTTCGTGATTTTCAATCCATGGTGGAGAGACAATTCAATCTTAAGATCCTTGCTATCCAATCAGATTGGGGGTGAGTATCAATCCCTTCAGTCTTTTTCCAGCGCCTTGGCATTACTCACCAAGTCTCATGCCCCTATGCACATCAGCAAAACAGATCTGCAGAACGCAAGCATCGCCATATAGTAGAAGTTGGACTATCACTTCTTGCATATGCATCCATGCCACTAAAATATTGGGACAAAGCATTCCTCACATCCGTGTTCATTATTAATCGTCTTCCATCCAAAACCATAGCCAATCACACCCCACATGACTGTCTTCTTGGTACTCCTCGGACTACTCTTTTTTTCGAACGTTTGGGTGTGCAGTTTGGCCAAATTTGCGCCCTACAACACCAAAAAGCTCCAGTATAGATCCACCCGTTGTGTTTTTCTTGGTTACAGTAACCTACACAAGGGTTTCAAGTGTCTCGAGCCCTCCACAGGTCGTGTCTACGTCTCTCACGATGTAGTGTTCGATGAGTCTATTTATCCTTTTGCTCATCTTCACACCAATGCTGGAGCCCATCTTCATGCAGAACTTGAACTTCTTCCTGACCACCTTAAAATTCCATCACCAGACTTTGGGAATGCACTTGTACTAGATCAATGTTCGATTGATTCTAACCCCTCTAATGCCGTGGCAAGTTCATCGCCTCTTGTGGATGTAGGTGAAAAAGTTTTGACAGAAAATGATCAAGAAATAAGGAGCTCCGGGCGTTATTTCATGTGCTCGCCTATATCGGCGCTTCATGACAACGCGAGCGCGGAGCACGGAGTTCCTTCACCTGCACCTTGTACCACCGCGCTAACATGATCGTTGTTGGGATCGGGGCCTGATCCTCTCATGCCTCCGTCCGAGCACCTGGGATCATCTGCCGCCCCGACTGCCTCGCCCGCGCCCTCTGGCTCGTCACCTAGCGTCGCACCGGATCCGGCCCTTGGTGCACACATTGAGCCAGGGTCAGGATCCTCTACACCGGCTGCATCTCCTCCACCCTCAGCTGGGTCGTCGCCTGTAGAGACCTGCTGCACGGGTCCTCCTCGGAGTCTGCGGCTGTCAACCCGGGTTCCCTGGTGACCGATGCTCCTATGCTCCAACCCATACCGAGTGTTGCTGATCCACCTCCACATCAACACGATACACGGCTTTGTCATGGCATCACCAAACCAAAGCAGCGCACGGACGGGACAGTACGTTGGGGTCTTCAAGCTGCTGCTGATGTTGCCGAACCGCTCACTGTCCAAGCAGCGTTGAGTGATCCTCGTTGGGTCTCGGCCATGAATACAGAGTATCATGCATTGATCAAAAATCAAACTTGGCACCTGGTTCCAGCACCCCAAGGCAAGAACATAATTGGGAGCAAGTGGGTTTTCAAGGTGAAACGAAAAGCTGATGGTTCGGTTGATTGCTACAAGGCTCGTCTTGTTGCGCTGGGGTACAGGCAGCAGTATGGAATTGACTACGAGGACACGTTTATTCCTGTTGTTAAAGCGGCCACAATTCAACTTGTGCTATCCGTGGCTATCTCAAAAGGATGATCATTGCGTCAACTTGATGTTCAAAATTCTTTTCTTCATGGTGTGCTTGAAGAGGAAGTCTACATGTGTCAACCTCCTGGATATGCAAATGTAAGGTATCCTAATTATGTTTGTCGACTAGATAAAGCTCTTTACGGTCTTAAACAGGCACCTCGGGCATGGTATGCACATTTATGTGGAAAGCTTATTCAGTTGGGTTTCACACCATCTAAAGGTGATACGTCCTTATTCTACTATCACAAAGGTGAGGTCACCATGTTTGTGTTGGTATACGTCGATGACATCATTGTCGCTAGTTCCTCCCCGGCTGCTACTGCAGCATTACTCAAGAATCTTGAAACCAATTTTGCTCTCAAAGATCTTGGGGATCTTCACTACTTTCTTGGCATTGAGGTACGTCGAGGTCTGGATGGTCTATTTTTATCGCAACAACGCTATGCTACAGATGTTGTGAAACATGCCAACATGTGGACCTGCAAACTGGTTGACACTCCTATATCTACAACCGAGAAGCTCAGTTTTGCTGACGGAGATCGATTAGGTGAAGAGGATTCTACCAGGTATAGAAGTGTGGTTGGCGCACTTCAATATCTGACTCTCACCAGGCCAGACTTATCTTTTGTTGTCAACAAAGTTTGCCAGTTTTTACACTCCCCCACATCTGTTCATTGGAGTGCTGTGAAACGTATTCTGAGATATGTCAAGGGGACACTGACAATGGGGCTGAAAATACGCAAGTCTTCTTCTACTCTTGTCAGTGCCTTTTCTGATGCTGATTGGGCAGGCTGTGTTGATGACAGAAGGTCAACAGGAGGTTTTGCTGTGTTCTTTGGTCCAAACCTTGTTTCTTGGTATGCTCGGAAACAACCCACGATGTCGAGATCAAGCACTGAAGCTGAATACAAGGCTTTGGCTAATGCAACAGCTAAGATGATGTGGATCCAACGGTTGCTCACAGAACTTGGGGTAGCACATCCACCAGCTGCTCGACTATGGTGTGATAATATTGATGCCAAGTATTTGTCAGCCAATCCAGTGTTTCATGCAAGAACGAAGCATATAGAAATTGACTTTCACTTTGTGCGTGAAAGAGTGGCGCAAAAGCTGCTGGATATACGATTCATTCATATTGGTGACCAGGTGGCCGATGGTTTTACTAAACCAATTACAGCAGCAAAGTTGTGTGAGTTTAGATTCAATCTCAACCTTGTTAGTGGCTAAGATTGCGAGAGGGTGTTAGATAATGATATGTTTCTGTTATTGAAGAGTTGTAAATGTGGAGACTATTGTGTAATTATGGAGAGATATGTCCCACTAAATTAGGAAAGGTCTGTTGTAAATCCTTATATACTTCTCCTATAAATAAAAGACACGGAGAGCCCCAAGGGGTCATCTCGTTCCCGCATGTCTGTCTACAGTTGTTGTTGAACTAATAGACAACTAAAGCGTGGAACACAGATGAAAAGTTATCACAGTAGTATAGTATGTGGTATTGATATTTGGTTGTTCTTGTTTCTGTATGGTATGTGAAACAACCTTGATTTTCACGAAGGGAAATCCACAGAGTCGGAGTGTAATATGACCATTTAAATCACATTACCCGATAACAGTTGAAAACCATAACCCATACATTGAACAAAAGAGTGCAGAATAGAGGGAGTTACAATAACTTATTACATCGCCACTGGGCGGAATCAGAGTTCATGCAGTATAACAGTAAAAGCTTGAGGTGCGGAAGCATTCATCTTCTCTCCAACTTGAGCGTAGACACGAAACCCTCAATCGCTGTACTCCCCAGATGAGTACTCACTCCTTGAACCTGAAACCAAATTTTCAGTACGATTCGTACTGGCCACACTCCCATCCTATGCATTGCTTTGTGGAAGTGGATGCATAAAATAAGGATATCTCAAAAGGAACCTATAAGGCTAGGGTTTTCCTAGGCTTCATTTGAGTATATAAATAAAAATAAAATAACCAAGTGTTAAACACATTCCCATTCCCATCATCCATCTCCATCCATATCTGTAGCATCATCCCATCTCCTCCAACACCCTCTCAGACTCTGGTCGACAAGCCAACTCCCTCTTGGCTTGCCTCAGCGGCCCACAGCCCTTAATCTGGCTCACGGCCGGAAGTTACACTCAGGGGGAAGGTAGAACACTCCTCTCACTAGGCCGGTGCATGCGGAACATAGGAAAGGTCCATAGCCGGAGATTCGGCATATGTATCGATCGATCAACCATACACTCTGCAGAGGTTTCACTAATCCACCAGATAACCATCATCGATGCACACGCACACCTAGGCAGATTCCGAGCGCCTACTGCCATAGGCGATGCCACTCTACCATCCAGCACTGGATCGCTGGAACTGTGAAGAGAGCATGTATCCGCTCCCGTAGAGGATGCCATGCCATGTACCCACTCCCGAAGGGGGTGCCATGATCGTCTCGGTAGGGTGTTAGCTTCATCCCATGCATATACCTTCCTATCACTTCTCGCCTAGTAGTAGTGGCATCGACCTACCCAGCGGTTTGGCCGTCTCCCCCCATGGAGAGCGAGTGGAAAGCAAGGGATTCCTAAGGTTCGGATACCAGCGCAGCAGTTCCTAAGTTTGACCAAACCGGGATATCTTCATCAGGGTTTATCTTTAATGTGCTACCACGGCACCTTCATCCCGGGCTCCACCTCTCAGAGGATCACACACAAAGACCACCATCACATCTCAGTTAGCCTGCCACAGGCTCCTCTCATGGGAATGTCCAGAACCATTCCCCAGCAAGACTTGCTTCAAAAGCTCATCGTAGATCCCGGCTCGATCGACTCAACCCTCACCCTACTCCCTGCCATAAGCTCCACCCCAAACCCGGATACAACATCATCAGCTCACATGTCCATCTGATCTATCAACTCACACATATAGCCTGGCACCCTCCAGGCCTTTCCCGGGTTCATCACGTCGCATCAAAATGTAAGCGAGTGAAGTATAGAAATATAAATATAGCAGATAAGCAAGTGGCTATCATAACAGCGGGTAAGCAGGTGAAAGTTTACAACAAGGTAGGGCTCATCAAGTAAATAATCTACCATGCAATCCTAGCACAGGCATAGCATTATAGCAACATGAATTTAAAGCACGAGCCATACTATAATTGCCATGCGTAATGGGATCTACGAGGTTGGGTGGTGTGTGGCACCTTCACTGATGTGGCTGTCAGACTTCTCCTGGTAGTCACTGTCATCAGACTTGTCCTCGCTCGAGCCTGTAACGAGATTTAACGGTCGCGGAAGCGACCCCTATAGATTAGCACAAAGAATGAATGCAAAATAGAAGATCCAAATGCACTCAAACATAGCCTAGATAGATAGGGTTCGATTTATAGAAAATTTGGATATGTGGATCATAATTTTCTGAGTTCGTATGAATTAGTTATGAATTTTCAAAGATTTAACCATTTTCTAAAAAAGAAAAGGGGCGATTTATCTGGTGCTGACATGTGGCAGCTTCTGATTGGGCCACGTGTCACATGCGGGTCAACAGAGTCAACACAGCGACTGACGTCATGCTGACGTGGCTGATGATGTCATGCTGATGTCATGGTGACGTCATCATTAACCAAGTCAACAGAGGCCTGACAGGTGGTCCGGGGTGACGTCACTGCTGATGTCAGCGGTCAACGGTCAACTGACAGGTGGGCCCCACTGGGCCGTTAACGGGCCGTTATTGGGCCGAGTGGGCCGGATATGGGCTAGGCCGGGCCCGCCACGTGGCACGCTCTGGTGCTGCCACATCATCACGCTGAATCCACAACGGGCTCGGTCCACAGCTTCTGGTCCATGGTGCACCGGCGTCCTTGGGGTCCACTATCAGCGTCTCCATTCCACGTGAGCTGGGTGCACAGGCAGGTTCTCGGGTCCACGCGGTTCACTGCTCGGTTCCACGGTACACTGACTTAGCTTGGTCCCACTGGCAGCCACTCAGGTTCATGTACACCGCGTCCATCTCCTGGTCCACCAACTCATCTCCTTTCCCCTTCCTCTTCAGCCCGATGGCACTGTTCACTGACGGCGAGGAAGCTCCAATTCCTGGCGCAATGGTGGATCTCTGGCCTCATTATCTTGCCCAACGACTTCGTGACTTCACGGCGGACACGATGATGGGCTTCAAGACGGCGGCTTGGCTTCCGGTGATGATCTCCACGGCGGACGGCTGCTCGGCAACGGTGGCCCTCGGTGCACTCCTTTCACCGAGTCACTCCAACTTCAATTCACTACGTAGATGCGCGATTAGAGTCCCGCGGTACCTGTCCGAAGCCGGCGGTGACCAAAACGCACGACGGAGTACGCGCGGGCAGCAACTCCCACGGCGGAGCTCCGGCGTGCCCACGATGCACGGCTACGGCACTCCGAGAGGGTCCACGACCTCCATCTTCTTGTCCAGTCGGCACAACAATTCATGGCGGAGCTTGTCATCATGTTCTTGCACTTCGAGGTGGTCGAAGGCGGTGGGTAAACGATGGCGAACGGCGGCGCTCTAGAGCGGCAGCGCGCGGGCAAGGCATCGGTGTGACGGCTCAGCTCAGTGCTCCGACGAGGCAATCGTGGAGCTAGGGTGCGCACGGGGTCTGTCTCATCAAGGCGAGCGTGGATCCGGGATCAATGGAGGGCAAGGTTCAACAGAGAGGTGGCAGGGTGATCTCACCACGGCGGCGCTTGGCGCGCTGCGATGGACAGGGCGGCTTTCGCTCTGGCATCCTCCCAATGTCGTGGTCCAAGGAGGCTTGGCTGGTCTTGTGCGTGTGTGTGGTTGTGTCCAGCGAGGTCGATAGCGACCTGGGCCTACGCGCAAACGGCGGAGCGCCATGGCTGAGAGGCAAGGTGGGGGTTCGGGAGAGCGGCGATGGCGCGGTGCTCACCGACGGATTGCAGAGGATGGAGGTGCGGTACAAGTCCAAGCAGCTCCGGCTCATGGTACTGCTCCTCCTTCCTGCTCCCGACACAGCAGCGGCGGCTCTGAGTCGGCGGTGGCGGCCTCTTCTTCTTCTCCGGCTCTCTTCTTCCCCCTTTCTTCTCCTCTACTCCAAATTGAACTGGTTGGGTGCAATTGACGGGCCACCGTGGTGGTGGCGGATGATGGAACCCTAGGGGGCGCTGGGGTTCACTCTTATAGGGCCGATGGTGGTAGGTAGCGTGGCAATGGCACGGCGGAGGGAAAACTCGGGCAGCTGGGGGCAATCCCGTCCAAGGAAAGCTTCCAGGAGGCTTCCTCGGCTCCTGTGGGCTCCAGCGGCAGAGAGGTAGGGCGAGGCGCCTTCACGGCGAAGGAAGGGAGAGGGGACAGGCAGGGGATAGCCGGGCGTGGCGGTTGCGAGCGCGTGCGGGAGAGGGAGATGCTCGCGGCCACGGGTGCTTTGTGGCGTCAGCCTGTTGGCCGAGGTGGCAGGCGGGTCGGTCGTCGATGCGAGGCGACACGGGATCACGCGGCCAGAGGCGCGGGCGACTCTGGTGGTTGCACGCCGCGCGCGGGGAAGAAAAGCAGTGCGCCGGGTGACCTCAGCGGTGTGATGACATGTGGGTCCCACTGCGGGGCCCCATCGTCAACGGCTGCGACGCATCGGTGCGGCTTGCGGGCGCGCGCGGCTCTTGCTTGGCCGTCAGCCTGGTTGGGCCGCGCAGCGCGCGGTCATGCGGGCGGGCATGGGCAAACGCGGCTGGGCCGTCTTGCTGGGCTGGCCGCGCTGCGCGCGGTCGCGCGGGCGAGCGCGGGCGCGCGTGCGGGCCGGGCTGGCTGGGCTGCTCGGGCCGGTTTCATCTTTTCTTTTTCCTTTTCTTTTTCTTTTCCTTTTTCATTTTCAAATATATTTATATATATACATATATATATGTGGTGTGCTAAATATGGGTAACAAATAGTAGGTATACATGGCCCAAATAATGTTAGGGTATTATCCCCTTAGTATTTATTTGTCAAAATAAATATTATGTTGCCATTTTTATTAATCAATACATAAACTAAATAAAATCCAATCACTCTTTTAATGCAACATGATGGTTGAGCTATTGAAACATTGAAACAAAACTATTGCAACTTTGTCTTATAACATATGAAACATAAAGCATTGACATGGGATGTTAATTAATTTGTAAACACATGAATGCTATGCATGATGTGCTAGGGTTGATGCATAAACTAGAGGAGGTAGATGATGACATGTAGCACCACATCACTCAGGGTTTTGTCGAAAGAAGGAAAAAAATTTGTAGCTCGGATTTTTGGGTTGTTACAGTCCTTCCCCCTCATTGGAATCTCGTCCTCGAGATTTAAGAGGTGTCATACCCTTCGAAGAGGTAAGGATACTGTAGCAGAAGTTGATTCTCATCTTCCCATGTTGCTTCACGTTCAGAGTGATTGCTCCATTGAACCTTGCACATAGGGATAGACTTGCTTTGGGTCTCTTTGGTGTCATAACCCAAGATCTTGATTGGGTGCTCCTTGTACTCAAGAGTATCCTGGATATCAAGCACATCAGTGGTGACTGCTTCCTCTTCTAGTACCCTTAAGCACTTGCGTAACTATGAGACATGAAATACGGGATGTACCCCTATTAACTCGGGAGGTAGTTCAAGCTTGTATGCAAGCCTCCCAACTCTCTGACAGATACGATACGGTCCAACATATCTTGGGTTCAACTTTCCTTTTACATGGAATCTGACGGTACCACGAAGTGGAGACACTTTGAGGTAGACAAAATCCCCAACTTCGAACTCAAGGTCTTAACGCCTTTTGTTGGCATAGCTCTTCTGTTGGCTTTGGGCGATCCTCAAGTTCTCTTTGACTTGAGCTACTCCTTCTTCGGCTTCCTTGATCTTGGCGGGGCCAAAGATTGCTCTTTCGCCTGGGTGGTCCCACATCAACGGGGTTCTACATGGTTTGCCATAAAGAGCCTGGAAGGGTGACATATTGATACTTGCCTGGTAGCTGTTGTTGTAAGAGAACTCGGCAAACGACAGACACTTCTCCCAATATGTTCCATATTTGAGAACACTGGCACGAAGCATATCTTCAAGAATCTGATTCAACCTCTCTGTTTGACCATATGTTTGCCGGTGATAAGCAGTGCTGTAATCGAGGTCAGTCCCAATGGACTCATGAAGAGCTTGCCAGAATTGGGACATGAATTGGGGTCCATGATCTGACACAATACATTTAGGAGCTCCATGAAGCCTCAAAATCTCCTTGATGTACAAATCTGCCAACTGCTCTGCACGTATCGAAGTCCTAACTGGTATAAAATGTGCTACCTTTGTCAGACAATCGACTATTACCCATACGGAGTCATGACCTTGCAGGGATCGAGGTAATCCCACGATAAAGTCCATAGATATGCTTTCCCACTTCCATTCAGGAACATCGAGTGGTTTGAGTAATCCAGTAGGTCTTTTGTATTCGGCCTTGACTCTGTTACAGATGTTACATTCGGCCACATGTCTTGCAATGTCTGACTTCATGCCTTTCCACCAGAAATGCTTCTTCACATCTTGATACATCTTTGCACCACCGGGATGGATGCAATACTTAGAGTCATATGCTTCTGACAGAATTTCCTTACGCAAAGCAGGATTGCTGGGTACACAGATTCTGTCCTTGAACCAGATGATTCCATGCTCATCTTCTCTGAATTCGGGGCTGTAGCCTAGCTTCATCAACCCACGTATGTACTCCATTTCTTCACAACTCTTCTGAGTTTTGTGAATTCGCTCGGTGAGATTATACTCGATGCAAAGTTCGTGCAACAGGCCATGGGGTACTATCTCAAGATGGAGATCTTCAATCTCTTTCTTCAATTCAGTTGGCAGGGTTGAGATGAACAGAGCATGACAATAGGTCTTGCGACTAAGAGCATCAGCGACTACATTCGCTTTTCCTGGATGATAGTGAATCTCCATGTCATAGTCCTTGATTAGCTCTAGCCATCTGCGTTGTCTCATATTCAGATCTTCTTGAGTGAAGAAATACTTCAAGCTCTTATGATCGGTGTATATATCACACTTGTTGCCAATAAGATAGTGCCTCCAGATCTTCAGAGCGTGCACAATAGCTGCTAGCTCAAGATCATGAGTGGGGTATCGTTGCTCATGCTCCTTCAGCTGTCGAGAAGCATAAGCAATAAATTTCCCATTTTGCATCAGCACACAGCCTAGTCCTTGGCGAGAGGCGTCACAGTAGACAACAAAATCGCTAGTGATATCAGGTAAGGCTAGGATAGGAGTGGTGGTTAGCTTCTCCTTTAGAGTTTGGAAACTGTGTTCACACTCAGGTGTCCATTCAAACTCGTTGATCTTCTTCAAGAGATTTGTCATAGGACGGGCTATCTTTGAGAAGTTCTCAATGAATCGGCGATAGTAACCTGCCAATCCCAAGAAACTCCTAATTTTGGACACATTGCGAGGTTGTTCCTATTCTTTCACAGCCTCTATCTTTGTAGGATCTACAGCAACTCCGTCTGCTGAGAGTACATGACCAAGAAAAGCAACTTCTTCAAGCCAGAACTCACATTTGCTGAACTTAGCATAGAGCTGGTGTTGGGACAACTTCTCGAGCACTATCCTCAAATGTGCTTCATGTTCTTCGGCAGTAGGTGAATAAATTAGAATGTCGTCAATGAAAACCACAACAAACCAAGCAAGATCATCCATAAACACCTTGTTCATCATATTCATGAAATAGGCTAGGGCATTTGTGAGACCGAAAGATACAACAGTGAACTCATACTGCCCATAGCGTGTGACAAAAGCTGTCTTAGGAATGTCTTCTTCCCGAATCTTCATTTGATGATAACCAGATATGAGATCAATCTTCGAGAAGTACTTAGCACCATGAAGCTGATCAAGCAAGTCATCGATCCTTGGTAGAGGATACTTGTTCTTGATGGTGACGGTGTTGAGATTGCGGTAATCAACACACATCCTCATCGAACCATCTTTCTTTTGCACAAACAGAACAGGCGATCCCCAGGGCGAAGCACTAGGCCTAATAAAGCCCTTATCGGAAAGTTCTTTCAACTGCTTCTTGAGCTCTTCTAGCTCATCCACTGACATGCAGTACGGTCTCTTGGAGATGGGACTAGTTCTTGGCACAAGATCAATGATGAACTTGACATCTTGGTCAGGTGGCATGCCGGGCAATTCTTCTGGAAACACATCCTCATATTCCCTGACAACGGGGACATCGGCGAGAGCCTTCTCCTTTTTCTGAAATTCTTCCTGTGACTTGAGTGCATTCAGGGCATATAAAACAGATACTGATTTATCCTTCTAAGGTGCACATCTGACTGCTTGGCCAGAAGGGTGAATTATCTGAACATATCTGGGTGAACAAGAGATCAAACCCTTGTGCTCGGTAAGCCAATCCATGCCTAGGATGACATCCAAACCATATGATGGTAGAAGGGTAAGGTTAGCTCAAAAGGTTAGACCCTCGATAGAAAGCTTCACTCCCTTACAGATATGGATGCTTCTCATCTCACCAAGAGGAGAAATGGTGATTATAGGCTCCAAACGTGGAGTGATAGGTATCTTACTCTCTCGTGCAAACTTAGATGAGATGTATGAACATGTAGCTCCAGAATCAAACAGAACGGATGCTTTAATGCCATTAACAAGAAACATACCGTACACAACATCTGGGGCAGCTTGAGCTTCTTCTGCGTTCATGTGCGTGAGAAGACCACGGCTTGTAGATCCACAGTACTAAGACTTGGGTGCAGTAGGTGCGGGTGTCTTCTTAGGATAGTCAAACACCTTGTGGCCAGGTTTGCCACAACCAAAGCAAGTGAATGGCACACTGCCTGTAGGGGGTTGGCACAGCGGCCTTCCAGCTGCCTGAGTTTGGCGTAGTACGAATAGGTGCAGAGTGATCAGTCCTGTGACGTGGCTACGATGAGTGCTCACGGGGGTGGCGATCCTTCCTAGCACGGTCACGAGAGCGGTGGTCAAGAGAGTAACGGTCGCGGGAGCGATGGTCACAGGGAGAGCGTGAGTGGTCAGCAGAGTAAGCGACACCACTCTTTCCCGAGCCATAGGTAGAGTCCTTGCCCTAAAGAGGACAGCTAGACGTCTTGTCCCGATGGAACCTCTTACGCTCATGGTCACGGTAGAAGCCCTCAGACTTCTTCTTCTCCCTTCTGGACATTTCTCCTGCCTCCTTCTGGTCTTTCTTGATCTGAATGCAATGATCGATCATGTCACAAAGGGTGTGACTCTTGGTGCCTCCCAGGGCTACCTTGATCTTAGGGTTCAGACCCTTCCTGTACTGCGTGATCTTCTCCTTCTCAGAAGTCGCGACATGCAAAGGTGCATAGCGCAACAAGCTGGTGAAGGTGTTGGTGTACTCGCAGATGTCACATCCCTTCTGGGTGAGGTTGCAGAATTCCTCCTCTTTCTGCTCCATGACTCCCTCAGGAACATGGTACTCTATGAACTCATCTGCGAACTCATCCCAGGTGATGTGATCGGGGTCCTCATGAGCTTGGCGGTAGCTGTCCCACCAGGACCGCGCAGCTCCGGTGCGGTGGTGAGCAGCGATCCCAACTTGCTCCTCAGGGGTACAAGTGGTAAGCTCCAGCTTCTTCTCAATCTCGTGAAGCCAATCATCAGCTTCCAGCGGTTCCTTGTAGGTGCCATCGAAAGTGGGTGGCCTGAGCTTCAGAAAACCCTCAAGTTTCCTCTGGAAGTCATTCGGATTTCTTCCAAAGCGGTGATTGGCTCCATTGACCAAAGCGGCAAGCAGCTATGTCTGTTGCGCCATCACTTCCGCCAGGTTTGGCGGTGGTGGCGGTGGCGGTATCGGCTGCGGTGGAGGGTTCGGCTGAGGTGGAGGTCCATTGCCATTGGCATCACCTCCTCCAGCAGCACCTCCAGCTGGCGGGGTCCGCTCACGATCGTTCCCACCCTGGTTGAGGTTGATGGGTGGAACACGACCTCCCTTTCGTCCATAGCGTCTTCCATGCCCAAGCTCGGGCTCGGGTGGAGGTGGACGGTTGCCCAGACGTGCGGAGCGACGTGCAGACATCTGTGACACGGGTCGACAACTGTTTAGTATTTATTGGTTAAATATAGTTAAATGATTTCGTCGATCTGAGGAAAAACATTTAATCTATCCAACACTCATACAAAGAAGCAATAAAAGCCATAAAATGCGATAAGATCGATCATTCATTACATGGTTTGCATTACATGGCATCATCTCTAGCAGCTACGCTAGATGACGTGCGAGATTCGCACTACGAGAAGGTAACTCCTGGATGGTACATCAGAACTCTTAGATAAAAACTAGCTCAACTCTAACTCATGACGTGGCCACGCAGGGTCCACACTACTCTGACTCGTACATCAGCGTGTTGTATACTGCTGGGTGAAAACGGTTGCCAAGAACGGTCAACTCCTCCTGTGACATGTGAAGGTGCTTCACATAAGCCTGAGCTTCTTCGAACTCCTTGGTAAGCGGCAGGTTGGTGGGAGCTGGATAGTGGTTATGCCTCAAGAGAGTCTGGCCAATCTGGAAAGTTTCCTTAAAGGGGTTCTTGCGTCTGGCAGACAGAGGAAGTCAGTCATGCAACTCAGCGTACTCCTGGCAGCGTCTCTCATCGATATTCTTCCAATCTGTCTTGAGTCTCTTGTACCTATCCACCAAGGTCTCATTCTAAATCATCAGGGCAATCAGATGACCTTGGTTGCACTGTGCTTTTGTCTCTGCTTTCTTCAGAGCTTTGATGAGCATTGACTTCTCACACTGTACGGTGAAGTTGCTCTTGCCATCTTCCCGTCTTCTCTTCTGCAGTTCTCTGATCTCCTTGTCCTTGTCCATCTTTTCTCCTTCTAACTGGAGAACTCTTGCGTCGAGGTAGTAGTTTTAGAGCCCAATTTCCTCAACCTTGTCTCGCAGGTCAGCGACCTCGGCTTTGTGAGCCCTTGCCTGACGTGCGAGCTCGTCCTTCAGCTGGGCGACGGTAGCCTTGAGTCCTTCTTTCTCCTTAGCTTCCTGCTTGTAGAATTCCTGATACTCCATCAGAGTGTTGTGGTCAAGGCATCTCTTCTTCTCCAGGTGCTCTATGTAGCGGTTCTGCTCGAAGAGGTGAGCGGCACGGTTGCAAAGATTGGACTCAGCTAGGATGATCAGTCTGACCAGGTCATCCTGCTGCTCTGGTGTGAGAAGAGAGTTCAGGGCCTGAGGAAGAAGACGAAACTCTATGTTGTGAAGGTGCGTAAGTGATCTTCATCACTTCACGTAGCGCCTTGAGTGACACAGCCTGGATTCCTTCCTCGATTGAGTCCTCGACTGTCATCTCCAGGAGAGCTGGTACTGAGGGCAGAGTCTGACTTGCAGGGATCTCCAGGTGAGTGACCACATAACCCTTGATTCCTCCTTCTGAGTCAGGTGCTCCAGTGTAGGTGTACTTGATCTCCTCGACAGGCACTCCGAGTACTCCCAGAACACGACGCAGGGTGTATGAAAAGACTAGGAACTCCTATCCCTCGTAGGTGAACTCTTCCTTGGGCATGCTGCTCAATGGTCCAAGGCTTGTCATCTGCACGTTTCAAAGGGAAAAAGGTTCAGCAAGTCAGTAACAATAGAGAAGCCTTGCATAAGGAGAAATGCAGGGTCGGTATATAACCGAAAGAAAAACTAGTTTGTCCTGTACTAACGTCCATTTCTAGGGTTTTGTCCTAAGGTCAAGTATGGCTCTGGTACCAACTGAAACAACCTTGATTTCCGCGAAGGGAAATCCACAGAGTCGGAGTGTAATATGACCATTTAAATCACATTACCTGATAACAGTTGAAAACCATAACCCATACATCGAACAAAAGAGTGCAGAATAGAGGGAGTTACAATAACTTATTACATCGCCACTGGGCAGAATCAGAGTTCGTGCAGCATAACAGTAAAATCTTGAGGTGTGGAAGCTTTCATCTTCTCTCCAACTTGAGCGTAGACACGAAACCCTCAATCGCTGTACTCCCCAGATGAGTACTCACTCCTTGAACCTAAAACCAAATTTTCAATACGATTCATACTGGCCACACTCCCATCCTATGCATTTCTTTGTGGAAGTGGATGCATAAAATAAGGATATCTCAAAAGGAACCTATAAGGCTAGGGTTTTCCTAGGCTTCATTTGAGTATATAAATAAAAATAAAATAACCAAGTGTTAAACACATTTCCATTCCCATCATCCATCTCCATCCATATCTGTAGCATCATCCCATCTCCTCCAACACCCTCTCAGACTCTGGTCGATAAGCCAACTCCCTCTTGGCTTGCCTCAGCGGCCTGCAGCCCTTAATCTGGCTCACGGCCAGAAGTTACACTCAGGGGGAAGGTAGAACACTCCTCTCACAAGTCCGGTGCATGCGAAACATAGGAAAGGTCCATAGCCAGAGAGTCGGCATATGTATCGATCGATCAACTATACACTCTGCAGAGGTTTCAGTAATCCACCAGATAACCATCATCGATGCATGCGCGCACCTAGGCAGATTCCGAGCGCCTACTGCCATAGGCGATGCCACTCTACCATCCAACACTGGATCGCTGGAACTATGAAGAGAGCATGTATCCGCTCCCGTAGAGGATGCCATGCCATGTACCCACTCCCAAAGGGGTGCCATGATCGTCTCAGTAGGGTGTTAGCTCCATCCCATGCATATACCTTCCTATCACTTCTCGCCTAGCAGTAGTGGCATCGACCTACCCAGCGGTTCGGCCGTCTCCCCCCATGGAGAGCGAGTGGAAAGCAAAGGATTCCTAAGGTCCGGAAACCAGCGCAGCAGTTCCTAAGTTTGACCAAACTGGGATATCTTCATCAGGGTTTATCTTTAACGTGCTACCACGGCACCTTCATCCTGGGCTCCACCTCTCAGAGGATCACACCCAAAGACCACCATCACATCTCAGTTAGCCCGCCACAGGCTCCTCTCGTGGGAATGTCCAGAACCATTCCCCAGCAAGACTTGCTTCAAAAGCTCGTCGTAGATCCCGGCTCGATCGACTCAACCCTCACCCTACTCCCTGCCGTAAGCTCCACCCCAAACCCGGATACAACATCATCAGCTCACATGTCCATCTGATCTATCAACTCACACATCCAGCCTGGCACCCTCCAGGCCTTTCCCGGGTTCATTACGTCACATCAAAATGTAAGCGAGTGAAGTATAGAAATATAAATATAGCAGATAAGCAAGTGGCTATCATAACAGCGGGTAAGCAGGTGAAAGTTTACAACAAGGTAGGGCTCATCAAGTAAATAATCTACCATGCAATCCTAGCACAGGCATAGCATTATAGCAACATGAATTTAAAGCACTAGCCATACTATAATTGCCATGCGTAATGGGATCTACGAGGTTGGGTGGTGTGTGGCACCTTCACTGACGTGGTTGTCGGACTTCTCCTGGTAGTCACTGTCGTCAGACTTGTCCTCGCTCGAGCCTGTAACGAGATTTAACGGTCGCGAAAGTGACCCCTATAGATTAGCACAAAGAACGAATGCAAAATAGAAGATCCAAATGCACTCAAACATAGCCTAGATAGATAGGGTTCGATTTATAGAAAATTAGTTATGAATTAGTTATGAATTAGTTATAAAACATAATTTTCTGAGCTCGTATGAATTAGTTATGAATTTTCAAAGATTTAACCATTTTCTAAAAAAGAAAAAGGGGCGATTTATCTGGAGCTAACACGTGGCAGCTTCTGATTGGGCCACGTGTCACATGCGGGTCAACAGAGTCAACACAGCGGCTGACGTCATGCTGACGTGGCTGATGACGTCATGCTGACATCATCATTGACCAAGTCAACAGAGGCCTGACAGGTGGGTCCGGGGTGACGTCACTGCTGACGTCAGCGGTCAACGGTCAACGGTCAACTGATAGGTGGGCCCCATTGGGCCGTTAACAGGCCGTTATTGGGCCGAGTGGGCCCGATATGGGCCGGGCCGGGCTCGCCACGTGGCACGCTCTGGTGCTGCCACATCATCACGCTGAATCCACAACAGGCTCGGTCCACAGCTTCTGGTCCATGGTGCACCGGCGTCCTTGGGGTCCACTATCAGCGTCTCCATTCCACGTGAGCCGGGTGCACAGGCAGGTTCTCGGGTCCACGCGGTTCACTGCTCGGTTCCACGGTACACCGACTCAGCTTGGTCCCACTAGCAGCCACTCAGGTTCATGTACACCGCGTCCATCTCCTGGTCCACCAACTCATCTCCTTCCCCCTTCCTCTTCAGCCCGACGGCACTGTTCACCGACGGCGAGGAAGGTCCAATTCCTGGCGCCACGGTGGAGCTTGTCGTTGTGTTCTTGCACTTTGAGGCGGTCGGAGGCGGCGGGTAAACGATGGCCAACGGCGGCGCTCTAGAGCGGCAGCGCGCGGGAAAGGCATCGACGTGACGGCTCGGCTCAGTGCTCCGAGGAGGCAATCGTGGAGCTAGGGTGCGCACGGGGTCTGTCTCATCAAGGCGAGCGCGGATCCGGGATCAATGGAGGGCGAGGTTCAACAGAGAGGTGGCAGGGTGATCTCGCCGCGGCGGCGCTCGGCGCGCGGCGATGGACAGGGCGGCTTCCGCTCCGGCATCCTCCCGATGCCATGGTCCAAGGAGGCTTGGCTGGTCTCGTGCGTGTGTGCGGTTGTGTCCAGCGAGGTCGGTAGCGACCTGGGCCTACGCGCTCACGGCGGAGCGCCATGGCCGAGAGGCAAGGCGGGGGTTCGGGAGAGCGGCGATGGTGCGGTGCTCACCGATGGATTGCAGAGGATGGAGGTGCGGTACAAGTCCAAGCGGCTCCGGCTCGTGGTACTGCTCCTCCTTCCTGCTCCTGACGCAGCAGCGGCGGCTCCGAGTCGGCGGCGGCGGCCTCTTCTTCTTCTCCGGCTCTCTTCTTCCCCCTTTCTTCTCCTCTACTCTAAATTGAACTGGCTGGGTGAAATTGACGGGCCACCGTGGTGGCGGCGGATGATGGAACCCTAGGGGGCGCCGGGGTTCACTCTTATAGGGCCTATGGTGGTAGGTAGCGCGGCAATGGCACGGCAGAGGGAAAACTCGGGCAGCCGGGGGCAATCCCGTCCAAGGGAAGCTTCCAGGAGGCTTCCTCGGCTCCTGTGGGCTCCAGCGGCAGAGAGGTAGGGCGAGGCGCCTTCGCGGCGAAGGAAGGGAGAGGGGATAGGCAGGGGACAGCCGGGCGCGGCAGTTGCGAGCGCGCGCGGGAGAGGGAGATGCTCGCGGCCGCGGGTGCTTTGTGGCATCAGCCTGTCGGCCGAGGTGGCAGGCGGGTCGGTCGTCGATGCGGGGCGACACGGGATCGAGCGGCCAGATGCGCGGGCGACTCCGGTGGTTGCGCGCCGCACGCGGGAAAGAAAAGCAGTGCGCCGGGTGACCTCAGCGGCGTGATGACATGTGGGTCCCACTGCGGGGCCCCATCGTCAGCGGCTGCGGCGCATCGGTGCGGCGTGCGGGCGCACGCGGCTCTTGCTGGGCCGTCGGCCTGGTTGGGCCGCGCAGCGCGCGGTCGCGCAGGCGGGCGTGGGCGAACGCGGCTGGGCCGTCTCGCTGGGCTGGCCGCGCAGCTCGCGGTCGCGCAGGCGAGCGCGGGCGCGCGTGCGGGCCGGGCTGGCTGGGCTGCTCGGGCCGGTTTCATCTTTTCTTTTTCCTTTTCTTTTTCTTTTCCTTTTTCATTTTCAAATATATTTATATATATACATATATATATGTGGTGTGCTAAATATGAGTAATAAATAGTAGGTATATATGGCCCAAATAATGTTAGGGTATTATCCCCTTAGTATTTATTTATCAAAATAAATATTATGTTGCCATTTTTATTAATCAATACATAAACCAAATAAAATCCAATCACTCTTTTAATGCAACATGATGGTTGAGCTATTGAAACATTGAAATAAAACTATTGCAACTTTGTCTTATAACATATGAAACATAAAGCATTGACATGGGATGTTAATTAATTTATAAACACATGAATGCTATGCATGACATGTTAGGGTTGATGCATAAATAAGGGGGTAGATGATGACATGTAGCACCACATCACTCAGGGTTTTGTCGAAAGAAGGAAAAAAAATTTGTAGCTCGGATTTTTAGGTTGTTACGATATGGATAGATGTGGTAGAATTAATGTATATTTTTATTTGATGAACCGCTGCACACATTAGAAAGAGCAAACACTACTTTTGTTCGTCTTCATCGAATCATGTGGTTCGACATCCACACTGGAGCTGCCCTAAGGCACGTACAACGGTATGTGGTGGCCGTAGACGGGGTGGGGCTGTCGTCTCGTGCGAGGACGGCATCGCCCGTGCGGCCGTGCTCCGAGAAACCAATTGCGTACGAATTCATCCGGTGTGGGCATGCAGTCCCCATAGGCCTGTAGTCTCTCTAGTTTCTCCTTTTCCTTTTCTATTTATTGCATTTAAATGGATGAAATTTGATAATTTATAGTAATTCATAGAAAAATCACAAAATAGCATATAAAGATTTTTTGGAATCCTTGTGAGTAGATCTATGCAGTCAAGTCATGACATGATATGATTTAGTAGAAAGTTTATGAGGTTTTTATTTATCTTGGCAATTACGGTTTTATAGGAATAAATTCATATCTAGAGTTGCGGTGCTCCAATTATTACGAAATTTTTATGGTATTCTACTCCTGATATGAGTTTGCTGTGGTAAAAAAATCATGTTCATCGGATGAAATATGAGGAAGTTATTAATTTGTATCGTATATCATTTGTATTGATGGTTATAAAAAAATATTATAACCATATTCATTATTTTATCTATGCTTGATCAATTTTCTCTCAAATAGCAACGTAATGGTATACAAAATTGTATTCTGGTAATTGATCATAGATGTACGCAAAACAACTTACAGACAGCTAAATAGATAACCCATTGAATAAGCTATCTATTTAGCTGTCTGTGTTCAGATTTCAAAAACTTACACACAGCTCGTCGTCTGTGGGTTGTACATGCCCTAAGGACCCGATCTAAGGCCAATCTATCCTCTGCCCACATTTGACATGTTCTTGATCTCGATGACCCCCGTGTTCTTCTAACTGTGAATACACTAAAACAACCGAGACATGGAACTGACCAAGAAGAGCAAAGACAACGGACTAGCGTGTCCTATCCAAATCGTCATCAAAAGCTGCAATGAAATCTAGAGTTAAAATGTGGATAGCAATAGAAGAAGTGCTCCATCCCTAGCTAGAAAAAAGATTGGTTTTGTACAATAAATTGAGGCATCCTTTGATACTTAGGATGAGTATGACTTATTTTATTATTAAAGATATTTTAATGATGACTTATGTATTTTATTACTTAATTAAATAAGACGATATTTAAATAAGAAATCTGTAGAAGTAAAAAATGTCACTTGTTCAGGGAACAGCGAGGGTGATCAATTTATGGAACAGTGAGGAACGTCGTGGTGCATCCACGCATCTAACTAGTGCAGCCACGTAAGCACTTGTAGGCTAATTGGGCTGCATCATAGTCCGGAAAAGGAGTGGCAAGACTATGGGCCAAGGTGGTCGGATGAAGGGGCCCCAAATAGCACAGAATACCTCTGTAATTTTCTAGCCCAAGAGCCCAGCAAACAAGCATTTTCGAGTTCTGAGTCGCGCCGCCGGGTGCCACGCCTCTGCCTATCCGCCAGATCGCTTACCTCGCTGTGCCGCTGCCTCCGGCTACTGCCCACTCGGCCCTGCTCTCTGGCTGCCTTCAGCGGCGGCCGCCCCTACGTACGCTGAGCACCTGCGCGGCTTGCGCATGCGCGCCTGGGCCGTCTCCGGGCAGCGGCCGCCCCAGTCGCCCTGCAACTACGACTACGAGTAGCGGCGTGCCGTGAAAATACGAGGCCCAGTTCAAAACGCTAAGCGGAGGCCTACTATGACGTACCCAAAAAAAAAAAAACTAACGACAGTATAATTGGCGACCGGTCGTGCTCCGTGGCGAGCGCGCGACCTCTCCGGACCAGCCCAGCCCAATACAGAACGCCAACCCGCCCCGTCCGATCCCACCCGACCAACTGCAGACCAACACAAAAACAGAACCTGACAACCTCCCGGCGTCCGCCCGCACCTACAGAACCCCACACGCCGGGAACGACCCTCGAGGGCCTTCTTCCCGAGCCACAGAACAAACGACGGCGACGGCGACGGCGACGGCGACGGCGAGCGCCCCTGCCTCCTACAACCCACGGAGACCACAGGCGGGCGCCCCCCTCGATCCGCGAGGATTGCGGCCCTCAGCAGCGGCGCGGTTCGACCAACGGGTACAGCGGCGGCGCAGCTCGATCCACGGCCATGGTGGTCATCCCATACCCATCGATAGCGGCGGTGGTGGGTCCCCACCGCCCGGACCTGGTGCGTCCGGGATTGGAGCGTAGGTAGTGGATTTGCCGCGACGTCACTCCACCCATGGTGTCCGCTGCCGCGCTTCGCGCCTCCCGTGGCCGCGACACCGGCCGCGCGCCATCCCCGGCCTATCATTTCTGCATTCGCCTGCACTCTGTCCAAGTGTGAGTGGATGAGAGGTGATGCATACACTTTTGACCTAGAGAGATGCCAGCGTCGCTGCTATATTTAGCTACTGTAGCTGCATGTAGAGCTCCTCAATCCTCTCTGGCCGCGCAGCCTGCCACCGGAACATTGTCCGCCAGCCATGAGGCCTTCGTTATGTGCTTTCAGTGTTTGAATTTGAATGTTCTTGTTCCAGTCCTTCAGTATATCATCATTCAGTACTTGGTTTCAGTCTTTCAGTACACTCTTCTTCAATGAGGTCAGAGGAGCTGCAAGAGAAGGCCGATTCCAAGCCACTCTTCTTCAATTAGAGCAAAGGAAACTAGAGAAATACTTACAAAAATTAAGAAATACTGATAAACACTCTTAATTCAGTATCCCCATTAGTTTCAGTTTTTATCCCCTTCAGTTCAGTTTTCGATCGAGTATCCCCTTTCAGTTTTTGTTTATTCAGTATCCCCTTCGGTTTCAGTTTCTGATACGGCAATTCTTTTTGTTTTCTGTCTTCAGTCTTCCTCTGTCCAAATGACTTATAAATCATGGATGTTCTTTTCACTTTCAGTCTTTGGTTTTATTTCTAGTTATAGTATTATGTTTCAATTTAGTTTTAATTTTAATTTTAGTCAATATAGCAACTTATATATCAATCATGTAGCAACTTATGTATTAAGAGTGTAACAACTCATAAAATTGTTTCCACTTTAGTTTTTTAATATTTTTTAGCAACTTATGTATTAATCATGTAGCAACTTAAGTACATAAGAGTGTAGCAACTCATGAATTAAGGTATACCAACTAGTATAATAAAGTTTTTTTTATATTTTTAGTGTTTTTTAGTTTATGTTTTTATAGCAACTCATCAATTAAGGGTGTAGCCACTTTTTATTTTTATAAAAACTTATGTATCAATCGTGTAGCAATTTATGTATTAAGGGTGTAGCAATTTTATTATAATAAAGTTATTTATTTTTATTTAGTATAATAAATTTTTCTATAGCAACTTATGTATTAAAATTTTAGCAACTCATGAATTAAGGTGTAGCAACTCATGAATTAGTCACGCATGCCAGGGATTGGGGTCACGCACTACGCAATAGCGCAACGGGTCGCGCCTTATCGTTGTCCAAAAACTAATAGCAAACAATCAAAATATATATATATATATATATATATATATATCAATCTTCTCAAGTATAGCAACATAGACTATATATATATATACACACATGTGGCAAACTATCACTTGAAAAACGATATTTTTTTAGCATTTTTTGAAATAAAATCGTCAATAATATATTTATAATCAATCTTGTCCAGCATGTCGCTCTCAAGTGTTATTAACGCCAGTGCTTTGAGTCTTGTGTCATTGTAGTTCGCAAGTAGGTCTTACGTTGTTTCAATTTAACATGACTTGCAAGTTGAAACAATTAACTTAGATCAATTTGTGTACAAAGACAATACACACAAAATTAACTAAATAAAATAGGGACTGGACATGGAATAGCTCTCGATTGAGATGATGTCTTGAATGAAGAATAGCGGCGTCGGCGCGGGCGAGGAATAGAAAGTCCATCTGATCTCTGGGGAACAATCCGAATCGCCGACGCCCAGGTCCACGGCTCCAGCCGGCGGCCGCACGGTACAGCGCGTCTCTCCAATCCCACAAGGAAGTTACGATTGTGCCTGATAGCTCTCACTCTACTATAGCAAGTAACGATCGTGGACAGCAGGCCACGTTTTTGGCCCAAAAAAGCTAGCGATGGCTGATCGTGGACAGCAGGCCACGTTTTCCCCCTAAAATAGCTAGTGATGGCTGATTTTCTAATTAAAATAAGGACCAAAAGTATTATATATATAGGATACTTAGTATTTTTGAAAGTCTATAATTTTTGGAGGCCCTTTTCGGTCGCACAGCCCGCAGGGGCCAAGGACGCCCTGCTACGAGGCTGCGACGAGCCAGTGCCCCTGCTGTGAGCACTGAGCAGCTCCTTTGTAAATTTGACTCTACTAATTCTCTGCTCATTTTTTAATCCAAGTTTCCAATTTTTCACCGTAAACAGGGCACTTCAAATATGGATACGCCTATAGGAGATGGGAAGACAGCTACCTTCTGGACATCTTCCTGGTTCGAGGGTACGACCCCAAAATCGTTGGCACCAACATTATTCAAGAAAGCAAGAAGGAAAAAAACTCACTGTCCACGACGCACTAAAGAGTAATAGATGGATTGCTAACATACTACCGCTGCAAACATCGCACGAAATACAGGAATACATATCTTTATGGGAAGCAGTACATGAGCTACAGCTGGAGGAAAATAGAGAAGACTCAATTAGATGGCGTTGGACAACGAACGGGGAATATACAATTCGAAGGATACTTTAGTAAGCTACGGTTGACGCCGATCTAGAGAGCCAAAGCAGAACCCAAATGTCGTTTCTTCGCCAGGACACTCTTGCATAAGAAGATACTCACGGCTAACAATCTAGCAAAGCGCAATTGGCCCAATGACCCGGTTTGTAAATTATGTGGCAATGAACCAGAAACTCCAAAACATCTTTGTAAAGACCGTGTTTTCGCCCAGCAGGTTTGGTCCATCCTCAAACATTGGCTCAATCTAGCAGCCATTAACTCGGTGAATGTGGCGGGATCAATCCATGGTTGTTGGCGCTGGTGCAGGGCACGTTTCGCAAAGGGAGAAATGAGGAGATTTGATAGAATTATGATTTATTACTGGTGGCATATTTGAAAGTAACGAAATCGGAGGACCTTTCAACAAAAGTAGCTCACGCCATATCAAGTAGCTATCTTATGCAAGGATGATATCCTACAATACCAACCGGCGACCACGGAGTCAAGAACGGATGAGTAGCTCTAAAGGAACCCCCCACGAGTGATTCAGAAAGGATAGAGTTTCTAGTTCGTTTAGTCATCATCCCCTCTTGTTCCGTTGGCCGGCCTGCGCGTGCAGGGTAGGGTTGGTTTTTCTGGAGAATAGCAATAGTGGAAGTAGTGTGGTTTTTTTTATTCTTAACCGTGTTGTTTTTTGTACTTTCTTTCGGCGAATAAAAATCCGGCAAAGCTCTTGCCGCCTTTCTAAAAAAAATAAGGATACGCCTACGACTGCATTCTTTTGGATGGAGGCCATAATTAAACAATCTATAGATTTGGTGGGATGGGGGTGAGGTTAGCAAAGCAACAGCAACCACGAAGACAGCATTCATATTATAAACCAACACCAGTTTTCACAAATAGTGGGTTGTCATACTGAATGATCTCTTAAGCAATCTTGATTAATTGTCAAAATTTTGAGGGCGTGAACACGAGATTTTAGTTCTAAGGCGCGCTTCAAACATGATGTCAACACATGAACATAAAAGCAATTGTCCGGGATGGATTTGGTCTTTAAAGCGACTGGCTTCGACTGGACATTAGTCATATGGAACTGAATTAGGTTGGATGTTCAATTCTTTTCCTTGGATTTTAATAAAACTTCTCTATTTGGATTTAGATTCCAATGCATTACCACCCCCGTCTCTCCACCACTCACTCATGGATGACCCACCGCGTCCAAGCCTGCCCACCGTTGGGCCTCCTTGACCATCTTCTCGTAACCGCCGTTGAGTTGGAGGCCCAGCAGCAGCCAGGGAATGAAAGGTAGTCATCGAATACACAGAGTGGCATCTGATGCCAAAATCAAAATGAGAGGCTGTCGTTGTCGCCGCCACCGCGTGTATGATCGCCGCCGGTCTCGTCTTATCTGCCGATGCGCAGAGAGATACGTACTCCTATTTTGACTGCCAAATCCAGACTACCACAAAGTTGCAGCTGGATAGCTAGCTGCTTGACCCACGCGCGCCGGCCTTCTTGACCTCCACCTTGAGCGACTTGAGGTACCTGACGGCCTCGTCGAGGACGGCCGGCGTGTCCATCCGGTCGCCACCGGGGATGATCCCCTTGAGCGTCCGCACCATCTTCTTCATCCGCTCCTTCTTCTTCTCGCCGCCGCCCGTCTTCTTCTCATTGTTCCCAGCATACCCGCCGGACGAGCACGTGGAGTCCGGGGAGCCACCGGCGCGGCAGCCCGGCGTGCGGCCCGTGCTGAGCACGTCGTCCTCGTCGTCGCCTTCCTCGGTGCTCATCAGCGCGTCGATCTCGTCGGTGTCCTCCTTCTGCCGGACCGAGCTGCCGCCGCCGCCAGCGTCACCGTAGCCGTGGTAGGCGGCGCTCTCGCCGGGGTAGCTCTGCTGGTCGTAGCCGTAGCCGTAGCAGTGGCTGCCGTAGTCGTACCCGCCGCCGCCGGCGGGGTTGCCGAAGTTGTTGGCCAGAGACGGGTGGAACATGACCCGGCTCCGGTCGTAGGTCTGGTCGAAGATGACGTAGTTCTTGGGGCAGGTGTCCGACGGCTGGAACTCCAGCCCCGTCAGCGGCGCCGGGAAGTCGTGCTGCCTCTGACCAGCGAGCGGGTCCTCATAGGCAGCAGCAGGCGCGGCAGGGTACCGGTCGGTCGCCGAGTAGTAGCCGCCTCCGCCTGCGCCGCCGTTGGCGGCGGCAATGTCGTAGCCGTAACCGTAGCCGTAGCCTCCAGCGCCGGCGCGGGCACCGTAGCCACCGTACCCGCCGGCGCCGTAGCCACCGTACCCGTACCCGGGATCTCCCTGCATTGGACCGATCACTCGTGCACCTGTTGCTTGCTCTCTGGCTGACTGTGTTTGTGTGGGAAATCTAGAGAGTTTTCTGGCTTGTTTCTAACTGCAAGGAATTGAACAGGAACTCGAGAGATTCTTGTTAACTGGCTGAAGATGGAGGCTGGCTATTTTTGTGGTTGAATCCAAAGTTGTGCTTCGGTTGGTTTGGTTCGGTTTTGAGGTTGCTTGGAAGCAGAGTAGAGTGGTGAGTGATGGACCAGTCTACAGCAGCTGCCGGATGACCTGCAACAAGTAATGAATCCAAAACAAATTAGAGTTATATACCAAACTATACCGATCGGACAGACTACGTCGAATAGTTGTTATCGGTCCCGATTTATTTTCGGATGAAGTAGCTTTTACAGCTTGTTCCAAATTGTGTTACAAACTCGGTCACAGAAGGATCAGCATGAAAAGCGAGAACAGAGAAGCACAAAGAGGGCAGAGCAATTTGGGCAAGTTGTATAGAGAAGTGCAACAAGATATTAGAGCGCGAAAGGTAAAGTGATTGCATTTTAGTGTCTAGCAATCTGTGAACAGCATTACAGCAATGCCGGTAAAAGGTAGCGACAATGTATGATTGCCAGTTTTTCTGCCGGCGGCTGTGCATGCCGACTCATAAACTAGCTTATCCTATGGAGGTCCGTCCATTGGAAGCGCAAACAAGAATGTACGTAGCAAAACAGAGGAGAAACAGAGCACACGTTTCACTAGATGAAGAAAGAAAGAACAGAGGAGGAAACAGAGTATATGTGCAACTGAAAACAGAGGGTAGCCTAGCGATAGATGGTGGCGCATTCAGCAGCAACACTACTAGCCCAGTTTCTTTGTCGAAAAGTTTCGAAGACGCCCCTCCTCTTTTGACTGCGCAAAGCATTGTCAACACGCTGTCCTATCCCTCGCCGTTGACGTGGGTGGAGAGCCGCCACGTAGTGGAGCCCGGTCGCTTTCCTATCTACAGTTGAGTTCTACTAGGACTCCTACATTAGTCGTAACATAACAGACTGCACCAAGTTGCTTTGCTGCTCATCCACATGTATGTATATATATGAACAGATGACGATCTTAGAATTGAACAATGTGCAGTGAAAAAGAAAATTCTGGGAATTGAACAATGCATGAAACGGGAGGAAACCTTAAGAATCGTTGCTCTGAGATCGATTGAGCGCTGACGTGGCAAAGTTGCGTAGAACGCGACGGCGACACTTGTCCAAACGACGGCGGTGAGGCTCCCTCCGGCCGGTTGAACTTGAACCCGAAGCACACGCCCCTCCTCGCTTCTGGCGGTATCGCCCCGGCAGGCGTCGGCCTCGCGACGATCGGAGCTTCGCGAGATCACTGGACAAGAACGCCGAAGAACACCGCCCGCCGCACGACGGTCGCCACCACCCACGGCATGCTGCTTCCTTCGGCTACTACGCCTGAAACACCAAGAAAGCTCTGATGAAGCATCCGGAAAACTGGAGCAACCAGCATGTGTGTATGTAGGAGTAGTGATGGAGATCGCATACTCTCTGAAACGAAACGAGCGACGACGCCACCAATGGAGGGTGAGCGAGCAATGAAACCAGACCAGACAGACAGGAAGGAAGAAGGAAGGAAGGAAGGAAGGGAGGCAGGATGGAAGAGTGAGCCGAGCCGGCAATGGAAAGAAAGGAGGGGCACAGGGTTTTGTTTTATACTGCTAGTGTAACGGATGAACCGCAGCGCGGCGGCGGCGGCGGCGGTGGTGGTGGTGGTGGTGGGTTGGATGGATCATGGATGGATGCTCCCGTCCGATTGGTCGCTCGCTCCCCTCGCCTTGCCTGTCTCCTGTTGCTCGCTCGTTTCCTTTTCGAGGCACTTCTTTTGAGTGTGCTGTGTGTGATACAGAGAGAGGGAGGAAGGGAGGGAGGCGGGCGGGCGGGGGCAGCAGTGCCGAGCGCAGTGATGGGAATGGATGGATGGGGGCGCGGATCGGAGCTGGACTGGAGGGGAGACGAATTAATGAGGTGGCGTGCGCACTCGATGGGTGCTGTGGGTGCGCGTGCCGCTTCCCACCGTGCTGCTGCTGCATGCTCGCCTCCCGCCCACAGCCACCGATGCCATGCCGCACCGTCCCTGCTGACCGCCGCAGCCGATGACCGGCGGGTCCCTGTCACGGTGAGACCCCAGGCGTCAGCGACGAAGGGCTCGTCGTCACCACCGTCGGCCAGCCATCGAGGGGGTGGGTCAATGGAGGTGGGCATCGTGGCAGAGCCATCCATCCCAACTTCCCGAGCACGAACTCAGGCGGGCTTGGCTGGCTGGCTGGCTACGCCCGCACGCTGCCGTGAGAGGGGAGGGCATTATGCGGCGCGCGCGTGGAGGTGGAGGGAGCGCACGGCCGTCGGATCCGCATCGTGCGCCGGAGGGACGCCGTGTTTGGTGCCGGGCCCCGCCACCCGGCGCCGGCGCTGCGCGCGTGCCGCCGGGGCCATCGATGCGCGCCTAGGGACGCTGGCCGGTAGGCCCGCGCAGACTAGATAGAGAGACGACGCAGGCAGGCAGGGACAGACAGGACGGTCCGGGCGAGCCATCATGCTGCGGGAGTTCAGAGGATCTGTACTCATCATGTCCGTCAATGGCCACCACCAATTCCTTTTTTTTTTCCTCAACATAACAAACACTTGCAGAATATTCATCAATGTACCGTTCTGTTTACTAGCTAGTGGTCTACTCCTACCCAGGAGTAGTAGTGCGTAAGACAAAAAAAATAAAATCAGCCAACACTTTACAATGAAGGATTCCTCCATATTGTTCCTGTACATTTTCTTTTCGTTCAAAGGAGACCCTCAAATTCGTTATTACAAAAACTGCGCTCTCATTACTTCCAAAAAAAAAAAAAAAAACTGCGCTCTCGTAGCATAATTGTACAGTAGTTTCATATGAAGATATCCAAAAACATGATTTCAAATGCTTCGTTGAATTCTCTCCAGGATTCCTCTATATTTTGTTCCTATAAACTTTTTGCGTTCCAAGGAGACCCCTCAAATTCGGTTTTACAAAAAGAAAAAAATTGCGCTCTTGTTGAATTCTCTCCCAGGTGACCGTGGCAATTAGTTAGAAACATGTGTTGCAGCCAATGTTACCAAAGGTTGGACCATATGTATGCCTAAATGACAGATTTTCGGATTGAACGCTTAGATTAAATACATTGATAACATGCCTAACGCGCTAGTGATGTTGCCTAAAAATGAGTTAAAAGTTCAAAAAACGAGATGAAACTTTATCCGGTTATCTCTAAATTTGGTTGCCTCGAACATGCACAAAATAAACCATTGAAAACAATATTGTTTACTAACACACAATGCACACATGAAGAAACAAATCTGCCACGAAAATAACTTGTTATCTACTCGACTCGTTACATCATTAACATTTCCATAAGGCTCTCTACGTTACTATATCATAAATTTCGGGGAAAAAAAAGACCAACTCCGATAGACTATCTAAACCGTTATTGATGTTTTTACACTCTGTTTTTTGGTAGCTATATGGCTCGATAAATTCACTAGAGCATAAGAAAAATTGTGATAAGTTATTAGATTATGAGAATAATAATAATAATAATAATAATAATAATAATAGAGTCAATTAAAGACATGATAGATATAATGTCACGCCCTTCCTTGCGTGGGTCAATGATTAGGCTATGTTGTCATACTTTGACCGTACTCAATCTAAACCTAGTCCAAGCGGTCACCTCGGTGTTCCTTATAGCGCGGACAACTCTATAACCTTGGATGCTTCACGAACGCCTCTATAATCCCAGATCAAGGTACGACACAACAAAGAGTTGCACGTCTTGGAGCTCTAATCATCAATACACAACCTAATGAAAAACAAAGAGTTTATCACCATTCAAGGCAACATAGGCAAAAGTATCTTCTATGATAATGGCAGAAGCTGCAGCAACGACCCCGGCTACAAGAATTATCCGTGCTCTAAATTTGCACTGCCAAGCTATTTGACTCCCGACGATAGTCACTCCAATCCTCCTGACCGGAGAATGAAGCCTTTCACCCAAGACTTCATCCATTCTCTCTAAATGAACCCAATCAAGTGTACAAAATTGCAAGAGATATGAATTCAGCATCTCACTCTCGGCTCGTAGGCTTTCATCTCTGTTTCCTCTTTGTTCAAATCCTGCTCGTGTTAACCAGTGTCCAGTCAAGAATGCATATGATGCTGCACACAGTTTCCTGTGCTTAATAATGTGGCTTGTTATAAAAAAAAAAAAAAACCGAGAGTATGACACAAGACGTTGTAAACTAGTACTGGCACAACGGATTACTCTAGTATGTATTGCAGCGGCGTGATCAGGGCATCATTGGATTGGTGGACCGAGGTTACATTAATCCTCGCCCGTGTCCGAAGCACCGGAGGCTGTCATGGCAGTGCCGACTTAGGACCTCGTAAGTCGTAATCGCAATCCTTCCCAGCTCATTGATCGATCGGCTTCGGGCAGACGCAGACGACGCTCGAGCGAGCCGCCGCCCGTGGGCCCCCCCGCAGGGCCCACTCCCAGGGCGCACACTCCACCTCGTCGGCGTGCCCCCTGTCGGTCCGCCGTGGAAGCCATCATCGCCGTGAAGTGCCATCATCATACGGCTGCCGCGCGCGGTGACCGAGCGCCGGCCGCAGCGGAGGGGAGCCGAGGCCAGCATCCTTGTCCCGGCTCTGCGACCAACCCGAGCGAGACCACACGGGACGAGTGGGAGTGCGAGCGAGCACGCGACGCGTAAGTCATAGTGGTGTGGGGGCCATTCCATTCGGGTGCCGGCCGGCCGAGCAGCGGCATTGCGATTTGCGAGCGCCACCGCCACACCACCCAAGTGCGTGGGCGAGCTGAACCTCTGTTTCTCACCCCTGGCTGCGAAATGCTCGTCTTTTACGTTCCTTGACGTGAAACTCCTCACTGCCCCAGTCCTAGTGGATGCTACAGTAAATGTTTTTGTCTACAAGTGTTGTGGGACGGTGTCTTATGCAGCATTATACTTTTGGTGTGGGACCCGCGCCATGATACGAACTTGAGGCGACCATCCGTGATGAATACGGCCCGAGTAGTACTGCACTGAGATTGCAGGCGTACGTACTCTGCCCTACTATCATTTCGCCCGCCAGATAATAAGCTAGTACACCCGGTTTATCGTAAAACAAAGTGAACTGCTACCGTAACGGTGAATTGCCCATGGGATCGTTGCTTTGCCTCTGCTCACGCCATGGACGTCGTTGCTGCCCAACGCCGGACCGCCCACGGCAAGGAGGTCACTATTCTACCTTCTCATGCATGCCGGCCGGCCGGCTTCTCATGCTGCGCACTCGCTCGGGGGAGACCACCACAGCGTGCCGGCTCTAGGCCACGTTGTGGATGATGTTCGAGGTGGATACGGAATCTACACTAGCTCCATAAGAAATGCAATGTTTGCTCGTCAAAATACCCTGCACTCTTTCGAATTAAGAAATCTCATCGCAGTCTCTGCATCACCTCTACTACGTGTCATGTGTCAAACTGTCAATGTGTGAGCAGCCTTTCCAGTTAACAAACCAAACAATTCGTCCGAGCTGGTGTGTGTGAAGCTCGGGCCTTGTTTAGTTTGTTGAACTGAGGTCAGAATTTTTGTAACAGAATTTCTGTAGCATTTTATTTATATTTGATAAAAATTATCTAAACTTTTACTAATTAGGTTTAAAATATTCGTCTTGTAAAGTATAACCAAACTGTGTAATTAGATTTTGATTTCATCTGTATTTAGTACTCTATGCATGTGCCGATATTTTGACGTGATGAGAAATTTTTTTTATACAGTGCCAAATACGAAGACTAATTCGGACATCTCGCGTAGCAGCAGTCAGTAGTCCCAATGATGCGTGCGCTTTTTGGCCCCGATCCAGGCCGATCCTCCCTGGTGAGAGGCGGCAGGCAGGCGGCCTATATCTGCCTGGGGGTTCTCGCCCGCCCGGCCAGTCACCCCCACAGGCCCCGAGGCGTATCATGACCCCCCGCGCACGGTAGCCATGATGACCACGAGCCCCTCCTCCCACGCACCACCTCAAGCGCAGCGTGGGGGATTCTTGTTGCCGCTTTTCCCTTCTGTTTGACGTAATCATGCCGAGCTGCCCGCGTGTCGGCATCCCTGTCCGGCCTGTCCTCGATCGCCCGCCTCTCGGTTTGTTTCTCGTGCAGGCGCTTCATCGAGGAGGATACAGGGTAAGTACTGGATCGACACGGCGGCAACCCGGCGACACTACGTACGTGCCCATGTCTTCTGCTGGCTCGGCTCGATCCGTGCGCTCCAATTTTATACTCGGAGAATGTTCCATTATCCTTGTACTGTACGGGTGAAGGAAAGAAAAAAAAGCTAGACAAGCTTTCAACCGGTGACGGAGGTGGTCAAAGTTCATCCTAGGGCTACACAATCAAAATGTCCCGTTTGGTTCCTAGGTGGATCTTAATTAGAATCTGGACAAAAAAAAAAATCTTGCATGCTGAGACGTGATTCTAGGATTCCCATTTTGAATCCTAGAGATTTTAAGGATTTAGATATAAAAAACCGATAATCCTAGTATCTCGCTAAAACGGCCTAGATTCTAAAGAAGTTTAACTATCATTTTTTAGAATCTTGAAATTTAATAACAACTTTGGGGGTTTTTTTTCATCTGATTTCTCGTAATCCATTGGTATTCAAACGGCTCCTAAGATTCTTTTGTGCAGATTCTAAAAACCCCTAGGAACCAAATGAGACCTTTTATCATGCCAAAATAACATTTGTATTCGACCAAAATAGCACATGCACCATGTCTAATATCGACACATAACAGGACTAACTCATAAAAATTATATTCCATGCTTAAATCCACAACATAATTGATGAAAATACGTCGGATGTCGTAAAATAATTATCTAACTAATGATGGTTTCTTTCACCATCTCCTGTTATATCTTCCTCAACAATAGCATGTAAATCTAGTTCTGGTTGTGCTTGTACAAAAGATCACAGAGTTCAACATTAAAATAGATCCAGAATAGTTTGATTTCAGAATGGGAAGTTTACGTAATTAAAAATTGGCGTCATATTAAGTGTTTGCTTGCTTTCTGCCAAAAGTTTCGATCGTGTGTGTCATGCCTGCATCTTCGGCCTCGGCCCACGACGGCATGCATGATGTTGGGTCGTTGATCGCAGGCTAGTGCGGGTGCGGCTAAAGGCCAGGTGAGGCAATTGCCCCCTAGCCCTCAACGGGCAGCCAGGCAGCGACTAGCCCCTCTGAGGTCTGAGTCTCCCTTAGCTGGCGCCTGGCCGGCCACCGCTGCCTCTCTTGCGTTGCCCGGACGGCCAAGCGGACTGGAAAAGGGATCGAGGGAGGCGGGAGAACAGGAGGAGACCCGCGGCGGCGCTCTGACGGCTAAGTAGACTGGGAAGGCGCTCTGACGGCTAAGTAGACTGGGAAAGGTAGACTGGAGGGCCAGCTTGGGAGTGTTGGAGCCATTTTTGGGCCAGAAATTCTAAGAGGGTATAACAGATGTTTTGGGCCACATCTTGTGGCCTTAAGACTTGCGCGGGCTCTCTCTCGTACTCGTGGGCTGGCCGGTTTTTCTGGCCCAAAGAAACAATGAAGTTGGCGCCCCTCTCTTGCCTCACATCGCTCGGGCCTGTTCGTCAGTCGTCATCCCCTCCCACTCTGTTCTTCCTTTGGCAAGCAACAGCATCACCCCTTTACCAGCAAGCAAAACAGGCGGAGTGGAGGGCAGTACGGCAAATCAAAGTACCTCCAAAAATCAGCAACCCTTTGGCGATTGCCCCGGGTTTCCATCCCGGCTGGGGAGGTTCTATAATATCGTAAGAGTAAATTGCATGGGAGGTACCTAAACTTTCGAGCACTTTTTAATTAGGTATCCGAACTTTCAAAGTGACTATCCAGGTACCCGAACTTTCACCGCGGCGCACTATCGGTCCAAAGGCAGCCACGTCAGCCTACATTTTTACATAAACCCCCTCAAAAAAACTTTTCCTCACTCTCTGCTCCATCCTCTTCCTCTGCCTCCCCGACGCTCTGCCTCCGCCTCGTGAGCCCCTGCGCGTGCCGCCGCAGCCCCGCCCGCCATGGTCGCCATCTTCTCCTCCTCCTCAGTCCTCCACGCTGCCTTCGCTGCGAGATGGAGCAGCGTGGCCGCCGTGCGCGCGGATGGGGACGGGGGCGCGATTCGTGGCGCTGACGTTGCGTCTCATCCGTGGCGGCGGCCGTGGCCGTGGCTGCGCCTGCACACCCGCGAGCAGAAGTGGCGGCCCAAGCGGCGCCCGCACCCCAGGAACGCACGGCGGCTGCCGCCACCCTGGACGTCGCGACCTTCCTCCCTCGTCGTCCGGTAGCGCCAGGCCCTCCCACCCACGGCTACGCGGCGAGGCCCGCCCACCGAGGCGGCGCGGCAAGGCCCGCCCACCCGCGGTGGCGCGGCAAGGCCCGTCCACGCGCTGCTCGAGCTCAAGGCCGCCACCGGACTGGCTCAACCTCGCCGCTGCTACCTCCCTCCTCCCCCTTCCGCCTGTGCATCAGGTAGCGGGAGCTCGTTGGCGGTGAGCAGCGCCGGGGACGGGTTCATGCCCACCATCCAGAACTCGGGCGCGCGGCGTGGGACAGCGAGGACCTCTGCCGCAGTGGTAACGAACATCTCGACCGTCGCGAGCCCCTCCAGCAGCGCCGCACGCTCCTCCTTTGCAACCCTCAGCGGCGGTGCCGTGCGAGGCGAAGCGCTGGTCGCTCGCCCGCGGTGCCCACGGAGGCGTGTGCACGCGAGGCGGAGCGCTGGTAGCTCCACTGTGGCGGCGCGCGAGGCCAAGCGCCGGCCACTCGCCTGTGGCGGCTCGCGCGCGAGGCGGAGCGCTGGTCGCTCGTTTGTGGCGGCTCATGCGCCAGGCGGAGCGCCGGCCACTCGCCCACGATGGCTCGTGATTGAGGCGGAGGAGCAGAGGACAGGGCCTCGCCGGCCGCACACCCGCGAGCAGAGGTGGCAGCCCAAGCGGCGCGCCGCCGCCCACTCCTCTCTCCTTCCTCTTTCCCTCCTCCCCTATTCCTCTCCGCCGCCGCGAGCTCTACGCGGAGCCAGACCGTCGCTGGCGTGGGGAGGGTAGGCGTCGCAGTCGCCGTCCCGTGGAGTCCGCGCGCAGGTGGGAAAGAGGCGGAGCTAGGCCGTCGCTGGTGTGGGGAGGATGGGGAAGTGAGGCACAGGTTTTTTGAGAGGGATTTTTTTTTGCAAAAATGTAGGCTGACGTGGCTGCCTTTGGACCGATAGTGCGCCGCGATGAAAGTTCAGGTACCTGGATAGTCACTTTGAAAGTTCCGGTCCCTACATGGGAAGTGCCGATAGTTCAGGTACCTCCCATGCAATTTACTCATATCGTAATATGGCACCTACTAGCGCATGCTTCTTCTGTGGCATGCATGACTCCTGGAGGCATTCTTTGATTGAGTGTAATGTGGCACGCTACATTTGGGCGCTTGAACAAGATCATATTCTATAGGCCATCATCAGCCAGATAGAAGAGACAGAAGCCAAAGCTTGGCTAGCGGCGATCTTCAAGAATCTTTCTTCGGAGGATTCGGTAAGAGTTTCGATTGTGTTCTGGGCTATCTGGTATGCTCGTTGCAAAGCAATTCACAATCATGAGTTCCAGAGCCCGCTGTTAACACATAATTTTATTGGGAGGTTTATTAATGATCTCAGGGATGAGAAGCCAAGGAACACACCGGAA
>CM041644.1:27361255-27391035 GCA_023333625.1 Bothriochloa decipiens
TCCACTGGTCACCATAGGGGGACATGACGGCGTCCTTGTAGCCTCTGCTGAAGGTCTTGGAGGCCACGGTGAGCGGGCGAGAAGCGAAGTTGGCGTCCTGGTTCTTGAGCACCTCCAGCGCTATCTTGGGGCAGGCGATGGGGATGACGTGGACGCCGACCAGTTTGATGCAGGCGATGTCGGTCCCCATGTACTTCATGATCTGATGGATCCACCGGAACGCCGGCTTGTCGCTGACCATCATCTCCGGCAGGTTGCCGACGACGGGCCACGGCACAGGCCCCGGCGGGAGCGGAGGCGTCCATGTGCTCTTTCTCCGCCACGGCCTCTGGGTTTTGACGAGACACAAGAACAACACTAGGACTAATAGGACATGGGAGGTCAAGGAGGAGGAGGACGAAGGGGGCAAGAAGTCAGCTGCCGCCGCCTCTAATTCCATGATCATTTTGCTTGCAGAGAGGAAACCATGCAGCAGGACTGATCGACGAAGAACTCTTTAATTATTAGCTTACCAAGGATATCAAAATGGGTTCAGCTGCATACGTGTTGCTGCCCGAACCTGTGGCTACTTATGGTGGTAGAACGCTTTATCAGCTGCGACAAAACTAGGTGGGTTCTTATGCAGTACAAGTGTACAACTGGAGGAGATAATCAACATGTCATAATAACACACATGTGAAACACATGTACGATGTGTGTACGCGCACAACATGTGTGGACTGAACTGAGCCACTGGTCATCCGTCGCATTTATCGAAAAATCATTTCTGCCTATATATCATGCATTTCAGACATCAAAAAACATTACACAGAAGGCACATGCCACAAGCTAGTGCAGTAGGCCACAGTAGTGTTGTCATCGATTGTAGCCTTCGTCCGGAAGACTGGGACATGTGTGGCAGCTGGGTCGAGGTTGCCACTTGCTAGTTTCCACGAGAGTATCACTACCTGTACGTGTCTCCCACAACATACGGCTACCCATCCATATATGGAAATTAATTTCAATTTCTAAAGGTGGACAATCCCAACCGTGACTTCTCTGAAATCATTCGATCCTTAGAATTGAATTTACTGTATTTTAGACACATACTCCCTCTATTTTAAATTATAAGTGTTATTCTAAAAATCTTTGAAAGTCAAAGCATCTCAAGTTGACCAAAATGATACAGAAAAATACAAAAATTTATGACATCAAGTAGGTATATTATAAAAATATATTTAACGAAGAATCTAAGAATACTCAGTTGTCATTCTAAATATTATTATCTTATCATATAAATTTGGTCAAACTTGAGATGCTTTGACTCTTTAAGATTTTGGTATATGACTTACAATTTAGGAGAGTCAGTATTTGAGATAGGCTATACAATATTCTGTAACTTTACTTAAAATGCAGATTACAAACATACTAACCTAGTATGGTGATCTATAGAATCCATTTCTCATCTCCCACCCTCTGAAATTGAAATAGGCGTATTTGAGAACTTTAAAAAGTTATGATAGAATCTCAAATTTCAAGCCAAATAGCATAATTTATTAAGTAAAATCCAATTCCTCTTAAATGTAGGGATTCAAACGGACCCAAAATTTGTAAATCAAGCCCAGATATAACAAAAACATTAAAAACAGAAGGCCACCAGCTAACCCAACAGATTTTGTGCAAAATACTCACAATTGCGGCCTCATGCATTGATTTCATGCTAGCCACACCTCAAGAGTCATTTGCTGCTAAGTAACTCATACATTCCTTTTGTATTTACTTTACCAAATATTATATTGAGTATTTTACACTTAAGAAACTGAAAATTCAAAAATCTATGGTGTATCATTCAAAAAAATAAAAAAATGAATTTCAAAAATTATAAACTTAAAATATAATTTTGAACCCTAATCGAGTTCAAATGAAAAAAGTAACCAACTAAAAAATTACCGATCTCCTCTGGTGCTACATCTTTGGTTTGGATTGTTTCTCTATTCGAGGTTATTTGAAGAATTTATAAGATTAACTTTTAAATTATGAAAACTTAAAACACAAAATTTTGGACCATATATGATTTCAAATGATAAAATCATCAACTACGAATTTGTAGAGCACTTCCATTACTACAACTCTTATACAAAGTATGTCTTCACCTAACTTGATGTAAAAAAATATTAATTTACCGTGTTCCACATATTTTTAGAGGTGGACCAAATGGCCATGTGTCTTTAGAAATCTATTCCAGATTCAGCTACAAAGCCTAGCTATTTGTAAAAAAAATGTCTTTTTAAAGGAAGTTTCACTTTCTAACCGTCTCTAAATTTGAGGGTATTTCCAGAGACGGTTAGGATTTTGAGCCACCTAAACGATTTCTAGAGACGTTGTACTTCAGAAATTAAACTAGTTTTATAGGAAATTCTTGATAGATCCACTTATGAAAAAAATTCAAACGTTTCTAAATAATCATTCTAGTAGTGTAAGTCCACTAGGGATGGAATCAGGTCGATTAATGCTCATAGAATCGAATTCGGGTTACACTTTCCAAAATATTTTAATTCAAATTTGAATACAATTACATATATTATCAGATCCAAATACAAACAGATCTCTTCCTCTCCTCTCATTGTTTCTCTAGACCTGTTCTACTACTGCAAGTGGTTTTTAGACATGGTCAAATTAGTTTTTCTAGGGTTGTTTTAGGAACTGGTACTATGGCCCAGTCAAATTAATTTTTATAGATTGTTTTAGAAACTGATAATATGCCATCAATTGTAAAAACAGTTCATTCCAAGAGGCGGTGACCATCCTTATTTTTATGGACAGTCACGTGATTACCGCTTCTGAACATACATATATCACTTGGGGTGGTTGCGCTAATATAAGAAAACACCTCCAGAAAATGCATCTCTGGTTCGGCTAGCGTACTAACATGCTCGTTTGCGGGCACATAGTGAATAAAAAAAACTCGACCCACGGGGTTAAGACATCCCCGTGACATTGTGTTTAAGAAGAAGATCTTCTCACGCAGGTCGAGAAAACCCCCGAACCTCTACCACATCCATACACAGCGGCACCGTAGCTCACGTGAGACTGGGCTGTGCTTTGGCATGGGGCGGACGAGGGGATTTTTTCACCTCCGGTAGGGCGGGCAAACGCACCCGCGAGCGCTCAAAAATAAATATATAAATTCCTCACAGCAAGTGCTCCCGCGTGGGTTCGAACCCAGCACTCCACTACCAGGAGGGTAAGACAGCCCTATGGCATTATGCTTAAGAAGAAGACCTTCTCACGCAGGTCGAGAAAACCCCCGAACCTCTACCACATCCATACACAGTGGCACCGTAGCTCACGTGAGACTGGGCTGTGCTTTGGCATGGGGCAGACGAGAGGATTTTTTCACCTCCGGTAGGGCGGACAAATGCACCCGCGAGCGCTCGAAAATAAATATATAAATTTTTCTACAGTGAGTGCTCCCGCGGGGGTTCGAACCCAGCACTCCACTACCACGAGGGTGCCAACCAAACACCCTGACCATCTGGTTGGTGGACTTGGTGGCTGGGCACATAGTGAATAAAAAAAAGTTTGCGGGCACAAGCCATCCCGCCATTGATGCACCCAGCTAGCTTGCCACATCGCCCGTGCCCATGCCACCACGCCAACAGTGTGGTGTGCTGCACAGTGCCATGTTGCGGCTATCTAGCCTAGCTCATCGTTGTTGCACCGTCCTGTCGTGCCACACTGACCCGCACCCTATTATCATCCTCGACCACCTGGCATACTCCTCGCCGTCGCCGCGGTGCGGCTCTAGCCCACAGGTGCTAAGGTGCCACCGTGGCAGCCAGTTGATGTTGTGGAGAGTTCGAAGTTATAAGTTGGGTTTGGTTTTGATAATTTTATAAAAATTAATGAACTAATGCTTTCAATGAGTTGAGATTGAGTTAGAGTCTACATCAAGATGGTAATAAAGGTGGGGAGATGGATGAGAGGATGATATGGCACACTTGGTGTTGGGTGAAGATTTTCACTCAATGTTGGGTGATGAAATCACACAAATATAAGTGGGATGATGGAATCACACAAGTGAATAAGTGATGAAAACAATATGCAGATAGTAATTATATTTCATTCTGTCCTAAATGTTTATATCCCAGGGGGTATTTATAGTCCCCCCAGCTTCGCCATTCAAGGAATATTACAAAACTAGTCATGGCACCTTCTATACATTGAGCTAGAAAGCATATCGGTGAAGTGGTGAAACACACTTCGCCCCTTTACTTTTGTCTCCTTAAGCAACTTTGGACTTGATCATGATTTCCTGATTTAGCTGACAACCTCATTGATCCTTTGTGCGAAGCCGCTATATCAGCTTCGCTGGTCGACAGAAGTTTAGCAAAGTCATCTTCGCCAGATAACCTGAAACATGTGAAAACATATATGCGAAGTTTGAAATAGTCACAGCGAAGTGTCCACGTCATCTTCGCCGAATATTGAGTTGTCTCAAATATTTATAACTAAAAGTTTATCCTTGACTCCAAAGTTTGTGATGGAAATTTGTTTATCAAAGTTGTTCCCCAACAGCAGCCCCTCGCGGGCGAAGGCCTACTCCAAAGGTCTGAATCCCATGAAGTTTTTATGAAACTTTGCCTAACAAACACCGTCCAAACTTTGGAATTGGCCTGTTTAAATTTTTAATCCAACGGCTAGCTTTGACTATTTGACTAGACTCATCTATAAATAGCGATGCCTCCCCTCTGGAGCCATCGTTTTTAGAGGAGGGGAAGCTCTGCCAAAATTTTTCTTGAGTTAGAAAGTTTGTGATAGTTTTTCTTTACATCTGGTGTTTTGGGCTTGTTTTCCTCTGGCTGCACTAGCGGATTTTGTTTGACGACTTCGTTCGAGATGTCTTCTGAAGATTTGCAAGATCGGATTCGGTCCCAGGAGAGTGACAAAGTTGATGAGGATAAGTCTCATCCGGATTCAGATGATGAAAACTTGGAAAATGTTGATGCTTCGGTTGAGGTTTTAGTTAGGGATGACGAGGGTTATACGTTGACCTTCGGCAATAGTCTGTTTGATAAGAGCTGCCTTGATGAAATGGTAAGGCTGTGAGTTCTTGATCGTGACCTCGTCAGGATTCCCGATGCTGATGAAACTAACCCTCAAACTCATCCTGATGAGTGTATTGTTTATCGTGACCTTTTTACTGCTAGGCTTTGATTTCCATGCCGAGATTTTCTTGAAGATGTGTTAAAGGCCTTCAACATACAGCTGCATCATTTGACACCTAACGGAGTGGTTAGGTTGTCACAATTCATTTGGGCTGTAAGATCTTTAGAAGCCAATGACAATATTGTTGCTTTTTGCGAGCTGTTTGAGATGCACACTCAGTATAAGACATTTATGCTTGATGGGTGCTTGATTACTAAGCATTTTGCTTGCTGCAGTTTTAAGACAGCTCGTAATGCTGCTCAGATTTCTCCTGCGACAAAGAACAAGTGGGGAGTTGGTGATTGGTCCAGGTACTGGTTTTATCATAAGGTGCTAATGGTTGAAGAAAGGGATCCTGTTACAAAGAGGATGGTGAAAAAGTATCCTTTGGCTGCGAAAATGGTTATTAAAAGATTTGTGTGTACTCCTTCCTTTCCTCCTACTATGATTTCCAAGACTGCAGTGAAGGCCTTCAAGGCTACAGCTTCGCTGCAATGCGCCTGTGATATTGCTGAAGAGTATGCTGCAGCTAGAATTTGGCCGTTGAAGAAAGGATGGACCTTCTCGCGCTTCTTTCCTAAGCAAATTCGTGGCATCAACTACAAGTTTCCTGACAATAATTTTTGTCGCCCGAGGACATTTGCTTCGGATGAAGAATTTGTGAAGTCTGTCGAAAATAGGGCAGATGATTTACTTGGTAAATATGTGAAGAGCGAGAAGGATAATATAGATAAAATTATTGGTTTGGAGTATATGCGCTTGAACAGGGTTTTCGAGGTTGCTAAGGTTGAATATCATGAGAGACCTCCTCCTGCTTACAGCTGTGAAAAGAAGCAAGGCCGAAAGAGAGAGACTGCTGCTCAGGCGAAAGGAAAGCGTAAGGCTGTTGAAGTTGCATCTAAGGTTGTTGCGAAGAAGATCAAGAAGAATAATAGTCCTGCTATTCTTCTTGATAGTGAAGAACTTGACGCTATTCTTGATCAGACTTTGAATATTGAAGGGAATATTGTTTCTGATGTCAGTGCTAGTGGCGAAGGTGGTGTTGAGGCTGTCAGAGCTGATGGTGATGGTGACGATGTCGGTTTTCCTGTCTCTCAAGATGTTGAGGATGAGGTGAGAAAATTTTTTATGACTTTCTCTTCTAGTGGTTTGGCTCCATTATTACTTACTCCACTTAACAAAAACTTACAGAGTTTACAAGCTCGTGGTGCTTCTACCGATGGTTTAGGCGAAGTTGGTGTGGGAGTTAACTTGGTCTCTGAGAGAGAGACTCAAGTTAGTGATTTCAAAAAGCTACTGGGTCAACTTCGCCAAATTTTGGCTCTGATGTTCCTGTCGTTGGATCTCATGATGAGAATGTTGACACTGGGAAGACTACTTCGCTTGAAGACCCTGCAACAGTTGGGGTTGGCGATGGTGGTGTTCCGAATGTGGTGAGAAAAGCTGGCGGCTCTAGAGTTTATTCTCTTAATCTTGAGGAGAGTGACGACGAAGTTTTTGATGATGTGGTTAATGAAGAAAGGTTGGTGCACTTGCCGAGCTCCACTATTCATGTTGAAACTAGCCAGAAGGTTGATTGTAGTTTGGGAGAGCGCATTTCTACTGGTGAGTATTGTGCCTTCTTGTTTCCTTTTTACTTGAATTGTCTTCTTTTGCTAATTCTTGATTTCTATTTTTGCAGAAACTATGTTTCCTCATGCACCATCTTCTCCCCAGAAGAATGTTGATTTTGGCAAGATGAAGAATGTTCAGCAAGATCCTGCAACTCCTGTTGCCCCTGCTATTGATGGAGGGGAAATTTTTGATGCGCTAAGGCGGGGCTTAGAGTTTTGCTAAGAGAAAAGTTTAGGTCTTGATTGTTTCAAGTTTACAAGTATTGGGGCTGATAAACTTTGGATGATGCATCGCACTTCTGAGGTTCAGCTATCAAAGTGTATAGATGAGGCTTTCACTGTCTCGGATGCGGAGCTTGAGATATCAAAGAAGCCTTTGCTCGAAGTTGCTGATGCTGGCTTGTCTATGATGTACAAAGGCTCTATCTTGATGACAGGGTTGCGAATGGGTTTAGAAGAGATGGAGAAAAATTTTGCTCTTCGCGAAAGTGACTATCAAGTTGAGAATGAAAATCCGAAGAAGCAACTTGCCATGAAAGAAAAGGAAAGAGCTAATGCTGTAGATGCTCATAATGTTTTGGAGGGAAGACTTATCAGTGCTCTTGCTTGAGTTGAAGAAAGATAGGATGATCTCAAGAAGGTTATGGAGGATAACAAAAAGTTGAAGGAAGGCATGAGGCGTATTGAAAAAAGTTGCGGGAGCAAGACAAGTCTTTCTTCGACAATTGCAATCGAATCTGGGAATTTTGTTTTAAATGTTATGATAAGTTTGGAGCTCGCCCTGAGAAAAAATGTTGGGAGCTTGGTGATCATGATAGCTTCTTCAGTTGGCTTTGTCGTCAATACAAAGATTTGTCCTGAGTTACCGAGACCACAGTTGATATTGGGGTATATTACTCTGCTCGTGCTTTGTTTCATTTGATAAAATAGAGTCAAGATCCTTTGTTTGCGCAACTTTATGATGCCAACTATAAGTTTTCTTCTGTGAATGAACTTACCAATGTGACGAAGGCTACACAAATATTGTGCAACAAGTATCTTGAGCAGTATTGGAGGTCAGGTGGTCAGGCCCATTGCTTTATAAACTAGAGAGAAATTACAGAGGGTAAATTTTACACCTAATTGTTTTTGTTTTCTCTTGTGTTTCGTATCTGACTTTTCTCTCTTTTTATGTTAGCAAATTGCAAAGGAGGCGGAGGCTGCCCGGAGGGAGGCGGAGGAAGCCACAAAGAGGGAGGCCGATGCTAGAGGTCAAAGCGGTGCCGGAACTAGCAATGTTAGTGGTGGCCAGCCATAGGCTTTAGTTATCTTTTTCTTTTGTGAGATGAGAGGGTTTCAAGATACAATGATTCACGGTTATTGTCTTTGTAAGATGTGTACTTGAAAGTTGTTTGACTATTTGTCCATCCTGCGTAGGTTCCTCATGCTGATCCTGTGTAGGATGTCGAAGATGCTATCCCGCTGCTAATGTGTAAAGATAACTTCGTTTTCGAGCCTAGCGAGTTCTATAATTTTCTTGCGAAGTATGATGGTTATGATGTCGATGATTTTCTTGCTCGTAGTTTTGCTCTTGTTATTTTAAACTTAAACTTTTTTGGTGATTCTATCTTACAAATCTTTTATAGATGTGAATAAACGATACCGTAATATCAGGCCTCCCAATTGCTGAGTTTTTGATTTCACAGACTTTGCACAGGTAAAAATTTGACGTGTGAAGTTTACTTTTCTTCTGTGGTTGGACTCTTGTTTTCTAACTTCTTCTTCTTATAGTCATCTGAGTCAAGTACTTCGCCGGCTAATGTTTGTGAGGACTATTTATGCCGTGAAGTGGACGAAATTATTAACGAAGTTGTGAGCGACATACTTGGTGATGCTGCCAAAGTAGTTAGTTCTCAAGATGACTAATTTTGTAGACACATTTTTGTAATTGGGTAAGTTGTATTGCAAGACATCTTATTGTACTATGAAGTGTGTGAGTTTACCTTTGCATGTAAATGAGTATTGCATAATCGATTTGAATTTTATCATCTTTCTTTAAAGATCCTGCTTTTTGTTTGAGGATAATTGTCTGTGCTTTGCTTAAGGACTGGTAATACTTTGCTTTGACGAGACCGATTTAAAGAATTTAATAAATTTTGAAACGCCGTTCCTTCTTTTTGTTCGAAGTATACCCGTATACTTCGCTTGGAGATTGAAAATATTTTCTTTTTAGTGGAAAAGTTCGAAAAATTTGCCTTAGCGAATTTTAAAACACCATCCCTTCTTTTTTGTTTGAAGCAGACGCGTACGCTTCGCTTAGAAGCTGAAAACACTTTCATCTTAGTGAAATGAAGTCAAAAAATTTGCCTTAGCAAATTTTGAAATGCCATCCCTTCTTTTTCACACGAAGTGGACGCGTATGCTTCCTTAGAAGCTAAAAACATTTTCACCTTAGTGAAATGAAGTCAAAAAATTTGCCTTAGCAAGTTTTGAAACGCTGTCTCGCGAAGTGGACGCGTACGCTTCCTTAGAAGCTGAAAACATTTTCACCTTATTGAAATGAAGTCAAAAAATTTGCCTTAGACTTATTTGAGTTGGATAAGTTAGCATTTTTTAGATTTAATAAAATATTGATGCTAACTTAATTTTGCAAAATTTGTGCCGATATGGGAGTATATGTTTGATATACTCTTTGGCATTTTGTACTTCAATGTGGAGACATATCTCTGGGGAAACTACTTTCTCATTTATATTCTATGAGATTTACTAAGAGACTGCCTCGTTAAAAAAACCACTCACCCTATGAAGGGTTTCCCCGGAGTGAAAAAAGAGTGCAGCTCGATTACATTTTGAATTGTAAAGTTGCTTGGAATGAAACTTCTACTTCTACTTTACAGAAAGTAAAACTACTCTTCTAGTTTGGCTATGGGTAATATTTACGAAGTGCTTCTATATTTCAAGTGTGACTGAGTTCTTCACCTTTCAGATTTGCTAGGTGATATGCACCTTCTTTATTTGTTCTTGTGATGATGAAAGGCCCTTCCCACTTTTGTTGGAATTTTCCCACTGTGTCTTTATCTTTTTTTCTTTTGAGGACAAAATCTCCTGGTGCTAACTCTCTTGACTTGACTTTCTTGTTGTACCACTTCTTTGTTTCAAGTTGGTACTTCTTGATATTTTCAAGTGCTTTGTTTCTTTCTTCTTTGAGCAAATCTTTGCTTGTTGCTTGGTCTTCTTCTGTGATCATTTGAATATTCGTTCTTGGACCTTCATATTTTATTTCTTCGGGAGTCATTGCTTCATCTCCGTAAAGTAACTTGAATGGAGAAAAATCTGTTGGCCTCGGTTTTGAAGTGTTGTGAGACAAGATTACTCTTGGTAATTCGTTGACCCATTTTCCTTTTTTCAGGTCTGTTAAGCACTTTGAAATTCTAGTGAAAATTATCCCGTTTGCTCTTTCGACTGCTCCATTAGACTGTGGGTGTCTAACTGATGCGAAGCAAAGTTTGATTCCCATTGACTGACAATATTCCCTGAAGTCTTTGCAATCGAATTGCATTCCATTATCTACTGTGATGTGTCTTGGGACTCCAAATCTGCATATGATGTTTTGCCATAGGAATTTTTTCATTGTGTGAGAGGACATGTTGGTGATTGGCTTTGCTTCAATCCACTTGGTGAAATATTCAACTGCAACTATTGCGTATTGGTAATTGCCTTGAGTCGGAGGTAACTTTCCAACTATGTCGATTCCCCATCTTGCTAGTGGCCAAGTTGGTTCAATTGGTTGTAGGTTTGTTCCTGGTGCATTGACTTTAGTTCCTGCCATTTGACAATTGTGACAAGTCCAAATGATTTCTTTGCTATCACTTTGGGCAGTTGGCCAGAAAAACCCTTGTCTGAAAGCTTTCCCAACTATTGATCTAGCCCCAGCGTGACATCCACAGATTCCCTCATGTATTTCTTTCAACAAGTTTTTCCCATCTTCTTTTGAGATGCACTTTAGTAGTGTTTGGCAAACTCCTTCCTTGTATAGTTCTTCGTTGATGATTTTGTAACTTCTGGTCTTTTGCTTCATTCTTATTTCATCAACTTCATTTTCTGGCTCGTAAAATCCTTTGAGGAATGCCATAATTGGAGCTCTCTAGTCTTTGCTTTCTATGATGTGTACTTCTTTCAATTGTTCAACTTTTGTTTTTGTTGAGGCTTCGGTGATAGTTTGGAAGAATACTTCTGGTGGTAACTCTAACTTTTGGGTGGCGGCTTTTGCAATTTCGTCTGCATCTGTGTTATCATTTCTTGAAATACTTTTCACTGTGAATCCAGCGAAATGTTTTTCTTGATCCCTCAATAGTTGGAGATACTTTACTAGTTCTGGATCTCTTGCTTTGTAATTTTTCTCTATATGCCCAGCCACAACTTGAGAATCTATCTTGATTATTAGCTTTTGAATTCCCATTGCTCTTGCTTTGTGAAGTCCCAACAATAGTGCCTCATATTCTGCAATATTGTTGGTGCATTGAAAGTCTAGTCTTGCTGCGTATTTGAGTTTGATTCCAGAAGGTGAGTTTATAATTGCTGTTGCTCCTGCGCCGGCGAAGCCCCAAGTGCCGTCACAATAGATTATCCTTTCTGGTTGCTCCATTCTTTCTTAATTGTACTTTGAAGGTGTCCAATCTGCTACGAAGTCAGCCAACACTTGAGATTTGATTGCTGTTCTTTTCTCAAATTTGATGAAGTATGGAGACAATTCTGTAGCCCATTTTCCCAATCTCCTTGAGGACTTGCAGCCTTGTAGCACTTCTTTGAGGGGTTGATTTGTTGGCACTCTTATTTTGTGTGCTTAGAAGTAGTGTTTTAACTTTCTGGATGCCATAAGTACTGCATATGCAATTTTCTCGATTTCTGAATAAAAATTTTTTGATCCAGACAATGCTTCGGATGCGAAGTATACTAGAACTTGTCTTGTTGAGTACTCATTTTCTTCTTTTTGTATCAGTACTGCACTGACTGTACTTTCGTTTGTTGATACATATAATAGCAAATCTGCCGTTGGGTCAGGTGTTGCCAAAGTTGTGGGGTTAGATAGATGCTTCTTTATTTCTTCAAAAGCTTCTTGTTGTGCTTGACCCCAGTTGAATTTTTCATTTTTCCCTTTTAGTGCTTGAAATATTAGGAGGCTTCACTCAGCTGATTTGGATATGAATCTGTTTAGCGAAGCTAATCTTCCTGTTAGCTTTTGGATGTCCTTGATGTTTCTTGGCACTTGCATGTTCAGTATTGCCTTCACCTTCTCTGCATTTGGGTCAATTCCTTTTGCGGACATGATGCACCCCAAAATTTTGCCTGTTTGAATTCCAAATGTGCATTTTCTGGGTTCAACTTTAGATTTGCTTTTCTGAGGCTTGAGAAGGTTTCTTGTAAGTCTTCGACATGGTCTTCTCTTTTCTTGCTCTTGACTACCAAGTCATCAACATACGCAAGCAAATTTCTTGGTATTTGATCTTTGAGGACTGTGGATGTCATTCTGATGAAGGTTGTTCCTGCATTACGAAGCCCCTCGACCATTCTTTGGAAATAGTAAGTTCCAAATGGTGTGATGAAACTTGTGTATTCTTCATCTTCATTTTTCATCCAAATTTGATGGTAGCCTGAAAAGCAATCGAGGAAACTGAGCATTTCACTCCCTGCTGCTTGGTCTACTAGAGTATCTTTTCTTGGTAGAGGGAAATTGTCTTTTGGACATGCTTTATTGAGATCTATGAAGTCTATACATATTCTTTACTTTTTGTTTTTCTTCTACACCATGACTATGGTTGCAAGCCAAGTTGTGAATTGAACTTCTCTTATGACTTTTGCATCTAACAATCTTTGGACTTTGGCTTTTGCAGCTTATATTCTGTCTTCCGACAACTTTCTGAGTTTTTGCTTTTTCGGCCTAAAGTTTGGGTCGATGTTTAACTTGTGTTCTATGACATCCCTGCTTACTGCTCCTAAGTCCTGTGCAGACCAGGCGAAGATATCCTTGTTACTTCGCAGGACTTGTATTATCTTTTCTTATTCTTCTTTTGATAGATTTGTGCCGACGATAACTTGTCTTTCTGGCACCATTGGGTCGATTGGTACTTTCTTTGTGTCTTCGCAAGGCTTCGCTTTTTCTTGTGTCTTCATGTTTTCAGTTTCAAGCTCATCATCTTCTTCTTCTTCTTGTATCACGTGGATATTTTTGAAAGCTAGGCTTGCATCTCTTTCTATGTTTCTTTCCTCTGTTTGATCACCAAAGACGGTTATGATGCCATTGACTGCTGGCATCCTTATGCATAAGTATGGGTAGCTTACTATGGCTTCAAAAGCATTTAAACTTCCTCTTCCAAAGATTGCATTGTATTGGCTATGCATTTCAACAACATCAAATGCTATTTGCTCTGTTCTCGCATTGTTCACTGTTTCGAATGAGACTGGCAAGACCATTCTGCCGACAGAGTTTATTTTCTTTCCGCCGAAGCCAACTAATGAGTGCTCGGCCCTTCCCAAGATTTTTCTGTCAATTTGCATTGCATCTAGAGTTCTTGTGAATATGATATCTGTTGAGCTGCCACCATCTATTAGAATTTTTGATACTGCCCAACCTTCAATGTTTGCTTCTATGACCATTGCGTCCATATGAGGGTAATCTTTGAGCTTGAGAGCTTGTTCTGAGAATGTGATTGGCATGTGGGACCATCTTTTTTTCTTGAATGGACCTTCGACTACTATGGAATTTAGTCTTCTGAAATAATTTCTTCTTTCATTTCTTGTATCAAGTTCCATGCTGTTTCCTCCGAAGATTGTCATAATTCTGCCTTTGCTTGGGATGATTGCATTCCCATTGCTTATTGACGCTTCGGGCATGTTGTTGTTGTGTTGAATTTGTGATTGCTATTTGCTATTGAACTTTCAGGGTGGAAACTTTGTTGCTGACTTGGGCCCCATTGATTTTGCGGACATGCTGCTAGCAGCTGGTAATTGTAGATTGGCGTAGGTGGTGGCAACATGTGCTGAGGGTAAGTTATTGGCAAGTAACTTGTTCTTTGGGGAGATAGATGATTGACAACTTTCAGCTGCGAAGTTGCTCTATTCTCTGCATGCATTTCTTCAATGCTTTTTTTACTCTTGGGCACATCTTTGATGTGTGACCAGCCCCTTTGCCATGTATGATACAGTACATTTCTTCGGGCCTCAAAATTTTCCTTTCGTAGTTTCTGCTTTGATTGTTGTATTTTGCCCTTTACTGGAAGTTTTCCTTGTAACTTCTGTTGTTTTAAAATTTTCTTTGACTATTTGATCTTGGACCTTGACTGGCAGCTTCGCTCATGTTGCTGATGTGATTTATCCTCTGAAGTGGTCTTCGCTCAGTGTTTATTCTTGAGTGTTGGGAATTGCTATTTGATCTTGACATGTTTTTTTCACTATTTTCTTCTTCTATTCTTTTCCTGTAGTCTTCGTTGGATTCACAGTATTTTCTCATTTCTTAACTTTTCCACTGTGGTTGGTCTTTCCCTTTTGAAGTGGGAGGAAAGTTGGCCTGCCTGCAGTCCTTTGATTGCTGCAATGATGACAACTTCATCTGGTATGTTTAGGATTTGAGCTTTTGCTTGTACAAATCTTTTGTAATACTGACTCAGTGGTTCCTTTGGTTGCTGCTTGATGTTGAAAAGATCATCGCTCGTGAGCTCAACTCTTTGTAGGCCTTGGAAATCTAAGAGCAGGGTTGTGCGAAGTTGATCCCAAGATTTGATTGACCCTGGTTTTAGGAAAGAGTACCAATGCTGTGCTGGTCCTCTTACTGATATGATGAGCAACTTCGCTAGAGTGTTTGCATCTCCCCCACTTGATGTAACTACTGCTTCAAAGCTTATGAGAAATTGTCTTGGGTCAGACATGCCATTGTAAGTTGGGATGATGTTGAGTTTGAATCCTGTTGGCCACTTTGCTAGCTGAATGTCGATTGACAGAGGTGACTCTGTGTTAATTATTGCTATTTGGCTTTGGTTGTCTTTGCTGTTGGTATTTTTGCTTGCTGAGTTTGGGTTTTGGATCATGACTTCGCATTCATTTTCTATCTCTTCGTTGAGCTTTCTTATTTCTGCTTCTGCTTCCGCAATTCTTTATTTTAGGGACTTTTCCCTTGTCTTCGCTCTTGCTTCTTCTAGCTGTTTTTTCTTGACAGCAAGTTGATCCTCGAGTTTCTTGAGTCTTCTTTCATTGTTCTGAGTTTCTTCTTCTCCTTAAACACGTCTGGTTTCAGTTTCTGTTGCATCTTCTATAGTTGGATCTTGTACGCCGTTGTTGTCTACCGTAACTGTCCTTTTACTGGGTCTTCTCATTTTGGTGGTTGTGGGTGTCTTCGATCACACAAACGGTCGGCGCCAGATGTTGGGTGAAGATTTTCACTCAATGTTGGGTGATGAAATCACACAAATATAAGTGGGATGATGGAATCACACAAGTGAATAAGTGGTGAAAACAATATGCAGATCGTAATTATATTTCATTCTATCTTAAATGTTTACATCCCAGGGGGTATTTATAGTCCCCCCTAGCTTCGCCATTCAAGGAATATTACAAAACTAGTCATGGCACCTTCTATACATTGAGCTAGAAAGCATATCGGTGAAGTGGTGAAACACACTTCGCCCCTTTCCTTTTGTCTCCTTAAGCAACTTTAGACTTGATCATGATTTCCCGATTTAGCTGACAACCTCGTTGATCCTTTGTGCGAAGCCGCTATATTAGCTTCGCTGGTCGAGAGGAGTTTAGCGAAGTCATCTTCGCCAGATAACCTGAAACATGTGAAAATATATATGCGAAGTTTGAAATAGTCACAGCGAAGTGTCCATGTCATCTTCGCCGAATATTGAGTTGTCTCAAATATTTATAACGAAAAGTTTGTCCTTGACTCCAAAGTTTGTGATGGAAATTTGTTTGTCAAAGTTGCTTCCCAACACTTGGAGAGAAGAAGAGGAGATGAAAACAAGCCTGAAGTCAAAAGTATATCCCAGGATTTTATTCTGCCAGATAAGATGCAATAGAGTATATGGTCGAGTTTAAGATAGATATTCGTACTATGAAAAGAATATAACTCTAATACAAAATAATTTTTTAGTGCACTGGTACCACTAGGTTCAGACTAACTTTGCAGATACATTGAAACTGATGATGCAGTGAGTTAAAGTAAAAATGTTTTTATATAGCTAACCTAATGCCTTATCCATCTTAATTTGGACATCCATGGTACTATATATTGTACCAATGTCGCAACAATATTAATTATTGTACACCCATGGTGCTATATATTGTAGCAATGTCGCAATAATATTAATTATTACGCGAAGTGTGAAACTAAACATTTCCACTCCACCCATCAAAGAGAATTTGATGTATTCGCTTTTTCTAAGCCAAGTTATCTTAATTGCGATTACATAGTATAAAGTATACACTCACAACGTACATATTCACCCCTATGAACGCACTCATACAAACCCTCCCCATATCATTTTTGAAGACCGGACCAACAAATCATCGAGACTGATGAAGTTACCATAGGCGCCTCATTGTCAACGGGAAGATTGCATACCGCTGAAACTACAACTCCTTTAAATCCTAGAATATCCACTACTACATGAATTGTTTATGGTAGCGGGCAATTTCGATTTCACAAAGTGGGCAAGGGCGTCCGCCAGCGACGCAACACTATCGTAAATAGAAGAATTCCCAAAAAGGACACCGTGTCTGCTGTAGTTAATGGATTTTACCGCAACGGGCACCCAAGGAAGCTCGCTGCGGTAAATAGTTCCAAAAAAAAGAAACCCTAATCCAAGCCTGGTTGCCATGGATCTGGGCTGTTGGGAATATGCCCTAGAGGTAATCATAGAGATGATGATATTCCGTTTGTATCTATGACATGCATTAAGTGTTATTTGAATATTCATTATAGACAACTTGTATTGATTGGAAATTAAGTGAATTGTTTGTGGAACTCTTTACTTAAATGATTATTCTAAAGTTGTCTCTTGTCAGCGTTCTTATGAGAACACACATGAATATTAGACCAGCACATGTATTAGTTGATGGCTATGTTTCACAACTCATAGACATGGAGATGTCAAACTAATAATGTGGGCAGATGTGAGACATGTAGGCTGGACTGACCCAACATGAAAAGTCCCTATTCATGTCATCTACATTATGTCCTTAGACCTGAGACTGTGGTATGTACTCAAGATGTGAAACGGCCTACTTAGGGATTGCCAAACGTTGCTCCATAACTGGGTAGTTATAAAGGTGGTCTTCGGGTGGTTAGGAAGCATGCTGTGAGACATAGACAGTCAAGACGGAATTTGCCCCTCTCTACGTGAGAGAGATATCACTGGATCACTCAAGTGATTGGATCAACAAATGCATGGCCGTGCTTGGGTTAAGTGTTAACCCACGAGTTGAACCATATATCAAGTGACATAGGAATAACTTGTACATGGTCGTAGTGGTTTGTTTGATATGATTTTTATATATGCATAGGAGTTGTCATGCCTTGCTAGAGGCCACTGTCAACTATTGGGCTAGTAGGAGTACTCAGCCCATGTCAATGTGTGCGTGAACCCATAGGGTCACACGCTTAAGGGCTGGAAGCCTAGTTCAGATTAGACCCAAATTAGACAAGGCTTAGGGTTTCTGATGGGCCTCCAGGTCAGGGTCGCATAGGGACGCCTATATAAGCAGAGGTAAGGGTGAGGCAAAGGTAGAGCTTGATCTATTCAGCCGCTGTCGCCCACCTCAGGCTCACGCCTTTGCTCCTCACGGACCTAGCAGTCCGGTTGCATTGCTTCTTCCCGTAGTGTGTGATACCTCGGAGGTGCTGCATCTGCGGCACAAGGACGGACCCCTTCAATCACGGTGGTCTGTGACTGGTCAGACTGGTCAGGAACGTGCTCGGACAATCCACGAGCAAAGGGTGTACTTGGCACACAACCACGCAACTGCACGGCACTGCTGTGACGCGTTCGACTACATCGAGTCTTCCGCTGCACCTGCGCATCTAGTGGTAATCCCGTGACCTATATCTGGCAGTAGATCCTGGTTTATGAGGCAAAAAAGTTTTGTTGTCTGGCTAGCGTAGCACCCTCATAACCCTTCATGGGTCTACTGGGCCCAGTCCTGCCACCACCTTGGTGCCGTCGGTGAAGGAGCCGTCGGAGCTGCTCGATCCACGGTGGTGGCCGGCCTCCTCCTCTCCATGGTGGCCGGATTCGCCACTGCCTTCATGGACCTGCACCACTGGAGCACTAGCTAGATCCGTGCGCGGCCGACCGCACCAGCTCTACCTAGATCCACCATCGGCGTTCGCCCAAATCTGCCGCCGTCGTCCAGATCTGCAAAGGGAGAGAGAAGAAAGAGGGACTTTGTTGGGAAGGAGAGAAGGAAATCCACGGTGGGGCGTCCATACCTTCTCGACGTGGCTGTGGAGGACATGGTGGCCGGATCCACGACTGCGGATGAAGAGGGCACTGGATCCGCCGCCGTGGATGACATGGTGGCTAGGATCCCTAGTTGTTGACGAGGAGGTGGTGGCCGGGACCCAAAGGGATGGGCCACCAGTGGAACACGCGCACAGCCGTGGTACCGAGCGTGCCACCGCACCGCCGTGGTACACATAGGCCGCCGTGCCGCCGTAGTCCCGCATACTGCGGGCACCGTCGCCCCGCATGCCGCCATGGTCCCGAGTGCACCGTAGCATCGCCGTGGTACTACGCGGGCCACCGCACCGCTGCAGTCCCGCGCGCTAAGGGATGAGAATGAGGGAGTGAGAGGGTGTGTTGCTGTCTAAGGGAGAGGGTGAGAGGGTGCGGCGCTCGTGGGGATAGAGTGTGCGTGCTGCACTCGGTGGGTTGTGCAGTGGGAGAGGAGTGAGGGAGGAGAGAGGAGTGCGAGGTGGGAAAGTGAGGGGTGGCTGCTGAGAGCATCTCCAGTGGGGGCTGCAAATTAAGGCCTTAAAATTCCATTTGCATGCTTGCCTGAAAAAATAAGGGCCTAAATTTACTCCCAACTCCAGCAATAGCCCCTAAATATATTTCAGTAGACACTGATAAACAGGGCCCGCTTATCATTCTCTCTCTGTCTTCTCCCTTCCTCCTACCAGAGCTCTCGATCTCACACATTGGAGGCGGATACGGGAGGCCGCGCTCGCGCGGTGGAGCCAGAAGCCAGCGTCCATGCTCGTCCATGCTCGTGTGGTAGAGACGAAGATCGGCGCCCGCACTCGCCGGTGCGTTCACGGCGATGGCGGGTCAAAGCGCCATGCCCAAGGGGCTCGCTTGCTCTCACGCACCATGGCCGAGGGGCCGCCGTGTAGGTTTCGTGAGTGGGCAGGAGGAGTCGCGCCGCCAGACACCGAGCTCACCGCGATGGAGGGTGCATCGGTGAAGAGGGGCGGACAGCGTGGCGCATACGCGACGGAGAAGCTGTCCTTGGCGTCATCAGATCCACGTCTCTAGGGGACCGGGTGGCCGCGCCTGCGTGGAGTAGGAGCCACGCACCGCCGGAGGAGATGAAGGCGAGGCCCAGCGGTGGAGCCGCCGGCATTCGGGAGGAGCACCACGGGCTGGAGCTGCACTGTAATACCCCAGGTGTTAACTACATCTTTGCACTGCATATCACGAGCATAATCATATCATTTGCACCAAATCACATTCCTGACATGCTTTGCCTAGATGCTTGTTTGCATTTAATTTAAATTGTTTGACCTAGATGCATAGTTGTGATGAATGTGTGAAAATACTTATGGTTAGAAGCTAAACATGTTTAGGAGGGTATTAGGGTCAATGTTTGCATGGTTGTGTGGTTTCAAAATCAAGTATTGCAAAATTAGGATTTTATTACCCTGATTGTGATTGCTCGACCTTAACTAGAAAGGGTAGCTATAGTGCTTATCTCAAGTTGGACCCTTAATATGGTTTGTAGAGAAACATATTTAGAGCAAACTCTATATTTTCACTAAGTCATGAAAATGCTTTTTAGGCCTTCAAAAAGGGAAAAACGGTGGGTAGAATATTGGAAATTAATATTTTTCATAATTTATATTTGACCCAAATTCACATTTTCAAATCTAGACTGAATTAGCCAAAACTTTCTATATATGAAATGTTCTACTTGATGAGGGGAACATTTTCATATTTAAATTTTTTCAATATTTGTCACCATTTGGAAACCACAGCGAGTCAAACATTTCAGTTCATTTTCAATAGTGGTGGGACCCACCGGCCCCACATGTCATCATCCCCTCCCTCTCTTTTTTCCCCTTTCTCCTCTGCTTCCGGTGCCAACGCTGCAGCGCCACAGTGCCGCAGCAGCGCCTCGCCCGCCGCTGCCCATCGCTGGTGCCCTGCTCCGCTGCGCCCTGCCCTGCCTGCCCTCCTCCACGCCACGTTAGTGACGCCGCTGCTCTCCCTGCCATCGTCGCCGCGCTGCACGCTGCTGCCGCCAGCACACGCGCCATCCCAGGTGCTGGACACGCACTACCCGGCGCGCCCGGGGCACTCGAGAGTGCACGCCGCAGCAGCACCGCAGCATGGCCAGCGGCAATGTCACATTGAGCACGCACGCCGCGCCATCGATTGCGCATGCTCACCACTACCCCGGCCATGCCACCGCGTGTCTCCCTGCGTCCTCACCCTTACGCTCGGCTTGGATAAAACCAGCGACAGCGCCAGCCTCCCCCACTCCCTCATTCTTACCCCCGAAGCCTCCACCCCTCTCCTTCTCCCTCTTTCTCACTCGCAACAGCGGCTGCGGTCGCCATTGCCGCTGCCGTGAGCCTACAGCGCTGCCATGCCCTGCCACCGCATCATTTTCTCCCCAGTTCGCTCACATGGCTTCGCCATGGCCGTGGCCATCCCCTGTAAACGCTATTAGCTGCTGTCGACCCAACGTATGGCCCAATCGGGCCGATTCCCTTCTCTGGCCGGCAAGCGCCACCATGGCCGTAGCTCACGTCCGCCGTGGCCAGGCTAGCTCCGCCTGTCATTTTTCTTCCTAGTTGCGTGCATGAAGTTCGCCTCGCGCCTGCGTAGCTAGCGCGCACCTCGCTTCGCCCCGCCATGGCCGGGAACGGTCGGCTCGCCGCCACCGTGGTGCCATCGTCTGCCATGGCCGCCGCCGTGCCTGCTCACTCATGCCCGTGCCGTCATTAGCTAGGCCAGCAGGTTTGCCTCATCGCAGGGAAGCCGTCGGTGGTTATGGCGCCGCCGGAGAAGCCGCCGTCGGCGAGCTCCGGCGAGTCAGCGCCGTCCCCTGCCTCCGGGCCGCTAGCAGGTGGGCCCGGCCGCCAGTGGATCTGGGGTACAGCCATGGGGTGCATGTAGGCTCCAGGTGCATCTCTGTGTGCGCATAGCAGTTTAGGGTTTGGGATTTTCAGAAAAATAGATTTAAGATTTCTATGAAATAATTGGAAAATTAATATCTTTATAAATAATGGTCCAAATGAGGTGGTTCAAGTTGCTATGGTTTTCTTATGAGAAGGTCTATGCAAGAAAAATATAATATGTCATGTTTGGGGTACTTTTCTGTATAGTTTTATTTAAGTTGATTTATTTACATTAAATGCTTGACATCTTTGGAAAATAATAACTAATTATAGGTTTGTCAGAAAAATGTGATTCTAGTTTTTTAGTCTTTTTTGGTGATGCTCTAGCTATGAAAAGTGTATCATGTACACCTTTTGTGTAAAAATATAAAGTTGTAGTTCAAGTGGGATATTAGGGTTATTCTTGGAATAATTCATAAATGAATTATATAACCAAATTTGGGGTTGATAATTTTTTAGGATACTTATACCCCCTAAGGTAGCCCTTGATGTGATTAAACTTGAGGTTTGGCATATTTCATAGTACAAAGTATTTTTAGGTCCATTTAATTGTGCTACCTTATGATTTTTGTGTAGGGCAGTAGTCATGTTTAAATAAGGTAAAATTTTGATGGCAAGCTAGAATGTTTTATCTCTGTAATTTTTGTAGATTTTTCTAGACAATTAACATGCATGTTGTAGTTATGCCCTGTTTATATGAATGCATTGTTTAGACCTTGTTTTGTGATGATATGCCTTAAATGATGCTTTTTTAGACATTTGCGAGGTGTATAAACTATTGGATGGTTAGTGCATGTCTAGACTCTAGCAGAATGGGGTAAGCATGTGGTTGTTTTATGAGAGTCAAAATGTGACAATGTTTTAGTGTCTTAAATAGGGTTGTAGTAGCTGGTGGTTAATGCATGATGAATGTGTTAAGATGATTATGCTTAGTATAGATCTTTGGCTTTACTGGCTTATTTGCTAGTGATAGTAGGATGGTTAGTTGCATTACTGGCTTGTTTACTAGCGATAAGTAGAAAGAAGGTTTCACCGATAGGCTTGTATTGTTTTTCATAGAGATTGCAGAAGATGACATGTGCTTATGGTACATGTTCTTGGATGATGTTGACTACCTTGTAGAAAGGATATGCAAGCATTCATCATCATCATATTTCATTGTCATACCATATGCATGTGGCAGAACCTCCTAAATAATATGGCCCACATGCACTTATCATTATCTAAACAGACTTCTGATAGCAATACATGTGTTCCATAAGACTTAAAAGGTCTGTCGGGTGAATCCCGAATCATCCACGATTCTCCGAGCAGGATCAATCATTATAAAGAGACATTGCAGTATTACAACAGTTTTATACAAATAATATACATCAGAGTAAAATAGCAGAAGGATTACAATAACATAAGTTGACAAACCATTTAGTTCAAAACTTACAAAGCATAAGTTGGATTATTACAAACCATAGTAGTAGTGGAGTAGCTGTAGATAAATTATTTACAACACCCTGACGGTATGCTCTGCCCAAGAGCCAAACTTCCTACTCATCATCACTCTCCGCAACGACTGTCATGCAGCAGGATGCAAAGCAAACCTGCTCATGGGGATCACCTGCAACAAGGGTTCAACAAACCCTGAGTACAAAAGTACTCAACAATACTGACCCGACGAAAAAGAGGGGTGAAGACTCAGGAAATGCAGGCTAGAGGGACAAGGTAAGGCTTGCAAGAGATAAGAATTTTTACAGAAAAGCTCGGCAGAAAGTAAAGTTATTTTGCTCTAGCTCAAGATTATCAACCAACTCCATTCATAAACCTTAACCATCATTCAAGTTGTTACTATGATGATGAACAGAGATCGAGTCTTCTTCTCCGAGAAGCAACGGCGATTTGAATCCATTTTTATACCCAGCTGGGACCTAGATCACTGATATACAGGAGACTCTAACTCCTAAGCATACCAGATCACACGATATACCAGGATAACAATCGCAGCTATATATCAACCACATGATATATGGGAGACTCAAACTCCTAAGCATACCAATATACATGGGACTCTCAGCCCCACAAGTATACCACATCATGTGTGGGTGGCTATCTAGGTCTCGATACACGCAGATCACCATCGGACGGGACCAAGGGCATCAACAGACGGAAACACTACAGAGGGACTCCTTTCCCAATGCAAGTTACCCGTCCGGACTCGATTTATTAACTACCATCATGATTCCATCAAGAAAAAGCCAACCTTATCTTTTTCATTCTTTTCCTTTTTGAGAACCTACTAATTAAGCAGGGCTAAGCATAACTAAGCATTTTCCAAAAATAGGTAACAAGGAATATGGAAATAAGACAGGTAATGCAATTGGTGGGTTATCACTCGACTCCTAGTACTTAATGCAACATTTCATAACGGAAACGATAAAACTTTTATAAAATCAAGGAAGGGTTTAAATGCATCCGGGGCTTGCCTTGGTGGTCGGGGTAGACGATCTCGGACTCTGGATCAACACCTGATTCCTGATTCAACTCTTCCTTAGGGTCTGGTTCAACAACATTTAACTCTTCGTTAACGGAATCTACACGATAATATGATATGTTTCAACATGATGGAATAGTGAACATGATGCTTGATGAATCCATAATCAGATTAAGGACTTGAGTACAACTTTCCTTCATGATAAAGTTGTAAGCCAACAAAACTTACTATGTTCATTACGGTTAACTTCTTCATTAATGAAATTCATTAAACACATGAAATAACATTGATTAAGCCATAATAACATGATTAGGATAAGCGCAAATAATTAATTAAAGTGCAAAAGTTCATTAAGGTTAATGACCCAAGGTCATCAATCAATCCCAAAGTCAAACAAATCCTATAATGATTAAGCATGATTAAAAGGATTAATTAATTAATTAAAAAGTATAAAATAAAGGCATAAAACCAAAGTTGTCTAAATGAGCCCAAAATTTTATTTACAAAAGATCTTGGTCTAATTAGATGGCAAAACAAATTTCATAAATAAAAACCAATTATTTTATTTATTAAAAAATCATTGAATATGTATTTTTTTAATTAAAAGAGCTAATTTTAACTTATGTAAAAAGTACTCAAATTTGGCATTTCATATTTTTCCTAGGTAGAGAACATCATAAAGAGCATACATATAAATTTTTAGAATTTTTAGATCTATACATGAATTACTATGATTTTCCAAAGAAAACATCATTTAAATTATTTTCTGAAAATAGAAAAGGAAAAGGAAAAATCCTTTCCCGACGTTGGCCGGCGGCGGCCGGATTTTGACCAGAAAGAACTCGCCGGCGGCGAGGTCTCCGGCGATGGGGCTTGGCCCTACAGGCTCAGCTCGACAAGGCGAACAAGCTAGGCTAGCTAATGAAGCAACGGAGCGGCAGCAGCACCCACGCCGGCGGCCATGGTGGCATGGTGGCGCGTGGCAATGGCGGCAAGGCTCACCGGAGCTATCTCCAGCAACGGTGAAGGCACGGATAGCTTCTACGCGACAACATGAACGTGATACACAACTCATTCGAACCAAAACCGACCCCGGTCCTCGGCGGCACGCGTGGCGGCTAGCAAGACGGAGCGCCGGTGGCGAGCACATACGCCGGTGGCTATGGCGCGGTAGAGGTGAAACCGAGGGCATGAATAGGTGCAGGAGCTCACCGTGGGTCTGGTGCGCTCGAAGATGAAGGCTCGGAGTGGCCGGAGGTGGAAGCTTAGCGACGGCAGGGATGGCGGCGGCGGTGCTCCGGCGGCAAGGACAACGTTCCGGAGAGTCCTATGCATCACAGAGCAAACCAAGGAGCACATGAGAAAGAGCAGATCAAGGTGATCATAATGATGAACAAGATGAAAGAAAGTAACCTGCGGTGGCGGCGGTCGTCGGTGAAATGGCTCGCAGCGGCGCAGTTGCCGTGCGCGAGGAAGATGACGGCGTGCGGGCTTCTCCGACGGTGAGAGCTGGCATGAGCAGACTCAATCGAAGCACAAGAGCAAGGTGGAGCTGCTGGCAAGAGCAAGCGGGCAGCGGTGGAGCAACGACGGCGATCTAGCGCGGCAGAGAAAGGTCGTTGGCGATGGCGAGCAGGGAAAAAGAAAGAAGAAAAGGGCGAGTGGCTTGCTCTATTTATACGACGACGGCGACGAGTAGGTGGCCGACACGTCCACGGCGAAGTTTCACGCGCGAGGGGGCAAGCTGGTGGCGGAGGCAGGTCGGTATGGCGTCGGCGGCCACAGCGACGCCATGAACAGAGGGGGAGAAGGACGATGATGACGTCAGCATCCACTGTAGCAGGTGATGTCATTTTGAAATTTTGCAAATTACTCTAGATTTTACATAAGAACTTGAAAATATTCCAAACTATAATTTGCATAACATTTCAAGAGCTACATTTTTCATTTAATTAGGATTCTCAAATTTTGCCTAGATTTTGAAATATGAATTCAAATTCAAAAGGGAAACAAAACCCTAGAAACAAATATTTGAAATTACTTTTGATTTTTCAATAAAACTTGAAAATCTTGAAAACTATGAAATTCTCAAATTTTCAAACCAAACATTTGTCATATACAAAGTTTTCCCAAAATGTGATTAATTTTTGAATCATGGGTTTAAAATCAAAAAGGGACAAATGTAGAAAAACTGTATTTTCAAATTCATTTGAAATTCTTTTTGGAAACTTGAAAAACTTTGAATACCAACTTTGTAGCTCTTGTCAAGATCTACAAACTATATTTTTAGATTATCTACAAATTCTATATAGATTTTGAATTATCAAAAAGGGGGTAAAACAAGCTTTTGAAATAAAGGGTTTTTCAAACCGAATTCAAACTCGATTTGGTTTCTAAATTAATTGGTTGGTCATTAGTGATCACAAACCTCATCCAAGGACATTTTTAGGTCGATGAACCAATAGTACCCTTGGTTGACCAAGTTGACTTTTGAAAATTATTTTAAAAGATTCCCAATTTTGAATTCAAATTTGAAAACTAAATCTAAATCCAAACTTGGAGTTTAATTTTAACTGTTGAACTTGAATTTATACACCATGCCTGACACTAGTGTAAACACAGTTTACACCTCAAGGTACAGGGCATAAATTAAGTATTTGAGGTGTCATTCGAAATTAGGGTTTTATGATTTCATGTAACACAACAATTTCAGAAACACAAACAACCTATGGAATGTAAACTTGTTTTAATTGATGCACATCAAAGGTGAACTAATCATGAATGCTTTGCAATGCATATGATGATATAGCAGGTTTTAGTTAATATAACACCAGGGGTGTTACAATGCATTCCTCGTATTCATACACGCATCCGCATCATACAGGATCGCTAGGAGAACAGGACGTGACATGAAACGGGAATCCAGAAGAGGAATCCCAAAAGAAAGCTTCTGCACAGGAGGTGATCAAGAACCAAGAGCCAGACATGGAGTGAACGAGTGCCTGGAGCTTCAACCTCGCTCGTCAGAGGAAGGCAAGCCCCGGAGCATTTCTCCCTACAGTTTTATAAATAACTTAATGTGCGTCCTTTATTATTTATGATGCATTAATTTTATAGGCATTGATCGATACCGTTGATGCATTATGATTATCCTTGTCCACCTGAGTTACCCAAAATACCCTGTTAAGTATAGGTTCGCTTATGTGCTTAGCCCTGCTTAATTAGACCGGTAGAAGTCAGGTGATTTCCTGTCATCTGCGAGATATATGTGGTGACTCATAATGGTGAGCTATGTTGTTGTCTTGGAATAACCATGAGGAGTAATAAATCGAGACCGGACGGGATTGGTGTTGTGGATAGAACTGGAGGTTCTGTGATGTTTTATCCCGTCTGTATCGAACGCATGCCCCACAGATAGCTGGAAGGGTGCGATCATCCGACCGCGAAGCCTCGAGTTCTATTTGGGTCGGGTTTCAACATGAATGCATCGTATTGGAGAAGGTGGTGTGTGACCATGGGGGTGCAGAGAGTGAGACCTTGGGGCGTATCATTTGATGGAGCGCTGACCTGTTGGCAGCCGGGCAGCCCCTGGGTATGATGGTTCCTGTTGATCTCATGACTCTACCCGAACAGGCCTAGGTTACCTAAGGTGCCTTCGCGCGGCATGTCTGGGTTTGTGTGGGGAATACCTCGCCAGCTGGTTTGCAATCAATTATAATCGCCATCGTTCCTGGATAGTGAACACTGACTTGAGCACCGGCATCGTAGTAAAAACTTGAACAAAGAGATGAAATGGTTATGATGTTGATGCTGAAAGATGCTCAATCAAAGATGGTTATTATTCTTGCTTGATAATTACACCATGACTGTTTAGATCAGGTGCTAATCTAGCATGATCAGGTTAATGACTTTAAAATGCAAAGCTAGAAGGTTATAATAATTATTCTTAATAAGCTTAAGCATTTTATGCAAAGAAATGAGTCAGCTAGCCTCCTTATAAAGCCTTGCATACTCCTTGGAGTCACTTTATTTTTGGTTTATGACGGGTAAGTCTAGCTGAGTATATTCTCGTACTCAGGGTTTTATTCCCACTTGTTGCAGATCATAAGATTTTTGTTGTGGCGACAAGATGGACTTGTATCCCACTACGAGAAGATTAGATCTTGGGCAAGGTCATCTCTTATATCTCATCTAATTGCTGTTGTTGGATGTCAACCCTAAACTAGCAATGTATTTCAAATCATAGGTGTGAGTATATGTCAAAATATATCTACTTCCACTATTTATTTGCAACTCTGATTCAAAAAGAAATTTATATAATAACCAATGATGTAATTATGCTATGTGTGAAAAGTAAGAACAGGTGAATGATAACTACTGAACTGTGCGATTCCTGGTGTGTCGCTAGAAAAGTTTGAAATCCTTCGGGATTTCACGGACTACCAGGTTAATATGAGCACAATGTGCTAACTAAATTGCCTCGATGGTTTACTTAGTACCTTGGGTTTATATTAATTGGGCGGTTCTGTTACACCCACCTCCAAGTGGTGCCGGCGGCGGCGGCCGCACCGGCAGGGGAGGGGGAGGGGCTTCCTACTCTCGAGCGGATGGGAAGGGGCCTGTGCGAGCCAGATGTAGGGAGAGGAAGGTCCGTGCGCGAGGAAGCGGTGGATGGGCAGCACGTCGGCGGGGAGGAAGCGGCGGCGCGTTCTCCGGTGTGCGCGGCTTCACCACGAGCAGGTGGGCGAGCAGATGGGGGCAAGGGAGAGGAAAGGGGAGAGGAAATGTGGTGTGGAACCCACGGATGAGAGGGGGATAGGGGGATCCTGTTTCTGGGGGTTGAGACTATAATTTAAGGGGACATGGAAAATGAGAGCCCATCTAGGGGCTCCATTAGAGTTGGATTTTTTCTAAACTTCTAAAATTTAGGGTAGGGGCCCAAGTAGGGGCTTGGGCTGGAGATGCTCTGATGGGTGAGGCAAAAACCCTAGTTGTGTATATATACGAAGATGATTATCGGGGCTCGCCCTGGTCCTGTTGGGCCGAGGCATTTTAGCAGTGGGCCTTATAGGATGCCCGCTGCGGTAAATTGATTTACCATAGCAGGAATATTAAGGAGTCCGTTACGATAAATAGATTATTTACCGCAGCGGACACCTTAAGATACCCGCTGTGGTAAATCAATTTACTGTAGCGGGCAATTGTGGCCGTCATGGTAAATAAAAAGTGCCCGTTGCGGTAAATCATGGGGATTTACCGCAACGGGCAACAAAAGCGTCCGCTGCGGAGGCCAAAAGTGAGACGTTGCGGTAAATAAAAAATGACATAGTGATCCGCTCCCATGGGAAGTCGAATCATGACCTCAGGTGCTACTGAGGCTCCTGTAACCACTGGGCTATCTTTAGTTAAACAAAATATTTTCATTCAATTATAAATTTGTTGAGAGAAATTTAGATATGACTTTTACTTAACAACTAATGATTATATTATTAACAACAAACGGCTATTAGGAGCCTTACATAATTCTAGGCAACAACCTGTAGTGCCTCCTGAAGCTGCATTAGAGCCCAATACCTTGGCTTGGAGTGGTCATATGATTGGGCGGCAACACTTGCTGGGAGGGGGCATTCTGGTGGGAACCTGCATAGCGTGGATTGAATTGGTCATTGTTGGGTGATGTTGGAGGTTCGTGGAGGCCGATTGGGTTCCTGCACTTAGAGACATCGTACCTTAGTGTGCTGATTGTATTCCTAGAGTTGTGGGTCATTGTCTGTGGGGTTTACACCTAACCCTCTACCGTCGCTCGGTGCCGAGGAGAGGGGTGAGGGTTTACCACAGGGGAGAGATTGGAACGAGGGTTGGGAAGGACCGTGGGAATGGATACTAGAAATAAATTTGGGATTATTGATATTAAAAACATCCAACCAACTCTCTTTTACATGATGTCACCCCTAGTAATTATAGGGAATACCAGAGGTCATGGGCCTTTTACAATAGGGTTTGGTCCTAGCTCGCGCCGACAGCCGGACCGCAGCAAGGGCAAAAAGGTCTTCTGAGCAGCAGACCCTATCTCCCACATGGGGGGGGGGGGGGGGGGGGGGGGGGGGGGGGGGGGGGGGGG
>CM041644.1:27391135-27423210 GCA_023333625.1 Bothriochloa decipiens
CGGCCCCCCCCCAGGGCAAAAATGGTTTTGCCCCCCACACCCCATGTCCCCCCCCCCCCCCCCCCCCCCCCCCCCCCCCCGCCCCCGGCGCCGCCTAGGGATGATGTCATTAGTCTGGGAGGGCCTATGAGGGTCGCAGTATCGCGACGGTCCTAGTGGAGGTCGCATAAACGACCGGCCCTCACCGCTTGGCGTACCAGGAATAGAGATGAGTCGGGTTGGATCCCCCATTAGCCGGTGCGATGATGACGGTGGACCCTCGCCCCCGAGGGAGTTTCCTCGAGCGAAGGTTTCTTGAGCGGAGGTAGGCTTGCCGTGAATCCTATGCTAGGGTGCTTGAAGGCCGCATTGTGATAAGCGAGGACCGCGAGGCTGATTGGAGGTACCAGGCGAGAGTTCCTCCCCCCAACATTGCCATTGTGTGTTGGTACGTGTTCTTCGTGTCTTTGATGTTTAGTGCTATTTTGCTGTTTGAGTGCTTGGGCATGGAAAGCTTCAGTACAGTAAGAAAGTGAGCAGCTGCAGTATGGTGAAGTTGAGCATCCAATTATCCTTCCAATTGTAGTTCATTGTTTCCCGTTGAAATGGTAGTCATTTCTAGCCTTCTAGATATACCACATAGTGAAGCAAATTTTATTGAAAGTGATGTCAAGTGTGGATTGAGATATGAAAGATTGTAAGGATAATTGGATGCCATGAGTTTCTAGAGGTAGGGTGTACGAATACTTGGTGAGAAAGATGACCATGCCGCTTGGGGGAGATTGCAGTGGAAAAAAAGGTGGGAGTCATTTTCCACATCTCCGCAAGTGTCACAATATTCATTTGAGTGTGTAGAGTACCTTGCTGCACGCTGCACATTAGCAAGCGCACGACGTATGAGTCTCTCTTGACGAGTGATGGCAGACCCTTGCTCTTCCAAGCACGGCTTAGGATTTGCTTGGCGTGGGGAAGAATGCTTGTGGATCTTTGTCGTGGGAGCTGAATGATATTGGGCGCTGAGAGGATTTAGATAAGTTTTATACGTATGGATATTCAGTGTTCCGTATGACATCCATATACGAATACACTAAAAGAATATATATGATGTCCTTGATATCCATACATAACTTATCCAACACAGCGTATTCAGTTTTGAAAAAAAAAATACCATAGCTACCTGTATAATCGCAGATATCCAAACGCATCTAACCGATTGCATTCCTATCCAGAGCTAGCGGCGGGGTTGAGGATAGGGATGGCAGCGTGGCCTGCTGCCTGCAGCACCGGGAAGGGAATGACGAAGAACAAGAGGGGGGAGAAAAACAGTCACATGCTGTTCATGTTACCGACATCCACACACTTACGAGGTGTTTGCTCGGGTTCTTTTGAAGAAATCAGACTTGTTTTGGAGGAGTCAAAACTGTTTTTTAGTCAAAAACGGATTCTCATATAAAACGTTTGACAGGGCTCCTTGAGAGGAACCAAACTGAATGGCGTCTCTATAAAACTGGCTCGGACGTCATAACGGACGAAGTCGAACTAAACACTCTCATGCGGAGGAGCACTTAGAGAGAAAGAAGACAGCCTAGCCGTTTGGCATTCGCGACAGTAGAGGAATTGGAACGCCGGAGGGCTCTGTCTGCATCAGTGTAGTGCGTGTAGAGAAACGGCCAAACACGTCCCGAAGACCACAGGGGTTCGAGAGTGGTTGACACACTACACCGTTCGGAGTCCGGCTGGCAACCATTTGTATGGCGCAGATGCAGTATTGGATCAGCCTCGGACGATTTATTGGCTGAGAACGATCTTTTTTATTGGAAAATGGAGCTCCCGGCGCTCTCCTTCACATGATAAGGTTTGCGTTTTGTGGTGGAAAAATGGAGGTACAGCATGCCACATAGTTCTTTTATTTAGGAGAAACCTCCGGCTAATAATCATTTGATTACCGTTGTACTCTATCAGTCGGATTTAAATCTTTGACGAGATGGTGAAGCATGTATTTCGAGAGTTGTTATATCTCTTTCGCAAAAAATATAGCTCAACATTTCTTGCAACGTGCAGAACCACTGGATTATCATCCAATGATTAGATCTGTTAACGACTACTCTCTTCCCTCCGTTCTAAATTGTAGTTCGTTTTGACTTTTTGGATGCATACATTTTGCTATATACCTAAATAAATAATATGTCTAAATATATAACAAAATGCATGCACCAAAAAAGTCAAAGTGAACTATAATTTAGAACGGATGGAGTATATTTTTATAAAGTATATATATCATCCTATTGTTATACAAATAGAGATATAAAAAATGTACATAATATCCTGTTATACAAATAGAGAGACATACAAAAAAATATACATAACATCCTATTATTATACAAAGTTGGCATGTTATTCATCACAAAAGGGAGTAGAGAGATTTCTTGCGACATAGATATAGGAAAAGTGAATAACAATACTAACATAATATGATCGGAAGGTGGTTTGGTGACGCAGTTAATAGGCAAGGACCCGAAACCCACCATTTTTTTTTTCCCATGGTCACGTAACCAAAACATCGAACTTTCTAAATAACATATCAAACCAAGACACGGCAATGAGTAAGCATGTCACCTGTTGTTCGATTGAAAACCGAAGCACATATCAAAGTGCACCGCACGATGTGGAACAAGCAGGGTAAATCAAGGCATATTACAATGCAGCACTAAATATCTTTAGGCGTACAAAATCCATGTTGCACTACAACATCACGTATCAAGATCTTACTTCAACTTCCAGCAGTTCTTGCTCCTAACAGGCTACACATATTCCTACCAAAACCATGGAATTCCATCCCGAATCCTAGTTTCCTTTATATATCAATCAAGCAGCACCATGAACATTGCAGCAAAACCTTGGCAGGAAGGTACTCTATGAGCAGAAAATAAGTTTCTCTAGACAGTGCTTTGTTTAATCAGTCAATCTTCACAGAAGCGTATATCTTCCTCACAAACCAGAAGCAGGCATAGAAGCCAATGGTACCAGTCAGCACAAAGAAGGCATAAGAGATGATCAGCATGTAACCAAAGTACAGGATGCCTGAGACAAGCTTTGTGATCTCCAACTTATTGAAGAAGTAGAAGATAGCATAAGCAAACAAATAGAGTGCTGATGAGCCTGCAGTCAGGTATGCCCTCCACCACCAGTGGTAATCTTCACTGCACAGTTGGAAGTAGCATAGCACAATTGTGATCTCAGCACATGTCACAATGAGGATGACAAAGACTATGAAGAGGAAGCCAAAGATGTAGTAGAACTGGTTCAGCCAGATTGATGTCAGAATGAAGAAGAGCTCAATAAAGACAGCCCCAAATGGCAATATGCCACCAGCTAGTATTGCAAAAGCTGGCTGCAGGTACCATGCTTGCTCAGGAATTTGCCTGGGAATCTTGTTTGTCTTCACTGGGTCCTCAATGGCTGGCTGCTTGAATCCCAAGAAACTTCCAACAAAGACCAGTGGCACAGAGATGCCAAACCAGAGGAGGAACAATGCAAACATTGTTCCAAAAGGAACTGCGCCAGATGACTTCTCACCCCAGATTAGCGCATTCAGGAAGAAGAAGACCGAAAAGATAATACCAGGAAACATGAAGGCAGTTTTGAGGGTGATCTTCTTCCATTCCGTGCCTTTGAACATCTTGTACAGGCGAGATGAGGTGTATCCTGCCAATACACCCATGAACACCCACAAAAGGACCATAGCAGTCATGAGTCCTCCACGGTTTGCAGGTGATAAGAATCCAAGAAGAGCAAACATCATGGTTACAAGTGTCATCCCAAAGAACTGAACGCCAGTGCCAACATAAACACAAAGGAGGCCTGAGTGAACAGGAGGCCGGAATACATCACCATGCACCAACTTCCATCCAGTTTCTTCCTGAGCCTCATCCTGGTTATCAAGCTGATTATAGTTTGCTATGTCCTTGTAAAGGGTTCTCATCATGATCATGGCCACCATACCAGAAAGGAATAGGACGATCATCAATGAGTTAACAATTGAGAACCAGTGTATTTGGCTATCACTGGAAAGAAGGTATACATCCCATCGAGATGCCCATATGATATCACTGGACTGAAATAGGTAGATTCAAGATTAATAAAAACTGGGAGAACAAGAATCTTAGTGAGAGAATCTTATGAGATGAATTATACCTCAAAAGTAACGTCATATGAGAATACAACATATGCATCAGGGGCCACCTCTTGAGGAGTATGACTACCAGGTGTAATCTTAATGTTAGCATTGCAAGTTTGCGCTGTGGGATTATTGTCATCCCAGGCACCATATTCATGCTTGATGCTGTAACAAATCAGCAGGAAGGAGTTACAGATATAGATGACTCTATAGTTCATATTCTGACCGAAGTTGGAAATCAAATCTAAGCAGTAAGAGAACAATTCGGAAACAGATGAAAGGAGAAGTTGTAGATCATGAAATATGGCATACCTGCTAGGAATCACATGGAAACCAACAATGCGAGCATCAGGAGAAGTTTGGTCTTCATGGTATAACACTTTAAAACTCAAGTGATTGTTGATATAATACCTGTCATCTTTGAGCTGGCAATATTTCATTCAAATCAAATAAGGTAACCAATATTAACAAATTCATGTTTAATTTATGAGATAGGAATTTGTTATGCTCACCTTGTAACCAACTCGGTAACCATGCTCAAAGCTTGGTGTTTGGCTTCCTTCCCGTGTCTGCCTAGGTACCACAACTGGAAGATTATCCAGGATCCTACATGCAAAAAAAATTATTAAACAAAATAAATTTAGTTAGGCACAGCACTGAACATAACAAAAACATAGCAACATAACTCATTGATACTTTTGAAATTTATATTCAAATGTCTCATGTACATGTCAGCTGAACAAGTAAATGACAGTGACAATGGAGCAATAGATATCATGTGTACATAGTTGGAGGAGCAAATCCTCAATCTTCCCCTGATTTGATGGTCACAATGGTATACTGACATAGAAAAGAAACAAGGTATGAGCTGCAAACTAAAAGCATACATGTTTACTCGGTATTCATCATCGATCTTTTCTTTGAAATTCTTCGAAGCTTCTTGAGATAGCTGTTTTCGACAAACAATCTTGCAACTCTCATCCCTCCTCATCTTGAACTGCAGGAATCAAAACAAAATGACAGTTAATCAGATCGCTTACCATAGTAGTAGTTTTTCTTTACATGTAATTCCACTTTTTTTTTGCTTGGACTAGTATAAATCAAAGGGTTTCATATCCTTACATTGTAGACAGAATTTTCAATGCGGTCCCCACGAAGGACTTCACCTAAGTTCTCAGCACTGTTCTTAATCGCCTCAGGTTTGCAGTAATCCAGGAAATAGTAGTCATATGGAAGCTGTGTTTTTATAGATGACAATTTATTGACTTTCACTTGAAGTTCATCATCCTGCACAGTGAAAGGACATAAAAACTAATACTAGTAGAATACTAATATCTGATATTCGGTTTATAATCTAACCGACATGGGTTCCCCACTTCTATAATCAAATAACAAACATCGCATAATCAATGGATATCAGGAATCAACCACCATGTAATGAATCAAACAAATACCCAATTCAAAATCATACAGGGCAATAACATGTGTTGATTGAGTTATACAACAGTGTATTAATCGTTGTTCCCCTTGTCCTCATATCATAGCTATTACACTTGACCGCTTGAGGCATCAACAACCAACAACAGAAATGCAGTTCATTGTAAAAAACAACAGAAATGCGCATTTTCAGCATAACCGTTGGCACGATGGGATATGCATTTGAAACTGAAATAAATAGCATTTAGGTATTGATCGAAACATGATTTACAAATAGAAACAACACATCTACTTGCGATGGAATCATGGAACATGGCCAATGAGGCCAATGAGTATCAAAATTCTATAGGATTTGTATATCCCAATCATTCATATCTTAGCTAGCAACAGACATGTCTACTTCTTTGCTAGAGATGAACTCTCTTTGCTATTTAACTATAATCAAACATATTGAGCTAAGCACTTGCAAGTTACAACAAGAAAATACCAGAAATTCCATATTTACCACACACACACAAAAAAAAAATATATGTGTAATAACCGTGACCACTACAGCGAGCTATCTAAAATGTGACACCTACGCTAGTGTCCTCACTGCATGACGTAAAACACATATTACCCGTACAGCCAGACAAAAAGGCGGGCGATCAAAAGATAGAAGGGGGCACGGCACGCCGCATCACTTCTTCCCCACGCCGAAAACACGCAGATGCACCGATGCTGTCGTCCATCCATCCAGGCACTTCGTATCCCTAAACCCTAAACCACGCGCCTACCCACCCACTGCTCCCCCGCGCGTCCCGGAAGCCAGATCTGAGACCCGCTCCTCCAAGCACTGCCAGATCCGCGGGCACCGACCAGCCGCGAGGGAACACGTAGCGCTGGATCCGATCGGGAGTGGAAGCGGAGAAACATGCCGGGGGAATGAATGAATGAGGTCGAGTGATCACCTTCTGGAAGTCGCGGGGGGCGACGCCGGGGAGGTAGAAGGCGCCGGCTGGGGAGGATGCGGAGTAGAGCGCGGCGGCCGCGAGGAGGATGAGGAGGTGGCTGGGGCGCGGGCCGCCGCCGCCGCCGTGGGTCGCCATGGTTGGGCCGGGTCCCGGGTCCCGGAGGCGTTGTGCGGGTGGAGAAAGGAGCGGGATGGGCGAGGGTGGTGGTGGTGGCCGGTGAGGAAGTGCGAGTAGTTAAGACGGGGATTCCTAACCATGACAAGAATATCAACCGTCACAATCCATCACTAGTTCGTTGTTGATGATAACCCTAAAAAAAACTCAAGAAATCAAAAAAGAGAAGCACTATCAAAAGATGCATTATCTCCATAAAAATTAAGTGTCTTTCAAAGAAAAACATGATTCCTAACTATGGCAAGAATATGAACGTCACAACCCAGCACTAGTTCGGTGATGACACCGAAAAGTTGGGCTGAAAAATATTGTTCGATGATTTACTATGAATGAAACATTATACCATTAGTCCATTACCGATAAACCCGGCTGATGAGTTCAAGCTAACAAGGACCTAAATCTTTGTTTTCCATTTAAGAATAAGTCCATCGTGACATCACTTGAAATTATCTAGTTTATAAATATGTGATGCTAAAAATATAAAAAAATCATACAATTAATTAACATTGGAACCCTGTTTGGTAGACCTCCACCTTTTATGTGGCTTCGCCCTTTCTAATTAGAAAAACGACTTCTTCCTTTGGTAACTTCTCTCATAGAGCCATTTTATAAGTTTAGCATTTGATAAGGCTTCACTTACGTAAGCCAAACCGGTCCTCTAAAAGCCCTACCAAAAAGGGCTTCAATTGATGCAATTAGTATTAGGTTCTTGAAAAAAAATCCCATAGTGTATACCATGAAGGATACAATTCTAATAGCATATGGTTAAGTCAAACCATGTTAAGTTCAGCTAAATTCATATGAAAGTATTAATTCATTCCAAATTATAAGACATCTTGGCTTTTCTATATACGTTATTTTTACTATGCATTTAGACATAGCATATATACTTTTTTAAAAAACTTCATTAAATTCGATTAGTTTGACTCGTATCAAAATCTAGAATTGTGCTCCATTTACTAGGATGAAAGTAACAATACAAAAAATGCATAAATGCTTCAAAAAAAAATGAATACGATCAAAAAGATCAAGAAAAGCGGAAGTAATACCTTAATTAGAAAGTGCTACAGAATGAAGTTCCTGAAGACATTTAGTCTTTTTTTAGGGAAACCTGAAGACATTTAGGTAATTGTACCCAGAAGGCATACAGCCAATGTAGAATGGGAGCACAGCTAGAAATCAAGATGACAGCAAGGCAATGTAGAATGGGAGCACGGCCAAAAATCAAGATGACAGCAACTAGGAACCCGACGTTATCAGGTTACGTCTGTCTGCTAATCCAAGAAAAGCATTTTCTTCTCTTCACGTCAAAGAAATCACCGTATGGATCTGTTTCACAAAAAAAAAATACCAACTTGTTAGGGACGATTGAAACTTAGCCCTCAGATAAAAGTTCATATACATTATTACACATGAAATCTGCAGAACTTCCGGTCAAAACAGCAAAATCGAGAAATTTTTCAACAATTTCAGGCAGCACATATTTCGCTGCAGTTTATTGCCCCTCCTTTATTCACCATTCACAAATGTAGATACAAACAGTTGTGTTCGAGCATCCTGGTCCAGAACCAGAATGCTTTTGCTAACAGTTCTGGCAACAGACCAAATAACTGAAATTTAACGATACATGACATAATATTACAGATATTGCCGTGACCAAGAGTCATCTACAAATAACTTGCGCTCACCAACAGAAAAGAATTGGACCTGACTACAGATAAATACAGGAAAAAAGGCCATAAGGCCAATCTGTTCAATTATTCAAAGCTGCACTTGCCAAAATATTGGAACACTGTTCAACAATCAGTGATTCAGTGGGAGGCATCTCTGCTATAGTATTGGTCCAAGGTCTTTGCGGGGATACGGTGGAGAAGTTCGCGAGGGAAGATACGAAGCAATGTCCATGCAAGATCGAGTGACTGGAAGATGTTCCTTGTGTCGTATGCTCCTTGTGTCACAAACTTCCTCTCAAATTTGTCAAGGAACTCTAAGTAAAGCTGTGCAAGAAGGAACAGAACATTAGGGGTTTTGGACGTCTGAAAAAGCACTAACTTACGAATTTATTTTACTCGCAACAGACCAGATCCTCTGACGAGAGTGCCTCCTCTCCAACAACTGCCTTCATGGCCTGAACATCCTTTCCAATTGCATAGTTGGCATAAAGCTGAACAGAAAACAGTAGCATCTTACACAACATGGCTGAAGGAAAACAAAGCCTATGGACTACCATATTATATATTAAAGAAACCTATGGACTCATAATAGGTACCTGATTAGACACATCAGAATGGTCTCGACGTGTCATGCCCTCACCAATAGCACTCTGCAGGAGTTATTAACTGGTTTTTAGAATTAACCTTCAATATAAATGCTGAAAACATACAGAAAACTTATCTTACCTTCATCAATCGAGAGAGAGATGGCAGGACATTAATTGGTGGATAAATCTGAAAGAAATATAATGTCATCACATCAACACAGAGAAGCCATCAAGGTAGTAAAAAACAAACAAATACTCAACATTCTATATCAATATGAGAAAAAATAACAAATGCTAAATTAGTTATAAATAATTCCAAAGCTGCCCCCATGTTAAGGTGTAGCATTTGATAACCCAAGAATAAAAGACATAGAAAAGCACCTGTCTGTTATGGAGCTGTCTATCAATGTATATCTGTCCCTCGGTAATATATCCAGTAAGGTCGGGAGTTGGGTGTGTGATATCTGTTTCAGGAGTGGGTTACAATATTAGACATGGTATATACTTGTGTTAAATGGCCAACAAAATGAAATAATAGATGGTAAATAGATCATGCAACCGACATGCTAACAATGGTCTACTGGGACAGAAAAAAATGATAAGACCGTATTTCAGTAGATTGTGCACACAGATTAAAATAAGCAACAGTGATTCATGCTGGACAAGGATAACTGCACATACTCGCTTGTAACACAAATCATTTACCGCCTGACCCCTGGTGCCTTGGACATTGACATGGTCTCAAAAAGATGAGTTCAACTAGTACTTTTTGTTAAAGTATTTATAGAACGTAGTAAGAGCATACTTTATGAAACTATATAATTTGAGAAAATTCTACTTTACCACTTCCAAACATTGAAACTTAACTAAAATGTAATTTGTAACCAAAGTTTCAAGTTGTTAACTTCAGACCTCTAAATGTTACTCATTCCAATAGTTATCAGGATTAAAAACTTGAAGATACTACACCGGTCTGATTTACTCAAAAGATCATCTGTGCAACCGAACAGCTAAAAACCACCAGACTGCTTTCAATGAAAGCGGTAAACTGGCCAGTTCCATATGAACTGGACTGTTTTTCAATATTTTACCACAGGTATTCATTTATCATTCAGTGTAACACAATCAATCTAGGGCTAGGGGTACAACTGGAAAAGTCTAGTTTTTATCTTATTAGAGTTATACAGCATTAGTTGGGAGGGAAAAAATAGCTTGGCACTTGTGGCTCCACAATTTAGCACTTGCTTGTGACTTGAAAACTTTGAGAGCCTATGTTATGAAGTGTAAACTGTGATTCACAAGTCTGAGATGTATCAATGTAGCTGCCCGGTTGTGTAGTTATATTAAAGCTGTCATTTATGAGCTCAATTTTATTTAAGACCACACAAGTTCTCTGTATCTGTGGCCAGTTCAATTCAAAAAAGGGGCGTACCCAGTGCCGTAGGCTCCCGCACTGCAGGGTCTGGGGAAGGGAAAACAGCCAGCAGCCATCCCTGCACAAATGTGCAGAGGCTGGGACTTGAACCCTGGACCTCTTGGTCACAGGCGGTAAAGCTCTACCGCTTGCACCAGGGCCAGTTCAATTCAATCCAAAACTATTTAACCGCCAGCTCAATTTGGTTCTTGATAGTTCTTATTTTTTAAGGAATTCTCGACTGTTGAGCCAGTGAAGCAGTGAACTATACACCCTTGCTGGTTCAACAATCAGTCTGGTCCCAATAACTATGTTTTTTGTAACTGGAGGGAGTAGTAGCATCATCAAGAAAGAGTTCTACAAATAATGTCTCCAGAATGTTCAGAAATGTTCAGAAGATAAGTACAAAACCAAAAGCAATACGCCACATAGTATAAATATAATAATAAAGAATAAAAAAGCCATGGTTACTTACCATCATTAGGCATTGTTAGAATAGGAATTTGGGTAATGGAGCCTGTTCTTCCTTCAATACGCCCAGCACGCTCATATATTGTTGCCAAATCAGTATACATATATCCAGGATAACCACGTCTACCTGGCACCTCTTCTCGGGCTGCAGAAACCTAAAAAAAAGCAAATGCCCAAGTAGCATTATTAGAAACATGACTAATCTGCCATTTAATTAGCTAAATACAAATGTTAATCTTAATCTTATAAATATATAAAATGCGACGGAATATATACCATAATAGAACATTTCTGAGTTGTTTTTTAATGATGAAAAACTACAAAATAGCACCAGAAGCTAACAGAAATATCAACATGTATTTCCAGCATCTATTCAGCCATTCAGGGCAATGTTAACAAGATGTCAAGACAAAATAAAAATTTGTAATTCTGCCACCAGATCATTACCAAAATCATGGGATTTCTTTTGATAACAAATCTATACAAACATTGTGGCACCAATAGAACATGTAGTTTATTTGCCATTCAGCCATTCAGGTCAGTGTTAACAAGATGTCAAGACAAAATAAAAATTTGTAATTCTGCCACCAGATCATTACCAAAATCATAGGATCTCTTTTGATAACAAATCTATACAAACATTGCAGCACCAATAGAACATGTAGTTTATTTTTTAGTTTATTCCGACAGGAAACTCACAATTACATGGATAATAAAATGCCCATGTGCAATAGCGCTACATCATTCATGAATCAATTAATTTAAAAATGATTGAACCGGGTCAACAGAATCGCAGCACAAAGCACTGGCAACCTTGCCCGGGCAAGCAACCTGCTAGCCAGGCAGCAATCCTAGCTGCCAGGAGCTTGAAATCAATGACCTGGATTGCTGCCAGGCCAGGCAAGGCTTGCCTGGGTAAGCAACCAAATAGGCCCAAAAGATCTCAGGACGGCAAATTTAATAACAATAGTATAGTACTAAAACAAATATGGACTCAAAATACAAGATATGACACATAATATCAAAACTCAATACCTCACGAAGTGCATCTGCATAAGAGCTCATATCTGTCAAGATGACAAGTACATGCTTCCCACATTCATACGCCAAATATTCTGCTGTTGTTAGAGCAATCCGAGGGGTGATAATGCGTTCGATGGTGGGATCATTAGCCTGTAAAACAGAGAGGTCAACGTGTTAAAAATATGCTGTGTTATACATTAATTATTATGCCAGATGTAGAATATGTTTGGCGCATCATTATGTGCAGGGGCGAAGGATAGTTCAGGCCAACATAGGCCACGGCCACCGTTAGGATCTTAATTTTTCTCAATAAACATACAGTGAAGTAGTTAAGGCAACATGGTCCATGGCCACCCCTAGGATCTTAATTTTTCTAAATAAATATAAAGTAATCCATGGCTGAATTTATTCATGCATCATTAGTGGCCCTCACCGCTAGAATCACAAATTCATGCATCATTAGTGGCCCTAAGATATTGTTCAAACTCTGCCACTGATTATGTGGCGTTTTTTGGTCAAGATGCATCTAAAAGATTGCAGAATTGATTATGGCGCCCTTGGGTGAAATAAAATGATAAATGAATGTTGGTCACAAATCCACAAGTCCTTGTAGGTACCAGATTCAGAAAAAGGGTGACCCGTTCCATGGAACCATTCTCTTCAAAATCACGTTTGAAGAATTGAGCTGTTTCCATGTTCACTCCCATAGCAGCAAACACGATAGCAAAGTTGTCATCTTCACCACCCTGCAGGTTATAAAAATCAGAACCAGTGATTAAGTCATGTTTAGACACATAAAGCACACATTAATACACAATGCTCATTGCTCCATATAAATGTTGACCACACAGGAAATAGAAAACAAGTACATGTACCAAAAGAAAAACTGTAGCTTACTTGAAAGAACAGGATGTTGAAACGTATGAAAACTATCAGGCACAACATATCCAACTTAAGACAATGTGCGCAAAGATTTTCAGTTGTCATGAAATGTTAAGCCTAGTCACCCTTATGTAATAGACATCTCAGATTTTTTTTTAAAGAGCTCAGATGTGTATTCAACTTTTCTACTCTGAAAAAATATGTTTTTTGGGTAGGGATGCAGTTGGGACACATTAGCTACCTCTGCATGCTTTCCTTTCTCCAATGTCTTCACGAGGCCGGCCTGACGACAAATCTGTGCAGCAATTTCATTGTGAGGGAGCCCAGCAGCAGAAAATAGGGGAATCTTTTGCCCACGAGCAATCGAGTTCATGACATCAATGGTGGATATCCCAGTTTGGATCATCTCCTCTGGATAGGTTCTCTCACTGGGGTTAATAGAACTTCCTGCAACAAAATCAGAGTACATAATTACAAAATTTAAAGATGGACTCATTGATTTAACGCTGTTAGTCAATCAACACTTATAAGACCTACTATTCTCCACGACGAACATGCACTTAACCATGAGCATTGTAGAGCAGCATGCAAGAACCAGAAATTACTTACCAGAGATATCCAAGTAGGCTTCGGGCAATATCGGGGGGCCATTGTCAATAGGTTTTCCAGAACCATTAAAAATGCGCCCAAGCATATCAAGTGAGACAGGAGTTTTCAAAACCTGTAAAAGAAACACAATTTACTGTATAATCAAACAAGACAGGAATTTCTCAATACACAGGGCAATGAAGAAAACAATCACTGTTAAATTTAGCCTGGTAGATCTGCGGACTTTATTCTTCCATTGGTATACACTATACAATTGTCAATTAACATGAGATAATTTCATGGTGAAAGTAGGTGTACTTATCATAGATCTTGTAAATTTTCCTTATGAGCAATATTCCCAAATTGAGATGATCTAGTTCAAAGTGTTTTTGCCTGCTAAACACTTTATTGATAAGTAAACAGCAAATAAAGTCGCAAGATGAAGTACCTCGCCAGTAAACTGCACGGTTGTGTATTTGTTGTCTATTCCAGAAGTCCCTTCGAAGACCTGATGAATAATGCAGTTAATTAACAAACTAAGTTTTCTGGGAATGGCCTAACCTGACCATACTGCAGAATCAACAACAAATTGGAACTACTAGTAAAATACAATCAAGAGAATGTAGTAACCTGCACAACAGCTTTTTCGCCATCAACTTCCAGGACTTGACCACGGCGAGTGGTGCCATCTCCAAGTCGGATGTTTACAATTTCTTGGTACTTTGGGCCCTATAGATGGATATGCAAGCAAAGGAACTATGAGCATAGTATGCTAGCAGACTGAGCTGTTCAAAATCTGCAGGGTAGTCAGCATCATATTGGAGAAAACTGTACACACCTTTACTTTATCCAAGATAACCAGAGGCCCGGCCACACCAGATACAGTCCTGTACTCTGCACAGGTAAACAAGTAAATTACTAGTACATATCGCCTTTGTAAGGTAGCCTAAAAAGCATGATTTCAAACAGACATACATCTTGCACAAAAGAAGCCCAAGACATGCGTTACTTTGATCAGCAAATTTCTGTTACCCATACAACACAAAAAAGTGCTTCTATTTATAATGGCAGTGGCCATGTGTCAATGCAAGCATGTAGACCAATATATCCAAGATTCAATAATTTGTAATTCATGAAGCTTCCACATTGGACGTGACATGAATCGCAATTCCCAAAAACCAATACATGCAAATAGATGAAGTATTTTTAAACCAAAAGCATGATCTAGCAAGTGTGCCAGACCTGACAACTAGTTACATAGTTGAAAGAGCAAAGCTACAAGCTAATTGTTACAATGAACCAGATGCGTTCTGTTGCACTAATGTAGACTGTAGTATGGTTCAACAAAAGCACTGGGACAGTTAGTTGATGTATTGTTATGAAAATCCACAGTGTTATTTACGAATACCACACGTTTAAAAAATTCAATGCATTGGTAATGCACAATCTAGCTGATGACCCAATATATTGTCTGGTAGCTTAGGATCATTTATAAGCAAACTGTTTATCTCCTCAACGTGCAAATCATCTCTGCATATCCACTCTATGATGCTAGTGTTAGTGATGCGTCGGTATGACTAAGCAACACATCAACAGCTGAAAGCATAATACTAAAACAGCCCAAGGCACACTGCGCGCGAGCTTGGATCTCGGCGCTCGTGACTCACCCATGCCGATCTCCAGGGTTCCCTCCTCCATGTCGACGCCTTCCTTCACCAGACCCATGCTGAACAACCTGCACAGGGAAACAGCCAGTCAGAACCGAGGAACAGGAGCGGAGCGGAGCTGATCCGAGTCTCCCCAATCCACGCAGATCACTCAGACTCTCCGATCCACGGGGAAATTGTAGAGGGATCAGCAATTCCAAACAAATCCGCAAAACCGCAGCCGCTGTTGCTGGACGGAAGATGGAGAAAGTGAGGCGGCAGGCTGGGGGTCGCAGAGTGCTTCGGCGGTGGCCGTGGCCACCCTCGTGTCGCCCAGCAGGGACGACGCGAGCGACGGATTGCCGCAGGAGAAGCCGGGGTGGAGGTGAAATTGCGGGGGCGGAAGAAGAAGACGTACCTGGATCTGGATCGCCGCGCGGCGAGGCTACGCTGCTGAGTTGGGGAAGGAACGTGCGAGACGGCGAGGAGGTGGCAGATCGGATAGGCGAGGCGAGGCGACGGCACGGGTGGGGGAGGGAAGGAGAGGAGGGGCGGAGACGTGCAATTAATGCCCGAAAATTATAACCAGAGAGGGACAGAAGGACGTTTTGCGTGTTTGCCCTGGACGATTACGGAATTTCCGTATTGAATCCCAAGCCACATCTGATAGTGGTCGCTGTTCGCTGATTCCTCTGCAGCTCTGCTCGTTTTCCACTGCAGTCTTCGGACTTTTTTTTTCTTTTTTTTTTAGCTCATGTAACCGAATCGAGTATGCATCGTGCGTCGAGTTAAAATTCGATTTTAAGAGAAAAAGAGGCTATCCTAGAATTTTAGCAAAATGTCCAGTAAAATCAAAAGCCAATTATACGTAGGAGTTATAGATGATTCTAAGGGCCTGTTTAAGAGAGCTAACCTGTAGAACCACGTGACAGAGCTATGATAAACACACTCTTATACTTAATTTTGTTTTTATATGATCTCAAGTTGCGTGGAGCTTTGCCAAACACCCTCTTACTACTAGGCGACTATAGTTCTTTTTTTTTATGTGGCTGCATAAGATGAGCATACTCTTAAATTTTAAAGTCATATTGTACTAACTAGATGGACTTTTGGTACTAGTTATTTGAAAGGATATTGATGCCGTCTAAAGGGAGGGAAATAGAAGTTTCCAAAATGTAGTGACAGATAAAACTTCTAGTGTTGAAATTTCAATCCGCATATAACTTCCACACAAGACAAGATAATACAAAGTTTACAATGCCTACTCAAGCTCAAACCAAGCTTGTAGAGATGTGTTTGGGAATATTCAATAGCAAGTCAACGAAATACCTATACTCACAAACACATATAATCAAGGAGATGAAGTGAAAAGAAAATATTAAAATTTAATGTACGACAGATGCAAGATATTTGTTACACTCAACTTCGGTTCCCACTTCAACCATACATCTCTGTTGTGGTGACGATGAGCTCACAAAAGCTTGTGCTCGTGTTGGGTCCCTTTCGACCACTATTCTCGTCTCTACTAGTTGACATTTCCACTATCCTTAACTCAAAAAGATTTTTTTAATGGATGGAAGATAATAATATTTGACTTAGGACAAAGATAATATAATATAATATGTAAACAAAACAGATAGAGTAGTGCTAACTGCTAAGAGGTGTATGGTTCACTTGCAAGCCACCATGTGACAACAACAAAATGACATTGATTGAAGTAAGCACAGTCTCAAATTCTCAAGTTAAGTGTTCGCTTTGGATACTCTGTTATTGCTCGTCAAGTTTGATCAGTGGCTATTGCACCATTCTTGCCACGTGTGGCCATCAGACTGCCTGCACGTGGACCACGTGGACAGCTGTTGTAGACCATCAGGTTGGCTTGCGGCCGACTAGATCAGACGATCCGGGTGCCGTTCCAAATTTTCAATCCCCACAGGATTCTTAACAAGGTTTTAGAATCAAGATAGACTGGATCCTGGCTTTTAGACAGAGGTAATAGCTATTTGAAGGGCTATTTTCTCTATAAGATGCCGTCAATTTTATTTCTAACGTGCACTTTTGTGACAATTGCTAGCAAAAGAAAGCATGCATGGTAATCTCTCTACTTTAGATATGCTAGTTGCTAGCAAATGAGCATCAGTGCATGCATGGTGAGCTCTGCTTTAAAATATGCTTGTTGCAACATTAAAACTTCGAAGTCACTATTTTTCTTGCAACTGTTCTTATGTTTTTTTCTCTTCTGGCTTCCCATTGCAACTTCTGTAATCTTCGTAGCTTTTGCCCCCTAGCGGCTTCTGTTTTGTTTTCTTTTCAGTTACTTCTAGTTAGGTGCTTTTGTTAGCAGCTAGTAGCTAACAAGTTTGTACTCTCAGTTTTTTAAGATAATATATTGCATTGGGGAGCGATGGTCCACAACCACAATTTTCCTAAAGGAAAAACTGCTCTTATGATTTTCATGGCCTCAAATGTACCACGGTTATTAGCTCTAAACACAAATTTGCAGAACCAGGGCCTACACTTTGCCATTTTACAACCCAGACCTAAGCTGCAGGGACCAGTGGACCACGTACATATACCGTCATTTTGTATAATAACCAAATTAATTACCTTACTATCCACCTCACTTACAGATAGGCTCCCCGGAACATCCCCTCCTCTCTTTATTATTACCATCATCTTCCCCACAGTAGTCATCTTGCCCGCATCACTTAGAGACTGCATACCACAACTCAGATTGTCGGGGGGTTACTCCTGCTCTCCTATCCTCACATGATGTTAGGAGGGAGAGGAGGCGAGGGTTTCCCCACAGGATACAGGGTAGAGCAGGGTGAGCTGGACCAGGGTACATAAGGACAGGGCGTAATAAAATTTACAGTAACTGGCATTAAACTTGGTCAACCTCCCCCTTACACAGGGCCACCCCTTAGTATTTATAGGCATACCAAGAAACATGGTCTTTCTTTTACATTAGGGTTTATAGGACTACCATATGACGGATGGCCCCAGCCAGGGGCATTCTCGTACTTGTGCTCACTAGTCCTGGAGGCCCTCCTGAGCGCCGCCACATCTCCGAGGGGTAGGGCTGATGTCATCGCCTTCGTCGGGAACGGCACCCTCGCGCTCAAGCGCTCGTTGACAGTTCGCCTGTCGTCGATGCGTCCTCGCTGCCTGCAAAGCTGTTGGAACAAAAGGGGTGCGCGCCGTCAGGGCAACTCCGGCATGCGTGAGCCGCCGTGACCCCGAACCTAGCGAGGGCTCGCCCAGTGGTGGGGTTGTGCAGTACATCGAGGGTGCGGTCTCACTGAAAGGGGTTCGACTGCGCGCTGTCGGTGCTTCATGTGTCGCGGGAGTTTGGTGGCCCGCCACGTGTGAGGCCTACGGGGATGATTGGGGGTCCCTTAGGAGGGTTCCTTCCGTCAATACACATCTCTCTCGCAACGCATGCGGAGTCACACACCACCGGCTTCCCGTGTGCAGCCACTCTCCACGAGCATCCACTTGCAAGCCACCATGAGTCATGCTTGGCCGTGAATGCCATCCCAAGGTAGTCGCCGATGTCCACCAGCAGCCTCGAGGCTTCGTTTGGATAGGTTTGGAATGGAGTGGATTGGAGTGCAAACCCTGCCCGCCGCGGGAGCAGACCCACGCCAAGGCAATATTCAAGCAGTGCGCGAAAGTCACATTTGGCAAGGCCGGCCGAGAAACAGACTGGCGCTCGCAAGTGGGTCGGGTGGGCAGACGAGATCCACCCAATCCCCAAATGAGTTGCCTCACATGTGAGATTCGTTCCATTGCTGCTAAGCGAAGCCTGAGGAATGTTGTGGGCCTAATTCTTGCGCGCACTTCAACTCATCGCTGGTCTTGCTTTCGCCCAGCAGAGGCAATGGTGGCACTGGCACGGTATGCGCTCAAATGAGGCGTAGGCAGCATATCGAGCTCGTGCTTTGGTGGGATGGAGGTGGGCCACCTCCTTCAATAAAATGGCCGCTCCAAAAATCCTTAGGCATTTTAGAAAACACCTACAGTTTGTGACTGTCTCCATTAATGAAATCATTTGTTTCCTAAAATCAATTTTGTAGTAGTGGTTTTATATATTAAAATGGCAATCCTTAGTTCCTCGGTACAATATGTAATTTTGATTCCAACAATAAAAGGACCCGCATAACAAAATCACAAATCCAACAAAATCTAATGTTAGCACAATGGTAATTAACAACTTTAATATATTATGACGTGGACAAATAACAATTACAATTTACTTATACTAGTTGGTGGTACGAAACTGAGGCATCTGACGTAGAAGAATTATAATATTATAAAATAAATAGTAATTAAGTTACACCTACACTAATGTGCCACCTCGTAATTCTCATGGATTATTGATGATATATGGAACAATGGAAGCAAGAGAAGAGGCTGGTGTCCATGTGAATTAATCCAAGGGGACGCTGCTGACGCTGGCATCATCAGCAGATGAGCTCCAGTGCCAGAGCCCAACGCCCGGCGGGGACGAGATGAGGATGCTTGTTTCTCTGATTTGAGCCTGGCAATGGTCGATGTAGACATGTAGTTATGTGTACGCGATGAGGCGTGCTGGTGTTCTCTTCTGACGCGCTGTTGCTCTGGGCGAGGCACAGGAAAGCAAGCGAAGACAACGAGCCGGCATGTCTTGACGAGCTTGAGAGAGATCGAGACCGTGCGCGGGAAGGCAAATCGGCAGCAAGGAATCAAAGGCACGAGCCATGTCGAGCGCACGCACATGCCGAGAGTGAGGAAGCACTGCGTACTGACGACGAAGACGAACACACCAGCCAGCAGTCTCGTGTCTCATCAGAGTGAAAAATAGAGATGGATTTGTTGGAGAAAGACACGGACGGATGCGGTGCCCCATGGCCATCCATCCCCTGCGATTTTACTCTTCGGTTATGCTGTGAAGGCTCGGCTGCCAAGAATAGGACGCCGAGTGAGCCGGCGAGGCGCCTCGCCGCCGCCTGCTTCTTCCCGGCGACCCTCCACCGGGCGCCTGCTTCCCGCTCTCCTTATTGGTTTCTCTCACGTCTAGCTTCCTCCTTACCGTCGCGGCTTTGCCGCTGTGGCCGACGCCTTCACGGTCACGGGGCCTCTGCGCCTGCGCCTGCGCCTGGGCTCCGCCGCTGCTGCCACCGCCACCCACAAGGCACCGGAGCCACCTCCTGCCACCGACCTTGTACCCCTTCTCGCTTGTTGCGAGGTGCCGCTTCAGCGTCACGGCTCCTCCGCCACCGCCGCCGCGCCGCCTGCCGCCGCCGCCGCGGGACCGGGAGGATGACGAGGTTGAGGCGGCGGGAGAGGCGGAGGCGGAGTACTTCTGCAGCCTCCGCACGGTGCTGCACGGCACGACGTAGTACTTGTGGCCGAGCTGCAGGACGGCGTCCGGCGCGGCGACCGCGCCCGCGGGGTCCCGGAACACGTCGGGCCGCGCCACGCAGAACCGCGGGTGCCGCGCCATCACGTCCGCGGCCAGCGTCGGGCAGTCCAGCAGCTCGACGTGGCCACCGGGGAACACCAGCTTCACGTGTTGGCCCCGCGCCGCCTTCCTGGAGGAGCAGCTGAACCAGGTCGCCATGGTCGTCGTTGCCCGTCGCCGGCCCAGGCTTGGGCGCTTGGCTCGTGATGAGCTCGATCGCTTCGTGCGGCCGGCCAAGAAGCCGACCGGTGCTTTTATAGGCGGGTTCATTGTCATTCGTGTCGTTTGTGATGAGACGATCGTTGGTTTTATTATCTGTCATAGGAGTCTGAGTTGGTGGATGCAACAAGATGGCAAAGAATCCTTCGTAGTTGCCCTTATCGGTTTGTGCTTTGGTTGCTTGGTGGCGTCGCGTCTTAGACTCTGATGACCTTGTCTCCATAATTTGACGATGGCCGCAAGGAGGTTCTGAGTTATCGAAGTAACCATAGTAACTTTAATGACTACTTCCTCTGTTTTAAATTATAATTCGTTTTGATTTTTTTGGTGTATGTATTTTGCTATATACCTAGATAAATAATATGTCTAGATATATAATAAAATATATACATCGAAAAAATTAAAGTGAACTATAATTTAGAACGGAGGGAGTAGGAACTAGAAACTCGACATTATAGGACAAGTCTTCTTTAGTAGCTGTCTGAGTACGTTTCTCTGCTTTCTCCCGTGTTTCGGGTCCAATGCCACATTCATGCTGAGAATTTGGCTCTAATTGTTATACAGAGAATATACTAGCAGCTGACGACACATTAAAAAATACTAGCAAATGAACTCATGCATGTTTGTTCTATAAAAATCATTTTTAATTAAATGCAATAAAAATATTAATTGAATTCTCAATATGTCAATTCATAGTCATTGGACAATCGACAACGAATATGAGAAAAGTTATTAAATTTAATACAGTTGCGTCTTGTTTGTGTGCTCGCCGTCCAGAGGCGAAGTTTCTTTCAGCCTCGAACTCTGGCTAAATTTTCTGTCATGTGTTTTGATCCTAATCTCCTTGATCTAGCCGTTGCGTGCCTTCAACTCGTCTCTGACTCTCTGTCCAGCAAAAAGCAAAAAAGTCCAAGATGTTGTGCAATGTCCAATCTACAACGTACGATGGCTATGATACCAAAGAAACAAGAGATCCTGTGCTGTGTGATGGTGATTTGCCTTAATAAGATTAAATAAATAGAATCAAGATATGGGGAATTATTACTACCTTTTTACTTTATAATAAAAAAACGTATGGAGTATACTTACCAGAATGCGAGGCGAAGGAGAAATAGCTATTCGCCGATGAGACTGGGGTGGTCATCAACACAAACAACTTTATTAATAATAATTTGAGGGGCCAAGACTTATTAATAATAACAAATATGCTAGTGTATTGTAACGGTAGAAAAAATATTAAATATTTATAAGCAATGACGATGACAACAACGATACTATCCAATTCTGCTTCATCATTTCTATATAAACTTTAAAAGCTACAATTTATTTATAATGACCATGACATTGATAATAATATTTAATTAATATTGATAATGATATTAATAATGCCCTGTTAAACCTATATTGAATTAAAATGCAATGTACATACAATATTTTCTCTAGTTGGGAAAGCACAAAAATATTTGTAAGACATAAATAATATCATAACTTTAGTTTTATACTATCCCTGTGTTGTTGTATTAAAATATGAGAGTTATATCTTTTTTAGGACTCGCAATAATCTATAATCCTAATGAATTGTCTCAAATAGCTAGTTGTTGACGTGAAGAATTTTTCTCTAGATTTAGACTAGAGTTTGTTAGACAATAAACTACTTAACATTTTCGCTTATTGTTTGATAGTGTTGACATCTATGTTTTAATAAAAATAAGTTTATCTATATTAATAATTTGATGGTGAAATATTTATTTCTTATATAAAATCAATAGTTTAAAAAGACCATGATATTATATTTATTATTTAATTTTGACGTTTATGAGGAAAACCATCAATCATAGGAACAATTGGAAAAACATTGAACTGATTCGAAAGAAAGAACGACCAAAAAGTAAAACACAAAAGGACTCATAAAAAACCAATAGAAGAGGGAATGAAAAAGACTCTCACCAAACACAACCAAAAGCAAAACAAAAAAGGACTCATCATACAAAAAGAAATGGAAACAAACAAAAAACACGAAACCAAAAGCCAAACACCAAGGACAACATATATAGTAACAGACTCATCATCAATCAAACACAAAAAAACACAAGAAGGCAAAAGCATCAATACGAAACTAAAAAAAAGAAAGGCTATACACAGTCTGCCGGAAAAAAATAGATACAAAAGGATCTAGACATATATTGGTATATCAATGGACATATTGACTTGGTATTTATATTTTGGGCGGCAACATGGATCACCTATCTACTTGCTACTATCCAACACTATACACAACTTTGGACAAGCGCAGGTGCTTCAACCTGGGTTGTTTACTTGGTGAGTAATAGACTACGTGAGTTTTTTACTAGGCAAGGAAAAACGTTAATAGCAAGTATGTCCTCCATCTAGGGCGCAGCTTCTGTAGCGCATCGTTGTAAATAAATTTTCGATCTTAGTATAAAGTTGTGCAAACTTTTGCACATTTAAAAAACATATATGTTTTTATTTGAATTATGATTCCAATTCAGGTTACTCCAGGTCACAGAGATTTATTTGATTAGGATTCCATAGGAAATATATTTTTTAAAAAATAAATATAGGAAATATTGTCTGTGGAGGGGCTCTGATGAAAGTAATAGAGTAAATGAAAAGGTTGCCTGGACTCTAGTGACCACCCTTAAAGAGGAAGAGGGGTTGGGGGTCCTCAACCTGAAGACTCAAAATGAAGCCCCCTTGATAAAAGATCTACATAAGTTTTTCAATAAATTGAACCTTCCTTGGGCAAAGCTCATGTGGGAGAAGCAACAGGAAATTGCCAGGTTAGGTAAAAAACAAGACCATTTTAGTTGAAGGATGTTCTGTAGTTATTGGACAAATTCAAGGGCACGACTGCAGTATGTGTTCCAAATTGTACTACCTTCTTATTCTAGGATGATATTTGGTTAGGACAATTCCCAAAGCAAGCTTTCCTAGAACTTTACTCCTTTTATAGGCTGAACACTTCCTTCATTAACACCTTTAACCTTCCTCTCTCTGTGGAAGCTTTTGAATAGTTTGTAGAAATATGTAAGAAATCTTTCATGAATTCATCCTAGGGGATATTGATGACATTTGGAGCTACATTTGGGGAAGGGCTGAGTACTCATCGATCTAGAAGACCCTATAAACATCTTTTTGGATCAAGACAGGTAGACCCCTCCGATTAGTGGATTCATAAATCTTGTTTCCAACACAAACATAAAGTCTTCTTTTGGCTCGTGGCACATGATAGATTGAGTACCAGGAAGATTTTAAGGAGAATCAATATGCATCTTCAATCCTATAACTGCATACTTTGTAATGATTCAGTGAAATAAATAGTGGTTCACCTATTCTTGCATTGTGACTTTCCAAAGGCTTGCTGGAACCTTATTGGACTGAATTTTGCACACTTGCAAGATCCCTTTCAGATCCTAGAGGATTTAAAAACTCAGCTCAGTGTTCCTTCTTTCATAGAGGTAATTATCATCCTGTGCTGGAGTGTTTGGACCTCAAGGAACAATTACATTTTGAGAAACAAAGAGGTAATAGAAAGGAGAAAATTTTCCTTCAAGGAAGTTGTAACACCCCTGGTGTTATATTAACTAAAGCATGCCATGTCATCATATGCATTGTAAAGCATTCATAATTAGGTCAACTTTAATGTGCATCAACTAAAACAAATTTATATTTCATAGGTTGTTTGTGTTTCTGAAATGATGTGTCACATAAAATCATAAAAATCTACTTTTGAATGTCACCCCAAATACTTGATTTATGCCCTATGTACCTTAAGGTGTAAACAATGTTTACACTAGTGTCAGGCATGGTGTATAAAGTCAAGTATAACATTTAAAATCAAACTCCAAGTTTGGATTTAGATTTGGTTTTCAAATTTGAGATCAAATTGGGAGTCTATTAAAATGATTTTCAAAAGTCAACTTGGTCAACTAAGGGTACTATTGGGTCATTGACCTAAAAATGCCTTGGGATGATGTTTGTGATCATTAATTAACAACCAATTAATTTAGAAATCAAATCGAGTTTAAATTCGGCTTCAGAAACCCTATTTTATTCCCCTTTTCTATAATTCAAAATCTATAAAGAATTTTGGTATACTCTCAAAATATAGTATGTATATCTTGACAAGAGCTACAATTTTGGTATTCAAAGTTTTTCATGTTTCTAAAAATAATTTCAAATAAATATGAAAATACAGTTTTCCAGCATTTGGCCCCTTTTGATTTTAAAACCATAATTCAAAATTTATGCATAATTTGGGAAATTTTTGTATATAAAAATATTTGATTTGAAATTTTAAGCATTTCATAGATTTGAATATTTTCAAGTTTTATGGAAAAATCAAAAGTAATTGCAAATATTTGTTTCTTGGGTTTTGTCTCCTTTTGAATTTGAATTCATATTTCAAAAACTAAGTAGAATTTTAAAATGTTTGTTAAATGAAAAATGTAGCTCTTGAAAAATCATGCAAATGATATTTTAGGATATTTTTATGTTCTTATGAAAAATCTAGAGTAATTTGCAAATTTTACCAAATGACATCACTGGCTACAGTACTGCTGATGTCATCACCGTCCTTCTCCCTCTCTGTTCATGGCGTCGCCGTGGCCGCCGGTGCCATACCGACCGGCCTCTACTGCTAGCTTGCCCCTAATGCTCGAAACTTCACCGTGGATGTGTCGGCCGCCCCTGCCTCGCCTCCGCGCTATAAATGGAGCAGGCCAGTCGCCGTTCTCCTTCTTTTCCTTCTCTGCTCGCCGTCCCGACGACCTCCCTCCGCCATCGGAATTCACCGTCGCCGCTCCACCGTTGCCCGCTTGCTCTTGCCAGCAGCTCCGCCTTGCTCTTGCGCTCCGATTGAGCCTACTCACGCCAGCCCTTGTTGTTGGAGTAGCCCGCACGCCGTCGTCATCCTCGCGATCGGCAACCGCGCCGCCGCGAGCCATTTCGCCGACGACCGCCGCCACCGCTGGTTATTTTATTTCATCTTATTCATCATCATGATCACCTTGATCTTCTCTTGCTCATGCACTCCTTGGTTTGCTCTGCGATGCATAGGACTCACCGGAACGTCGTCCTTGCCGCCAGAGCACCGCCGCCGCTGAGCTTCCACCTCCGGTCACTCCAAGCCTTCATCTTCGAGCGCACCAGACCCACGGTGAGCTCCTGAACCTGTCCATGCCCTCCGTTTGGCCCGAGTCGCGCTATGATCGCCGGTCACTGAGCTCGCCGGAGCTCTGCTCTGCTGCCGCCGCCGCGTGCGTAGCCGCTGACGTTAGAATCCCGGAACGGCTTCATTTTCTAGTCCTTCGTGTTCGCGTTGATGTCCTGAGTGTGCTCGTGCGCTCGCTTTCACCAGAGAAGCCTCCAGTGAGCTTTGCCGCCGCGTCCGAGCTCCGTTGTGTCGCCATGGCCGCCGGCGAGTGTGCTGCCGTCGCTCTGCCGCCGCCTAGCTAGCTTATCTTGCTCGCGTCGTCAAGGTGATCGTGTAACGCCAAGCCCCGCGGCCAGAGACCTCACCATCGGCGAGGTCTCGCCGGTCAAAATCCGGCCACTGCCGGTCAGCGCGGGAACTGTTCCCCTTTTTCTTTTCTATTTTCAGAAAATGATTTAAATACTATTTTCTTCCATAATTCATAATAAATCATATACTATTCCAAAAATTCTAAAAATTTTTGTGTAAGTTCTTTATGATGTCCTATACCTAGTAAAAATATGAAATTCCAATTTTGAGTACTTTTTCATATGTTAAAATTAGCCATTTTAATTAAAAAATGCATCTTCTATGATTTTTAATAAATAAAATAATTTACTTTTATTTCTGAAATTTATTTTGCCATCTAATTAGACCAATAAATTTTCAAAATAAAATTTTGAGCTTAATTAGACAACTTTAATTTTATGCTTTTTAAATAATTAATTAACCTTTTATTTATGCTTAATCATTATAGGATTTGTTTGACTTTGAAATTGATTGATGACCTTAGATCATTAACCTTAATGACCTTTGGTATTTTAATTAATTATTTGCGCTTATTTTAATCATGTCATTAAGGCTTAATCAATGTTATTTCATGTGCTTAATGAACTTCATTAAAGACGTAGTTAACCCTAATAAACTTAGTCAGTAAACTTTGCTAGCTTGCAACTTTATCATGAAGGAAAGTTGTGTTCAAGCTCTTAATCTGGTTATGCATCCATTAAGCATCATGTTTATTATTCCATCATGTTGAAACATATCAGGTATTCGCATAGCTTCCGTTAACGGAGAGTTTAACGTTGTCAAACCAGATCCCAAGGAAGAGCAAAATCAGGAGTTAGGTGTTGATCCAGAGCCAGAGACCATCTACCCCGATTACCAAGGCAAGCCCCGAATACATTTAAACCTTATCCTTGTTTTATATAGTTTTTATCACTTCAGTTATGAAATGCTGCATTAGGGAATAAGAGTTGAGTGAAATCCTACCAGTTGCATTACCTGTCTTACTTCCATATTACCTTGTTACCTGTTTATTTGAGAAATGCGTAGTAATGCTTAGTCCTACTTAATTAGGTAGGCTTTTCAAAAAGGTAAAGAATGTGAAAGCATCTAGGCCCCTTAATGTGGTTTCGATGATTGATGACAATATTTACCATAACTAACGTGTGCTTTGCAGAAACATTGGTAAGTTAGGTTATGGTGATGGATACCGTGGCAATACGGGTTTCATGCTCCCTTGACGATGGAAATCGTTTCGGTTTTCAAAGGATGGACGACAAGGTCAAGAATGGTTAGTTCCGATCGTCCATGGTGTTGGGTGACGTCGGATTAGTCGTTAGGACTTTGTTTTTTCCTTTGGCCGTACTATTAAGGGGGTGCAAACGGGTAGCTTGACCTAGATAAGTCTAATGGTTTAGGTGTGATGCACACTTGTGAAACTTAGCACTAGGTAACTACAAAAAGGCCCTAAGGTACGTTGGAGTTAAAGCCGTTCACATAGATCGTCAAATTCGAAGTGGAACGGTTGTTTTAGATGCACCGGACGCTGGATCGAAGAGGACCGGACGCGTCCGGTCTATTCATCTGCGTGTGCAGCAAAATGGTTGAACGCACCGGACGCTGGGACAGTGAGTCCGGTGGTAAGGACCAGACGTGTCTGGTGCAACGCAGAAAAGGATAACGTACCAGACGCCGGCCCGGACGCGTCCGGTGCTACACCAGACGCTGTCCAGAAGCTATGTTTTTAGACCGAAACACCGGACGCGTCCGGTGTAACTCACCGGACGCGTCCGGTGGGTATGTAATGGCTAGCTGAGTTGGTTCGCGTATTTGAAAGATTGAACAGACCGGACGCGTCCGGTGACCCCGAAAATCGTGGTTTGGAAGGTAACGGTTGGTTTTGGCCCGTGGGGCTATAAATACATCTCCTACCCCTCCATACCAGTTGGCTCGCCCATTATTTTCAGCTGAACAACCTCTTTAGTGTCCAAAGAGAGCAAGAGCCCTAGTGAGGTGCTAGTGATTTGAGAATCCATTGATTAGCACTCATTAGTGAATCAAGAGTAGCAAGTGTGCATCCATCGTCTCATTAGGCTTTGCGAGGTCAAGTGAGAGCTTGTGCTTTTTACTCTTGGTGATCGCCATCACCTAGACGGCTTGGTGGTGGTTGAGAGTTTGGTGATCATCCGGCGCTTGTGGATGGCCCAACTCAAGTTGTGAGCGGTTTCGGCGATTCACCGCGACGGAGTGTCGAAGAATCAGCCCGGAGAGAGCACTTGGTCCTTGCGCGGATCAAGGGGGAGCTATACCCTTGCGCGGGTGCTCCAACGAGGACTAGTGGAGAGTGGCGACTCTCCGATACCTCGGGAAAACATCGCCGTGTTCCTTGCTCCTTTACTCTCCGCATTTACTTTCTAGCATTTACTTGTCCGCAATTTACATTCTTAGAATTGCCATGCTAGATTAGGATTGGAACTAGGGTGCAAAACTTTTCTCGATAGAATCCTTAGAAACACACATAGGCACATAGGGTGAAATGGGCTAATAGGTTTTAATTCCGTAAGAAATTTTAGAATTAGCCCAATTCACCCCCCTCTTGGGCATCTTGATCCTTTCAGAATGAAAAAGAGGAGATTGAATTCACCTGATGGAATCAGGATGATAGTTAATAAATCGAGTCTGGACGGGTAACTTGCAGTGGAAAAGGAGTCCCTCTGTAGTGTTTTTGTTTGTTGATGCCCTAGGTCCCGTCCATTGGTGATTTGCGTGTATCGAGACTAGAAAATCCACATACAATGGTGTGGTATACTGTGGGTTTGAGTCTCACATATATCGATACATGGTGGGTCAGAGGTCCCATGTGTATCGTGTGGTTGATATACTCTTGGGTTGGAGCCCGTGTATATCATGTGATCTGATGTCCTTAGGAGTTAAAGTCTCCTGTATATCGGTGATCTAGGTCCCAGCTGGGTACAATCGATTCGAATCGCCGTTGCTTCTCAGAGAAGAAGACTCGATCTCTGTTCATCATCGTATTAACAACTTGAATAATGGTTAAAACTTAAGTATGAAGTTGGTTGGTGATCTTGAGTTAGAGCAAGACAACTTTATTTTCTGTTATAACTAATGATGAGCTAAAACTTGATCTACAAGAGCTTTTCTGTAAAAGTCTTTGCTTCTTGCAAGCCTTACCATGTCCCTCTGGCCTGCATTTCTGAGTCTTCACCCCTCTTTTTCGTCGGGTCAGTCTTGTTGAGTACTTTTATACTCAGGGTTTGTTGAACCCTTATTGCAGGTGAGCCCCATGGGCAGATTTGCTTTGCATCCTGCTGCATGACAGTCGTTGCAGAGAGTGACGACGAGTAGGATGTTTGGCTCTGGGGCAGAGCGTATCGTTTGGGTATTGTAATTAAGTTATCTATCGCTACTCCACTACTATTATGGTTTGTAATATCTAAACTTATGGTTTGTAAGAGTTGAACGAAATGGTTTGAAAACCTATGTTATTGTAATTCTTCCGTGCTTTTACTCTGATGTATATTATTTTGTATAAACTGTTATAATATTACAATGTCTCTTTGTAATGATTGATCCTGCTCGGAGAATCATAGATGTTTCGGGGATTCACCCGACAGACCTTTTAATTCTTATGGAATACATGCACGGCTATCAGAGGTCTGTTTAGATAATGATAGGTGCGTGTGGGCCATATTATTTAGGAGATTCTGTCACATAAGTCTTTAGCCGTCATACTACGCCCGAACAAGAAATACCTTCCAGAAATTATTACATGGATAGAACAAAGGATGTAATCGATCTTATCTTTTTCATCTCCTTCTCGGTCTCTTGAACCCTTCTTGTAGTTTTTTCCAACTGTTTGTTTTATTTTATTTAATAAATCTCCAATAGGGCGTAACCCCCTCCTATTCTCCCCAAGAAAATAAACAGCAAAGAAAATGGCACAGTAATGACCTGTCTACAATTGATGCTCATTTCCTTCCTCTAGGTGTGAGGTACACATGCAATGGGTAAAGCCTGTTGGTTGTAACTTGTAAGCTGGATAGTGTCGTCCTTGTCCTCGTCGCCTTCCTTGAGCCTCCAGGCAAACTCTTGAACGAACCTCGTTATGGCTGTGCACAAGATGTTCACTGTTTCCATGCTGCCCGCACAGGCCCTAAGTCCTCCGCTGAAAGCCATAGTCTTGTACATATCTGCAACTTCAAACCTCCTGTCCAGAAACCTCTCTGGCTTCCATTCCTCGGGTGTGTCCTAGTCACCCTTGTTCATGTTGCATCCGTACAGATTGATGATCATCTAGCATATATATTATTTTGTGATTAGAAGTTACTCCTAGGATTCAGAGGCAACACTTAGCTAGGTTGATGTATGTGTGCTCACCTCTATGCCGGCTGGAACTTCATAGCCAACGAAGTTGGTATTCTCATGGACAAATCTTGGAGGCACTAATGGAACTAGAGAATGTCGCCTCAGGGTCTCATGGAACACCGCGTTCAAGTATGGTAGATGTAGCAGGTGATCCTCAGTATCAGTCTCATTGCCGCAGATCTCTAGGATTTCCTGGTAAAGGCAATCCTGATGTGCAAAAGAAATGTGGTTAGTTTGTTGTTTTTAAGAAAATGGAGGTTTTCTGGGAAGGTGGAAAACAAGTTGCAGTGCCTACATGTTTTCTGGGTGCTTGGCAAGCTCATACATGGCCCACAGTAGTGACCGCAGTAGTATCAGTAGCTTCTATGACTGCTTCCCGCACCAGCATTAGCAATTGTTCATCAGTCAGTGTATTCTGTGCCAGTAGGAAGTCCACGTAGGACATTCTAATATGCGTTGAATTGGAGTTTTTTTGAAAGAACTAGAGGGACCAAGGTCCCTGCAGGAATTTATTGAATTAAGGCTACAAGATACAAAATAAAAGGCAAAACAAAAAAGGGGAAACAACTAAGGAGGGGACAGGGGGAGGGGGGTACAGGAGAAGAGAGTCTAGGAAATAAAGAAAGAAACAAATAAAATAAGACTATTACAACAATCTATTGAAGATTTTGGATCCATTGGTCAAAACGTTGAGAAAGCTCTGTCTTCATCCTTAAATGCACCCACTGTACCTCTTTGAAGAAGAGTGCTCTGCATTGCTGAATGGATAGTTGATTGTTGTTGAAGATTATATCATTTCTAGCCTTCCAGATTGTCCATGACATAAGGATGATGGCAACCATAAAGAACTGAGAATTCAACTGATTTCTAATGGAAGCAATGTTGACTAGAGTGCCCCCGTCCTGCACTAGTTGAATGTTGAGGATACCCCAACATTGTTGTGCAGGGTCAACCTGTTGATGATCAGACAGCAGCCTATCAGCTTTCTTGCTTCTGAAGTGACGGGTGCCTCCAGAGTATGCCTTGCTTCCTTCTTCAATGGCAAAGTCTTCCATTCTCTCTACAATCTGCTGCACCCGATCAAAGGCAATATGAGATAGGGGTAGGGAGAACAGGTTGTGGATGTCATTTTCCTGAAAATCCTTCTTCACTGTGATCTGTTTGTTTTTGGCAAATGAGTATGCTTGAGGGAATGACTCAATGAATGCTTGATTGTTCCATTGGTCATGCCAGAAGTAACATGACTCTCCACTCTGAACATGAGGTATTGCCATTTTCTTAAAATTGGTTAGTTGTTTCAGGACATCACGCCACAAGAAAGATCCTTTTGTAACAGTGCCAGGTAGTCTATCATTCTTGTAGCGTTTCTCCCATACCAAGTTGACCCATGGAATGTCCTTTTTATTAAAGAACTACTTGTCCAGGATTTTTATCAAAAGTGCTTGGTTTTGGAGTTCTAGGTTGATAATGCCTAATCCTCCATCTTCTTTAGCTTTGCAGGCTAGTTCCCAAGGTTTTTT
>CM041644.1:27423220-27434583 GCA_023333625.1 Bothriochloa decipiens
TGTTTCGGTGTGGATGCACGACCTTAAATCTTCACGTCACAAACATAGAACATAGAATGTGTGGAAATAGTCAAATAGATTTGATACAACTATTTGGAAAATAAAAACAAGCTCGTTCAGCCACCTGAACATGGGACAGTTACACGACGAGTGCGGGTGTCACCAAACATCCATGTTCACAACTCACAATCTTGTGTCAGAGTAACTGAAACTAAAAGTCCTCTTTTGTCAGTGAACGTGTTTATTCAGTTCAAGCATGAGCTTTTCATGTATTGCCTTTAACTACTTTGTATTATTACCATCTTGTCAGATGCACTTGGAACAGGGTTTTGATCAGTGCCCGAGCAGCTCTTATGTTACACATTATCTGGTATGACAAATGCAGTCCCTTAATAATAGCAAAAAGCGTGAAATGCATTATTGAGTAAGAAACAAATGAAAATACCATTTTATCATTTGTCAGCATAATCAGTTGAAGCATGCTGGTTGCATTCAAGTATCATAATCCAACTTTATCTTCACTCTCTGTCTAATTAGTTTGCCACAAATGGAATGTCGGACATATATTGTACATAATAATAAAGGAAAGAAACAAATCGATCATCCCTTGATTCCAAAGCCCTCCCACACTGCAACACGCTCCTTGGTGCCAAAAATAGGAATGTAAGAATACAGTAGTAGAATCAGCTTAAACTGTCCATTTGAGTGTATGATCGGGCATGCCTCTCAAAACACACAGGAGTTGGAATCCACAAAACCACAAAGCCACAACAACCATTCCCAATCAATTCTTCACAAATCCACGAAACCCAAAGTGACATCCATCAAATCCTGCTCGACTTCAGTGTCATGTAGCAGCTAGAACAGAACCAGCACAAGCACAGTACCCCACATTCGTCCCAGGCCCACCCAGGTCCTCTTCCTGAAGGACCGGGCCGCACCTCGACCGCGGCCGTCACTGACGCCCCCGTCTCCGCCCTCGCTGCACAGCTTCAGGCAGGGACGATGGAGGTGAAGCGCAGGACGACGCCCAACCCCAGTCCGTGTAGGTGCCGCGCTGCACGCCATCGTCATCTCGCCGGCTCCTACGACTACTGCAGCCGGCGGAGGTACGTCCTCAGAGTGTTTGATGAAATGGCCGTTCTTCAAAATCCTTACTTGTCTCCTCCATTTGCTTGAATAGGTGGCCAACCAGCTAGCTATCGCAGCAGTGCGCCAGCCGTCAGTTATAAACATCACGAAGCACGTAAATTCTGAGCCTCCTGAAGTGCTTCCTGCAGATTCTTTCCTGCACTGTCTTTTTTTTTCTTAAATAATGGCAGGAGTCCTTCAACTTCAATTAAGGTAGGAAACAAAGTTTTTTTTATTTACAAATCTTTCTGCACTGTCGTAGTACATCAAGGACATACAGTATACCAAAACTCATGGTTATCAACAGAAACCACCTCTACTGCGTGTGTTCTGCTTGTTGATGAATTAACTAATCACAGTTCACCAAGGGCGATGGCAACCTATTTTCAGATAAACAAATTGCAAGTTGTAAACTCTTTTGAAATATATGGATTTTGGAAATAATGAGCAATACCAGTAAATAAGATTCCCAAAAATTGTCATATTGGTGCACTAATGAAAACAGATTAAACAAAACTGTATTGTTTCAAGATAATTCTATATGCCTGGTTACCGTAATAAAATAGCTTCAGTACAAACAAACTTTATATTTCCTGAACTAAAACAAAATACAGCAATCCACATAATACCATGTAGTAGTTCCACTCAGTTTCGTCTCTATAGAATGCCAGTTTTACATTGGACAGGTAGAGCACACATAATAACAGGACCATGCATATGGCTTCTTGAGCTTTTCACCTAGGGTGACCTCAAAAGTTTTATGGGAAATTTTATTATAGTCAGTAAATTATGAAGCAAGAGCTGAGAGCGCTTGTGATTTATATAATCAAGCAAAGGCGAAACCCTATTAATATTGACCGTGCTATTCAGATATACCATGATTTGATAAGTGTTGTATGCAGTTGTTGGTAATCACAGGCCAAACCGAAGATGCTTCATTGACAACCAATAAATCAAATGCTTGTCAATTTGGTTATATTTGAACTCTGTTACACAAATACTTGGTGTAACATACATTTCATTTAATGCTAGATTTGTTGATTTGAACTAATTCACCTTCTATCAATTACTTTCACAAGACATTTCTATGCTAGCACTAACATGTTCCTTAGAAATACTAGATAGCAGTAAATATTTAGAAATACATGGCAAATATCTCTCTACTGTTAGCAATCTTCCTCGGAAAGATACAACAAATACATCAAAATACTTGGCGAAATTCTAAAACTGGAGCCAAACACTTTTTTTGACAACACTGGAGCCAAGCACTTAACGGTACTATGTCCACATGCACAGCAGGTTGCTCCAGCTTAATAAATCTGCTCAGGTATCAGATGACCTGAAGTATTATGCGACAAATCAATATCTGCTTTAATATTTCTTTTGGGATTTTCGTTCCTGCTGTTCGAACATGGAGTGAATTATCTTTGATTTGCATCTCCAATTCCGGTTGTTGTTGAGGAAGTAATACTGCATCTGCAACTAGGTTACAGCCACCTTTGATAACACCTTCAGGCTTTCAAATTCTCTATTGCAACAGGTATTTGAATCCTCATAGATTTATTGGTTATAAAGGATACCCTGGTGTCTGGTGAAATCCACAAATTTTGCGTGCCTGGTTAATAAAAAACAGACAAACAATGAGGTCGCAGCAACAAATGAATGGCACAAATCAAAAAGGCTTCATATAGCAGGTACTCTTATCAGGCGCGCGGCAACGCCGCACATTGCTTTCAGTACAAAACGCGTTGCTTTCAGTACAAACGATTTGCAAGGCGTGAGGAGAAAAAGACAGCACTGCTGCCGTCTCACCAGTCTCATCATTGTTCCAATAATCAGCACCGGTCAAAACAGGTGATACGGGAGAGGATATGAATACACCCCCGCGCCTTGCAAATGGCCACCCGCTGGCAGCTTTCCCGTCGTGAACACAGCACGACAGTGGGAAGATAGATTTGACACGACCGTCTGAAAAGTATAAACTCAAGCTCACTCGACCAATCCCTACCTAGGATCAACACATACAACATGACCCGAAACTTCCGTAGCATAGAGATCATCTATATAAAAGTCATACACACAGACAGGCAACAGAAAATTTACACAGCTAACAGCAAATTACTGATAAGTACAGTAACCTGATGCTCAATTCCTTCCTCTAGGTGTGAGGTGCACATGCAATGGGTAAAGCCTGTTGGTTGTAAGCTGGATGGTGTCAGCCTTGTCCTCGTCACCTTCCTTGAGCCTCCAGGAAAACTCTTGCACAAACCTGGCGATAGCTGTGCACGAGATGTTCATCGCCTGCGTGCTGCCAGCACAGGCCCTCCTTCCTGCGCCAAAGGCCATGCTCTTGTACATATCTGCAACTTCAAACCTCCCGCCCAGAAACCTCTCTGGCTTCCATTCCTCAGGTTCGGCCCAGTTGTTTTTGTTCATGTTGCAGCCATAAAGATTGATGACCATATAGCAGTAGCAGACTTGTGAATTTTGTTAGAACTTCACCTGCCAGCAGCCAACATTATATATGCAACACTTAGCTTGCTGTGAATGGTCATTGTTGTGCTCACCTCTGTGCCGGCTGGAACTTCATAGCCAGCCAAGTTGGTATCCTCGTGGACAAATCTCGGAGGCACTAATGGAACTGGAGAATGCCGCCTCAGGGTCTCATGGAACACCGCGTTCAAGTAAGGTAACTCTGGCAGGTGTTCCTCGGTAACCGTCTTATTGCCACATACTTTTTGGATTTCTTGATATAGGTATTCCTGATGTGCGAAAGAAATGTGGTTAGCAAAGTAGTATAAGTACTTAACAGTCTTTCTACAAGGTGAAATGCAAGCTTCAGTGGTTACCTGTTTTTCTGGGTGTTTTGCAATCTCATACATGGCCCACTCGGTCGTGACCAAAGTAGTATCAGCAGCTTCTATGACTGCCTCCCACACCAGCATTAGTAATTGTTCATCAGTCAGTGTATTCTCTGCTAGCAGGAAGTCCAGGTAGGATATCCTAGTCTGCGTTAAATTGGAGTTTACTGATTTAAGAACTCAAGAATAACCTTTCTATTCTTTGTTTACAAAAATATTGAAGTATGCCTTTGTGTTACCTCTCCACGTGCAATTCTTTTCTTTTGCTGATTGATCAAGGCTTGCATCACTGTAGTTCTCCTAGCAGCGGCAGTCAGTACTCTTGTTTCAAAGCTCCTATTTGGAATCCAGCTGAGGTATGGGAAGAAATCCCTCCAATCGACCTCAATTGCACACATCATCATGTCAGACGCAGTGGCCTGGTAGATTTCCTCCATCGATATAACCTTCCCATATTCTTCCACATATACTGAACTCACATCCTCACCTAAAGCCTGAAATTGTAGTGGGCAATCCCAGAAACATAATAATAAACAAACCATCTTTACATTCTATGATGTATAAAGGCCAATGCGAAGTTCTTAAATCTTAACCATGATATGAATGAAATCTACTACTACCTCCGTTACATCGACAACAGTTATTTCTTTGCAAAAGCCTATATAAATTTGAAGATGACAAATCCACAATATCATTTTCATGTGCTAAATCTTAATACTTTTATGTGCATTAGTGGTAAAGTTTGTAAAATTTGACCACAAGCTCTAGGATATCATCTGTTTAAAAACAAAGGTAATAAAAATTTATGGAGAAATCATGAACAACCACACTAAATGTAGACTTACTTGAATCATGGATAAGCGAAATAATTCATTCTTGAAGACTTCCCGGAAGTTCAGAGGAGACTTTGGATCATCAATCAACAATGTGTTGAAAGTGTTCAACATGTTGTCAATCATCATGTTTCTTGTGTCTCTAAATTGTTTCTGATGTTATGTGCAATCACAACATTATTAGGCCTCAGTCGATCGAAGTCGTGGTTGACACTAAAGAACAGTTACTACAATTGTATGATGTAAAAATTGTAATCTATACCTGGGCAGAAGTACCCAGCATGGATGTCATGAAATAACGCTTAACCATTTTGTGGAAGTCACCATAGTCACTTGTAGCAACCATAGTTTTGTCATGGGTGAGCACTGACAATGCCTTAGATAGCTTTCGAGTAGATATTGATGAGAATTTTGCAATCATAGCCTGTAAAACGCAGGACAAAAATAACTGTCATATTAGTTTTGGCACATGCAAGAAGAAACAATATTACAACAACACTACAACTTTTATCCTGGTATTCTTTTGAGCAAAAAGGCTCATTCCATCACTACCAGAAACATTATAGCCAGAATAACATCAGATTAGTTTTTAAAATAGGAAGAAGAAAATCCGTTTACACCATTTATTTCTTGAACACGCAAGAGAGCTGTGCCGGGGGGGGGGGGGGGCCGGGGGGGTTTGGTTAGAGCCCCCATACAGATCATACACAAAACACTCTGTAGAGCTAAAACTCACATGCCTAATAAAACTGTAAATGCCAACCAAGCACATGGGCAATGAGATAAGACACACCTTGGACCCCAGCCAAACTCCAAGACCTCAACTCCTCTAAAGCTAGTGACAGAAGAGTCAGAGAAGGCGAAATGCCATCAGAAACACACCGATTGCGGTGAGTCCAGATAGCCCAAGCACATAGGACGATGACCGAATTTAATTCTTTACGGACCTAGCTATCAACTCTATCATTAACAGAAGTCCATTTATACCATCCAAACTATTTTATTTGCCAACTTTAGCCCCATACAAAATATTGACTCAATTTGCCACCACAAATTATTCAAACTGGATGAAATCACACCCTTCTTTTTTTTGTTGCTCCACATACAAGTTTAATCTTGGTTTCAAATTTTGTGGGGATGGAAGATGACACTATACCCTATGTCAATAAAGTAATATACTATTTTTTCTTGATTATTTTCATCAGTTGGGATTGTTACGTTGATATTTTGAATAATGAGTCAAATATACAATGTCAGCGTTCGAGAAAAACATATGATGGCAGGGTTATAAAATGGTCTTTTTTTAACATTTTGTTTCAGGATGCAAACAGAACTTTCATACCAGTGTTTGGCTTAGGAGATCACCATTATAAACTCGTATTGCAAAGAAAAAGTGTGGAGTTTATTATGCAATAATCATGGTAACACCACAAAAGGTCCAATTGTCATTTGTTACCCAAACTTCAGGAGAAAAAATATTGTATAGTAGCCAATCAAAATGAGATTAGTAAAGGAACCACAGAAGATGCAAACACACAACTTCCAACTAACCTCCTTGGCTACTTGAGCTGAATTGAGCACAACTACAGAAGAAGCACCAGTCCTTATAGTGTAAATTGGCCCATAAATTTCAGCCCATTTTGTAAAGGTCTGGTGGGGTTTCTTCTCTTTCAACTGATGAAGATTCCCAGTCATTGGTAAACCAGGGACAGCTGCATGAAAAAGAAATAAAATAACTCGAGGGTTTAGTTCTTTTGCCCTGACAGAAAATCTGTAATATTTGATTAGAACATAGATTCATTAAATGCTAAACCTGGTATCATGTTGTTGTTATTTTTGAGTCTCTACGTGGAAATAAGGATATGCTTCACAAGAACTAGTTTTTCTTATACAACATCAAATTACAAGAATAAATTATTTATATATTCATGAAGATATGAGGAGTTTGGTAGTGTTATTCACTTACCTTGCTGCCAGGAATACTATGGTAAAACAACAAGGAAACTGTTATTCAAAGGTTTGGATACAATGTAATAATGTAAAAATATTTCCTTAGTTTGGCATAACACAATATAATATAAAAGCATAGTCAAGGAACAGAATACTTTGTATTAGATTCTTAGACAGTTTACAAATCAAAATAAGAAGCCGAAATAAGCAGGGATAATAACTTGTGGAAAATTTAATTCATAAGCAAGCCTTTAGAAAAAAGGTACTACTACTGAGGAGGCTCCTTTTCAGCAGTTCCTCAATCAGAACAAATCATCCTTTTATGGCAGTGGTACCATTTTATCTATTTAGAAATATAAATGAAGGAACATAATATCAAATTTCCCAGTGAAACTTCACATGGAAATCTCAAGACTGCCGACTGCTTTGCAAAAGTTTTACAAATAAAATACATCACTTTGACTTGTTGCTGTCAGTTGGTGGATGGTCAGAGTTATGGACAGCGGACATCCCAAGCCCGACTAGATCAATAAGCTTGATGTGGATCTGATCTGGACCAATGAATTAGGTGGGTAATGGAGGTGGACATATCAGTAATGCTTAACACAACTCACAAACGTCTGGAAGCTCGTTTTTTTTTTTGGTTCATAACTTGCCTAAGTGAGCCACGAACCAAGAATTTTTCACCGCAATTTTCACACACCTACTTTTAGCTTAATTAGATTAATTATGTCTTATTATCAGTTTAATAAGAAACTGCTCTAACTCGAGGTCATGCTTTTTAATTCTGGGACCGGAAGTATTTGGGCAGTGAGGCAGGTAAGCACGTTGGGCAGCGCACGTGTAGTAATCCAGTGGCTACAGAATTAGGCATAGTTTAGCACAGCTCCACCTTTAAACTATTCCCAGACACGCTCAGAATGTGATTCGGTGATCGGTAGTGGTCCAGTTTACATATGGCATCAAAATTCACAACTTTTTTTTCTTTCTAGATTAGCGACCAGACTAGGAAATGCAAGAAATAATTTATTTATAACTTTATATGCAAAAGAAAGGTGGATGTAGGGACGTGATTATTATTCGGAACGCTGGAAAGAATTTCTCTTTGAAAATAAAAATCCTCCGTCACCCTAAGAAGAACATGAGAAAAAACAGTTTGTACCGATACAGTGCAGCCGAGAAAGAACCGGACTAATCAAGGATCAGGGACGATAGGCTCCGCATTAGACTAGAGAGTGCGGGATCATGTCGGGGTGACTGACCTGGGGGCGCGTTGAGGTGTTTCTTGGGCCCGGCGAGGACGGCCTTTCCGGCGAGCGCTGCAGCAGCCACCAGCCCACCGCCGACGGCCGCCGCCGCCGCAGCGCCGCCCGAGGGGAGCGCAGACACTAGAGACTCCATGCGTGCAACCGGTGCGCCGGGGGATCGGAATGGGAAGCGCGGGCCGGAATGGAGTGGAGTGGAGAAGGAGACTGTAGAGATGAGAGACAGAGCGGTGCGACGGGGCGCCCTTTATACTAGTGACGCGACGCGAGCGAGACGTGGCCGTCCCTGGCCGGCCGGGAAGGAAGGGAAAAAGTTTAGGCTGGGGCTAGAGCCTATAAACGCCGCTGTCTTGCTCGTTTTTGATACGATAAGCTACTCCGTATCTTTATACATAAATTTATTATAAAAATACATTCAAAAATCTATATTATGATAGTAATTATGTACCATAAATTTTAATCTTTTCTTGTATATAGACGGAGATAAAAAGTGGCGAAGAGAATATATCTAATGTGTACGTACTTTATCAGCTTATATGCTTGTATTTCTTTTTCTTTTTCTGGTGGTATCTCACTCCAACATCCAACAACAATAGTGGGCACTTGGGCGGCACGCCTAAAATATCTGGGCCTAACGAGAAACTGTTATTTGGAGCATGATTTTTGGTCAAGTTTGAGAAATGCCCACCTCTACTTTGTGCAAACTAGTGACATGTCAAAAGCCTGGACCTGAAACTAGTAGATTATGTTCATGGAATTAAGTGAAATTTATTAGAGTGATTCTAACTTACATGAAGCTACTCTCTACCAATTTGCCCAACAAGATCACATATGAGGTCAATATTAACAGTTGGACCCAAACCTGCCCCTGTTACGAGGTACCTCACAGAGACAGGGTATGTATATGCGCGCTAATATCCACTAAATAAAAAGCACTAACACAGGGTGAGAGTGTGTATATGAATAAATTAGTTCATGCATTACGTGGTGTGGTAGCTACTCGTTAATCCTAGAAAAAAAAATAAAGATTTTAATGCATGTACGATGTACTGGACCACTACCGAATAGCATTCCTTTTTTTTTTTTGAAATCACTACCGAATAGCATTCTAATTAAGGTAGAGCTGTAATAATAAACGACTACTATGTAGCCTGAGCATACGTATCACTGGATTAACTAGTATCTACGCATGCTACCAAAACTCTGAAGCAAAACGTACTACTACACGTTGGAATCTGGTGATGCAGATACCCAACAGGTATCTCAGCTTCGACACCAGTTTGTCACGTAGCAACGCGAAAAAAACGACGTGCGTGTACGTGCACACTACCGACACCTACAAAGCTGTAGGCCAAGTACTAGCTGACAAAGGAGATCAACACTAACCTCCCTGACGGGCCTCTTGGTATCATCTACGCATCACATTATATCCTCTCTCTCACACACAAGGAGTCAAGGACAGTCGTCATCACAGCTGCTTAGTGCCTTGAATTGCTCAGTTTAGTAAACATATGTATGCATCGAACACTAGCATACAGTCAGTCATCACAGCTACTCTGCTGTGGTTAGTAAACGAAGATACACAGACACACCGTCAAGACCTAACGCACAGGAGTAGATGAGCATTTGTTTTTTTTTTAAAAAGACTAGATGAGTAATGTGAGTGAATAAAACTATTCTTCAGTATGTAGTTTGTACAGCAGGGTGTGTCTGTATATGTATCTTCAACTTGCCGGATTATTCCATACTAGCCTGCATTGAGACACCGGCCTGTGGCAGGAGGAGAAAAGAGAACGGCCGGCCGGGTTCGTGCCGCTGTCCTCAGGCCAACCACAGTCCACAGGCGTGATATATACGAGGTACATACGACAGGGAGTTCGCCAAAGGCGCTCCGTTTGCGAGATGCTAGGATGGCAAACGAGTCAAAAGCTGCCGCAATACGCAAGTTTAATTACGACTTGGAATGGAGCTTAAACAATATTTCACTTCGTCAGGCTCTTTGAAATGTACTCCTTCTGTTCTTTTTAAGTGTTGCTTAGAAATTTAACTAGATTTACAGGAACATTCATATATCTAAATAAATATATTATAAAAATACATGCAATACTTAATCTACTAATACTTATTGTGCATACAACTATTAATAATCTCTTGTATATATCTGATCAAACTTGAGTATGTTTAGCTTCTTCATTTGTTGGAACAACAGTTAAAAAGAATGGAGAAAGTAGGGATGACAAAAACACATAAATAAGAGAGTAAATTGGGTAAATTTTTTGTGAATCAACAACGGGTGAGTACTTATGTTAAGTCTAAAAATGGGTGAAACTAATAGATTATGTTCATGAAATTAACTAAAATTTATGGAAAGTGATTCAAACTGACATGAAGCTACTCTGCACCAATTTGCAGAATATGAGGTCAAAATTAAAAGCTGGACCCTAGAACTAAACTCACGTCCACACCAAATTTTAACGAAATTGACTAAAATTCACTAGAAGTGATTCAAAGTGACATAAAACTAGTTTGTACCAATTTGCGTGGGCAAGATTAATATGGAACCCATATCAAAAGCTAGACTATAAAATTAAACCTTGCATTCAGACTTGAAATTTTAGGGAAAAAATGACATAAATTTATTGTAAATGGTTTAATGCAACAAGAAACTACGTTGTGCCCACCTCTATTTAAATATGTGGGTAAATTAACCAAGTATAACATCTAGTACAATCAGTCCATTTCAAACCAACATAAACATGTACCTATGTACAATATATGGAAAACTCAACACCAACCCATGGGTTCAACCCATTCAAACCCAAAAAGAACCCAATCCAATTTTCTATTAAACACAATCCACCCATCGCATTGATAATATAAACACATTCCCACCCATCTAATATGTGTCCACTTGAGAACTCTGCTCACTTCAACCCAACACATTATGACCTAACTGTGAAGCCAGAGAAAAAAGATCTTAATGTCTTGGTCCTCTTCATTGTGTAGCTCTACAAAAATTGAACTAACTATTTAATCATTCATAGAATTTTTAGAGCAGGTATGGAGTTTAGATTTGAGAATGGGGATTTTTCCAAGGGTCCAAAAACTATCATCTTGGGAGTCTGACGGACAACCATCAGCAGTTATGCTTCTATTATCTTGCATGGCCATGGCGCTCTGCATGTGCTACCGCCAGTCAAGCCAGGGCTTCTCCACGCTTGAAATCTATAGTCCCGAAGGATGAGGCATGGGGATTGCGATGCAGATTGTGGAAGATTTGGGGGGGGGGGGGGGGGGGGGGGGGGGGGGGGGGGGGGGGGGGG
>CM041644.1:27455493-27502228 GCA_023333625.1 Bothriochloa decipiens
AACGAATGATGCGGCTGGGATCAAAAGATCATCATCGCCGAATTGTTTATAACCTAACAGTTATTATAGGATAACTGTACCATCGCCGGCCTGTACCGCTAATTATTAACCTAACAGTTATTATATGATATCATTAACGGCACATCGTATTGCGATGTGATGATTGTTGGGGGGAACAACCTCCGCCAGGAGCCCCTAGCAGCTTGGTGGCCCCGGCCAGGGGCCAAGACACTCGGGCGCCACCAGAGGCAAAGGAATCGACTTTCGCCGACCACATCATCACCGCCGAAGGTACGTCGTTCACTCTAACCATTGCTTGAGACCCTCGAACGCCGGTTCATGGTTATCAGGAAGCGGAGGTCTACAGCTTTGCACCCGGGGCTCTGACCGGTGCTGCAGCCCCCGGCGTTGTTTCCGCAGACCGCGGTAACGTGGCATTCCGACGGGCTAAGTGGCGCCAGCACACACAAGAGACTAGTTAGCCTGTTCAGTCAATGTACCAAAATAGCCCCGCCATGGGCCCATCAATAGTGTAATATGAGGGAGGACCCTAATGTAAAAAGTCCTAAACCCTTGGTATGCCTTATAAATACCAAGGGTGAGGCACCATGTAAAGGTGGAGAGCATGTCCCCTCTTATCCTCAACTTGTATCACTGTGTGGTGAGACCCTCGCCCTCCCTCCTCCGGCTCAACCGATGAAGGTAGGGAGGCAGATGCATATACCAACAATGGTGATCATGACATTTACGTAGACGGCTAACACTGCAATGCGACGGTGATCATGACCTGGGCATAGATGGATGATATACTCAAAGCGGCGGTGACTATGACCTATAGACAGACGGTCATGTTTCAGGCGATGGTGATCACGACATGTACACTAAGGGATCTTAAGTCAATGTGGCAGTGTCAACATCCTATCACAATTGAATAGACATGGATGAATTTGATGATCACTTTTAACAATTCGCAGCGAGGCCCAAACTGGCGGTCATGGGGATTTATGAACCGTCTGTGATGGACCTAGCAGTGGAATACAATAATTAGGTTAATTAAGAAAACAATAATTTTAGGTTGATTAAGAAAGCAAGTTCTATTTGATCCTAAATTTCTTTCTAAGATTTATGTGTCCCCTTTGCCTATCCATTATAACAAGTCGTGCATAGGGGGCACATGGCAGCCCTGAGCATGGCTCAAGGAGGGCAGCGGCATTGGTAGGGGTCGGTGGCATGGTGGAGGCGGCGTGTGGCGTTCGGCATGGAAGCAGTAGACGAGAGGGAGAGAGATAAGATAGGGACGAACCCTTTTCTTTATTAAGATTCAACGGTTACAGGACCCCTTGTATTTATAGTCCTGGAAGATTTAACCGCTAAGCAAACTCTAACTTATTCTCTAAGCAATCGGGGATCCTACGGATCCTCTATTTCCTATTTTATTTATTCTTATTTTCCTAATATGTTGGGATGACGTGGCGGCTTCCGTAGACAGTGATGGCAGCGGCGGCTGCGCCTCCAGCCTCCTCGCGCGCGTGTCCAACTAGGGGTTTTTGCGACCCATAGCGACGATGCTGATGTTGTTCCCTTCTTGGGCCCCTTGTTGGCCCATTTATTCTGCCATCTGCATTAGACTTGTTATAGGGCTCCCCTATTTTCCACTCGGTGCGTCCACATGCCGAAATGCGAGCCAGTTGTTGACGTTGTTCTGGTGAAGGGTTCCTGGCACGGTGGCCTCCGGTTGGCAAGTCATGTGACTTTTGATAGAGGTGGTGGGGATTATGTTCTGTATTGCGTGAAGTGGCATGTACTCGAAGTATTCTTGGGAGTGGCTGCTGTAGTCGAAGAAGAAGGAATCCGTGGTTCCAATAGCTCCCATGATGGTGTTGATGTAGAGCTTTGTCGTTGTTCTTGGCGTAGTGGTGATGATGTGTAGACGGTTGTTGATGTTGTGGAGGATGTCGACCAGGTAGTGTTGGTATATGGTTGATAGAGTTGTAGTTGTGATGAGTATAAACTCACCAATAATGTAGGCATATGGTAGAAGGCAAGGCTTGTTGTAGCGGACAGTGTCATGCAACTTTGTAGTGGTACTGTAGCCTTGTTGTAGAGATGTTGTAGTCAGGGTGATGTATAATTCTGACTTGTTTGCTAGAGATGATAGAGAAGGTGTGTCTCCCTTCTTATTGCAAGGTGAGCATCTGGTTTTCCCGAATGTTCCTCTGGTTGTTGCTGCTCATTGACAAGGAGGTGGACATGGTGTGGTTTGTTGGTGCATGAGCAGAGATATTTCTCATCTGTTGCCTCCTTTGCCTCTGTCAGGTATGTGTACGAAAGTATTGGATGAAATGTTTCGTACCTGGTTTCTGAGGATGTTGACCTGGTCGGCCATGCTGATAAATATTTTGTATTGTTATGCATGGCGAAGGGCAGTTTTAGGTTGTTCAGTTCTGCCTTTACTGTACTAGATGCTTCCCAATTTATAGAGGCATAGTGTGATAGCAACTGTGGCTGTAGTGCTGTTGGTGCGACAAAAAAATTATGGGAGAGTATGTCCAGTGTTGCATCTGGGTGTGCAGTTGAATTTGCAGCTGTTGGAGGGTGCAAAAATATTATTGGAAATTTGAGTGGTACCTCGTGTCCTGGTTGATTGATCGGACTGATCTTATAGCCGCTGGTGATTCTCTTGAAATCTTTATCTGAGCTGTTGCCTTGAACGACACCTTGAAGTGTATTGATAGTACTGTCATTAGGAGCCGGGTTAATGATAGTTGTAGTTGGTCTGTTTGTAGCATATTGATGATGATGGCGGCTGCTGAGCTGTTGTTGGCGCCAATGAGGGGTTGGGCGTCTCCTGGCCTGATTCGATGACCATGCTGCAACTTTGGATATGCTTGGGGTACGGGTCCTTGTTCTTGCTGTGGACTTCGACAGATTGCGTGCTGTTATTATTGATGCACGGTGGCACATGCAATTGCTGTTGTTCCTCCAGAACTCTGTTGTTGTTGATGACGCTCAGATCTGATTTTGTTTGGGCTACTATGCCGTTGGCGTGCAGGCGCGTCAGCTGGATGGGATTTTCACCGAGCAGCTAGTGGACGTCGTGCGACGGCGTGCTGCCGTCGTTGTCATCGGCGGCCGGCTTGGTGAAGACGTTGTTGTTGACATGTTGCGACGCTGGTGCGACGTCGGGGGCGCTGTTGACGATGGCGAGGGCGCCCAGTAGCGTGGCCACGAACTGCGGCATTGCTCCTGGTGCGGTCGCGATCGACGTCATTGTTGTCGGTAGCGTTGCCGTGCCCGCTAGACGATGCTTTGCCTGTGTAGGCATGTCATCGAGCAGCTGGTGGGCGTCATTGGTGACATCCTCCTTTTTTATGACGGTGGCGCCACGGGGGATGATTTCCTCTGTGTTCGCGGTGATGGTGATAACGTTGTTGGTGATGCGCGTGAGCTCCTCTTCCTTGGTATTAAGACGGCGGTCCAATTCAACGATTTCATCGTCGACGTTGATCGTGACGTCGTCGACGGTGTTCAGATCTAGTTTGATCTGAATTACATGCTATTGCTACAGTAATAATTTTTTGAGTTCTTGAATTCCACCTATAATTATGGCGCGAAGCTCCACCCAAGTCATTGTTGATGTTGGTGGTGAAGGTCGCGAATTCTTCCTTCATGGTGGCGGCGTCCATGGTGGTCGCGGCGACCATGGATCTTAGCTGGTCTCCAGATACCACCTATAACAAGTCGTGCACAGGGGGCACGTGGTAGCCCTGAGCGTGGTTCGGGGAGGGCGGCGGCGTTGGCAGGGGGCGGCGGCGTGGTGGAGGCGGCGTGCGGCGTGGAAGGGGCGGCGGCAGGAGAGGAGAGGGAGAGAGATAAGATAGGGACGAACCCTTTTCTTTATTAAGATTTAACGTTTACAGGACCCCTTGTATGTATAGTCCTGGGAGACTTAACCTCTAAGTAAACTCTAACTTATTCTTTAAACAATCGGGGATCCTGTGGATCCTCTGTTTCCTATTTTATTTATTCTTATTTTCCTAATATGTTAAGGTGATGCGGCGGCCTCCGTAGACAACGACGGCGGCGGCTGCACTTCCGGCCTTCTCGCGCGCGCGCCCAGCTAGGGTTTTTTTTGACCCATAGCGACGATGCTGACATTATTCCCTTTTTGGGCCTCTTGTTGCCCCATTTATTCTGTCATCTACGTTAGACTTGTTATATCTACCTATATATAAAAAATTTGTATGTTTTTGTTCTCTATGTTGCATTTGTATTTCTCTTCTCATGTTTTTCCTTTTCGTGTGTTTTATCATTCTTGCATTCCAAAGGAGGCCTAGTCTTTCAAATCGATGTGTTCACGAGGATAGGGGTACGCTGCGTGCGTGTGCTTATGGGGTTTTGAATGAGTGTTGCGTTTGTATTGTGATTCAAAAACAACATTGTCTAGAAATAATAATGAAAAGATCCAGAATTTTACGGCACTAGAAAAAGAAGTTAGGAATCCTTAAAAATCATCAGGTTTGTGCCCAAACTGAAGCTTGAGATGCAGGCCAGGAAACGAGAAGAATTTAACTCGAAAAGAACAAGTATAAACGCATGCCTTGTACTAATTTTCAAACCTTTGTTATAAAGCTGAAATGAACACACCTGCACGAGTATAAACAAGCAGTCTAAATGCATGAGCTCGATGTTGACGACTGGAATTTTCTAAGGATCGTCGATTCCGCAGTATGCTGGAATGGAATACGAGAAGTCTGTCACTGGTAGATTGTTCTCCTGCTTAATTATCTCCCTGTCACTAGCCAGCAGATACTACGACGAGCCATCGGACAGCAACATAATTCTTTTTTTAGAAAAGGAGACAGCAACAATTCTTACGAAATTCAAAATGTTCGTACGAATAATCCACATTCAAACTACTGATGTTGTCACGCTACGTTGGGACTTAGGAGTAATTGAAAAGTACAGAGGCCAACACGGTAACTTTGAACTTGGCTATGGACACCGTGTCAACGTAGTAACTCATTTTAACTACTTGCACTTTCAAAAGAGTCAAACGATTCGTATTATTTTCCTCGAGTTTTTTACTGAATCGTGCAAATTAAAGCACATGTTTTCCTCGTTCTAATAATGAAAAGTGAAACATGACAAGGGGATATATTTAGTCAGCTATATGGAACATTCTTACCTGGTTCATATATAGGAGACAAAATGGTCATTTGGGTAGTTACAGCATGTAAAAAAGATTAAATCCTGACTTCCTGCCAACTTTCAATAGAAATAGATAAGAGAGTACATTTGATATTTTTCTTAACAGTTTCATTTCAAACCCGCTGACAATTTAAGCAAAGAGTAGAAGGAATTGAAAATGAAAGAAATATGGACTGGGATCTATATTCTAGATCACAGCTAGTCCAAGTGAAGACTGAAATAATGACCAAAACGAATCCTCTTCGACAATGGAAATTATTCTAAACAAAAGGTCATGACGTGTGTCATTACGTATTTACGTGCATGGGATCAACTTGCTTCCCTGATTTTGTTATACTCACAGTTTTCTTCATGTATTTCTTCACTGTCCAGTTACTTCATGCATGACGTTTTTTTCATCCAAAACTTAGCATAGATTTGTCAAGTTTTTCTTGTGTGAAGAAAATCACGGATTCAAACTTAAGTACAAGAAATGACTAGGATTACTAATCTTGCTACAGATTTCAGATTTGTCACTTCGAGAACAACAAACTCAGTTGTTGCGCGCGCATGCATATCAGCCTCATTACAATCAGATTGCCGTGGTGCATTGTGATGGTGTCCCGGTCTATATGCCTCCTGACAATTAAAATTAGCACGAACCGGAACACATAGTATTTGGGGCAGAAATGCTGGATGATCAAAACCTCCATGGCTCTTTGTCACAAAATTTAGAACAAAAACACATGCTCCAACAGACTCTCTAAATCACTCTTCATATTTTCTGCTCTTCAAAACCAACCTCTTCTTGCCCTCCACTTTTGAAGGGGCTACATGGCTCTTTAAATGCAATATATATGATAGTTTCCTCAACATTTTTTTCATAAAAGGAAAATTGTGATAAATTATTATAGTATAGAGAACAAAAATTGGAGTGTAGCAGAGACACAAGAGATATACAAAGAGAATATCGTTAATGGATCTCCAAGAGATTAAAACTTATAGACTCTTAGAGTTGCTCTTAATGCATCTCCAACTATCACAACTGCGGGTGGCAAATTTTTTTCTTCAACACTATCGCCGCAACACCACCACTTAGACCACTTAGAGGTTCATTGATCCAAATTGAATCTATGACCCCTATTTTCATATCTAAGAATATTGAGAAGTAGAGCAGATAAGATTCTATTTGGTAGGTTCTAGATGTGAGTAATGGTACCAAGGATCGCGGTCGTGGTCGCCGACGCCACTGATTTATTTGGACATTTGACATAATTGGCTATCGACATCCTATATATTTTCATATCTAAAAATACAGTGAGGTAGAACAGAAACGGAGATTCTGTTTCGGAGGTTCTAGGTGTGAGTTATGTATAGCTGTGGCCAATCTAGAAGTTTGGAGCTACATTAAAACTATACCATGATATGTTAGTGGTGAGATGCCAATAGTGCGATTTTGTAGCTTCAAATTCAAAGCTAGAAGGGTGAGAGTAATGGACCGATAGACCAAAGAGGAGTGACGGATGAAAGAGAGAGGAGTTAGGGGACACATGAGTAGAAATAAAAAGTGAGATGAAAATGTCACTCTTTAATTAATATTAGGTATACATTACTGAATTTCCAACCGTCATGCTGAAAAGGAGAACCGTGCATTTACACTACACAAACCATCATGCAAAGAACTTGTAGCTTATATAATATATTTATATATGGCGTTTCGCATACACTTAAGCGGTTGATCTTGTACATGTGACGACTACTACAAGAATTTCAGAATTTATAAGACTCTCTGACTACTCAAAGTGCAAAAGATTCCATGTTGTCCTAGTACCTCGCTGAATGAAATTAAGGCACATTGTGGTAGACCAAATCTCTTTCTAATAACAAATTATAGTACTGTCAACATCATCATTCTCCTTTGATCTCACCAACAGAGACATGTTTGGCTGGGTTGTTCAGTAGGCACAAGTGACAACTTATATACTTTTAAAATCAAAATATGAAGCGTTGTATTATATTATTTTATGACCCATAAAATAGAAAAATTTGAGAGAGAAAAATCAAACTATTAAGGTCTGATCATGGTGGTTAGTATTTTTCAAATGGAAGTATTCATAAAAGAGGACGCTGCCAATCGGACTTTCAAAGTAATGGTTATGTGAGGCTATATTAACTGAGAGTCATGCCCTAGATAGAGTTCCTATAAAGAATAAAGAAATAACACCATTCAAGGAGTGTGAAAATAAGAGGTTAAGGGTGTGTTTGGTTCGAGGAATGAGGTGGTCCATCTTCTTCTCACTTCTTACTTTTTTATTTGGTTTATGGAATTGAATATGAGTTGATCCTTCAACACCCCATTACTCGCAAGCTAATAACTCGTATATGCATGATAAATGGGTTGATTCCACAAGAATTCATGGGATGAAATCATGATGCATCACCTCATGAATTGAAGCATGATTTGACTGCACAAACCAAACACACCATAAATCTCTCTTGCGCACTTAGGGTTGTTTGGCCAAGGTGAATGTACTGATCAAAAAGAAGAACGAACTTAGACAAAAACTTGTGATTATGTTTTTCTTGATTATGTTTTTCATAACATGGGATAAGTTTTTAAATAATAAGCTCTAGTGTACCTAACATCATTCCTAGCCACAAAAAGTGTACCTAACTGCATATTGGTACAATCATAGAGTCCGAAGATACTAATTTTTTTGAGAATGAATTTACTATGAAAATACACCTAACTCATTTAGTCATGAAATTACACTAGTGGAGATTTCACCTTCTATGACCAATTTGCTAATGATAATTCCAAAATTGTCATAGAAGAGTCACTTCCATGACATTTTTTCTGGTTTAGTCCTTGATGGAAAACCCAAAATGTCATGAAAATCATCACAGAACCTATGACAGATTCGTTATAGAATTGCTCACACCATTGTTCATCACTACTTTGTGACTGTTTCTATATTACTGTGATGAATGGGAAATCGTCATTGAACTAATTATGCTTCTGTGATGAATATTATTGAATTGTGACCAGCTACACTTCATCATAGATCTCTGCACCGTTTATTCACCATCCATTGTTTTCCTTTGGGAGCCTCCGTTGTTTGCATACGGGAGCCACCTTCACTCATACCTTCATCCACTGTTAGCCTGTGAGACCCGCCATCACTCATACCTCTACCCGCCGTTAGCCCGTGGGACCTACCATCACTCATTTGTGCTGAACAAGGACCTTTCTCCATCCATTATGTCCATGTAGGACCTGCATGCAGTTACTCATCCATATCACCATTCTCTGTCTAATCTATGGGACCTACGTGTCAGTTATAAGGGATCCATCATAATCCGCACCGAACGAGGAACCCTTCTCCATCCGACGTGTAGGACCTGCATGTCAATTACATGGGACCCACTATCACTCAACCATGTGTTGGCTATCCTTAACTCAATTCTTAGCCCGCCAACATTAGTATATAAATCACCAAAAATAATATAGATAGGAGTTTTAAACTAACAAATTCCATAGTTTTGGTGTATACATTTATTTTTCAGGTCATTCAGGAAAATACAAGTATATTGGGCCAACAATGAAGGAAAATATTAATAAAACAGTAATCTCATTTCTTGGCCCAATGCATATAAAGGCCAAACAAAGACTTGTCAGTCCGATCCCACCTCATGGGCCAAGTCTAGACACAACCAAGAGCTAGCAGGCCAAGGTCGATGGCCAGAAGTGGTCCACCATGGCCGGCCAAACCTGATGGCCGATCGACCCCTAAACTCTGCAGCCCATCACCTTTGACAAGGAGGTACATTCAATGGTGGAGACTGCCGGTGCGAGGGTGGTTTGGTCATTTGGTCTCCAAAATTGACCTGCTCACCTATTATAATAGCTAGGCTCTTCCCCTCTCACATAGATAATACACATTCTACAAGTTACACATAGAAGAGCAAGAGTAGAGCCACTACCTAGCTTCTAGCTAGAACAAATAGGGAGTGAGTGAGGATCAAGCTAGTGGAGCAGTCTTCGCAAGTTCCCGGGAGCATCGTCTTCCTCGTGGAGGAGTGCCAGAGTTGTCGGCTCCCTCCATGCTTGTACCTCGGTGACGTCGTACTACTTGAAGTAAGAAGTTCGTGTTTACTTTTTGGCTCTTTTCCTTTCAACAAAGTTATCCTTATTCGCTATTTCCTTACAGATTCGTCATTCATCCTTGTGGCGAAAACTCTAGTTGAAGACTCCTGATAAAGACGGAAGTTCTTGGCCAATGCTAGAGTTATAGCGAATAGCGTAGACGTGGTGTCTAATCTAGGAGTTACCTTCGTTTGCCTCGTTCTCCATGGTTGAGGGTAGGCGGCAGGAAGTGACAGCCCTGTCTGTCCCTCCGAATCCCAATGTTCGGGTTCAGGTAGAGCTATGGCCGGCATCACCTAGCAAACCAGGTGCAATCCGGTGCCCAAAGTAAGGTCTTAAGGACTCAAATTTCTTTCTCTAAGAATTCAGACATTAGAAAACCTCACTACCCAAGTTATCTATCTCTTTTCCTCTAGGCTACTAGCTAAGAGAGCACCTACACCTACCGTTCCTCGTGAAAATTATGATACACTGTGAATCACCAGGTGAAGTGCTACAATGGTATTTTTGTGCATTTACGGACTTTGCTACGTTCGTTAAGAAACATGACACCATGGCGAATGTGGGACCCATCTCCATCCGACATGTTCATGTGGGACCACACTTCTCCAACTGACATGTAGGACCTGTGTGTCAATTACATGGGACCCACGTGTGACCCTTCTCCATCCGATGTGTGGGACCTATGTGTCAGTTACATGGGACCCGCCATGGGGGACATTTCTCCCATCCAATGTGTACATGTGGGACCACCCTTATCCATTCGACTCGTGGGACCTATGTGTCAGTTGTATCAACATGATCTTAAGGAAAATGCCCATTGTAGTTACTCAAAAGTAAGAGACAAAGAACTATAAAGTATTTTGGTGATTACTACATTGTATACCTCATAGCATAGGCGGAGCTATGTGGGGGCTAAGCTAGGCGCTGCCCCTCCCCCCGCCTTGCCATTTTTTTGGAGGTCCACATACTACAACTCTATTTTTAGTGTCTTTACTATTTTATTTCTTCTAATCCCTAAGTAGTGCAGTTATGATTTCCAGGATCTAAGAAAAAGGAAAGTAGGCCATGACAAGTGTTAGTGTTATGTATGTTTGTTACATGTATTTTAGTGATATATATTTGATATTGTTGCTACAATCGCTTATACTTTTTTAAATATAGGCCTAATTATAAGTACTAAACCTATTTTCCCACCACCTATATACATTTGGGTTCATCAAGTGGCAAATTGGCCCCCTTTTATTTTGCTTCAAGCTTCGCCACTACCTCATAGAAGACATTTCAAGAACCATTTAAAGAGGCATATTCATGTTGTAGTGTTGATATATTGAAGAAAGTCATACGGATTGAGATGGATTATTCAATTCTGACTAATGGAACTTGTCAAGTCATTGAACATCCTTATGGATGTAACCTGTAAAATGCAAATAAGTGTTTAATATAAAGCTTAGTGCTAATGGTACTATTGAAAAATATGGTAATGCTTGTGGCCAAGAGTTATACCCAAAAAGAAATTGAAGACTTCTTCGATACTTATTTTCCTATTGCTTGACTGGCCATAGTTCAAGTGCTATTTTCCTTAGCATCCTCTCATGGTCTTCTCATTCATGTGATGGATGTTTAGACAACTTTCTTTCATGGAGAGCTAGAGGAGGTCTATATGGATCAGCCAGATGGATTTGTAGCAAATGGTCAAGAAATCATTGGTCTTTCTATGGACTTAGGAAAGCACCTAAGCAATAGCATGGATGTCCAATAGAACTTTGACATCTTTTTTCTTTTTTGTCAATGAGGCTAACATATGTGTGTACTATCGCCATGGAGGGGATAAGGTGTTATCTTATGTTTGTATATGGATGACATACATATTGATCTTTGGAACCAACCTTAATGCTTAAGAATTTAAACAAAATTTTTTCTAATAAATTTGAGATGAAATATTTGGTAATGACATATTATTAATATCAAGATGCTAAGAGAAGGCATTAGTGGGGTTACACTTTTACAGTCCCACCAACATGTGGAAAAGGTGTTGGGTCATTTTGCATATAGTAATTACAAGACTACTTCAATGCCTTTTGATCCTAGTGTGCTATTAAGGGGGAAAACTAAAGAACAATAAGACATCAACTGAAATACTCACAAATTATATGCTCTTATGCTAGCAAAGTAAGCTTGATTGTTTCAAACCTAGCAGATGGTCATAGCGTGCTCTTGAGAGAGAATGATGCAATAACTAAAAGGCGCCGTGAGCCATGGAATTCACTCCGCTCGGTGCCCTAGGATACTAGAGGACTATAGTGATTCCAATTGGATATATTATTCTAATAAGATTGACACCACAAGTGGGTATGCATGTGCTTGCACTTGGAGGTGACATTGTTTCATAGAAGGCTTACAAGTAGACCATCTTAACAAGAGTAGAAATTGTGGCAAGCATTGTTGTTCATCGGGTGTCACTAGGTGTGGGTCTCTGGTGGTTCGAGTTGACTCAAGAACAAATATAAGACACAATGATGTATCTTGGTTCACACTATCGGAGCCGTATGTCCATCAGTAGTAGTTCTTTGTATTTGAGAGCACCCAAATCATGGGGGATACAACAAGGGTGTGCCAGAGATTTGGAAGTGGGTCACTTGGTTTTGTCCTATGGCTTCTCAGCATTGAGGTTTCTTCCTCGATGATGGAGAAAGGCGATAAGAAGGAGTTCTCGGTTACTCCTCTCTAGGTGTAGAGCTCTAATTAGAATAGAGAGTTTTGTTCTGTTCGACCTTTGGGTCTCTTTTTTACCCTCCCCTCTATATGATTTGACCTCCCTATATATTCTGAGGTAGGTCATGTACAAGGTGGTTTATGGATCAAGTATATGGTCTACATGCACCGAAGTATAGAAGGGTGTTGTTGCAGTGTGGATGGACCTTAGCATTGTCATGGATGGTGCCCGAAGCTCTCCTTTGACACTTTAACTATCAAGGCTTGTCGGGTTGGACCAGCCTCCACTGGGTGAGCCTTCTCGAGGCTTCCTTAGCGAAGGCGTTGAGCTTGAGGGTCTTACTAATGGGCCTAGGAGCCCCTAAGCCCTTGGAGCCGGTGGAGGGATCTATCCCATTATGTCATACCACTTGTGTGACCATGTCAAAGGAATGGGCCATTGATAGTGCAACACCTATTGGTTGGGGCAGCACTAAGGAGCCCCTCGAGCCCTGGACGCTCAGGACATTGTGTTCTAGCCCAGCCCTTGGCTCGGTTAAGAAGTGGAGCTAAGGATTAGGCCTTGTCTACCATATCGGTCTGGAGCCTAGGACTCTAGAGATGCCTTGAGTCCCAAGTAGAGGCCAAGGGCATGCTTGGGTTTCACCTCATCCTCTGTCAGAGGGTACACGTGATGTGTACATAGGCCCCGAGCCCTATGCGATCCTAGGACGTCCAGAGACTTAGGACGTCTTTATGTTTTAGTCTTGTCACCCGCAACATTATATACTACCACTGTTGAGGTTGAATGGCCTTGTTAACTATGGCCTTGTTTAGTTTCCAAAATTGGTAGGTATTAGAATTACTGTAGCACACTGTAGCATTTTATTTGTATTTATGAATAATTGTCTAAACATTGACTAATTAGGCTCAAAACGTTCGTCTTGCAAAGTACAACAAAACTGTGCAGTTAGTTTTTGATTTCATCTATTTAGTACTCCATGCATGTACCTTTGTTTTGATATAACGGAGAATTTTTTTATAGTGTTAAATACTGAAATTAAGAGAAAACTAAACAAGGCTTATGTCAAACAAATGGTGTTGTCAAGATAAATAGTTCTAGGGACAACATGATGTCAACCAGGCGTGTAAAGAGGCGTCGGGACGACAAAAAAGCATGTTGTTGCTCATGTTAACATGACACACAATCCAGTGGCGTTAATTTTTAATAGTTTATTCCTTCGCATAGGTAACTACTATACATATAGTCTAATTTTATTATAAATCATCGGTAACTCCGCAGCCAACGCACAGAATAGGCTTCGAGTCCTTTCTATTTTCGTTCATCCTCTTGTTGGCGTCCCTTTTCGTACTTGTCAAACGATTGTCACGTACGGACCTACTCCGTCGTCCCCAACTCCCTTCCCAGTTCCCCGCATGGCCCATCGGACTGGACACATACGCCCCCTGCGCACGGTGAGCTCACGTACAAATATATAGGAGACCGCCTCGGCCATGACTGCGTAGCCTCCAAAGATGAGAGGGACACCCGCGCCGTTCTGCTCATGGACACCATCTTCTCGCTCGCGGCGGGGCCCCGGGTGCGTGTCCTGGAGCGCGCAGCGGCCCGCATCCCCTGCTGCCTCTACATCTTCCTTTGGGCGCCGATGATCGCCGGCCCGCTCCCTTCCAGGTAGGTCGCCGGTTCCATGTGCTCTCGTCCGTTGCTTTCCCCATGGCGTTCATTCGTTCGACGGTGTGCATTTGAATGGGCAGCCATTTGTTTTGCGTGGACGCGTGGATTACCAACGGCGGCGGCGGTCGCGCAACGGCGGCCTTCAATGAATACCGGAGAGCGTTCTGCGCCATCGTGAGCGGGTTAGCTTGCATTGCAGCTCCATTTCAGGTTCAGCCCATAGTTGTTTAAGCTCGGGCCATTTGTTTCTGACGGTGGTGGTCGCTGAGTTTGCAGCTGCGTGCCCGGCTGGGCGTACAAGGACGGCCGCCCGTACATGGAGCTGTCGGAGCCGGACCTTGCATCGTCAGCGTCGCTGCCGGTGCAGCTGCAGTTCTACCACGTCAGTACATGCCATGCGCCATCTCACCTGCAAACGTTAGATAGATTAGTTTTTCCTTTCAAGTCTACTTAACGCTACCTGATTGCTGACATTTCTGCACTTGATCGATGTTGTTGCAACAGGAAGCCGGCACGAAGGTACCTTACTTGATTATTGGTGCGCTACATTGCATTCCATAAATGGGGATGACGACCGTGCAGCTGATGTGCTCGAGGTGGTCTTGGTGCAGATGGCGGTGTTCATGGGCTGCGACAACGGCGAGATCGAGGTCGGGCTGTCGATCACCTCAGCGCCACCGGCGGTGGCGGGCCACGTTCAGCAATCGCTCCTGGAGGAGCTCATGCAGGCAGCGTCAACGGTGCCTTCGTCTTCGTCGTCCTCCCTGCCGTCCCTCTCCATCGGGAGCCCCGAGTACTCCTCGCTCATCCGCTCAATGACCACGCCGGCTTCCGCCTCGGCCGCTGCTTCCACCGGCGCCGCCGAGCCATCTTCTCAAGAACTGCACCCGGATGTGCCGCTGTCCGGCTTGCCCGCGACGGTGTACCGCCCGCACGGCCAAGCGCCGTTCCTGGACCCCGAGAGCGAGCAGGCTGCAATGACGCAAGCAATCCTCGACGTCATCTCCTCCTCCGCACCACCACCGCCGGCGTCCATCGCGGTGCCTCCGGCGTACTTTCCATGGCTCGTCCGCCACCGTCCTCAACGGTCTTCACCGCTCCGTTGGAGGGGGGCGTTCAGGGCGTACAACGCGGCGCTCTCGCCGCGGGCGCGGGCGCGGCCACGGCCACGGCCGGGCGCGCCGGGGCAGAGGATGATCAAGACGGCCATCGCGCTCATGACGAGCGTGCAAACGGCAATGCGCCACCGGGAGCTCGCAGAAGCGCGACAGCATGAGGATGCCGATGCCGCCGCCGCCCTGCAGCCACCCCCGCCGACGCAGCAGCAACACACCAGCAGCCAGCTCCACCACATGTTCTCGGAGCGGCGCCGGCGCGAGCGCCTGAACGAGAGCTTCCAGACTCTGAGAGCACTTCTCCCTCCCGGAACAAAGGTACGATCGAATAGTGAAAATTGAACATCTACCATTGCATTGCTTGTCTTGCAAGAGTTCACGACATCGAGAATTCGATTGAACTGATATTTACACGTGCAATCGTGATCGATCTGAAGAAGGACAAGGCGACGGTTCTTGCAAACACGACGGAGTACATGAACAAGCTGATCGCCGATGTGTCAGAGCTCGAGGAGAGAAACCGGAGGTTGGAGGCGCAGCTTGGCCTGCTGCCCGGCGCCGAGTCCCAGCAAACGCCAAGCGACGTCGACTCATCGGAGAGAGTGGCCGTTGATGTGACCGCCGGCGCATCAACCTCGAGTTCAACGTCCCGTCAACCTCAGGAGGTGAGCATTAGGGTGACGGTGCGGGCTGAGTGCGATCTGTCGGAGGTTGTGGTCGCCATGCTCGGCCGTGTCAAGGAGATGGGGCGCTTCACCGTGGTGACCGTCGATGCTCTGCAGCGGAGCAGCGCCCATGCACAAGTCAGCATCACATTGCGAGACACGGTAAGTATCGACTCAAAATTAATCCACATCTGTTTTGTAATACATTTCTGTTTTAGATTTTGTCAACTTAATTTTGTTAATTTTGACTTAGTTTATGCCTGTCTAAGATATATTTCCTGATGGCTTTAATGAAATGATAGATGGTGGTGTATTTTTCTAAAACAAAGTCAAATTTTAAAACATTAGACTTTGCTACAAAACTGGCATGCCCGGAATGAGCTTCATGGACTAGTTGTTGGCCTGGCCTGTGACATTTAGGGTAAGGTGGTTTGGATGTTTATATGTCGACTTAGGTTAGGTTCAACTTAGGCCTTATTTAGATCGTGGAAAAAAATAAATCCGATGAATAGTACCACTTTCGTCTTATTTGATAAATATTGTCCGATCGTGGACCAACTGGGCTCAAAAAATTCATCTCGTGATTTTGAACTAAACTGTGTAATTAGTTATTTTTTACCTATATTTAATGCTCCATGTAAGCAGCTAAATATTGATGTGATGGAGAGAGAGTGAAAAAATTATAAGGGAACTAAACATGGCCTTATACAAGATTCCTCCGTGAGCTTATATCCGTACAAACGAGATTGAAATCTGTTTCTTGCAGTCCTGACCAATACGATGTAGCTTTGGTCCTTTTGATGTACTTGTATGTCTCTGAATCGGGTCAAATGTTCATGCAACCAACCAGAGCAATATAATGAACATTGAGTATACACAACACAAGACAATCCTACGTGGACGAGCTAGCCATACTAGATGGTACAATAGTACGGTCAATATTCTATTTTGATGTTTGACCTTCATGGGGTCTACCATTGACGACGGCGCCCTGCAGGAGAGGAAAGGGAGGAAAATTGATGTGTCCTTGACCTGGCTTGGAAAACACTTTGAAATGTGGCCCTTTTGAACTCTACTGGAAAAAGTCATTTGAAATGTCCAAGGAAAAAGGACTAGCTCAAATCTGTAAAGAATAGTTTAGTGGAAGAAAAGACAAAAGACCTTTAAAGAATCTTGACCAGTTTTGCCTGTAGTAAATAAAACCGTAGAATGCATATATATAGGTCAAATTGGCGGCTAACTAACCATGCTCCCATTGAATTGGTTGTACGAGTCATGACTCCGTCACATGTATAACTGAAAATAAAATCGCATGACCTTTTTGTATACGTTGTATCTGTTCGAGCTCTTATAGTTCCTTCGACTATATATATAAGTATAGGTGGCAACTCTCCCGAATTGGTCAAAAAATATTTATAGAACCACGGATGGTTCCTAATCGATGTATGGATGACTTCATCTTTCAAAAAAGATATACCGTACCCTCTACATCTAGGTGCAGTTTCTTAATCAGTTGTTTCTGACGCCGTCATGCTGACAAATAAAGATTCATAACAAATGACTAGTGTGATGAAAGAGAGCTTTGAAAAGTACATGTAGTAGCTAGATACGAGTACCATGCTGGTCAAAGTACTTGTTGGTGAAGCAGCTTGGCTAACGATGGGTACTACTACTTGTCAAATGAACGATGCAGGGTGGCAACGACGAGCTCGACGAGACATCCCTCAAGGAAGCTGTGGCGAAGGCCGTCGAGGATGCGGTGGCAAGACCTCCATCGCCGGCGCCGTAGGCTGCAGGGGGCCCGCCGCGCCGGAGCCTTTTTCTAGCTCGGCTAGCACATCAGTTTTGACCGGATCAGGATCAGGGCAAGGGAAAGACTAGTAAGTGGTGGCAGCGACCTGTCCGGCTGTTTCAATTTTGTAGTCATCTTTTCCCTGTCTTGTGCTCCTTTAGGTAAGGATTGATTTGACTAGGACTCTTTTGTTTTGGCGTTGTTAGGTCAGTCATCAAGGGAGAGGTAAAATACATACCATGACGATTAGTGATACACCATCTAGCAAGAGTATGAGGATGATGTTAGTTAGCCGTGTGTGTATGTGTGTGCCGGGAAGTAAATTTTGCCTTTGGGGACTGATGAGAGATCAGAGCCGTGAAGGCAAACTTTCTCTTCCATGTAATGCCCAATTTTGTAATGTTGCTTTTACTTTGCTATAAAACCCAGGTTTGTACCTTCTTTTATGCAGAACTACAGCTAAAGCCACCTCTATCTATCGGTATATATATTATTAAAGAGCAAAATTACAACCTTTTATTACAGTGTTTTAAGTAGTAGAGATTATCTGCCTTCTCCTAACTAATTCCGTGACTGAAAATGGTATTCGCGCTATCCACGTTCATACTCCAATAAATCAACTCCAAAGTCTAAATCAAATAAAACAGGCATAAATCGAATAACCCCTTTGTCCGTTGAATCCGTTTTCTTCATCCATCCACCTGAGTTCATTTCTGTTTTCTCTAGTTTCCCATCCGCGTTAGTCATCACCGTCGCCCCAGTGGCCAACCCCCATCTCCGCCATGAAGTCTGCATCACCGGCTGCTACACCCTGTTCAATGAAGATCTGGCAGTAGTGAAGCTGGAGCCACAAGTGGACAAGGACAACTTCGCGGAGGTCAAGAGGACGCTCTGCTCCTTCTTCCACGACACCCACAAGGTTTGCATCGATGGAATCTTCCCCTCCGCTCTGGGTGATGCCTATGTTTGTTTCCTGAGTCCCCTGGATCGAGAGCGTTTTTTGGGTCCTGTCTTTCATCATGAGCAGTATCGTCTGAGTGTGATGAAACATGATGAGTGCGATAATGCAAGGTCCTTTGATTTGGATAGAGAGGCTTGGGGCATGCTTGTAGGTTTTCCTGAAGATTTGAAAAACAATGCTGGGGTAGCTAAGGCTGTGTCTAGTTTTGGAATCATGGTGCAGTGGCTTGAACCTGAAAACCTGGCTAGAGTTGTTGTCAAAGTTTACCTGCATGATGCTAGCAAGATCCCAGGATCAGTAAAAGCCAATGCTGGACCCCCACAGAAGGGTAGATCTTGGACTATGCCGTGCTATGTGTTGAAATATTGACCTATCTGAAGTTCGTGATGAGGAGGGCTTTGTCACTGTCGGCCCCTGCACCTAATGCCACCTCCAGCTCCTCGCAACCCGAATGCTACTCCACCAACTAGTTCCAATGTCACTCCCACCCGCTCCAATGCAGGCTCTGGTATGCACCTGGATAATACCAGTGCAGGTCATTGGCAGCAGCAGTTAGCTCCCTCTGATGGACAGGAGGCTAGTGCAATAGTGGGTGCTAATCAGGATACCATTTAGGCCACCATTTAGACTGAGAATGCTATTCAGGCGCCCCTGATGATAGATAATGGTAACTCTCACTGCACCCCATCCCTGTCCATTTCTGTCATTCACCCTAATAATTGTTCTATACTCCATCTGTTGTCTCCCTTGTCCATTCAATAGCTGATAGGATTACCCTGGCTCCCCAACCAAAATTCTTCAGGCAAGCTGTGGCCAATGCCCCTAGGATGAAATCGGTCATAGTGGGATCATCAAGGATAGGAGACCCCATGATCCCAGTGATCCCATCATTGCTAAAAGAGGTAGAAAACACATTCTCTATCAGTCCTTCCTCTGTATTCCTATGGAAATTAAGTGGTTTCCTATCTCTGGATGACATTACCATCCCTTCATACTTAGCTGATAAGCGTCTACTTGTCCATGTGGCTTTCATCCTAAATCCGCAGTTTGGAGACAACGCCCTAAAAAGCTTGCCCTCACCTACCTAGATGAGGAAGAAGAAGACCAGTTCCCTGCCCAGGAAGAGCCCAAGGACTTTGAGCTAGAATTAGAACAGGAAGAAGAAGACCCAGAGGTTGTGGTTGAGGAAAATCTGATTCTGAAATTGAGATGTTTTGTTCTCCGCCAAGAAGAAGAGGAGGGTTGTCAAGATCAAGGAGCAACTGGAGGAAGAGTTTCTCAGGCGCAGCAAGAGAGTTTCATAAAGGTGTGCTGGGTTCAAGTCTGATGAGAGTGCCAGGAAGTACAGAGAGGCTGAGTCTGCCAAAGATGGGGAAGCAAGCAAGAGCAAGACCACCGCCAAGAAAGGAAAGAAAGGCAAGGGACTCGGGAGGAACAAGAAGCCTGCATCTACTGATGAAGAGTTAGAGGTTGTCCCCCTCACCATGGTCCCACCGCCTGGACTGGAAGTTGCTCCTCATCTCTCCAAGGAAGTGCTGACTGGCATAGGGGAGGGTTTCCTCCAGATGCAGCCTACGGTTGTGTCTGCCTCCCTGCTAGATTTGGATGATATCGATGAATAAGCTAAAGCAATGGAATCATAAGGCAGCTTGCTGGTGGATGCTGCCTTCTTTTCAGTTTGGTTGTGTGTCCAGCTCCTGGTCCCAGTCTATGTACTGGCTGAATAAAATGTTAACCTATCGAACCTGGTGTAATAGCACTGTTAGGAGCTTTTGTTTTAGGTTGGTCTGTCGAACTTGTTATGTGTCCTGGTATTCTCTAATATCACCCGGTTTTAGTCCTTATTTGTGCTCTCCTAGTACTTGTGTTGTTACCAGTGCCACTGTTGTTCCCTCCATATATCATTTACCTATCTACTTGCTGCGTTTCCATCCGTTGAGATGTGAAAATTCTTCTATCCAACTGTGTTTCCATGAATAATCACAACAGATCAACTAAAACTTTTTTGGAATATTAGAGGTTTGAATTCCCAAAGCAAGTGGATGCAATAAGAGAAAAAAGCTAAAAGTGCTTGTCAGGTTCTTTGTTTACAAGAAACCAAAAGAGAAAACTTTGACATGTTCTACATCAGGAAGTTTTGCCCTAGAAATTTGGATTGATTTGCCTTCCCCCCCCCCCCCGATTGGGGCGTCTGGTGGACTCTTGACAGTCTGGAACAGTAGCCTTTTTGATGGAACAATCATTCAGTGCAACTCCTATTCAGTAAATGTCAAATTATAAAGCAGAATCGACAATAAAGAATTATGTGTCTCCAATATCTATGGGCCTGCTAGCCCCCCTTGAAATAAGCTTTTGTTACTTGGCTCATGAACTTTGACACCTCCTCCTTTGATGAATGGATTTTGGGTGGTGACTTCAACCTCTTTAGAATCCCAGATAACAGGAACAAGCCAGATGGCGACACCTCTGAAATGAATATATTTAATGAGTTAATATCTGACCTTGATCTTGTGGAAGTCCCTTTCAGTGGCAGGAACTACACCTGGAGTAACATTCAGGATGACCCATGTTGGCGGTCCTTAAAGTCTATTTTTAACCGCCAATATGTTACTAGAACAATTAGTAGGTAGGGCTTTTATCTAACATTTCCACAAGCTTTGGTGTATATGTGACTTACAGGTCTGACATGTGAAAATGCACAAAAACCATAAAGAAAGCGCAATCTAGAATTCATACACAGAGAAGGCGCAATCAAAAGCAGAAGAGAAGCCCACCTTCATTACCATTCTGGGCCCAATCATAACCACAGGAGAGGTCCAGGCCCAGAGGTGAACCGACCACACGAAGGCGGTGGCCAGATGGACCCACCAGGGGACTGGCCGCCCCCCAGGTGGCTCTTTCTAGACCTAGTTTTCTCAGGCGGTTGCATGCCTCCATGCATAGGACGGTTTCACCTGCTTCCATATTTATGTCCCCCGAAACCGACCATGTATCACTATAAAAGAGAGGGAGAGCTCCCCACCAACACACACACCATCATTTGGAGACACTCACCTCACCTCTCACTTGTATTCTTTAGATTAGTTTTAGTAGTAGAGCAAGGCAAGAGTACGGAGAGCTAGATTAGTAAGGAGAGCTAGATTAGTTTTGGCTTCAAAAATACATGTTGTCATTTCTTAGCGTCACTACTAAAGATAGACTAAAAGCCCATCCCTACCAATGATACTAGAAACGTGTGTTGACATCCCTAACAACCATTACGTCAGAAGAGTAACTCTCAGCCCTTAACGACGCTAGCTAAGGTATTGTAATTCTGGTAATAACAGTTAGAAGTGCCTGATTGGCCCTCCTAACCATCATTACTTACGAGAATGCAATCCCATAGCATGGTGCCATGGGTTGCACATGAATTACACTCCTTAAGTAATGGTACTTAGGCAAGCCAATCATGATAGCTCAATAAGAATAAATCCACAAGCGTACAGAGCTATCATTGCAGCATTTCAACCTGTGAGTATTCAAGGGTGTCGTATTTATAATTTTCCATAGGAGGGCAGGATGAATGCATCTAGCTTTAATATAAACATGATCACTTATTGAGTGCATAGGTAGACATAGCATCAGCAGGGGTAAATCAGGTTCATAAGATAGTGGACACACATCTGAGCCAACCTCAAGGATAAAGAGAAATAAAGAATAAAAGAATATGTCTAACTAAGCAGGCATTGGTCATATACAGCTATGCAAAGAACTTTTAGTAAATATCTAACTAGCATGTCTAGCATCAGGACTAAGTCTAGGATGACAGGGAGATCCCCGTAGCTGGTCTGCCAGCCGATAGAGACTTTATAAACTCCTACTGAATACCCGAACGTGGGGGAGTGCTTGGGATGGACAGGGCTGTCACTACCTGCCCACCTACCCCTCTACCCGTGGGGCTACCCATATATCCGCTGATCTCCGCATACCCGGGCACCATGCCCGTGTAATTGGAAACAACTCCTAACCCCCTAGGACCCCAACCCTTCAGATTGATAGGCTAGGTTAAGAGCAACCGAGAAGGAACGATGAACTATCACCTCATCCCTAGTTCTTCCTCTATTCATACTAATTCGATGAACGATGAAGAACAACGATAAACATGTCAAGAACATAACACATAAACTATATGTTAGTTCATATATTATGATCATAACATGAACAAGACTATACTCTAGTTCATATGCATTGCTATATAAATAAGATAAGAACTTGAACTTGGAAGAGAACTACATTGTATTCATACCAAGGTGTTTCTCTTCTTCCAAGGAGGCAATCTCTCCTTACTAGCTCTTGCCTTGCTCTACTACTAAAACTAATCTAAAGAATACAGGTGAGAGGTGAGGTGAGTGGCTCCAAATGATGGTGTGTGTGTGTTGGAGGGGAGCTCTCCCTCTCTTTTATAGTGATACATGGTCAGTTTTGGGGGAGATAAGTATGGAAGCAGGTGAAACCGTCCTATGCATGGAGGCGTGCAACCTCCTGAGAAAACTAGGCCCGGAAAGAGCCACCTGGGGGGCGGCCGGTCCCCTGGTAGGTCCATCTGGCCACCGCCTTCGCATGGTCGGTTCACCTCTGGGCCTGGACCCCTCTTGTGGTTACGATTGGGCCCAGAATGGTAATGAAGGTGGGCTTCTCTTCTTCTTTTGGTTGCACCTTCTTTGAATGTGAATTCTAGATTGCGCTTTCTTTATGGTTTTTGTGCATTTCCACGTGTTAGACCTGTAAGTCATATATACAACAAAGCTTGTGGAAATGTTAGATAAAAGCCCTACCTACTAATTGTTCTAGTAACATATTGGCGGTTAAAAATAGACTTTAAGGACTGCCAACAACCCACTCCTAGTTAAACTGGATTGGATCTTCACTACTACTAGTTGGGCTGTATTATATCTAGGTACTTTTGTACAACCCCTGGCAAAACCTGTCTCTGATCATATTCCTTATGTGCTATACATTTAGAGTACCGTCCCAAGATTCAAAATATTCAGATTTGAAAATTTCTTGATTGATCACCCTGAATTCATGGACATAATAAAGTTTCACTGGGAAAATGCCCCTTACTATGCCAATGCTGCAAAGAACCTATCCTGTAAATTCAAACAGATAAGGTATGGACTTAGAAATTAGGGAAAGAAACTTTCTAATCTAAGCAAACTGATTTACAATTGCAATTGGGTCATGCTCTTGTTAGATGGCCAGGAAGACCAAAGACCCCTCTTGCTAGTCTGCATTTAGAAGATTGGTGAAGAAACATCTGAATGAGTTACAGGAATCTAAAAAAGAAATACTGGAGACAGAGGAACACTACTAGATGGGTGATGTTTGGTGATGAAAACTCACATTTTTTCATACAATGGCAACAATTTCTCATAAGAAAAACTTTATTGTTGTCCTATCAGACTCTCATGGTAACTCTTTCTCTGATCATGATCAAAAAGCAAATCTATTTGGACTACTTTCAAGGACAAAATGGGAGTAAGTGAATACACAAGAATGACATTCAATCTGAATGATCTACTCACCTCACATGACTTAGAACACCTGGTTGAGGACTTCAATTCATCTAAAATTGATATGGTAATTAAGGGTCTTCCTAATGATCATGCCCCTAGACCTGATGGCTTTAATGGTCTATTCATCAAGAAATGTTGAACTGTGGTCAAGGATGATTTCACCAGACTATTCTATGATTTTAGCAATCACAATATAGATCTGACAAGCCTCAATTCCTCCCTGATTACCCTTATCCCAAAGAATGATAATCCTGAGACTGTAAATGACTATAGGCCCATCTCCCTACTCAACTACTCTCTCAAATGCATCACAAAAATTCTCTCTACCAGGCTACAGGAGGTTATCATGTAGCTCATTCACACTAATCAGTATGGCTTCATAATGGGGAGGACCATGCAGGACTATTTAGCCTAGTCCTTCCAATTCCTACACCTATGTCATCACTCAAAGAACGAAGTTGTTATCCTGAAACTTGATTTTGAAAAAGCCTTTGACAAGAGAGAGCATCCTGCTATCCTTGAGATTCTTAAACATAAAGGATTCCCTGATAAATGGATCAAGTGGATTGAAAACCTTCTAGGCACTAGATCCTCCTTAGTTCTTCTGAATGGGAACCCTGGTAAACCATTCATCTATAAAAGGGGTGTCAGGTAGGGAGATCCCCTATCACTCCTACTGTTTGTACTAGTTGCTGACCTCCTGCATAGTGTTGTCAACAAATCTTGGCAGAATGGCATTCTTAAACACCCATTGAGTGATACATTTGATAATGACTACCCAGTTGTGCAATATGTTGATGATACCTTGTTAGTACTACCTAGAGATGCAAGAACACTCTTCAACCTGAGATGTCTTCTGAGATCCTCCTCGACTCTACTAGACTCCATGTGAACTCTAAAAAGCCCTGTTGATTCCCATCAATATGAGCACTGATAGAGCCACCCGTCTGGCCAACACCTTTGGCTGCCAAGTGGGGTCAATGCCATTCACCTATCTAGGCCTGCCTTTGGGTACTATAAAACTTACTGTTCAAGATTTTTCCCCTCTCTTCACCAAGATTGAGAGAAGGCTTGGTGGTGTAAGTAAGCTTCTGTCCTACCAAGGAAGACTCATCCGGGTCAACTCAGTTTTTTCTGCTCTACCAACATTCTATATGTGCTCTCTCAAACTTCCTCCTCAAGTGGTCAAGAAGATCGATGTATATAGAAAACACTGCCTCTGGAGTAAGGGAGAAATAAATAGAAAAGGCACTTGCCTGGTAGCCTGGGAAACTGCTTGCAAACCAAAAAATGAAGGTGGACTGGAGATTATTTACATTGAGTGCCAAAATGATGCTCTTCTACTCAAATATCTTGATAAGTTTTACAACCATGCTCAGGTACCTTGGGTGCATCTTACCTAGTCAAAACTATATAGCAGTGGCCAAACACCTCTACACTACAGGTGCCCTGTTGGTTCCTTCTGGTGGAAGGACATCCTAAAACTAACTGGCAAATTTCAGGAACTGTCTATCTGTCAACCAAACAAAGGCAACTCATGCTCCTTTTGGATGGATATTTGGATTGATCATACACTGAAAGAAAAAATACCCATAGTTGTTCTCCTTTGCCAGAAAACCCAAATGTTCAGTAAGATTTTTCCTTAACTCCCAGATGGAAAGGTTATTCAGTCCTTTACCTCTACCCTAGCTAGCTACATCCTAACTCCAAGAAATCAATGAGGTCATCCAGAATAGAACTTGGAATAATGAAGAGATGGATACCTAGAGCTCCTGTTGGGGTTCTATGAAATACATTGGTAAAAAAGGGTACAACAAGTTGATTGGCCACACTCAAGAATCACCCCTCTTCAAATGGCTCTAGGCCTCGAGCAACCTTGGCAACCAAAAATTCTTCTTCTGCCTTCTGTTAAGAGACAAATTGAACACTAGAAACATTCTTAGGAGGAAGAATAGAAACCTTGGTGAATGCTGTTGTGCTCTTTGTGATCTGGATTGTGAGGAGACTTGCTTCCATCTCATCTTTGAATGCTCCTTTAGCCAGGACTGCTGGTAAAGCATTTCTATTGCCTGATCCTGAATCTGGACCCCCTGAACATGATCCTTCAAGGCAGAATTGACTTTGGCAGCAAGATATTCAGAGAAATCTTGATCACTACATGCTGGGCTATCTGGAAAGTTAGAAATGGCATAATTTTCGACAATGGATAAAGAAGCTTTGTTGTGTGGAAAGGTCTGTTCTTGGAGGAGCTTAGGCTGGTTTGTATCAAGGCTAAGCCCCCAAAGAGTCTTCTTCTTAATAGGTGGAGAGAGAATCACTTGTAATTTGTGCTTTTTTCCTTCAATTTAAAATACAAAAAAAAGTAGGCCGGGGTTTCCTAGCCGATTCGGTCAAAAAAGTTATTATTCTTTTTTTCTTTTTTGTCTCCTCTTTGAATCCAACCATTTTTATCTTGTTCTTTATCTAAATAAATCTTTCTCTCTTTCTCCAAGCCTCATGAGATTCTAGAAGTCATTATAAGTTCTATAATGCCCTTTTTGGTAAAAAAGACAACAAGAATTGTCCATTTAATTTAGGATGCCTGGTTAAATAATGGGAGGCTAAGTACAGTGGACAATGTTCACTTAACATGAAGATTCAGTGAAGAGGAAGTCAGACAAGTGTTTTTTGAAATGAAGGTGAACTCGGCCAGCAGATGGCTTTGGTATTTATAAAGCTTTTGTTGGGAAACAGATAAAGAGGATATTTGGATATGGTGAATAATATTCATGCATGAACTCTTGACATACAACAACTCAACTATGGGGCAATTACCTTAATCCCAAAGTTCCAAGAAGCAGTGAATGTGAAGCAATTTTGGCCTATCATTTTATAAAATGTTGGCTACAAAATCTTTGCCAAGTTAATAATGGAATGATTGAACTTTTTTGTAATAAGGTGGTGGATATATGCTAAACATATCATCTTTCATCAAAGGGAGATCAATACATCCTAGATGGGGTAGTTATACTACATGAAACTCTGCACGAGATAAGAAAGAAGAATCTAAAGGGTGTGATTCTAAAAATTGATTTTGAGAAATCCTATGACAGTGTTAAGTGTAATTTTCCAAAAGAAGATGTTGAGAGGAAGGATTTTGATAGTCAATTAAGGGATTGGATCATGAGTACAATGAGAATGGGAAAGTTTGCATCAACATTATTGGGATGAATGGTCCATATTTTGAAACCCATATGGGACTACGTCAAGGGGCTCACTTTCTCCTCTATTGTTTAACTTGGCATGGGATACATTGGCCCATATTTTGAATAAAGCCAAACAAAAGGGGCACATTAGAGGTTTCATTCCACATTTGATTCTGGGGGGCTGACACCTAAATATGTCAATGATACTTTGCTCTTTTGGAAGGGGATGACTAGTTAATTAGTGAAATTTCTATTGTACTATTTTGAGTGGATGACCAATTTGAAGATTAATTACCACAAGTCTAAAGTACTGGTGTTAGGGGTTGATTGAAGTGAACAAAGAGAGTCGTAAATATGCTCAACTATGCTATTGGGGGTGTCTACCTATGGTTTATCAAGGTATATATTCCATTTTTTTTGTTGTGCATTTGGGCATCAATGTTCTAAGTGAGGCGGTTTCTAGGATTGGAAAATATTGCAACCTTAGAAGGGGAAACACATGTCATTTGGGGGCAGACTAATCCTAACCAACTCATTTATATGTTATGGGGATGTATAGCTTGAAGGAAGGGATACATTAGAAATTAGACTCCATTAGGTCTAAGTTCTTCTAGCAGGTGCCAATGATAAATTTAAGTATCACATGGTGAGGTGGGAGAAATTTGCATACCAAAGGATTATGGGAGTCTTAGGGGTGAAATATACTTGGTTTATGGATGAGACATTACTTGATAAATTGGTGTGGAGATTGATAAAAGAAAAGGATGATGACCAGTGCTATTCTATTCTCAAAAGGAAATAACTGAAAACAAATCTTTTTGCATAGGAACTTATGGTAAACAGGGTCTCAATTTTGGAAAGGGATAATAAAACCTTGAAACTATCTAAAATTGAGCTAATTAGAAAAGTTGGTAATGGAAGGAATGTTCTTTTCTGGAAAAAGGTTTGGGTTCTAGACATCCTGCTAATACTAGAGTTTCCATCTCTTTTTGGTCTCTAGAAATACCAGAAAGGGTTGGCAGTTGACAATTAGGTTGTGGATGGATGGAGGGTTGAATTTGACAGCCCTTGGGGATGGTTGATATGCGAATGGGAAAGATTAATGGACATCCTTGATAATGTAACTATAATTGAGGGAGAGTACCGTTTCACATGGATTTAAGAAAATTCTAGACAATACACAACTAGGTATATGTATTGTAGATTAAATTTTAGTGGAATTGTTAATAGGTAAATGGTCAACCTAAGGAAGAATAAAGTTTCTATGAAAATCAGTTTTTAAGTGGTTGGTGATGCAGGGTAGAATTTTAACATGTTCTAACCTAAAAAAGAAAATGTGGATGGGTAGTGGAAGGTGTTGCCTTTGTGGGGCTTGTGAGGATGGCCCTTTTGGGTGTATATTAGCTAGATCAATTTCTACATGTTTCAAAGAAGCCTAGGGGTGGGACAGAGTCCCTTACAACTTACATATTTTTAACCACTAGTTGCCTCAAAATAGCAACAAGTACCATGTTAAGTTCTTTGTGCTTTCTATTGTCTTGTGGTCGTATGGAATGCTCCCTTCATCCCTAAAGACTATCGCTTGTGCTTCCCAAGAAACAACTTTGACTAATTATGTATTAAAAAATATAAGTACTTATGGTACATAGTTAGTATCATTAGAAAGATCTTTGAAACTAGTTTTTTAATAAATTTATTTGAAGATAACAAATATTGCACGTATTTTCTACATATCAAGTCAAACTTGTGGCGTGCACACCAATAGCGATAGTATTTTAGGGACGAAAGAGTATCAGGAATAAGATGGCGACGAAGAGGACATTTCTAAAAACATAGGTAGAGGGGTGTGTTCTTGGCTAGACCAAGTAGTTTAGTTTTGTGTTAGTTTTGGTTAGTCAGGATAATTAGTTTTAGAAAGGATTATTCAGTCCCCTCTAGTCAATCATCATAGTTTTCAATAGCGTCCAAGCCTCTGCTAGCATTTGAGTCTAGGGTGAAATCATCCTCTTAGGCCTTGTGGATGTTGCAACCTCTCTCCAAGTCGTCCACCACAATATATAGACGTTGTTGCTGCATCGTCAATGGTGACACGGCAGATTCAGATAGATGGGCAGAGAAGTGACACAAGGAAGGACGATTTGGCATGTATGGTACACCCTGGAGACTCAACAAAGGTTGCATGTCAGATTCTTTCATCAACCTTGGTCCCCTCCTTCTGGCCTCTCATGTTGGTCATTGTCGCCATGGGAGTCTATACACGATCGCCCTAGAGTTAGAATGTTCGATTGCTCCCTCTCAATTCGCACCTTCCTCTCTGTCCTCTTCTTCTATCACAAATAGGACATTGTATCACCTATTCATATAATCAATTTTGATGATCCATTCTGGAGTCAAATTTTCCTTGATTCAAAAATGGAAAAGGAAAAAATGAAGCATCCTAACCGACTCACAAACTCAGGTTGGATGGGACTATATCAGTGTCTGTGGTCGAGTATAGGGAGTTTCTAAGCTCACATCACAAGTGACAAATGAAGAGATAGGAGATCGATACTAACCTATGTAGCGGTGTGGTGACAAAAGGATGGCGTAGATTAGCCACTGCCAAGGGAGACAACAACATGGGTGATTTGCAACACTGCATGATGGACACTTCCTATAGACTGGAAGCAAGTTAAAATAAGCCCCTCCTAGCAGAATCAATCACTAAGGCCTCAGTAGTGTAGCTTCACAAGCTAGGTTTCCATGGAGTAGAGACATGGATGGGTAACTACTACAAAAAGCGGCACAAAGTGCATGCTTTAGGGCTACATGGACAGGTAATGCTTTGCTTTGGACATAATCGCTACCGAATTAAGCAGTGAGATTGCCTTGGTGGAGCAATGACTGCTGGATCTCACCCCCGTCAACCACATGTGGCTTGCAGCATAGCCAATAGGGACAGATGCCATTGATGGTCCATCGGGGGTAGGAGGAGAGTAGGTGGCACACACTCAGGGGTTTCGGCTGGTGTGCAGAGGATCAGAGGTGAGGGCAAAAGGCAACTAGTGAGAGGCAGGAGGGAGAGCCATTGATGCTATCGCTGGGGCCAAGCCTGAGCACCGCCATCGTCACTTGCATACTAAGAGCGTGTAGGGGAGGGAGTGGAAGACAAGCATTGGTGCTACAAAATGAAGATGGGAGATGAAGAAATAAAGGTGGCGACGGGGCAGATTTAGGTTGGGTGAAGACTTCGCGGACCCCAAAATCACCTTGAACACTAGTTTGGGTGATAATCTAAACCAAAGTCAATAAAAACCTGACTAGTTATCCAAAACCTGCCACTATATGGAATAAGAAAACAAGAGGAATTCCTAGCAATACATACATGATATAAATTACATATTCACATGTATAAACAAGAGGTAATAAACAACACAAATTTTGATGGCTCAACTTAATTAGAACAAAGTTAATAGCTTACAGAAATAATTTATTAATAAAACATATAGCTTTTATTCAAAATGATCTATTTTGGGCACCATTACGCATTTGTTGGTGAAACCCAAAACTCACAACCGAACCTGATAAGTTTTGGGTCCTCGAACTCAAAAACTATGGGAGGAAATCCAAACCAAACTCAATGGACCTAAAATCCGTGGAGCACCGGCCTGAAATAGCCCCACTACCATAGCAATGAAGAAATGATGGTGCTTGTGTGCCTTTGTTGGAGTACAAAAAAAATATTAGGGTAAAAAATGTGTGGGTGTGGTGGAATGTGGGTTTGTGCTGAATTGATGGACATATGGGCCACAAAATAAAGGGCCATATCATCAATTTTTAATGTTCTTTTCTTTTCCTATTTCTAACATATTTTGATAGTTCAACACATAATTTAATGCATGTTCAATGCTTTGAGGTCGATGTTGGGGTATATTATTTGTTTTTTAGGGAACGATGTACCTCGATTACTGTGTTCAAGGCCCAATTACATAGCTAAGAGGTTTATGAGATAATGATTATGTCTCATTAAGCCCCTAGATGCTCTTTTGTAAATATAAACCTTACTATAGGAAATTGTGAAAATGCCTCTGACCTCCTCTTTAAAAGGGAGAGGGGAGGTGTAGTGCATAGTTTGTCCTTTCCGGAATGATTGTTTAGTTTCTTTCTTCTTTAAAAAAGGAGAGGGGTGGTGTTGTGCATAGTTTGCCCTTTCTGGAATGTTTGTTTAGTTTCTTTAACAATATTTTTGTTGTTTAGTGTCATTCTAAATGGTCGAGATGATTCAGTTGATCCGTATTCTATACTCAACACATGCATATTCTATTATTACTTAAGGACTCCTCATATCAAATTACAAAGTTTATTGCACTCGTAGTGGTCTCAGTTTTGTATATGAGTGATTGGTCTTAATTCTGAACTAAAGAAGGTCAACTTTTTTAAACACAATGCAACTTTTTAAAACACAATGTTGATCAATGATAAACTCACATTTAGTCGTGGATCTATTGGGTATGTACTTCAAAATCTTATTTACTTTTAGGTCTAGACTAAAGGAATGCTATGTTGAGTAACAATCCTATAATGTAGCCTTTTAGGTCATAAGACTCCCAATGTACTCATTCGCACATAAGAAAAAGGTTTTACAACATTTTCGCATTGTTGTTTTCAAAGATTACATTCTATTGGTGGATCAGTTTTCAATTTACACAATGAGCATGTTGGACCAAACCATTCATAAAATAAGAAATAAAAAACCATTTTCTCTTTAGACAAAGTAATTGTAAAATAAACTGAAAAGGTTATTAGGTAAAACTATAGCATAACTTCTTTCTTTAGCATGTTAAAGTTTATTTGATATAAATAATGTTTAAGTTTGGTAGTGTGTAAAATATGATATTGCTATATAGATGAGCAAATGACCAATCTCATGAGCGAAGTTGAAATTCTTAGGGAAAAGAGAAGAAAGATACAATAATTATAATTCCAAATGAATACAAAGGAAAAATGACACATGATTTTTATCTCGAGCTGAGGTTCATGTGCTTGCTGGCACACTAGTCCTCGTTGTGCCGGCTGGCTCACTTGGTGGTTCGCGAGCTGTTTGGGGTGACAGCCCAAGCTATACACAAAGGCACCGTAAGAATCTACTGAAGAGAGGGTGCTCAACAACATGAGCAATCCACTAGAGGTGTTTTAGGTGCTCTATCGAGGAATGAATACGCCCAAGAACCCCTCTCAATCTAGAATGGGAGTGGCCACAAACAATCATTAACTTGCACCAAGACTCCACTACTACTCCAAGACATCTAGGCGTCGTCAAATGCCAAGAGTAACAAGAAAATCATAGTAAATCAATCCACAAGTGCCACTAGATGTAAACTCACAAGAAAATGCAATTGGATGTTCTCAAATCTCAGTAGAATGATGAATCAATCAAGGGAAGTGAGTGAGAGAATGGCTAGGTTCACTAGGATGTATTCTCAGTGAAAATGGCCAAGAGAGTGAGCCCAAGCCAACCAAGGGGATTAAATAGAGAGGCCAAGCCTCCGTAGTCGTTACCCCTTCACAGAGCGTCCAGAGTCTGCTCTAGACCCATGCCCACACGCGGTCTGGACCAAGCGTCGTTGGTTCGGTTTGTATCTACGTCCAATCTTTGTGCACCATGCGTCTAGTTTTTTGAATTTGACCATTGATCGCGCAATGACTCACCTTATCGTGCACTTGGACCCTGCCTCTAGACGCCAATAGTGCTGAGTCCGGACTATGTGCTATCAGAGTTCGGACACACCTAGAGAGGTCTAAAGAGGACAAAATGCCTTTGGACCCGGTCTGTCCTAGCCGTCTGGACCAAGCATCTAGGTCCGAACCTCAACCAGCCCGCCTCGTTGTGCCAAGTGTCCAAGGGGTGTCTAACCGGACTGAGACCCTTGGTCCGGACCACCCTCACACCTAGGTCCGGATCAGCCGCAACATTGTGCCTGCACCTGGGTTAGTAACCAGACTGAGGCCAAATGGTCCGGGCTGCCTACTCAGAATGGTTTGGATCACTTTCCTGCTCTACCATTGCCCCTAGGGTAAGGTCCGGACCCAGTACCCCAAAGTTTAGTTCACTATTTGAAGTGAAATCCATCTCCAATCTCTTCACCCTTGCTCCCAAGTGCTAAACACAATGTATATCTGTCACACTTTATTTTTAAGGATAAAAATAGAATATATACATAGCCTTATATACGCCCCAGGAACAGTTCGCACATATAAGATGACAAATTATAAGGAGTACTTCACCCTGTTTATTACATAACAAGCCAATATTTATCAGAGAGTCTTGCACAAAACAAATAGATAGCTAATATAGCTTTATTGCGGAAGCTCCACACAGGGACACGCCAACTGGTGAACACCAAGCCTAATACTCATCACGATAGCTCTCATTCCAACCTTCATCTGTTACCCATCCGGGATTTTTCAAAATTAAAAGTAAAGCAAGCGTAAGTACACAACCGTACTCAATAAGCATAACATGGGTTAATGAGGCTCAATTAAGCTGACACTATTTGACTGCATTTAACTTTTATAAATTATTCATATTAAGGCATAGCATCAAGGTAGCAAGTGTTTTCTAAAACCATCATGATCATTGTCTACATAAATGAATAATAAACATAATAGTAGATAAATGAATATTTTAACAGGACAGGAGAGATCATCATTAATGTAAAGATTCCAAGGCTGCCCTAACCATAGGGCACGGACGATATATCAATTTAACTCTGCGCAGAGGTATACACTTTCACTGAGAGTCATGTTTTACAATCGAGTGGGTTTATAACTCCCAAGCCACCATAAAACATATAAAGCCACCTAAGGGTTCGACAAACAAGTTAGGGCCGCTAAGATTTCTGCGCCTACGAATATAGTATCCCCTTCTAGATGGCACACAACCGCAGCCTATACACATATAGACAGGGGTCCAACTACACTCAACCCGGACACACCCCTCTTGTGCCAAAATGGGAACCGCTAACAAGCTAGAAAAGGTCCCCTAGATAATTAAAGCCAGAGCCATATAGCCCTCGCAGTTGTACGTTAAATCTCGGAGGCTCTGTTACAAATTAGCCCTCATGTTGTTAAAAGTCATTATTGCTCTTCATGACACAAATACTCATCAAGTCATAAGATCATGATATTCATTAAGCACTAGCATCATAGTTATCCAATGCAACCCAAAGGTGTCAAGAAAATCAAGATAGCAACATCTAGTTATAATCTCTAAAGTCAACGAGTGGACGCATGCATATGAAATATTATTTATAGTGTATAGGTAACAAGAAGGATCCATGCTATACTTGCCTTGATTCACAAAGTCTTGCTGGTCCTGCTGTTCCTCAAAGTAGCCTTGCTCAACAAAACCCTCACCATCTGAACTCGATATAAACAATTAACACCACACAATCCAATCGAGCATACATACACAAAGCAAACAAAGAGTTATTAAAGGAATAGTACACCAATCTCATCAAAACAGAATAAATAGTTTATAAAACTATTCTACACGCTACTACGATTACACAGATATCAGGTTCACCGAAAATGGAGTTATAACGGCGAAGATATGAATTTTTAAAGATTTCCCATAGACTAATAATGCATTAAATATGAGCTCGAAATCTTACGAACAGACCTATCAGCAGCACTAGCATGTAGATTACGAAACTACGAATCTAACGTAATTTGAATGGATAAAAACGGAATTAAAATGCATATTTTATGAGCATTTGAAAGTAGTGGTAAATCTATAAATATATGAAATGTAATTTGTGTATGCTAGAAACGGAATCTGGACCATGGATGACTCAAGATGTATATGTGTATTTCCAGATGTTCTTTTGTGAAGGAAAACGGCAAGAAAACGCCCTGATGTCATCAAAGCAAGGATTGACATCATCTAAGCAAGGATTTACGTCATCAAAAGCTAGCAATGCCATGGTCGGCGATGCAGCTTTGCTGGAAGCAACATGCACGCCTCGGATTTCTGTGCTAAAGGCATAGGGATGGAGCGGGCATCATGACGAACTCACCACAAGAAATTTGAACGCCCTGGAACAAACGACGAGGCCGTGGAAGTTGGAGGGACGACGACGACGAAGGTACGGCGACACTATGGAACACGAAGAGACGACGGCAGCTTCCTACAAAAGGTCCGGCAGCGACGTGACTTGCAGATCGAAGGCAATGGTCAGACTTCACAGGATCGGCAGGTAACACAAGATTTGAAGAGATTAGCCGAGGAAAGATGTATTCGTACGTCACGGAAAACGCAGGGACTGATCGTGAACTGAGTGCGACTTGGCGAGGCAGACGGCTCCGATGGTGTCGTTGCGGCGGAGAAGCGACGAAATCGAACTCGGCGGCGGCGGCTTAGGGACGGAGTCTGGCTCGACACCGACTCGATGAAGAAGAATAGGACTTCCTTTTCGACAGCAAGACAAGGGAGGCAAGGCAGCTGCCAGCGCCGATGTCTCGGCCTTTTTGGCCCAGGAAGAAAACGGTGGCGTGCTGGTCAGCAGAAGAGGACGAGCAGGCCACTGAAACAGGCCGCCGGAGTGAGACTTCTCGGGCCAAGTCTGGGAAGCAGGTCAGCTGGCCGAGAGAGGAAGGGAAAAAGGAATTTTATATATATATATATATATATTTGAACAAGCTTTTCAAGTAAATTTCAAACCCTTTTGAATTCATTTGAACTTTTGGTTAAAACGAGTCAACACAGCAGAAAATATGCTCCAGCATGAGTGCATCAACATGTTTCTGACCAAGATAAACTTTTATTTCACTAAAACATTTATTTTTCCTATGTTAAATGTCATAGAAAATAGCATAATTAAATCAATTCGACTATTTTAAAAATATGCAAAATTTAGGGTGTTACAGTATCACCTTTGTGCACTTGTGTGAGCATATTTTCAAAGCATTTTAAATGTTAGGTTAGCATACTAAGGTCCTAATGCAAATCCATGTGTGAATCCACTGTAGCACTTGATAATCACTTTAACCGAGGTTCTCCCCTCTTGATAGTATACCTATTTATCCTAGATATGATTACACTCTATAGTGTCTTGATCACTAGAATATAAACCCTACCAACACCATTGCCTTGATCTCCTCAGGTCTTGTTTTTTCTCTTTCTTCTTTTTCAGGTTGGAACACTAGGTTCATCATCACTTGACCAACACCATCTATCTAGCTCCTCATCTTAGTGTACACTAACCTATCTTATTGTTCATTGTTCATTTAGAGCCAAAGTTTAGCATACATGGTTTCATCAATTAAATAAAACCAAACTTAGTCCAACGTGGGACAATGTCTTGCGCAAGCGGATTCGATTGTGGGACAACTACACTGCTTGCAGTGGCATGTGGCGACTAGCTCTGCTTCGCTGTGAGCTATCTCGGTGTGGGACTTCATCGCAACTGCAACATGATCTGTGACGACGGCGTTCCGTCTCGACTCTTTGTCATCCAGGGATGGCTATGGTTGGAGGCAGTGCTATGTACCGCTTCTTGAGTTCCAACACTGCTTGTTCGTGTTGATGCCCCAATCCGACCATCCAGAGTTGTTTTTCTCTTTGAGTTTGAATTTGGTGCACGTTGATGTCCCAATCCGACTGGGCTGAGTTTTTTTCTCTTTGTATTGTTGTGGTTGCTTGACTCTTTCTTACTTGGCAGCTCTCCTATATAATTCGTTTTAAACAATTCTGGCTTCCAACATCTAAATTTCTTGTTTTTTTTAAAAAAAATCTTGGCAATGACCCGAGATTCACATTTCACGGTTTGGCTGCATTGTCCCAGAAGCGTCAGCATCGCCACGAATCTGACGTCGTCCCAGGCGGTCGTCCTCCAAGCGATCCACATATCTTTGGTCGTGACACATGCTGGGAAACGAGCTCTTGGTGAAAGACTGGAAGCTGCCACTTGCATGGACAATGGGACATGGAAATTCATATTCTTCCCGGAAGTCTTCCCTAAGTTACTTTCACAGGAAAACCAAGAAGCCAAGACTGTAAAGGAAAACCAAGAAGCCCAGACTATAAAAACCCCAGAATACGAAAGACGAGAAAGTGACGGTCAGCTTCGACGACCGTGGTGTCCAATACTACAATGACGCTAGGTGTGTGAGGTGTCACCCTGCTCCCTCTTGTGCAGCAGTTCCGGGCACTAACAAGGTGTCTTCGGCGAAGATTAAGATCGAGCGAGTTACCTGCAGCATGTGTGATCCAGAGATGTCCGTGTCCAACCAGTCAGCACCACGAAGCAGTCCACCTCCTCCGTGACTGGGAGACGACCTTGACGCTGCCAACAAGGCAGTCGACGGCGACAGGCGACCAGCGATCGCTGATTGTCCATTTTTCCCTCCTCCTGCCGGCACTCACTTTCGCTTCACAGTTCATTCCAAGCAGACAGTTCTGCATTACTAAAGGTTCAAGAAGACGTCACAAGACAGAAGCAATAACTGCAGACAGCACTCGTCGGGGTAACAATCAACATCCGCTATTACTGCAGAAAGGGACTAGTATTTGGGAGATAATCCTTGCTCCTTACACTGGCGGAGCTACGTTAAGGTGAAACTGGGACGTTGCCCCCCCTTACCTCGGAGTAATTCTGCATGCAAACAAACTGCTGCCCTGCAATTGTGCACTACTGACATGGAACTCCCGTTTGTGTATGTGTTGTCGCTTGTCTGTTTACAGGCTCAAAAATCACAAATACTATACAAATACATACTGATCACTACTAGAATTAGCCCCCCCTTAATTTCTTCCCACGCTCCGCCACTGGCTCCTTATAACTGATCAGCTTCAAAAAAAAATTTCGAATACGCAAAAGATTTACGCATCTTTGTATTTAAAAAGAACAGTTTTTTACATTTCGCACGGGCGTGTTAGGGGAGGATGATGTTTACAATAAGCGCAGTCTCCCTTATCATATTACAACTGACGATTACTCGCGAACTAATTCACCTAGATGGCGCGCCCCCGCCTCTATCTAAAAGTAGGCTATATGCTTGATCTTGGCAAGGAATTGTGCGCTAGTGGCGGCTTCGTTCCAAAATAGTCTTGCATTTTTTCTTTCCAAAGCTCTCATGCCACCAGCGCGAAGAGGGTGTCTGCGCCCTTCCTCTTCTCTCCGTGCCACCTCCTTCTCTAGTCTTCCCACCAGTTCACGATGGAGCCTCCACCGATCTGTGAGGCGTCCACACCAAGCACTACCAGGATGGTCCACCAGATGTGTCTGGAGAAGGAGCAGGAGGTGATGATGTGGTCGATGGTCTCTGGTCTTGGTCGCAAAGGTGGCACTCGTCACGCGCATCGAGCCCGTGGTGATGCCTCCTGTCACCAGTCCAGTGCCTTCTTCGGACGGCCAGCCATAGGAAAATCCTGACACGTAGCGGTGCCCAGATGCTCCAAACCCGGTTGCACCCAGGGATCAGATGTGATGGCAGGTGCAGCGCCCTGTAAGCGGAGCTGGAGGAGTATGTCCCCTGTTGGTTCCATCTCCATACCAAGCGGTCAGCGTTGCCACTTAGGTTCTCGAGCTGGATCAAGTCCCAGAGCCGTCGGTATTGTCGTGTTGCTGGGACGGAGATGCCTCCAGTGATTTGGCGCACCCAAGCGCGGCCCTGAAGGCCGTCGGTGACTGTTGTGTGCTGGATGTCCCTGTGGCTAATGAAGCTTAGCAAGTTTGGCGCGATGTGCTTGACCGCCATGCCCTGGATCCAACGACCCATCCAGAAGGCGGTGGATCGACTGTCTCCGAGGATTGTGTATGTGGACATCTCGAAGAAGCTTTGGACTTCACGGGACACGGTTAGCGGGCAGCTCGGACCATGCCCGGCTGTCATCTTCCTACTACAGCCATAGCCATCGTGTTTGCAGCGCAATGAGGGAGAGACGTAGATCCGGTATGCCCAGGCCCCCTAGGTCCGTCGAACGGCAGACGGTGGGCCATGCCACCATGCATTTCCCCCTAATGCTGCCTTCCTTGCCAGTTCGTAGGAATCTTCTACAAATGACGTTGATCTCTTCGATCGCCCACGAGGGTAGACCGTCGGCGATGATGGTGTAGATCCGGATAGAGCACAACACCGACATGATCCAGATGAGCCTTCCGCTTATATTCATGAGGGGGGCGTGGCAAGCCTGTATACGCCTGGCGACTGCATCCACTGTGGATTGGATCTTGACCTTGGGCACTTTCTTCAAGCTCAGAGGTAGGCCGAGGTATGTGATGGGGAATTCTGCCACTTGGCAACCCAGAATAGTCTGCAGTTATTGCGTATTGTCTTCCGGGACGTGGATCGGAGTTATGGAGCACTTCCCCAGGTTTGTTCTCAGGCCAGAAGCGTCGCCGAAGATCTGGCGAATTGTTTTTATTGCGTTCGCCTTGCCCTCGCTCGGGTGCATGAATAGGACCACGCCGTCGGCGTAGATGCTGCAATGGTACCGGATGGGGGTTGCCCCTGTGGGTCTGAGAAGGCGGCTCGTGGCTGCCGAGTCCACCAAACACGCGAATGCTTCCATCACAATAATGAAGAGCATCAGCGATAGTCTCCCTGACGCACCCCTCTCCTGTGGATGAAACTGCCCTGTCAGCTCCAATTTAATCTTCACACATGCGTCTTTCTGCTGAGCTCATGTGGCCAATTTAACCTTCACACATGCGTCTTTCTGCTGAGCTCATGTGGCCTCGTTCATCGGCACTGTATAGCAATAGTACTAAGGGCATAATATGGCTGTCAGATGCATGCTCCTACGTGTATCCATGGCCACACAAGTTTCACAACACATATGACTGAGTCAAAAATTTTCTTAATTTAACTAGATTGGTAGAAAAATCAAAATGACCAAACTTGAAATTTAAGGCAAGACTGTCGCAGTCGCAGATAATCAACACTCTTTCGTGGTGAATAACGTTGAGGTTTACAAGCAAACATAGATGAGCCTGCCATGAAGTGTTATAAAAAAAAAGACATAATTGAGGTACTCAATCCTCCACGGTACCCATGTCTGTGTGTATAGATTCACAAAAACCCCGTGTTATGTACAGACCATTTTTGTGGCATACATGTTATCCATCACAAAAAGTACCAAACACCTACACATCCATGAGATATTTGCTTCCCGATAAGCACTCTATCACAAGTTGTTGCTCAACCCAGCTGGCTGCCTAATCCTATCAAGTTTTTATTCGACAGATTGATGATCGAATCGGCGATTACTCGAGCACTTGACTTCATGTAGCCTCCTGATAGCACAGCATAGATGGGCATAGTGCACAGGAATACAACATTAGCAGATTCATATGACTAGAGGAACGGACTACAAACTTGAGTGAGAAGTATTTCACCTGATGTCAGCATGAGCAAAGGAATGTTTTGATCTTTTGCAAACCTGAATACCTTCTCGTCTCTGGTAACCACGCCCTCAGGACTTACCTGGAACATGGGGAAAAACTTATCAAACTCAGCAGCATCATAAAGTTGTATGGTGAAGAAGAAAAACAAAGTTTATGTTTGTTACAGTGTTTTAGATATCTGTGCTTGTAAGAATGACAAAATGTTGGTGGTCAGGCATAACTAGTGCAGTGTCCAGCTTATTTTAGTAACTAATGACATCGTCAACATGGTCTCTGCATCTTGCAGCATTACATATGAGGATGCTTAGGTTTTTTGAAGACAGGATTCAGTAGAAGTACCATCAACCTGCCCAATGGATCACCATCAAGGATGTCTGTTCCAGCATTGTAAACTATCAACTGGGGCTGAAATCTACTATTGCAGACCTGCAATAATATGTTCCAAGAGGAACTGTGAATAACAAGTTTGTTAAAACAAGCAAAAAACAGCACCAATGAATTGGCATTTACCCATTTCCGTTTCAAACCTCATGCTCATTTGGATTTATATATGTATACAAAGAGGATACTGAATCATTGATAGATGTACTTGAAATCACAAGTTAAAATGATACATTAAAAGTCACATTATACTGACTAGTCAGAATTTTGGATACATATCATGCAAGTGATGACATTTCAAAACATTAACCTAGTACCCAGTGTAAATATTTCTTGTTACAGCCAATTTTGCAGGTATGTAAATGTACCTCAAGAGCCTTGTCAAGTTGCTCCAAGTATTCATCTGTTTTTGTCCCACTCTATAATGCACAATCACATAACAAGAATTTCAACTAAAACAATAAAGTATGTGCAGAGAATGAGAAAATACATAACTATAAGGTTACAGGGTGAAACTTACAACTAATTCAACTTTTTGATCAATGTATTGCTTAGCAGTGAAATCCTGAAACAGACCAACGTAAGTTTACAAAGAAACAAGAATTAGGAATATATCTGGTATCGAAGAATATTTTGGTGTCTGTCTGTCTATATCATATTAACATGGACTGTTGCGAAACTGATAGTATGAGGCCATCAGAATTCATTGCAGTATAACAGCTGGACTGAACTTCTGTTTTTCTCTTGGAGAGGTCTTTCGATCTCTCCTTGTACTACTTTTTTTCTCTTAATGAAATGACATGCATCTCTCCTGAGTTGTTCGAGAAAAAAACTGCTGCCAAAGGGCCTCTAGCCTAGTGGTTGGAGCACCTGAGTAACATGTACCAGACGTGAGTTCGACTCCCCGTGGGAGCGAATTAAAAGGTCTGGAAAAAACAAAAAAATAGGTGGGGGGTTTCCCCTACTGACTTCGGTCAAAAAAAAAAGAAAAAAAACTGCTGTTTTTCAATTTTCGATCTGTGAACAATTACATCATCAAAATTTATGCACAATAAAACTTGTCCAAAATATGATTGTACATTTAGGTTTAACAATAAAACTTGTGTTCAAGAAGTGAGATAGGAAAGTTCCACATTAGTAATCTCTTGATCAATATGTATTTCATAATGGCAATATATAAGAGCACAACAGATATCTAAGGAGTGAGGGTGGTGAAGATGTAGACTCTTACAAAGGGATAAATTCCAGCGTTGTACATGTCTAAAATGTAAACCCTTCCTGTGAGCGATAAACTGGTATCAAATTGACAAATATAAAGAACCAAAATCCAAAGAAAATTAGAATACGTACCATCATTCGCAAAATCTTTTTCGTGGCCATTTCCTTGGTGGGCATCCAGGTCTATGATCAATACGCTACAAATGTTTGAAAGGGAAGGTCAATTTTTTTTATAGCTAAGTTACACCCTTGCATAGGACTTCCAGCAATGTAAATATATATTGAGTCATTGACCGAGTGCCTGAGAGGATGCCTACAAGCCTTGGACTGTTCTTGGAAGCAGAATGGGTTAACATCACAGAAAATGTGTTGTGGATGCATTCATCGGCCGCACGTATCAGCGCGTAAGAAGGTGCAGGATTCAGTTACACCGTGAAGATCATCAGCAGATTTGGTTTGAGTCCAGATAAGTTTGATTTGTTAGGCAAGATACATGGGTTTGTTAGTAAAGTCACAGTCCTAGCTTGTTAGGCAAATTTATTAGGGATTTGGTGCTATATAAACAGAAGAGATGTAATTGCAAAGAAAAGCATGGAATAAACCTAAATAACTCAGAGCCTCAAGTTGGAGGCGCGTTTGTTTATCCCCTGCTATCGCCTCCCTAATCCGACTCCTTGCTTGCCTTTTCACTACATCTCTAAAGTTTATTTTGCACCAAAGCCCAAATCAACTTGCCTAACAAGCTAAAACTCTTACTTTACTAGCAAACCCATCTGTCTTGCCCACCAAACCACACTTTCTAGACTCAAACAAAATTTGCTGATGATTGTGTTCAAAAAATTTGCTGATGATCTTCATAGTGTGACAAATCTTCTTCTTACAAGCATGTGAACGATGAATGCATCCATAACAACATGCTTCCTTATACTCACTCCAGCAACAAAAGAGTGACATTTTTAGACATTGGCATGGTTGCCATAACGGAACTTTGACTAGTAATTTCTATGGCCTTGTTTAGTTCCCTGAATTGGGGCCAGAATTCCTGTAGCAGAATTCCTGTAGCATTTCGTTTGTATTTGGTAAAAATTGTCCAAACTTTGACTAATTAGGCTCAAAATGTTCGTCTCGCAAAGTACAACCAAACTGTGCAATTAGATTTTGATTTTATCTACATTTAGTACTCCATACATGTGCCGATATTTTGATGTGACGGAGAATCTTCTTTATGCATAGTGCCAAATGCTGGAATTGGGAGGGAACTAAACAAGGCCTATGATACATTGACAAACCATACCACAACTGTATGGATGTACTTCTGAGACAAACTACCCATATCATTTCTAGCTATTTCATATCAATAGACATGAAGTAATTGATGATCGAAATTCAGTAACTTGACTGCAAGTCTGCAAGTTACCCAAAATGTGACTGTTTGGTCACTGGAGGGAGCATATGCAGAATGTGCAGTCAGTCAAGATAATAACTAAGTAAAACTTAGTTGCTAGAGCTAAAATTCGATCTATAACGGTTTTTTTACCTTGAGATATTTAGACGGACAAAAGCAAACTGGATGCAGAGAGAGATGTCAGCGTATGCACAAAACCCACCCCCTTCGTCTGCTGAACAATGGTGAAATCCTCCACCAACATTAATGGCCCATCCTCTCTCAAGAGCAAGTTTGGCTGATAAAATAGACCCACCCACCTGTGAAAAGAAAGTTTATCATCCTTCCCTGATAATCAAATTATTCATACCGGTTCACAAATAATCCAAAAGCAAGCACATATTCAGAACATTACCTGCTTCCGGAAGGGGAATAATAGCTTCTTGTGCACAATCCAATTAGGGACAAGCGAGACAGGAGGGACCTAAGATATCAACCATATGTCAACCACAATACATAATTCACCACCAATCAGGCCAACCCCACTTCTTCTGAGAAATCACTACCTCTACAATGTTGGAAACTCTGAAGCTGCTTTTGAGACTGTTCAGATACGCCTCTGTGTGCACCTGGTTAGGCAAGCCATGCAAGGGATTCATCAGGACGAATACATTACGAAGTCTGAACGAAACGAAAAACAGCTTCCTAATTATTATCGATTAATTACCACTAGCAAATCCTCCTTGCAGGCTTCTAATGGCTCCACCATCCGTTTCTTGTCAAGGTGTCCTTCCCTGGTGAGGTACCTACAGATGCGACCCCATTTGGCGGAATCAAACGGGTGCCTGCACCAGGCACGCAGTGTCAGACACATTTGAACGCCGATGCGTGTTTCTGCATAGGCGGTGGGTGGGCAGGCGGGAAGGCAGCTCACAGCTTCTCAAGCCCGAGGAAGGAGATGTCGTATGCCGGCGAGTACACCACCGGCGCCTGCAAGAAACATCAACATCGAGATTGAAACACGGGCACCTCGCGCGTATCTTGGAAGCTGGAGATGGGGCGACGTCCGCAACCGACCTTGGAGGAGGGGACCTCGAGGTAGAGCTTGCTGGAGAGGATGCGCTTATGGCGTAGCGCCTCCCCGGCCAGGACCGGCGCCGGTGAGGAGGAGGAAGAGGCCATCCGCCGCCGGCGGGAGAGAGGGAGGGAGGGAGGGGTCCCGTGCCGTGATTGCGGAGGAGCCGAATGGTCGCGGTGGCCGAGGAAGCCTGCCGCGGCTGGTCGGCTGTGGCGCGCGCGCGCGTGCCGCGGAGAGGAACAGCGGTTGCGGTGCCGGGACCCGGGACCGGGAGGATTCGGTGCTGACGTGCTGTACCATTTTGCGCAGCGGGGAATTTCCATATGCCCATCATTTTTGCAATGAAACCCTTCTTGAATTGATTCTATGTAGTCTTTCTGCTTTTTTCCTTTTTTTTGACAAGCAAGACCTAGATTTGTCTTTGCGGTGCATATATGCACCTAAAATTTATTGTTTTTATAATTTTTTCTACATTGAGTTTGTATGTCAACTTATATAGATAAAATGTATCTAAAGATACATTGTTTCAATATTTTTGAATTTTTAATATATTTCTATGTGGGTTTTCATAATTCCGCTGAAGATAGGTTTACTAAATAGTTTGCTATTTTAGAGTGATCAAGTATATGTGACATACTAACATGTAACTTGATTTGGGTTAGACATGTCTTTTTGTATTATTGTTGATTGTGAGCTTAATTCAAACAAGTTAATCGGCTTGACTAGATGAACCATTTTGGTTAGTCGAGCTAAGCTCAAAGCTTTTCACGTGGCTAGCTTTTTATGTTCAGATCTACTTTCTCTCATTTCAAATTATATGATGTTTTGGTTTCTCTACATGTATTGTTATGAATGTAAATTTAGTTATATAAGTTCATAGCAAAAGCTAATTTATTTGTCAACGTATAGTATTTTTTCTCACAATAAAACAACATTAGCTGGCTTATCAGCCTCAAAAACTATCAGCGCTGAAACGTCATAATTTGGAATGGAGGGAGAGTACCATGCAAGAGGGTATGGAAGGCCTAACATCGGTAACTATAGTTAATAACTTGGAGTTAATGTCGACTTGATCTTGAAAATAGCTAATTATGATTCTAGTCTATCCTTGGACACTCTGATTTAGTTTAGGTTAAAGGAATGTCAAATGTGTAATTCTATTACTCATATTTTATTTGAAGACCAAGCCTCACTAGCAATCTTTAGTTATGGCCAAGGCCAATGAGTAAACTTCTTATTCTTCTTCAGTTATTCTTCTACTCATATTTTATTTGAAGATGAAATTAGCCACAAAGACCTAAGCAGGGATTAATTTACAAAAATATGGACAATTTTGCGGACTTGGCAGATCACAGCCTTTACTTCCTTTGTTATGAAAATAGTCTCTGTTCAAGTTTGTGTTTCACTTTTAATTTAGTTTTGTTACTACTATCCTTTGTTGCTAAGTATCAAATGACATGTCAAAGTTTTTGAACTGGTTCTCTTTCATTCAATGAAGAAAGGTTTTAACTGCAATGTTGCAAACTGGTGCTATAAAACAAGCTTACCTAATGCAAATTACTAGTAGCAATGCTATTAACTAAAATGCAATGTTAGAATTAACTCCAAGTTCAAGATGTCATACAACATATGTGAAGATTGACAATTCCACATTCAGGAATTCAAGAAGTTAGTTTGAGGAGGATAGAGAAGATGAGCTAAATTTTCTCTTTATTCCTAGGTATGAATTGGATATAGATTAGATATATACATGTTTAAATACATTGTTTATGATTCTTATAATATTTTATAGAAATTTGAAATTATCAATTTTTATATATATTGTAAATAAATAGTTAAAAGCTAGTACTTGATGAAAGGACGCTGGACGGTTTGAATCTTGGTTGACTTATATTCTGCGGAACCTGACGACGTGTTGACATATATCCTGCAATACGCATACGCTTATCATTTGCCCACCGACCACCGCCGTCGGCGAAGCCGACGCCATTTCAGTCCCCGACGAGACTGGTGCTCCGTCGCCGCCTCTTCGCCCCACTATGGCTGTCCTGAGGCCTCGAATCCGCGCCGTACATCGAGGACCGCTGCTCCTCTTCCTCCTCGTCCTGCTCATCTACTCCTGTACGACCTCTCCTTCCTCTCGTCCAATTCCCCTCCCATTGAGAACGCCCGTCCCCCCTGACGATCCAATCCGCGCCAGTGTCCAGGCTGCACTCGCCCTGGGTGCAGGAGAAGGGCATGTGCCTGCCACCCCCAACCGCGCCGAAGCGGCCAGACCGTCTCGTG
>CM041644.1:27527228-27573932 GCA_023333625.1 Bothriochloa decipiens
TAAACATATCTATTCAGAGAAAATACGATATTCGTCACATTTCAAATCATGCAATCCATTGTTTAAAGCATAGCATAAACATCATTATTCCTAAACCCTAAATATATCTATTCAGAGAAAATACGATATTCGTCACATTTTAAATCATGCAATCCATTGTTTAAAGCATAGAACAAACATCATTATTTCTAACATGAACTGCAATGCTCTAACATCATTATTTATAAATCTAATATACATACTACTCACAGATCTACCCAGAGTCAACAAAAAACTAAACAACTCTAGTGCACATTATATTTTACTAATGCATAGCAACAGGCTTGTAATGTATGAGAAACTTACCTAAAAGCCGAGGTCTCAAACTGGCAGGGCTTCGCCGTTACTTCCTTCCCCTCTCTCCTCTCTTCTTTCTTTTTTCTGAAAATTTTAGTGAATATAATGAAAATCTGAAGAGGGGACTGCCTATTTATAGAGTTGCCCTAAAAAACGCCCACTGTGTGGGCGTTTTTTGGGGCGAGGGGCCGCCTGCAAAAGTGCGCGGCCGGCCTCGCCTGTTTTGCAGGCGGCCCCCTGGAGCGCAAAAAACGTCCACGCAGTGGGCGTTTTTTGACTGCTCCGAGGCCCGCCCGCAAAACAACGCGCACTTTTGCAGACGGCCCCCTCGTCACCAAAAAACGCCTGCGTGGGCGTTTTTTGGGCGCCAGGGGCCGCCCGCAAAATCCGGCACCGGCGGCGGCCGGCTCTGTGCCACGTCACATATAACGCCCACACAGTGGGCGTTTTTTAAAAAACGCCCACTGTAGGCGACTAGTTCTGTCATATTTCGAAACAAAAAATTAAATTTTAATTTTTTTTAAAAAAATTAAAAATAAAAAAAATTCTTCTAAAAATCTCCTGTTGTATTACAAAGAAGATGCAGTCCCGTTGGGCTTTCGGCCCATAAAGCTCACGGCCTTTGACTTGTCGGTCCATACATGGCCCAGCGTTTGTGAGATCGAGTTTCAGCGACGCGCTCCGACAGACCGCACCGACCGCCATGGCGAACAGCGAAAGCCAAGGGCAACACGCGGCGCAAGTCGCAGGCTCGCGGCCATAGCGATGCGTGTCCTCCGCCTCCCAGGTCGCTGCCATGGGTGAACCCTTCTCCCGCATTCCCATCCTCCATCTCTCTTACAGTTGGCGATCGAGATGTTGCTCGCATTGTATGCGATCCAGATATTCGACGAAATGCGATCGAAGTGTTTCTGGTGTCGTCACGTGCTTCCTGGTATCTAGGATGGGGATGGTCTTAGGTGGTTGTTAGATAAGCATTGACGATACAAACCTGTAGGTGTTTCGTAACTAACCTACCACCTATGACCTACCCAATGCTGAGGCGTGGGGCGTGGCACAAAACAGATTTGCCTGTTTGTGTTTGCTTGTACTTGCTTCTGCAGGCCTCGGAGTTACAAAATTGTAGCGAGCCATGTGAGTTTTAGCTCTGTTCCTGGTAAGCGGAGTAACTGCTAATTGATTCTATTACAAAGAGTCATGTGTCCCTTTTAAGAAAATGAAGAAAAAAAATGAAACCTATAGAACTCCTTCCTTCGCAAATGTTCAGGTAAATATGAGACTGTTTGACAAAGTTGTTTCACAGTGATATAGAGGAGTGTCAAGTATACTTTCTTTTTCAGTGAGGTTAAGGGTCAATGTTCTTGGGAATTTGACTGGTACTGGTAACCGGTGGGTGAGTGGGTCGTTGCTGTTGGCATTTGCAAGTCGGGCCACTAACCAGTACTATGGGAGTAAAATACAACTAAGATACATATACATGAAATGGGCTTGCACATTCGAACTTCTTAATATTCATGTAATTCACATTGTCACTCACGGAGGAAAAACCCACAAAGCTTGAGCTTTGCAGCATGGAATGGAAATCTGAGCTTTTTTCTTGACAAGTGAAAAGTAATAGGTTGATGGATCATATCCTTCCTTTTGTTTTGATGTATTTTATGGTAAATAGTATCAAGTTGTTGCAGAAAGTTCATTTTTTATATGGCTTTCAGCTATGTAGACTATTTGAAATGTTGTCTTTTCTTAACTTAGGAGCTTTTGCACAATTTTTAGGTAAATTTCTTGCATACGATTACAGTAAGAAAAACATTGACATCCTTTTTCAGTCTATTTTTTTAACAAAAGAAGATGTAGTCAATTGGAGGCAGTTCTTTTTTTTTTTTATTTCAGTTGACTTCATCTGTCTTTAGTTCGTTTGGTTGGAAACTTATTGACTGGAAGGTTGTTGCTTAGCTCTGTTGTTTGGTGCTGAAACTGGTAAGCTGGAATCCCCAGCATTGTTGTTGTGTCAGAGTCCGTACACAACTTTTACACTGACTTTCTATAATGCTGAATTACCTATGAAGAAAGGGGAAAAAATTGGTCATGGTGAGAGGAAAGAATCAGCACATGAAGATAAATGTAAAGACGTATAAAAATGTATAAGGATGAATAAGAAAAATAAAATATTATATGACTTAACTCCAACAAATGTTGCACAACAGATTTATGAAAGGGCAAAACAAATGATTGCAAATATGTTCATAGATGACAATGATACTATAAACACGACACGATGACGAAATAGAGAAGCATTTGACTTGTCAACATATTTCAAAGAGAGAAGTACCAAATATTGCAGCCTACCTTCTTTGAGGTATCACTTCTTGGAGATTTTGTATCGTTGCAGTCCCATTGCCACAACCAAAAGAGCTACCTGATGAAGAATCCTTGGCTTTAATGCAGAGTGCACAAATTACTCGTAGAGCTTGGAGCAACGCAAAGCAGATACTATGGAGTGGAGGCTTTACTGCTATTTTAGTAATTTACAATAAGTATCAAAATTGCTGGTGGTGGTGCGACACTGGTAGAATAATTTGAGATTGTAGCCAGATACCAGTTGTCAGATATCTGGAGTACTCAAGGTCACACATTCTAAGTAAGTTATTTCTTTCTAACAAAGATAGCTTGTGCACACTTGTACCTGTTAGTGTGGAAGCAAAAAGAAGAAATGCAGAGATGCATAATGCAGTAACATTGGAAAAAGGGTTTGGGGACTCAAACTTTTTAAAGTTTGTGTTTGTCCTGCCTCTCTTTCTTGATAGTTCATAACCCAAGAACAAAGAGAATATGTAGAAGGAAAAAAGATATGGCAATGATGGACATATTTTTCCTCTTTTTGGAAACAGGAAAGGTCATAGGATTCCCCATTCTCCAAATAAAGTTTTCATTTCAAAGCGTTCTATCAGAAATCGTAGCTGTGATTGCTATGTTGCCAACTTGCCGCACGATCTAGAAGTTATGTCCTTTATTTTTTCTTTTTGAGAAAATGACTAATATTTTCAGAATATTACTGATAGTGCAGTACAAGTGTAAGACAGAGCCTTCCTTTAAAAGTCTAAGCCTTTGCTCATGTGATAATTTTTGCCACTATTGTTATATTTCTTAGTAATATATAATTGCAGAGATATAAAGGCTTTTCATGTCAAACAACATACATGGGTAGTTGGGTACACACCATGTATCACAATTCATAAAAGGAAAATCAGAAGTGTGAAACTAGCCACCCATCCCTAAAATGCTTTGTTGTTGTTGTTGTCAGTAAATCAAGAAAGGAACCTGTCACCAGACCTCTATTTAAGTCTGCCAAATTTACAGAAGGACTTGTACATAACTTTTATTTATGAATTCTTTTTCTAGTCAAACTGATGATGCATATGGACCATGTAGAGCTTTTTTCCCCTTACAAAGTAGCTGAATTAAGGTACTGACTAATTCACTTTCTTCCCTGATCTGCAAATATGGCACGGAAATCTCTTTCATATTTACTATTGTTATTGTTATTTTTTTTGTTGGCTAACATTATGCAAGAATGTCAAGCATTTAGCCCTGAAATAAGTGGCTGTGGTTCCTCCCTTCATCCTATCCGTAGGTTAACCTTATCCTTAATCCTCCTCCCTTTGCTTATTCTGTTTTTTGGTTGATCCTCTGATAGCAACCGGTTGCTGCAGTTGCAGCCTTGTGGGTGTGTGCCATCCACAACCACTTACAACATTGTGGCCTGATCACATCCCTATCATCTGACTATTCAATTACTCATTTTAGTTCAATTGCTATACTAATTGGATAAGCTATTACACTTTGTGCATGTGCCTTTTCATTTTTATATGTAATAATTCCTGAGCCGTAGGATCTTCTCTACCTTGCTGATCAACCAGATATGACCTAATTTGTCACTTTTGCTTTAGATTTTCTGGTGGCAGAGTTTAGTGCAATACCATCTCAAATATCTTGGCCCATCTTTTTCCTGGTACCTCGAAAGGAATCATGAAAATTTAGAAAAAGAATGGATATTTCATTTAGTATCTGGAGATCCCTATTAACATGATCCCATCAAAACTATTTTTTAATAAGCTGGTATACCGACGCATGTCTTATAGTTTCTGTCTCATTTGAGTGCTGACAACTGACACAACTCATTGTGCAAGAACTCTAAAAGAAGTTTAGTTTGCTATGTATAATGATCCTGTGCTACACGGTACAGCCATCACCCTTGATTGATGAGGTACCTGTATGTGTACCGTAATTGTGTAGGCTTTGGATCACCAACCATGCATTTGCTGTTACCCCCACAGAGAGGGTCCCTGTAGAGATGGCAGCACAGTGTCCTTTTGCTCAACGCCATGATCCTTTGGATTTGCAGAGCCTTCTGAAAGTTACGTATTTGTTGGGTATCTGTTGGGCGCATGTCTATGATTGATCCTTGCCTTAGCACCTTACAACTTGTGACAGTGAGTTACTCTCTCTGTCTTCCTCTCTCTAGGAGTGATTCATAGGCCGCATACGTATCCAGCCTAACCATCATACAATCTAGCTGTAGCTGCGTTTCTGTTACAAACATTATCCAGCCTTAGCCCGTAGGAATGATGTGATAAGAGCCTTGACGGTGCTTGTCCTGAATGCTTTTTGCCCTTGCGTATCTGAAGTGTCCAAATAAATATAGGATTTTGATGGATATGTTGCCCCTGGATCACCCCCTTTTTTTAAAGTAAAAGACAGGAGCTCTGCCGCTCAATTAAGTAAGGAAAAAAAGATTAGATCACCCTTTTTACTAGGCATCAGTCTTGCTAGTAAGTAGTTGTCCCACTGTGAAAGCTGTGCTATTCCCTGTAAGTGGGATCTTCGGTCACCGTATTACTTGGATACCCATACCATGCTGATATTCTTGGCTTGCACTGTTTTATATGATAGCTTCAGTCTTGTCCCTTCTCGAATACTATTTAGTGTCAGGGATTAGGACTCTTCTTATCAGCTAATTGAACCCCAAATGTTCCTCTGTTTTTCTTATGTAGCTGTTTCGTGTTATCCTTGCTTTACCAAAATCATGTTAATTGGGCTGTTTAATTATGAATACGTTTGCCTAGATATGGAACTGGTGCCGACTACTGAACCGCTAAAGCATGTTTGATGATAAACCTGCAGATTTCTAGTCAGATTCTGCAGATCCACGTCTCTACCGGCCAGCAAGAAGTTCAGAGACCCAGCCCCAATCTCCACGCCATCGTTGAAAGGTCTCTCTTTGTAAGTGTGTCAAACACACAATGTTTTCAATTGCTTTTCCTCCCTTGTTTGTTACGAATAATTCCCATCTGATTTTTATGCAACCACCATGATCCCCCCGAGTAGGATCGGAGTATATCCGGCTGTAAAGGACGGGACAGGACGCGGGCAAGGTTTGAGTTGTGCAGTGGGCGCGGCCGGGCACCCTTGTGCAGCGTAGATAGATTCGGGCCAATCAGTGTCTTGTTTGGACGTGCATCTGTCCCCATTAAGGGCCAGATCACGAGCCGAGAGGCGCGATGAGCAAGTCGCCCAGCTGATTTTGGACGCACGCTGTTGGGGGCGTATGGGGCTCCGTCATGCTGCCGGAAGAGCCGTCGCTCTCCGGATTCGTTTCACTGTACCTGCTGCTGGTCGTCGTTCGTAACAGAGGATAGATGGATGGAATGGACCAGGAGAAAGCATATGCAGGCGCGCGCGGCGCTGGTAACAAGTTGTGAGAGTGTGGCTGTCCGGTATGGGTGAGCTTTGCGCCTTTGCATGCCATGCCTTGCCTTTTTTGGTAATTCTTGTGGGAAAGTACTGCTTCCACTTTGCAGGCCATCATGATCGTTTGGACGTACACCAAGATCTGATTTGCATGTAGAGATTTCAGCAAACCATGTAGCTAGATATTTGTGGGTCAAATATTAATACTTTAAGTGGGAAATTGGAAGCACAACAGGATTATACTAAAAGCCAGAATCTATATGTAATGGGAGGAGCAGAGGTTGTTTGGTTGTCTATACACACAGTCAAATAGCAACGGCTACAATCTCGCTGGAGTTTGGTAACCCAAACACATGCCCAACTGCCCATAATTATGAAATATGCTCGCTACCAAACCCATGACTGATTTAATTCTTGTGTAAACCCATGCCCACTTAGGCGATATGTACCCAATGGGTTGCCCGTGCCCATAACAGCAAACACACCACATCACACCAACTATTTAAAAGCCACCCAACATATATCAATCTGTTGGGATCTTACTATCTTAGCCTCGGTGTGATGCGCAAGCTTGAGTGTGAATGTGTGATCTAGATGTGCGTCCACCTCCGTAGTGATCATATTGGGGAAGGAGAGGGGTAGGTTAAGGTTTAGGATGGAAAAAGTCATCGTATGTACAGGGAAGGAGAGGGGTAGGTTAAGGTTTAGAATGGAAAAAGTCATCGTATGTACGCCTCTCAATGAATTGATTTAGTTGAGAAATTTAGAGTACTGTGTATGATTTTGGATGCTACACCTCTAGAATACGCCTACAAACATGCCGGGTTTGACTTTTGACCATTAACAAATTCAAGGGTAGAGAAAATGACCCACGTGCTTGCCCAAATAGGGTAAAAACATGTCATGTTTCGGATATCCGTTGTGATCTCTCCAACCTTAGTTTGCTACAACTAACCTCAGATAAGCATGGCAAATTATAAAAAGTATGTCAAAAAAAAGGTTTGGAGCCACAAAAAATTGATGAAATCATAAGTCGGTAGGTTGGCACACAAAATGCGACGTCGGAGTCATGTAATAAAGGTTAAAAGTGGGCATAAGGACGTAGATGAGAATGTTGTCATGGACTCACAGTGAGGAAGGCAGCGGCGAGTATGTTGGCTGGAGCTCAGGGGCTTACGTACCGTGGCTACTCACTCCCCTTCTATGTGGAGGAGAAGGCTTGAAGTGTTGGCAGTAAAAAAAAGTACTAGTAGACCCTAGAACCTTTGCACGATAGATATATTATAAGAAACTTAAGCATTTTACTCCCCAATAGAAAATGAGACAACCATTGCTCGGACAATCATTAAGGATGTTGTTGACCATCGAAGTACATCTTTGGATACTCAAACAAGCAAATTGTTTTCCACGTATATATTCAGAAAATTCCATTCAATATAGAGAAATGTTTGCATATAATGGATGATTCAGTATCCTGGTGTTTTCCTTTTCTTGGTAAGGGGTGGTTTCGGTATCTAGTTTGGGTCCCTTGATCAGGTTCTATGATTCCAGAGGTTTGGATACATTCATGAACAGTAAAATTAACACAATTTCGGAAAATTACCCACTGCGAAGAACAAGTGCTAACTGTGCTCGGGTGGGTATCTGATCGATGCAACTAAGTGTCTCTTTACCTGCCGAAGCTATCAAATACACCACTGCCGCTGGGACGTCTTTATATAGAGCCGGTTCGTCCAACCATCTCTGCTCTTCTGTCTTTGTGTAAATTGACCGTTTTGTAGAGGCGGTTGACGAAATCACAGTTCTAAACCTCAAAAATGGGGGGGAAAAAGATTTAAACCTAGGGAGACCCCACGTGATCGCCACATGCGCGTTGTGTGGAGAAAGTTACATGATTTTTCATGCAAAAAAACACACACGATGCACGACTATGAGGGCTCGGAAACATACAGCCACAGCCCTTTTTCACGCCTCCGCTAACCACTTCACCCATAAGACACTTGTGTCCATCTAGGATGTTTGTCCTCAGTTTATCTTTCTCAAGTTTTACAATGAGTATTTCGGACCCTAAACAAATTTAAATAAAAAATTTGTCAACTAAAAAGTTTTATAACTTTTTTACGTCTACAATGGTTTTGGTTGTTTCTCCATTCGAGGTCATTTGAAATTTTAAATTTCAATGGTAACTTTATTTGCATAGATGATTTCAAATAAAAATGCTATCAACGAAAAAGTTGCATTACTTTTTAAGATCATTTTTGTGTTAGTTCTACATCTAAGATGGTTTGAAAAAATTCAATTTTTGCTACGCAGTTCCTACTTTCAGAGGTGGGTGGCTCGAATATACGGGCCATTGTATAGGTGGATAGAATTTGAACCACCTATACCAATTCGCTTGAATTTATCTGCCCGGCTTATCAACCATGGTATAATGTTTCTCTCTCACAACGAAACAATATTGGTCTGTTTATAAGCCGACAGTGATGTTCTTTGTCTTTACATCCAAGCGGAAACAGGTCCGTGAAGCTAGAGGAAGAAACATAACTGTCTTCATGCAAATCTCTGAGTGTGCACAGCTCTTGAGCGTCCAAAGGCATATGATGTTCTTTTTAGCTACCCATCTTCCCCTACTGTGTCACATCATTTTCCACTGCAAATAGCATGTTTTGAAGAAGTGGTACGGTTCTGGCAACTAGCGTTGTACAGTAGTGAGGCTAGTAGCTAGCGTGCGGGTTCTGAATGTTATGTGCCCATGCCTAATGGAGTTCGATCGTGTACAGTAAAATATAAGGTACTAATGTGGCCATGGCCATTGGAGGTCGGCCTCACTTTAGGCATATGGTGATTGGACAGCAACAATATAATCGTTCAGGTTAATGTTTTGTCAAGTACATATATCTCAAGTAGGCGCCTGTTTGGAAGGGCTCTCAACAGCTTTATGAAGCTGTTATGAGCCATTTTTTTTATAAAACAACTCTTTTTAAAACAGTTTCACCTATTAAGCCATTTTTTCCCTCTCACAAAGCAATAGAACATGAGAGAGTTAAAAATAATAACTTTCCCTGATTTCGTCTCTCATTTCTCTCTTATATACATGCATGAAGCTATTGGTGAATCTATTTTGCCAAATAATATTTTCAAAATAGCTCAGCTTCATCTAAAGAGTTGCTCATAAATCTATTTTTTAAAAAAACAACTTTAGCTAAGCTGTCCCAAACAGGGCTTAGGTCTCATGGATTCTGCTAAAAAAAGTAGGTCTCATGGATGCAATACAAGACATGCTAGCAGGAACACGGGTTAAATTGAAGTGAAGTCCTGGGAACATCATATATACACACCGGATAATCCACGATGAGGAAAAAGCATTGGCCTTTGTACTCTTGCGCGCGCTGGATATTATTCAAGTGTTTGGAGATTATATAATATATGTTGTTCATGCTAGAGAAATGGAGAAACACATGAAAGATTAGAATGCTGAATGGACCAATAATATGTGAACCCCGGAGGCTTCAATTCGTCGGAGTTTGATCTAGAGATGTGACAAGTTAATAAGTTTGGCGTGGTAAAGACTGAACATATGCATGCATGTTACACACATCTTGAACAACTGAAGCAGCGATTCAGTGGAGAGATGAAGTGTTTACATCGAAATGGTTCCAGCACATGGAGGGTATAGTCAAGATTCATGACCCTTTCCTATAAAAAAAACTCAACACGCTTAGATTATCCAGTGTTCAGAAGCTAAGTTGTGCAGGTGGGGTTTTTATGTCTAGTTTGAGACCAAGATTCATAACACACTTTGGATATCTTGACGCTTGTAAAAGAAAAATTTCCATTGGAGAAATGAATCCTGCCCCGCTCGATCATTTGAGATTATTGCTAGAGTCCGAAGGCAGCAAAGTAATAAAAACAAGGTTTAATTTAAATAGCAGGCTAAGGCATTTAACTTTTCATATTCCAAAACAGGCTATAGCCGGCTATATCGAGCTATAGCGGCAGCTTAGAGCTATCTTGTGCATGAAAAAGTTTAGCTAAATCATTCTCAAACAGTTATAGCTGGCTATAGCTCCAGCTATAGTCGGCTATTTAAAGCTTTGAATAAAAGTGATCATTCAAGGCAATTGTACAAGTAGTGAAGATCAGTGTGGAAAACAAACTATTTTTCATGTGTCAATCCTTCTCACAATAAGCATGAATAGTTGGAGGGGGATTATCCTCCAAACGACTATATACTCCACGTTTTGTTGCAGACTGAGTGAAACCTTGATAGGACTTCAAACGGGAGCAGATATATGATTAGGTCCAAATCCAAACTTTGGGATCTCAAGTAGTACAAGGCATTTGTGCTACAGAGAATACCTTGATTTTGCCCTAAGCCTAGGGCATGGTACAGTTTGCAGGCAATGATTGACCAGTGACAAACGTACGGGTGATATGCAAGCGAAGTTGAACCGCCGACATCCCACCCTTGGACCTCCTAAGGAATAACGTGTGTTTGCACTGCAGCCGACGTGTTTTACTGTTCCCCTCCGATCTAGCTCATCTATCTCTTGCACCCTCGGTCCCTCCACATCTCTCTCTCTCTCTCTCTCTCTCTCTCTCTCTCTCATGCGTGTGTCTGTGAAAGGGATCACACACGAATGATCTACACGGCCTAGGCACCTCCCTCCTTGTCCCTTTTATAAAAGGGACATGCCTCCCTCTTTCGTTCATGATCGCTAGATAGCTTGCCTTTTGATATCCCTCTCTCTCCCTCCCTCCCTCTCTCTCTCTCTCTCTCTCTCTCCAAATTGCCATTATTCCGACATACACACAGCACCAGCCGCCGCCGCGGCTGCTGTTCTCCTCCTCCTGCTCTCCATATATATCATCTGATGTTCACTCATCACCTAGCTGCTATATATACGAGATCCTGCTAGGTCGTCCATAGCCCAGATCTTGAGCGCAAATTCCTCTCGTCAGTCCCTAGCTGCTTCCATGTCTGCGATCTACATGAGCCAGCTCTCCACTGCCCTCCCTCTCATGGAGGGAGATCATCACCAAGATCATCATCACCACCACCACCAAGGCCACTTCCAGGCCTTCACCCTTCCAAAGGATCCCCCGATCCTTTTCCCCTTTGTGATCAGCAACAGCAGCGCCGGTGAAAGCAGTCTGAGCTATGGATCGGCAGACCATCATCACTTATTGAGGCAGCATCGTCAAGCTATGCTCGAGCCCCAACATGTACGTGTTACTTAACTGTATATAGTATGTTGTGTTCAATTTCCCCATCATATGATCCCATGCACGTGTAACAGATTTAATTTCGTCACTCATGCTACCCTTTTATAATTTCTATTATATACCAGATGATTGGTGGATCATCATCAGCTGCGAGTAGTGTCTTCGCGACGCCGTTCCCGACGGTCGAGAGCATCCGTGACGACATGATCGAGCCTGCCTCATACGATCCATACGATATGGGGAAGCTACACCAGGTGGTCGGCGGCGGGTCGATGGATGCTTGCAGCTGGACCCCGCCGGCGGCCAAGATGAGGATCACGAGGAAGACCACTGCCGCCGATCCCAGTGGTGCTGCTGCGGGGAAGAAGCCAAGGAGAAGGGCGCATCAGGCAGGGTACGACGCCGACATGAACATGAGCGGCCAACCAAATTTGGGTGTTATTAGGGTGTGCTCCGACTGCAACACCACCAAGACGCCCTTGTGGAGGAGTGGTCCTTGCGGCCCCAAGGTATCTTTGTTTGTTGCCTCTTCCAATCCAACTCGTACGTGGTGTCTTCGTGGTCCTTGCAGCATGTATATATGTACGATTAAATAGCAGAAGAGATGCATACTGCATAGATAATTATATTGCAAGCAAACCCATGACAGTAACTTATCTTGTTTTGCATGGCGCAGTCGCTCTGCAACGCGTGCGGTATCAGGCAGCGGAAGGCGCGGCGGGCGATGATGGCCGCCGCCTCCGGCTCGGGGCCAGCAGTGCCCATCGACGGTGGTAAGGCCTCCTCGCCCAGCAACGCCGCAGCAGCACACCCCAATGTGAAGAAGGAGAAGAGAGTGGACGTGGACCGGTCGCTGCCGTTCAAGAAACGGTGCAAGGTTGTCCAGGTCCAGCAGGATCACGCTGCGGCCGTCGCAGCTCCTGCCGCTGCCACTGACAGGACGGCGGCCGTCGTGCAGCAGGCCACCGGCGCCGAGGTTGGTGACGACGACGCCTGTCCCAGCAGGGACCTGCTTGTCGACGACATTGGCGGGCTAATCAGCTGGAGCAGGAGTCCGGCGGCTCCCGCATCTGCAGCTGCCGCCTCCTGCAGCTTCCGGGCGTCGCCGGCGTTGGCGCCGGTGCAGCAGGATGAGATCACGGACGCTGCCATGCTGCTCATGACGCTGTCCTGCGGGCTTGTCCGGAGCTGATCCACGACCCCTCGATCTACCTCGATCTACAAAGGCCCCAGCAGCGTAGGCTTTTTGCAGCTAGCTACCTAGCTAGTGCCTTTGACTGTTAGTGTTACTGTTAGTTTTGTTACCGTCGTCGTCTACCGTACGACCTGTAGTGTTTTTTATTTGGCTTCTTGTTCTTGTTTTCAGTGTAACCCGTGTCACTGTTCAAGTCATGTGATTCGTTTGATGAGAGACTGAGAGAGAAGAGAGTTGAGAATGAGACGATTGATGAGAGACTGAGAGAGAAGAGAGTTGAGAATGAGACGATAGAAGAAGATCACGAGTGGAAGTGATGAGGCAAAATCGTCGTGATCATCATCTCTACAGCTACAATAGCCAGGACGACGATACAATTCCATGTAGTGTGAGACTGTGAGGTGTTTCAGTTTTGAGTGCACTAGTTATTTTTTTTTTCTGATCTGTGGCTATAATCTGGTCAATGGCTGTTAATTGTTATTTATTCTTCGTACGTTTTGGTTGAGTTTATGCTGTAAGGGAGCTAAAAATAACCGCAATCTGGAGACAATTCGATGCAAGGTGTGCTCGTGTTCATTGCTGACTCGTTCATGACTTTTGCTTCTGATGGTTCTGTAAGTATGTAAAGTTTTTGTCAGCTTGTCTGGTGGTCTCCATTTTCAGTGGTTTTCATGCAACATTCTCCTAATCTCCTTTATCATATACCATCTTATCAGGTCCCAGGTCAAGATCCTGACGGTGGAATCTGGAAGTGGAGTAGAGTTTAGGGGAGAATTAGCAACAACAGGATAGGTTCACATCGAGAGAAATGCCGAGAGAGATTCAGAGTTTCTATTTTGCTTCAGCTTGAGAGATTTCGCCCTATCCCTGGCCAGTCTGAAATTGTAATCACTTCATACTGTGCTATAATATCTCCAATTTGCACAATTCATGAACAACGACTGTATCTCCACTTGAGGACTCCACATCTCTCTCTATGACATTTGAACTTGTAGCTTTAGTCAATTCGTTGGTGTTTAGCCAATTCAAACTTTGTTAGTTTACCAACAAGATAATCAATTGAATTCAATTGGTCAATTTGTTGAGCTTTGGGAAATCGTACTCGTCCTTTATTAATGGCTGATTGGATCACTTGATGAAGTATATTGCAATTAGAAATGTTATGATCAAATGAATTATGTCACTTACAATATGTAAGCTCTTCTAACTTTTGAGGTGAGGCAAAGCTTTGTGATCAATAATTCTAATAAAATTATTTTTTAACAAAATATCTTTAATAAAATTATTCTTTAACAAAATATCAAAGACAGTCAATGGTGTACTTGATTTCTTTAATTGGCCGACTCTTTTGTGGAATTACCTTCAAAGCTAGGCCACAAATGGATTTGATTGAACACTAATCCATTCATCGACAACTTAGCACTTGTATGTGTTCGGCTGGTGCTGTGTCGGCTGATTCCAGCTGGTTTCGGCTGGTCAGCTCTCACGCGGCACTGTAGCACCAGTCAGAACTAGCCGGCTTGTGCGCCAGCTGAACGGAGCCCTTGTCTTTCCGGCATGATGTTTATTTAGAATTGAACATAAAACCAACATCGTCATCTTGCATAATTTCTCAATCTTGGCCCTAAATCATTAAACCAAAAATGAATACATAATCTGTATCTCATTTGGGACCAAATACTGAGTTTAAAGCAAAATAAAGCTACCCATATAGATATAGAATCCAAAGTGAATATTGGGAAAATTTTTAACTTTGACAAAATATTGTTATTATATTGGTCTCTTGATAAGGCATAATATGCTGGCAACTATAATATGAATATATTCCATCATAGAGAAGTAAAATACCTTATTCAATCGTTCTCTTAACAATACTGGCAAGAACATCGCTAATAGATGTAGCAATTAAAACAATATGACTGGATTGGGACTTTTATAAACTACTTGTACTCCGTGCCTTGTTGATCATGTTGGAGAAGTGCAGGTCCCGACCCTGATTTGAGTGTTGTTGCTCCTTCCAACACCATCATAACCCACCAATTGCTAGCACTCTGACACTGCTCCTTATCTCCAGGGGTTTCATCCTTAGTGACTCAGTGTTCTTTGTCAACCAAATGTAGTTCCGCTATAATTTTTAGATTATGAACAAGACGACACAATCACTATAGAGAAAGCCCTATTTTGGTTTTGGATAATTGATAAAACTCTAGAACTAACAGTTGACCTAAGTGTGTGAATTAGATAAGATGGTCCAATCCAAGTGAGGAACTAGATGATGGTCCATGGAGATGGTGATGGACATAGATGATCAAGTGCTCATCATTTGGAGAAGAAGAAAGAGAAAAAATTAGGCTTGGTATAATCTATAGGACAATTTTATGTTGGCTTAGGATCATGTTGGCTGTGGAATTTTTTGTTACTCTTAGTGGTTGCCACCACATAGACGGCTTGGAGTAGCGGAGGAGGATTGGCAAGAGTTGGTGATTGTTATTGGTCATCTTGGTGATTTGATAGGTTCTTCATTCCTGATGGAGCACCAAAGTTAACTCTAGTAAATTGTGTGTCTCATTGAGCTACCTCATTTAAAGGACGTTCTTGTGCACTACTATGCAAATTTTTTTCCGCAGCGGGTGGTATTGGTTTCTTGCAGCGGGCAAAGCCGTCCACCACGAACGCAAGGTCACGGAAAATCAAAGATTTACCACAGCGGACTCCAGGTGGCCGCTTCAGTTAATAAAAATAAACAAATAAAAAAAGACGAGCCCAACGTGAGCCCATCCAGGCCCGACGTCGAGCCCATCCCCTGATAGTCCACAGAGTGCGCTGCCATGGTGAGAGCTCCTCCGCGCCGCCACTGGAAGCTCCCCCATGCTAGATCCACCGCCAGGGGCCTCCTCGCCGGATCTGCGGGCCTCGAGGACAGATCCGCTAGAGGACGTGCCGCTGGCCGCTGGGAGGAGGAGGAGAGGGAGGGTGTCGTCATCGTGGGAGGGAGGAGCACGGGTGAGCCCAATCTACCCCACGGTAACCGGATCTGAGAGAGAAAGAGAGAGAAGAGTGAGGAACACCAACAGAGAGAGAGAGGAGGACGGGAAGAAACATACCTTTACCGAATCTAGGAGTGGCGGGCCTCTCTTCCATGCACCACCGACGTTGATGGGCTTGGTGCCACCTGTCAGAGGAGCACGCGTCGGGAAAGGGAGTGAGCAGCGGCTGCGGCTACACCACGTACTCCTACTATGGTAGCCGGAGTGCAGCAGGGCTGCTGCTACTGGTCCACGGCTGGGCCGCCTTGGGCTGGAGGGAGGTCGGAGAGAGCGCAGCAGTGGTTGTGAGGAAGGAAGGAGAGGGCGCTGGTGTGGGGGAGGTGGAGGAGGAGATGGAGGAGAAGGAGACGGAGTGAGGAGGAGGGGCGCCGGTGTTGCGCACGCGCAAGTCGAAGCCACGGCCCAAGAGATGAAGGGAGGAGAGGGGCGGGCGTCGGTGGAGGAGAAGACTGGAGAGAGAAGTGGACTACGCCCTAAACCCTAGACTCCGCGTATATATAAGCCCGATAAATCCCTTTGGATATGGGCCTCGTTGGAAGGTATATTGGGCCATGGCCTTTACCGTGACGGGCCTTAAAGATGCCCGCTGCGGTCGATTTACCGCAGCGGGCATCTTAAGACGTCCGTCATGGTAAATAAAGCATTTTCCGTGACGGACATTTTAAGATAACCGCTGCGATAAATCGATTTACCGCAGCGGAAAAAAATGCCCGCCACGGTTAATTAAAAATGCCCGTCGCGGTAAATCCCAGGATTTACCGCCAAGGGCAAAAAAAGCGCCCGCCACGGAGAACATTTAGGCATCGTTGTGGTTATTCGATTCTGTAGTAGTGGCAGTTCCCAGCGTATGGGCTAGGTTTGTGGAACACCTATTAACCATCGAACTTAATTGTTGGTCGACACAACATGGACTAGCTTTCTAGCAAACAAGTGAACCTTAATTAGGAGAAAAATAATTTTGTCTCATATTCTCCCTTGGAATTTATTGGTATTCATATTGTGATTGGATCATCTCTCTTTCCTGACATTGTTATATCCCTCTCGACACTTGTAATACATTCATACCTTATATCTTGTCAAGTGGTAGCTGTTGCTGAGTAGCTTAGTGGTATTTAGTTCTCTGGCTTGCTCACTTGTTTAGAAGTAGTGATGTAGCCTTTGTATGCCATAGAGATCATAATATACTAGACTTGTAGGGATATGTGGTTTGCAACACATTGTAGAGCTAGAGCAAAAAGCAATTATAGCCATTTAGTTATCTAACCACTTTGCTCTAGTACTTTGTAGAATTTTTATTAGGCCATTCTGCCCCATCTGGTCATTTTAGGACCTTTCAACTAGATAAATACACAACTCCTTTGGCTTCTAAAAAGTTAAGTCTGGCTACTTTCTTGCGCTTCCCATGTGTTACTATAATTATATTTGATTCTTGAGATAAGATTGATTTGAAATGGATATTGTTTGGTTCAGTGTTGTCAGCGGAACACCCATTTATTTCCAATTCAATTCTTTCTTTGCCAATGGTGTCAGCTAACAATGCCTTTTCTTATTGCATAATTCTGGCTTCAATCTCATATGGATCTAGATAATCTTGATCTTCTTTCAATTTTTCAAAATAGTATCTATCAACTTTCCTAGTACAAGCACAAAAATCATCATATGTTCCAACAAAATAAGCAGCCACTTAATACTCCCAAGTTTCAAGAATAAATCATATGCTACACTATTGGTTGATGGCACATGCATGCTTACTGAAATTTCACTAATTTGGCTAGGTCATGAGTTAAAATATGAAGCCAAATGGTGATCATTGATCTTTGTATACGGCGTTGAATTTTCATTGTTTTAGCCATGGTTACTGGCTACATATAAAGCCAAATCACAAGCATTTGCATAGGTTTGCTGAATTTTCATTGATTGGGCTATAGTTATTCATCATGTAGAAAGCTGAATCATGAGAATAACACTTGCATATGTTGCTAACTTTTCATTGATTCAGCTATAGTTATTAGTACCATAGAAAGCCGACCAAATCGTGAGTTTTAGCACTAGCATGTCTTGGGGACCAAGTACACAAGCAGGGGCATATGCCCCACTCAAATTCTGGGTTTCCAAAGAAAATATGTTTGATATATACATATAATCAACTATAATAGACTACACAATTGACTCATAGACGTTCATGGTGGCAAAGTGGAAGGTCGCTAAGAATGCAACGAGGGATGATGTATAACGTTGGGCATCCACCATCCTAGACCTGCATTGTGCCGCCATAGGCTTCTCCTCCTCAGACCTTGATCTCGCCTTTAGGCATGTATTAGTTCAGGGAGTTGTTTGTAGCATTGTAGTATGTAGTTTGGAGAAGTGTCTAAAGAACCACATTGGAGCTATTGAAGACGCCAGCCCCTTGGTGAACTGCCAAAGAGGAGGGGACGTCGAGACCTCTTCCATTAATTGTTGATAGTAGCTCAAGACACTCACTAGGAGGAAGAGTATGCAAACACGACTCCTGCGGAGGCATTTCCTATAATAAGAAAGTAAGATGATAGCTAATTTGGTAGACAAGGAGGGGGCACATGCCCCCTCTCATTTTTAAACAAATTCTACATCTGTTAAAAAATTAACTAATTGGCCATTTTCTAATTAATAATAAAATTGGTATTATGTATCGCTAGATATCCTATGAGACAATTTCTACCCGAAGCAAACTTAACTAATTTAGCATCTTGCTATTAGTTATTATAGTTCTAAATGGAGATACCATGTTAATTGTCATTGAAGGCACTAGTAAACAAGAACTCACAATAATAAAAAAACTTGCGGTCTTTAATTTGGTAGACTCAAATCATGGTCATCAATAATAGATATTTGATCTATTGTATTCCTCCTGCTTTGTAATTGACCTATAAAAGAGATAAATTGTTTTTAGGTATCCAAACTTTACTTGGGTCCTCCAAGGTTAGTAATTAACTGGCTGACAGCATGCCCTGCAGCATGGAGAATTGGAAAATCAGGTGGAAATTGACCTGATTTGCATCAAGGTCAGACTAAACCTTGCTGGTTCCCTTAATTTATTTTTTTGGAGAATTTAGCCTAATTTTGTTTTCTCATCTTTTGTTTTTGAGCCTGCAATCTCTTTTTGTTGCACACACCTTCTGCACCGGTACTTTCATTTATTGCACTTCTCCTTTAATGACAAATATAATACAAAACAATACGCATGGGAATTCCCTCACTGAGCCTTCAAGGAAAAAAAAGGTTGTAACTAGGCTCTTCGGTGCCTAAGTAGTTTTCTTCTTTGTGCTCACAATAGGTGCACCAATGAACTTAGCCTTCACACCATTAGTACCCTTGTTAGTTAAATTAGATAATTTCCTCATCTGTTGCTACCGGAATTTTACTGTTATATAAAGAAAGGAAATACTTGCAGCGTAAGAGATAGTGACATATCTTTTATTTTGAAAGGTGCAGACATCACAAATATTTTATTTTGATGCACAGCGTAGATAGTTTTGAGCACACGATCATCTATCTAGACCTCTATACATGATTACTTTTTACATTCATCGGAGGTATACCTTTTTTTAAAAGGAGTTCCCTCGGCTTTTATTGAAAACCAAACGTCTTTACATGGGAAGTAAAACTGGGGTAACCAGTGTACAAGTAGCAGCTTAGAATCAGAGGTATACTTTTCTGTAATAAAAACAATGATAGTCAAATGGTACATTAGTGCGATATTCTCTTTTTTTGAAAGATCCGGTTGCCCTGCATATATTAATAAGAAGATAGAGTTTACAACATACATGCGCGAGAAGCGCCATCTCACATGGCAGACGGCCACATGGGATGTTTACATCATCATGCTAATTACTCACTAAACTTTGGTCTATCTCTAAGAGAGTCATGGTCCTCCCTCCCGCCGATGCCCAATTTGCCGCCTCTTCCCGTATTCTGACCATCACCGTTATTTCCGAGCACCAGGCCCTGTTGAAGACCCTTGCATTTCTTTCCTTCCAAATGTGCCATGCCGTTAGAATTGCTAGTGAATGGCTCATCTTGCTTCCATTCATGACCATATCCGAGAACCACTTCTCTGTATCATAAGGCATAGGCCAGCTGATAGGATTAAGATTGGAACACCTGCTCGATGCAGCCACCAAGTCCCAAACTCTTCGTGCATAAGGACATTCTGTGAAGAGATGTAAGGCCATGCTGTTAGTGCGATATTCATCAAGCAAATTAAGAGCGTGCATATGCCAATAAAGTACTGCGGTACTGCATTTGGTTCGAACGGTGGACGGCGGTGGTAGTAGCTACTTGACCTGAGCAGCAGGCTTCATCGTCTGAATGTTATGAACGACCTCCATCAAGGATGGGAACTATGCTAACAAAGATTGAACCCTGCTATGTTAGTTGGGTCCGATTTGGAAATAAAAACTCCTCTTTACCCGCAGCAGAGTAATGGACGGAGTCGATCTCCGACTTCGGTGCCAACGGCTCCATCTCCTATATCATCGTCTACCTTTTTGATGCCCGGAGTGGCGCCTCCTGATCTGTCCCCTCTGCCAAGAGCAGGGAGGAACTCAAGTGGCGCTCATGGCCGTCTCCTCGCTGCCTCCGGCCGGGGTTTGCCGTCTGTTGCGTAGCGGCTCTGCGTCCTTTGCGACTGGGACGTTGTGGAGCGCCGGGTCTCAGCGTCAATCCTGCATTCACCTTCATTGGTCGTTGCTTTGAACCCCAGGGTTGAGACATGTGTGTGGGTGGTATTGTGTTTACCTAGTTCTCCTAATTTATGGGCACTATGCAGTTTGGAGAGGACACATTACGCGGTGAAACTGTTCCGCGATGTCTATGTGGAGGTCATGAAAACCTTGAATTTATAGTTTTATTGTCCAAATTAGAGCAACTCTAATAGATGTTGATATGACCACGCCAACAACCATGTCGACCATGCTGACCTCTACAAGGAACAAGCCATCAAGCAAGATGTTACAACTCCCAAGTCAGGCTACACCAATCCAAGTATCACCTACATCGACACCAACCCAAGTCATTGATGGATTGATTACATATAGACGAACGATGAAACTACTATACAAGGTGAACGCGCTACATTATGAAATCCATTATAATATTAATGAGAATTATATTCTACCTAATTTGTGTGCATTGCTTTGGCCCAGGTGCACCCAGGAGGATAACAAGAAGATACCAAGAGTGGAGTACAGAGAAGAGCCACGTTCGAGCCAGTCCAATATGATAGAATCGTCTGAAAGAAACTGTCATAACTTTTGCTTCACAAAATCTATGAAAGCCAATGAGGACTTGTTAGAAAGCTATTCGAGTCTAGTTTACAATGTTTCAAGTGCCAACCAGTTTGGATCATCCATGCTTCCTGCAGACCAGATTTAGCGAAGACTGGTCAGACAGTCAATAGCCTGCATGAAGCTTAAGTATTCATATTAAACTGTACCAATCCACAATATTTCATGGAGCATGCTGTACATGGTGTGAAAGGTTATCAAGTCAACTTTTTAACGCAATAAATTGCATGTCATTTGGAGATTCCAAGATGGAGTTATTGCCAAAACATTGAAGACTGCACAAAAGTCAAACACCCACACAGGAACGCTCCAAGAAGGCATCTCGAGGAGGCCCATTCACATAGTCCATGTTATCTACTTTATTTTGTGTTTTCATCTATCTAGCAGGGCTGTTGCTAGTATAAATACCCCCTAAACTCATTGTAATCTCAAACTTGGATAATCGAATACAGAACCCCTTTGTTCGGCTGCACGCTAACAAACCCTAGAGAGAGATCTCTACCCCTTTGCTCTTGTGTTTTCCTTCACGGAGATTACAGAAGTGGCCGCGTCATTAGCACCCAATCTTTGCTCCTAATCCTCGAGTTCATGTTGCATAGGTTGGTTCTTTGAGAGTGTGGTTGGGCGAATCCTTGGTTCAGGGTGCCGTATAGAGACGGTGGTTGGCTCCTTGTGCGTGTCGTCAGGTTGCACTAGTTATTGCCGCTTGTAGCAAATTATCTTGGCTTCTCTGAAGCTAGTTATCTGAAGATCGATCCAACATCGTGAAGATCGAGACATCGTGATGTATCATCTGGTATCAGCTCATCGGTTGCCACGATAGGATTGTTTACCCTTAGCTACATATCTTTGTGACTACTATGCTGATTAGGACCCCGCTGTGCAGTACACTTGTTTTCAACACACCCATCCATTGAAAGGTACTTACTGGGAGACAAATGTGGCCATATGTTCTCCAGGGGTGATGCAGAATTCCTATGAGATAGAGATGATTTATGAGCATCTTGGTCCTTTTCCAACTCAAGAGGATGGTATAGAGGGTGCTGCTTTTACAGCTTGGATTGCTCTCCGTGGACATCGCTTTGGAAATATGCAAGATGATGAGTTTCACTATTTGCCTTGCGCTGACTATAGTATGGAGGATGGATGGGCTATGATGAATCCTCAAGATTTGCCACCTGAGTCATGGAAATTGGCACACTTTGCTTATGACATGATGCTCACGCATCAGCGCTTGGTAAGCACAGTGGACCAACAGGCGCAGAAGATTAAAGATCAGCAAGAAAAAATTAATAGGCTCAGGACTATGATTGGAAAACCAAAGATCTATGAACGGCCGAACCACGAGCTTCGACCTTAGCTTGAAAACCCTTATGTAATAGGCACGTTATTAGTATCGTGAGTCAAGTTCAGTCGTGTCATTCTAGTGTTTGTGAACTTTGAGTGCTTGATGATTTATGATTATGTAATATGGATGATTTAGATTTTTGTGTGAGTGTTGGAACTTTGTGGGAATGTTCACAAGTTTCTTAGTTAAGGATATTAAGGTTAAAGTTTGAATAAATTAAGTTTGGGTTGGTTTATCTTGTCTCTACCTTTGCTGTTTTCTGAGCAGCCTATGATATTCTGGATATATCTAATGCTTATGGGATTTTCTGGGTGAAACTAGACTTCTTTATCTATCAATTCCCATAAGAATTATGTCTATATCAGCTCTGAGTTGGAAGTTATGTCTGTCGCAATATGATATTCAGTGCTGTCTAGAATTTCGGAATAGTTTCTGTTGTTTGATTAAATCGATGGCTTAGATCAAAGAATATGGTAATATGGTCTGAACAAAAGTTTTACAGAATTTCCTAGACTTTCCAACCATGAATAGAATGTCTCTTTTTGATACCTGGATCTTGAGATATGACTACTTTTCTATACTAATGAAATTGAAGCTAGCCCAGAAATTTTTAGATTTGCAATCCTTATTTTTATATGAGTGATTTGTATCCTGGAATATAGATGGCTGCCCAGAAATATCTCTAAGCTTTGATTTTTGTTAGGATACAGATGGCTGCTCCTGGTGAAAGAGGTAACCGTGGTAGAGGCCGTGGTGCTGGACATATCACCAATGAGGAAATAAGGGAGGCACAGATGCAGATGATGCAGGCCATGACACAGTTTGTGCAGACTATGTAAGCTGGAGGATTACCGCATGCTCAACCACCAAGGGATAAATGCAGGGACTTTGTGCAAGGTCATCCTCCTGTGTTTACTCACACTGCTAATCCTTTGGATGCTGAAGACTGGTTGCGTGCTATAGAGAAGCAGTTGAATCTCGCATAGTGCAATGATGCTGAGAAAGTGTTGTATGCTTCTGGGCAACTCCAGGGGGCTGCTCAGACCTGGTGGGAGTCATATTAAGCTGCTTATCCCAATCATGCTTCTCCGATCATTTGGGTAGTTTTTGAGAGGGACTTCAAGGCCCGCCACATTCCGAAGGGTCTCATAGAGCAGAAACAAGATGAATTCAGGAATCTCAAAATGGGCTCTATGACTATGAGTGAGTATCATGCTAAGTTCGAGGAGTTGGCTCACTATGCTCCCCATGAAGTTCTAAGGGATGTTGACAAGCGGCGTCATTTCCTCAATGGCATATACTACGAACTCAGGTTGCAGCTGAAGGGTAATAAGTATGATACCTTTGAGGAATTGGTAAATAGTGCTATTGTGCTAGATAATGAACGTTTGTCGCAGGACAAGAAAAGGAAGATGAATGGACAGGGCTTTGGAAACAATTCTCATTTTCGCTCTAACTTTGATCAGGGCTTCTAGCAGAGGTTCCAGGGACCAGTCAGCCAGGGATAACATGGTCAATATGCTCAGCGCAAGAATGAGAATCACTAGCAGCAGGGGAATCAGCGGTCGCAGCAACAATCTGGAAATCAAACTCCACGCCTCACTGCGCCTAATAACACGCCTCTTAAGAGTAGTCCCCATACTCCTCAGGTGTGTATGCTAATAACTGCCCCAGGAAATCAAGCCAACACACACCTTATAAGAAAAATGGTAACCAGAAGTCCCACGGAGACAGCTCAGGAAGCATTAGAGGTTATGATGGGTACGTTCAACATCAACTCTATCTCTGCTACTGTACTTTTTGATTCTAGAGCTTCGCATTCCTTTGTCTTGCAAGCATTTGTTAGAAAGCATAGCATACCAGTTGTAGCCATGAAGAACCAAATGGTAGTAAATCCACCGGGGGGTGCTATACCAGCTTCTTACTACTGCCCCTTATCTAACCTTCCGTTAAGGGGGGTAGACTTTTCAGCAAATCCTATAGTGTTGAATGCATCTGGTATTGATTTAATTCTGGGATTGGATTGAATGGAAGCTCACCAAGCTGTGATAAAGTGTAAAGAGAGGGTTGTGGATCTGACTACACTAAAAGGAGATAGAATCAGTGTTGATGTCAGAGTGCAAGCGCCACCTACAGCTACACTGAATCAGCTTGATGACAATGCATATACTCAGAATCAGGTGGTGGAGGAATTCCCGGATGTTCCTTGATGAATTGCCAGGTATGCCACCTGACCGTGACATTGAATTTATTATTGAGTTATTACCTAGCACTGCACCCATAGCTAAGCGTGCATATAGAATGGGGGTTAATGAACTAGAAGAACTTAAGAAACAGTTAAAGGAATTAGAAGAGAAAGGTTTCATTCATCCTAGTGCATCACCTTGGGGTTCTCCTGTGATTTTTGTTGATAAGAAGGATGGAATTCAGCAAATGTGTGTTGATAATCGCTCTCTCAATGAGGTTACCATCAAGAACAAGTACCCATTGCCCAGGATTGATGATTTGTTTGATCAATTGAGAGGTGCTTGTGTGTTCTCTAAGATTGACCTACGTTCTGGATATCATCAGTTGAAGATCCAAAGTTCAAATATACCAAAGACGGCATTCACTACCAGGTATGGGTTGTATGAGTATACAGTTATGTCCTTTGGGTTAACCAATGCACCTGCCTACTTTATGTACCTGATGAACATGGTGTTTATGGAATACCTAGATAAGTTCGTTGTGGTTTTCATTGATAATATCTTGGTATTCTCAAAGAACAAGGAAGAACATGCAGAATATTTGAGGTTAGTCTTACAGAAGCTTAGAGAGCACAAACTTTATGCTAAGAAGAGCAAGTTTGAATTTTGGTTTGAGGAAGTCTCCTTCCTTGGCCATGTTGTTTCTAATGGTGGGATAGCAGTTGATCCAAGCAAGGTGAAAGATATGTTGGATTGGGAGCCACCTACAGATGTCAGTGAGATTCACAGTTTTCTTGGGTTGACTGGTTATTACAGGAGGTTCATTGAAGGATTCTCAAAGATTGCTAAGCCATTGACAGCAATACTAGAGAAGAACGCCAAGTTTGTGTGGTCCGACAAGTGTCAAGTAGTTTTGAAGAATTCAAGAAGAGGCTGACAACCACTCCAGTGTTGGTATTGCCAGATCTAAGCAAGAAGTTCTCTATCTATTGTGATGCATCTCGTTGGGGATTGGGGTGTGTTCTTATGCAAGAAGGTAGAGTTGTTGCTTATGCTTTGAGGCAGTTGAGAAAACATGAGCTTAATTATCCTACCCATGACCTAGAACTAGCAGCGATGGTTCATGCTCTGAAGATTTGGTGACACTATCTGATTGGGCACAAGACTGATATCTTCACTGACCACAAGAGCTTGAAGTACATCTTTACCCAGTCTGACTTGAACATGAGACAATGCCGTTGGTTGGAACTGTTGAATGATTATAATTTTGACATGTATTACCATCCTAGAAAGGCAAATGTCATGGCCGATGCACTTAGTAGAAAGAAACATGTTAATGAGCTTCGGGTGACACCTGAATCTGACAAGTTGTGTGCAGAGTTTGCTCAGTTGAACCTTACTCTTGTTACTAATACTATGGAGATAGAGGTGACACCTACCTTAGAGGAAGAAATTCGCAAGGGTCAGCTGGAAGATGAGCATCTAAAGTATATAGTGAAGAAGTTAGCAGAAGGGAAGGCACTCACTTTTCACATTGATGAAGAGGGTACCTTATGGCATGGCAACCGGATATGTGTTCCAGAGGTAAAAGCCCTTCGTCAGGCAATTCTACGAGAGACACATGAATCAATTTACTCTATCCATCCTGGAAGTACTAAGATGTACATGGATCTCAAGGAAAAGTATTGGTGGATTGGTCTGAAGAGGGATGTGGCAGAGTACGTTGCCTTATGTGATACTTGTCAAGGGTGAAAACTGAACATCAAAGGCCAGCTGGATTATTGCAGCCAATGAAGATACCTAAATGGAAGTGGGAAGAGGTCGATATGGACTTTATAACAGGTTTATCTTGTACTAAGAGAGACTATAACTCTATCTGGGTAATAATTGATCGATTAACTAAGGTAGCTCACTTTTTTCCTGTGAAGACTACCTATACTGGACCTCAGTTGGCTACACTGTACTTGGAAAGCAGTGCATAGTGCTTTGGGAACAAAGTTGAACTTTAGTACAGCATATCACCCATAGACTGATGGTCAGACTGAGAGGCTTAATCAGATTCTGGAGGACATGTTGAGAGCTTGTGTATTGCAGTATGGTACAAATTGGGATAAGAACTTGTGTTATACAGAGTTCTCATATAACAATAGTTACCAACAGAGTCTTAAGATGGCACCATTTGAAGCTCTGTATGGGCGTAAGTGTAGGACACCGTTGTTTTGGAACCAGACTGGGGAAAGTTAATTGTTTGGGAAAGATGTTCTGAGAACCGCAGAAGAACAGGTACGAATGATTAGGGAGAACCTGAGGGTAGCACAATCTCGCCAGAAGAGTTATGCCGATGCACAGAGGAGAGAATTGGCATTCAAGGAAGGTGATTATGTGTACTTGAAGGTGTCTCCTATGAGAAATGTGAAGAGGTTCAACCAGAAAGGGAAACTTGCACCAAGGTATGTTGGCCCATTTAAAGTTTTAAAGAGATGTAGAGAAGTGGCTTATCAGTTGGAGTTGCTTGAAAGTTTAGCGGGTGTGCATGATGTGTTCCATGTGTCTCAACTTAAGAAGTGTCTGTGTGTACCTGAGAATGAACACTTACCTTTGGAGGAACTTAATATTAAGAATGATCTCACGTATGAAGAGTTTCCAGTAAGGATCTTAGATACAACTGAAAAAGTTATCCGAAGCCGGGTTATTAAGATGTGCAAGGTGCAGTGGAATCGATACTCGGAGGCTGAGGCAACTTGGGAAACTGAGGATGCACTAAGGGCAGCATATCTGCAGTTGTTTGAGTAAGTTAAATCTAATCTCGAGGACGAGATTCTCTTAAGGGGGTAGAACTGTAACACCCTAAATTTTTTAAGAATTTAAAATAGTCAATTTGATTAATTTAACATTTTTGGTGGGAATTTAACCTAGGCAAAATAATTATTTGTATAAAATTAAAATCAAACCTAGGTCAAGAAACATGTTTGTGCATTCATGCTGGTGCATAATTTATTTTGTGATGTGTGGGTTTGACCAGATTTGAAAATGGATTCAAAATGGTTTGAAAATCTATTTGAAAAAAATTCAAATAAAAGAAAAACCAAATCTTTTCCCTCCTCCTCTCCCTCCTTACCTTTCGGCCCGAACGGTCCGACTGCCTGCCACCGCACGCGGCCTGCTTCTCCTCCCCGTGCACGGCCCGACTCGCCTCCCCAGCCCAGCCGTAGTCGCGCGCGCCTCTTCTTCTTGGGCCGCCAGGTGAAGGCCCAGCAAGGCCGCCCCACCGCGCGCCCGCGCGTCGCCGCTCCCTTGCTCTGTCGCTGACGCGTGGGACCCGCGCCACCTTCATCCTCCTCCGACCCAGAGTTGGACGCAGACACACAGTTCTGACCTATGCCACCACCACAGCACTCGGTCGCTCGCCCCCGCGCCTTCGGGCTATATAAGCCTTTAATCCGCGGTCGCAGCTCCTCTCCGAACCCTAGTCAGCGCCGCCTTTTGCCTTGCTTGAGCACCAGCGCCGCCAAAACCCTAGCCGCCACCAGGGTTCTGCCAAAGTTTGAAATTCTCCTTGGCTGTCGGTTCATCGTCGTCGTAAGTGAGCTCTAGACCTTCGCCTTGATCTCCTAAGCACTTGTATGCCACTCTTTTGTGTCAATTTGAGTTAACCCGAGCCGCCGCCGTGCGCAGTTCACCGCCGCCCGCCGCGTCGAGCCACCCGCCATCCTCGCTTCATCTCGGCTACCATCTTCCTCACCGGTGAGCGTGGCATGAGCTCCTCTTTCGAATGAGACCAGTCTGGTGCCAAATGGTGGCCGAAATCATGGGCTTCATGAACGCCGGCAAGCTCTGCTCACCGTCGGCCATGTCCTCTGCCGCGTGGTCGTCGTCCCCGGCGAGGCTGTTTCCCCCGATCGAATCCGAGCTGTCCATCTTAGATCCAATGGGTCTGGTTCGCTCGTGCCCCTTTGGTCGGCAACTTTGCTAAAAACCCCTGCCCTTCTGTCAAATCTTTTAAGAGCCCTTAGCGGTTTGCACAGATTACGCTTTGTCCACTGAAAAGCGTATTTCCTTCTTAGCAGATTCAAAATACGTTTCATTCTATGGAAGGCGTATTTTCCTTTTAAGAGATCCCCGAATACGTTTTATCCTATGAAAAACATATTTTCCTTTTCAGTTTCGGAATACGTTTTTATCTATTTACAGTTTTACCATTATCTTTCAACGCTTATAACTTCTCCGTTTTAACTCCGTTTTGGTCCGTTCAAATTCCGTTAGATCCATAATTTCATAATCTACGCAGTGATGCCACTGTTGGTATATTTTCTAAACTTTATATTTTTAGTTCATATTTAATGCATTTATTTGTCTATAGGAATTCTTTAAAAAAATTCATATCTTCGTCGTTATAACTCCGTTTTTGGTGAATTTGATGTCTATGTGATCGTGGCAGCGTGTAGAATAGTCTTATAAACTTTTTATTCTGTTTTGATGAGATTGGTGTACTGTTCCTCTAATAACTCTTTGTTTGCTTTGTATATGTATGCTCGATTGGCTTGCATGGTGTTAATTGTTAATGTCGATCGAGTTCAGATGGTGAGGGTTTTGTTGAGCAAGGCTACTTTGAGGATCAGCAGGACCAGGAAAACTTTGTAAATCAAGCCAAGTATAACATGGATCTTCCTTGTTACCTATACACTCTAAATAATATTACATTTGCATGTGTCCACTTGATGACCTTAGAGATTATAACTAGCTGTTGTTATCTTGATTCCTTGACACTTTTGGGTTGCATTGGGTAGTAGTGATGCTAGTGCTCTACTGGTCATGATCCAATAACATGATGTGTGTTAAGCTACCAACAATGACGATGACTCTTAACAAACATGGGATCTTGTCTGTAAGTGATTTATCATGGATATTCCGTACAACTGCGAGGGCTATATGGCTTTGGCTCTAGTCACCTGTAGACCCTTTTCTAGCTTGTTAGTGGTCTGTGAGTTGGGTATAGGATGGCCTCTGTCCTTATGAGTATAGCCAGGAAGGATTGTGCCATATTGGAAGGGGGTTCCTACACTTAATGTTTCTGTGTCCCTGATTGGTTAGAAGAATCTATAGGGGGCTTTATATGTTTTGTGGTGACTTGGTAGTAATTAACCCACTTTACTATAGAACATGACTCACAGTGAAAGTGTACACCTCAGCGCAGAGTTTAAATTAATATATTGTCCGTGCCCTACGGTTAGGGCGGCCTTGACACATTTACATTAAGGATAACGGTTCTTAAAATGTTAGGATGTTCGTTTTAATGTCGTTGTTACTACACATTTATTCATGTTATTCCGATCATGAGTATATGGGAATTTTCACTACCTTGATGTATGCCTCAATATGATTAACTTCTAAAAGTTAAATGCAGTCAGACAGTGTCAGCTTAATTGAGTCTCATTAACCCATGTTATGCTTGTTGAGTATGGTTGTGTACTTACGCTTGCTTTACTTTAAATTTTAGAAAAATCCCAGAAGGGTAACGGATGAAGGTTGGAATGAGAGCTATCGTGATGAGTACTAGTCTTGGTGTTCACCAGTTGGCGTGTCCCTGTGTGGAGCTTCCGCAATAAAGTTATACTAGTTATCTATTTGTTTTTGTGCAAAACTCTATAATAAATATTGGTTCACTATGTAATAAACAGGGTGATGATACTCTCTGTAATTTATCATCTTATATGTGTGACTGTTCCTGGGGCGCATATAAGGCTATTTATACATTCTATTTTATCCTTTAAAATAGAGTGTGACAACTAAAAAGCCAGCAAAATATATTGCTTTAGCCCTTTGTTTCATTCTATTATTTTAGTAAGTTCAGTTAAGTTGCAGTCCATTAGAGTCTTTGTTTTAGTTGCTGGTCATTATCCTTCACGTGTTATTTGTGCCTCTTTTATAATCCAAAAATCCCCACAAAAAAAATATATCTATAGCCATTATCATCCTTTGTGATATCTTTGAACCTATCAAGTTATAGCCTCTGGTTGTGTCCTTATTTTAGTCATAAAGAGTTCAAGTGTTATATCTGATCATTATATCTAGTTATAGAAAAAAGAAGTGAATCAAAAAAAGAAAAGTGCAAAAAAAAAGAGCGAAAAAAGTTCAGAAACAAAGTTGCAAGATCAATTTGCTTGAAGTTCATCATTGCTAAAAGTTTTTCATATCAAGTTATACAACCAGTTTGCTGCTCGTATTTGGTGCAAAATCTTGGTTGGGTCTGATTGCAACACTTGCATCCTAATCTTACTCCTTGTTTGCATCAATTCTAAAATTTTCTTTGTGTGTGTGATCTATTTATATCATTTCAATCTTTGTGGTCAGCACTAGGCAGGGAACTTTTAGCTTGGGTTGTTACTTAACTTTACAATGGCTAGAATTTAGATTGCATTCCTTGTGATTATATCCCCACCAAGCTCCACAAATAACCCACCATCATAGGAAAACACTGATCATGGATTCTCCCAACCATCATTCTCGGTTACCACCTCGCATTGGTCCTCTGTAACCCACAGGGAAATCATACGAGCTTCGGTTGGTAAGAGAGGTGAGGTTATGAGTATTCCACATATTATCATATCCCACATATATGTTTGCTATTTCGCATAGGCATTAACCATGACAGGCTGGAGATATACCCATCTTCCATTCTATGGAAGTAATGATCCGAAGGAATTTCTTGATTGGCAAGAGCACATGGAGATTGAACTTGAAGTCCAAGGTTTTTCAGAAGCTAAGAAGATATCACGAGCTGTCCTTGAATTTGAAGATTATGCTCTTGATTGGTGGAAACAATATCCACAGAAGCGTCTCATCAAGAATTGGGAAGATTTGAAGAAGGCCATGAGAAAAAAATTTATTTCAAGGAAGTATTTGCTTCATCGTTTGGAGAGTGTGAGGCAAGGTAGTAAATCTGCCCAAGCATATTATGATAAGCTACATTCTTCCTTGCATAGAGCAAATGTTGTTGATGACATGAATGCAATGATATACTTTGAGAAAAGGACTAACTAACATTGCTGCTGCACTTGAGGGAAAATATTTTAGAAGTATGCGAAATCTTCTAAGTTGTGCAATCAGAGAGGAAAAGAGAATCATGAAGGTGCAATAAGGCAAGAGCCCGCAGTGTAGTAATTTGTGCCAACAAAAAGTTGCTAAGTTACAGTCCTCTGTATCCTCTATTGTTGGAGAGAAACAATTGTCAACTCCATGCAAAAAGAGAGGACATGCTATCCCAAAGTTTTCTTCACTCAAATCTAGTAATCGAAGAAGTAACCATCAACAATTCAACTCCAAGAGGGACTCTATGGTGCAGCAAGAAGATAACTATGTGTCCCTAGCCTACAAGGAAACCGATGAGGTGCGTGACATTGCTATGGATCATAGTATTACACAATCTCTTGATATTATTGATGTCCCAAAGTGCCAATTACAATCTAAATTTGTGGAGAAAGAAGTTGCAAATCATCCTATTACTAGTTCTCTCAGTTCTGAGCAAGATCAAGAAGAAAATTCTGTTGCACATGTTACCCAAGTTGAGCTTGATGAATCCATTATTCAAGTTGTGGATGATCATCATTCAAGTTATGAAGATAGAGAAGATACTTCTCTTTCAGAGGATGATCCTTTGTGTGTTGAATTGAAGGAACCTACTGTAGTTCAACATCATATAAATCTGAATTTTGATGACAAGAATGAGGCCATTGCTGCTATCTCTTGTTGTGAAAGTGCCCACTTTATTCAACAAGAACCATCAGAATGCATCAACACAAGTGCTGAGCATGCTACAAGTTTTGTGTCTCGTGTTAGTGCCAATAGTAGTGAAGTTGCAAGTTCTGAATTTGTCCAGAATTCTTCTATGTAACGTGGTGAACAGTCAATACCAAAATGTGATCAAGAGATTGATGACTTTTCATATTTTGAAGGTTCATCTAATCCGAATTTAAAGACTGACCATAGTGTCAATTTGAAAGCTGAACGTGAGGAGAAAGATGTTTCTATTGTGCCATCTAGTGGAACTGACAAATCTGTCAAAGATGAACTTCATCAGGCTTCAACAAATTCGCAGTTAGAAGCTAATGTTGTTCCAAGCATGAACAAAGTGCCAAGATGTGGTGTGCCATCAGCTCCAACGTGTGAAGAATTGTTGGACAATTGTGTTGAAATTGTGAGCTCCGACGTGCCACTTAATGTTCAGATTGAAAGCAAGACTCATGAAGATGATTCCACCTCAATGAATGCAAGATCAATGCCATTTGAGAAGGATAAACATGATGGTGTTGCTGCAACCATTGCTGCCCCTATGGCACTGGATGACACTGTGAATAATGGCACATACTCAAATGTTGCTTCCCAAATCATTGAAGTCACTATGCATCACCGCCTATGTGAGAATGAGAGCCACCTAGCCAAATGAGTGAGAGTGAAAACACAAGTGAGTTGTGTGATTCCACTAAATGCGAGAATGAAAGCCACATTGCCAAATCGAGTGAGAGAGAGAACAAAAGTGAGATGAGTGATTCCACCAAGAGTGAGGTTGAGAGTATCAACAATATGAGTGTAGGAGATAAACTACACAAAAAGAGAGAGCTCCACTCCAAAATATGTGAGGACAATTTTAATGTTAACCCATTAATGCATACTCTTAGTGTTGTCTCTCCAAAAGTGCAGGTGTGCAAGGGAAGGGAGGAAGAGATTGCTGCTCCTGACACCATACATGGTGAGAGAAATGAGAAGGTAGCCATGCTTGAGAAACAAATGTGTGCTGTCGAAAACCTGAACCATGACAAGGATAAAGGTAAAAGTTCAGAGATACAATCCATTATTCCTACACCATCAACAAATCTAAAAGTTAATGAAAATAATTTAGATCTAAATCTAAAAAACAAATGGATGAGCAATTGTGATGACAAATTTGTTTCAACTGGAATTGATCATACACAAAATGCTTGCTCTAATTTGATTGACCCCACATGTTCATACAACTGCTCAAATTTTGCAAGTTGATAACCATTGTTCAATCATGAAAGCTCATTGCTCTGCTATTGTTTTACATGCCAATAAACTTGATCATGTGAGATTGATTACATAAGTTGAATTTTCTACAAGAATATCTTCCACCGAATGTGTGTTCTATGTCATGTTTGATGAATTTATTGAGATTGATAAAATGCTTGAAAGTATTATGCACATATCTACTATGAAATTTTTGAATGGTGTATATAGCTGCAAATTTACATTTAACTTGATTGGACATTACATCGTAAATAAATTTAATGTTTGTGCCCTTTGCGTAACATGTGACAAGTGTGCTGAATGGGAGTTGAATAGAATGAACAAATCTTGTGAGCTATACTTTTATTTATTTGAGGTGAAGAGATTTCTTAGTGCTTTCTATTTGGAACAATTCATGATATTCCCTTGTTCATATTCTTCCCTGAAAGAAATAAATTGTGTGCAAAGGTGTTCTATTCATTCATCGGAAGTTTTTCTTTTGACATTTGGAACCATTAAGTCTGAAAGGTATGTTTCTGAACCTTTGCATGAGTTATGCATCAAGAATTCTTGGAATATTGAAAATGCTTCATTTCCACTTGTTGGCATATGTGATTTTGTAAAGATGAAACATGATAACCTGAACAAAATGTGTGGTCTCCAAGAAATTTTTGTGCTTCCATATGCAAAGCTCATTACAAGCTCACAAAATTCTAGAAATTAAGTCTATCACAATAAAAGTAATAATATGCATCTGAATTGTAAAGAAGGCAGTGAACAATCTTCATTAAGTGATCATAGAAATTGGCATATGCATCCACTCTCTATATTCTTTGGATTGTTTTCAGTAGAACAAAAGCAGAGGACAACATTCCTGGAAGAGAGGAAGGATGTTAAGAAGATGCCAACAACATCAGCATTCAATCAAAATTCTAAGCATCAATTCAAGGTGAAAGCTAAACTTGATTCAAAGTTTGTATGGTTTCCACCTATAAAACTGCTACTTGATTTATATGATTACAGGTTCAAACACCTTGCTATCATGAAAGAAGAAGATGGGAACAGAAAAGCAACTCTCCCTATTGGGCTAGCACAATTACTGAGCCTAGATGGTTTAGAGTCGAGGATGACTCTTTTAAGAGGGAGAGGATGATATGACCACGCCGACAACCATGTTGACCATGCTGACCTCTACACTGAACAAGCCATCAAGCAAGATGTTACAACTCCCAAGTCAAGCTACACCAACTCAAGTATCACCTACATCGACACCAGCCCAAGTCATTGATGGACCAATTACATATAGTCGAACGATGAAACTATTATACAAGGTGAACGTGCTACATTATGAAATCCATTATAATATTAATGAGAATCATATTCTACCTAATTTGTGTGCATTGCTATGGCCCAGGTGCACCAAGGAGGATAACAAGAAGATAGCAAGAGTGGAGTACAGAGAAGAACCACGTTCGAGCCAGTCCAACGTGATAGAACTGTCTGAAAGAAACTGTCATAACTTTTGATTCACAAAAGTGATGAAGGCTAATGAGACTTGTTGGAAAGCTATTCGAGTCTAGTTTACAATATTTCAAGTGCCGACTAGTTTGGATCATCCAGGCTTCCTGCATACCAGATTTAGCGAAGACTGGTCAGACAGTCAACAGCCTGCATGAAGCTCAAGTATTCATATTAAACTGTACCAATCCACAATATTTCGTGGAGCATGCTGCACATGGTGTGAAAGGTTATCAAGTCAACTTTTCAACGCAACAAAACCGCACGTTATTTGGAGATTCCAAGATGGAGTTATTGCCAAAACATTGAAGACTGCGCAGAAGTCAAACAGCCACATAGAAATGCTACAGGAAGGCATCTCGAGGAGGCCCGTTCACATAGTCCGTGTTATCTACTTTATTTCATGTTTCCACCTATCTAGCAGGGCTGTTACTAGTATAAATACCCCCTAAACTCATTGTAATCTTAGACTTAGATAATCGAATACAAAACCCCTTTGTTCAGCTACACGCTAACAAACCCTAGAGAGAGATCTCTACCCCTTTGCTCTTGTGTCTTCCTTCGTGGAGATTACAGAAGCGGCCGCGTCATTGGCACCTAATCCGTGCACCTAATCCTCAAGTTTAGGTTGCATAGGTTGGTTCTTTGAGAGTGTGGTTGGGCAAATCCGTGGTTCAGGCTGTCGTATAGAGACGGTGGTTGGCTCCTTGTGCGTGTCGTCAGGTTGCACTAGTTATCACTGCTTGCAGCAAGTTATCTTGGCTTCTCTGAAGCTAGTTATCTGAAGATCGATCCTGCGTCGTGAAGATCAGGACATCGTGACGTATCAGATGTCCTATCCTCGTTATGTAGGCTATGTATATAATTTTTTTACAAAAAAATTCCAAAAGTTTAATTATCTTGTTCTATAAAATAGCAAGCTGGCTATTCCTAAAATCACGTATACTAAATATAGCTTACATGCGCAACTAGCTATCTAGGCTCGCCATAATAGAAAAATTGTTAGAGTTTTCTGTTTTTATAAAGTTTTCTATTTTAGATATTGTCTAAATTATAAATTTAGGCATATATTTTTACCAATTCTCTTGCTCTTAGATTGGAACAGGAAGACATGCAGTCGCTAGTTCTGTGGAGATGGCCAGTTTCAGTTTAACATGAGAGCGTCACTGCCTCTTCATTTCTTCCGTTGCATCAATCAACTCAAGGGAACGGAGCAGAAACTTACCCAGCGAGGCAAAGGAGTCATTGAAGGCTCAGATGTGCACCAAGACTTGTGGTGGGACCCATATGGAATCTAGGAAAATAGGACAGTAGTTTCTCTTATTTAGGTATAGCAGATAATAACAAGAATCAAATTTAATTGAGGATACATTATCATATATTTGTTCTTATTCTTGTAATATTGCTTTATTTGCTCAGCTTGGTTGCATCTAGTTGAAAACTAACCATTGCTATTCACAAAACTAGTCTCATGAGTAGCAAAGGCTGTCTTGCCATTCTTAGGGTATACCCCAATCCCTCTTTATTGTTAAGAGAAAAATATTGGCTACCCAAGGCACCACACCACCATATATAGGCCTTGCCTAAGGAATGAATGATCTCATTGACCTCCATCTTGAGGGTCTCATTTTCTACCACAAGGAGGCATAACAAGTGAAATTTTCACTCATTGGAGATGTCATTGTGGTTCAGCTACAAGAGGGGTTAGTAGGAGCATCAACAATAGGTGTGTAGAAAGATTTATCAAGAAGAAGTCACACCTATGTTTCTAATTACAATATTCTGGAGCAAGAAGAAAGATTTAGCAAACGGTTCCTTCTTCTCTTGAGCAAGAAGAGAAGCATGAGCTTCCTTAAGCTTCTCATGATCATCAACAAGCTTCTCATGAGTAGCCAAGTGCTCCTTAAGGGATAGCTCAAGAGCTTTGTACTTCTTGTGCAATTACTTGGCTCATTCTCTCTTCTTGTCCATGAGAGAATGATCCTATTGTAATGGCTCATAAAGTTCCTCCCTGGAGAGCTCCTCCTCATCCTCACTTTCACTACCACTGTAATATCCTGATTTTTTTTAAAAAATGTGTTGATTCAAAAAGCTAAAAATCATGGAAAAAATTGACGTTTTGAACCCGTAAGTTATATATGAGATCACGCACCGTGGCTGCGTAGATTTGGTCGAAATGAATTTGTTTGACTACTAATGTGTTGCTTAGATATTGGTCGAGTTCACCACGGACCTATCAAATATGAACCGTTGGACTTTTGTTAGCTAGGTTTCCTATTCTAACACTTGTCTTTCTTTCCCCCCTAACGACTGCCCCTCTTTTCACGCCACATCTCGTCTGTGCTCGGGCCTCTGTATCCCTGTTCCATATGCCCCAGATATCCATCTCTTCACCAGCTATCTCCAGCCACTTGGTGATCCCTGCATCTGGTGTTGTTGCCATGCATTTTCTCCCACGAGATATTGCATATCTGCTCTATTATTGTTGGTAGAAGGTGCGTGGTTCTGATTACTACAGGGCTTGTTGATGCTATGCATACATAACCTGTTGGTCACTTGGCTACCAACCATTGATTGGCTGCTGATTATCAGGGACAGCCCATGTCTAACAAGGGAAGGGACAGAGGCAAGGAGAAGAGAAAGTATAATATCACCATCTTTCTAACACGAAAGCCTTAGCTCTTATTTTTATCTTTCCAATGGAACTGGTTTCACTTGAATCAGATTAATAGTTTCGGAGTAACAACCAAAACGGTGTTGTTGTCCGGTTCGTCCAGAATTTTCAATTTTTCAATTAATTGTTTGACCTATTTAGAACCACAATTTTCTCTAGACACTTAAAGGAAAGTTGTAGGATATTTTCTTTAGAATTCTTGGATGTATTTATTTGCCCCTTTTGTCTCCAATTGAGAGTTATGGCTAAAATAGTGGGAACTTAGGAACTTGGTTGTTTTTTTTTTGAAAATATATGTTAATGATTTAGAGTTTAAGTATAATAGGTTAATTTGAGCTCTCCTAAAATAGGTTTGTGATGAACATGGTCTAGTTCTTAAGTTAGCTTTGTTCGTGTGACGCCAGATTCTCGCTAAAGTTTGGCAAGTGCATGACGAACCTATGTATGGCTTATGCCTATTGTTTGAGTTTTCAATCGGTTCGATATGGTTGCATTTGTTATATGTTGGTTTCACCTGATTCAAGTTCTAATTATATTCAATTCATGTTCATTCTGCGAGAGACGCAATGAAGTTCATTCTGCATTTTGACAACTTCGATAAATGCGACCTAGCGGGTATTAACACCCGGCCTAGCTTGTTTTCTCTACAAAGAACCTTTTAAAGTCTTCTTCTAATTCACTGCCCTTGATGCTGCATGTCCATGGTTGGAATACAAGAAACGATCTCATATGGTGCGATTTGCTAGGTTCGAAAACAGTTCCCAGACCTAGAGTATGCACGAGTCATGCTGACATTGTGGTTCCGACATTGCTCAATTTGCTCCACTCGTTTGCCACCGGCTTGAGATGAGAAGACGATCGACCATTGGAACGGACAACCAGACGATTAAATAACCGGCGCTGGAAAGTCGAAGTAAAAGCACAGCAACCTTGCGTTCGAGAAATATCTGACGGAATGTCTGAATACGATCGCCCGACAGGACAGGACGCACATCCTATCTGAAACCTAGAGGTCTCTCAAGAGCCAACAAGCCTAGCTAGGCTAGCTGAAGGCTTCTTCGGAGACACCGAAAAGGCAGGCGATGTCTTCTTGCGACGGCCGGCTTGTGGATGGCCACGCCGGCGGCGGCCCCTCGCGGCTGATCCCGATGCCTCCAGACCCCAGACGTGCACGGCCCCGGGCGCCGCGCGCCAGACTATTGGCCGTGCACAGACGACATACCCGATCTGAGCTCGCGCCGGCTAGTTTTATTTCGCCGTGGGTCTTTTTTGTGGACATGGCTGCCGCGATCTGGCGATTCTTTTGCGGCGCCGGCAGCTAGCTAGAGAGGCGACATGGAGGATGCGGCACCGCATGTTTGTGCGTGTGCCGCACGCGCGGGCCAGACGTGGACTGGCTTATTTATCGCCGTCGCCGTCGTCAGCCGCCTCCTCGGCAGGTCGCCGTCGTGGTGTGATTGTTGGCCGCTGGTATATAGGCGCGGCCGGCCTGTGCGGCTGAGTGATCTTTTGCCTCCTGAGATTGTCGTGATAGCCTCTTCGTTGATCGATTGGATGGATCCAATGGTAAACGGATGGAGGTGGTCTCGTTGAGCAATGGAATCAGGCGAGCAGGTGAACTTATCGTCAATTCGTCGTCTTGGATCCGCAGTACAGCTGCCTTATCTGCACTTTCTTGCATGATATCTACTTTCGCCGTGGATCACACAACACTTCCACTCCATGGTCACGTACCCGTGCCCTCGTCACAAGGATGAAATACATCCTAGTCCTAGACTCCTAGTTAGGCGTGGAAAAGCCATGATAGGGTAAAAAGGTACAATTTTAGATTAGATCAAAGTCAATTATTTCAAATCAATAAAATTTAAAGGAAACAATATTATTAGTGCAATTTGTCCTCCAACTTGGCCTGTGCGCCCTTGCCAACCTCCAAAGATAGTGGCCGAGGAGGAGAACATCTAAGGGTCTTTAGTTTTTTTCTCTTAGTGTGTTCTCCATCTCTTTGAAGTGTGCTTTTACTTAGACTACGATGCTAAGGGTGAATATCAGGCTCATGACAACGAGGCAGCTCTAGACAGAAAAGAGGAACTTATCATGTTGGTTTGGAGGTCTTGCTGACATGATCTTGAGGTCAACCCAAATCTATTTGAAAGCTTATCAAATAAGTTGTCCATCAAGTATTGGGTTGACGGATTTGGAGTTAGAGAGCAATTGAGAACGACCCAAACCTTGAGCTTTCGTCCAACTCATGAAGCATTTGTTACCCTTGGAACTTTCGTCCAACTCATGAAGCATTTGTTACCCTTGGAACGAAGCCCTCGTCACAATTCATGACGTGTGCCCTCATCACAAGGATGAAATACATCCTAGTCCTAGCTCGGCGTGGAAAAGCCATGACAGATTGACAGTGTAAGAGAATGGGACTCCCTTTGTGAAATAGGTGCAATTTTAGATCAGATCAAAATCAAATCTTACTATTACTAATTAAAGGCTTCAACGAAAGCTCCACGTTAACTCTTATCAGATACGCTAAGAAGAAAAATAAATACTAGAAATTCTCACATTAATTAAAAACATCCGGCCCTTTGAACAGAAACTCTATAACTATCCATAACCATTGGATCTATTTTAAAATTACCCACAGTTGTCATTATTAATAAAAAATAAAATCTATTTTCTAGAAGGAAAACGGTTTGAGCCAACCCAGTTGCATACGTCAATGGTTAAATATATTTCTTTTTCACCTCTTCCAACCACCTCTGCCATTATTAGTTAAAAACATTTTGAGAAAATCTATCCAACCAACTGGTATACGTCATGGTTAAATATCTTTCTTTTTCACTTCTACCAAAAATACCTCTATGTTAATACTCATGAGACACGATATGAAAATAGATAAATGTTAAAAATTTTCACAATAATTAGAAAAATTTGGCCATTAATTTTATAAGGTTTAATCATCACGAGAAATAATAACCATCAGATTAATTCGGTTTTCTAAAAAAATTATTGTCCACCATCGCTGTTATTAGAAATATAATTAAACTACTACTAAATGAATCTAGGTGTTTTACGTGCGTTCTTCTAATCTAATCTAGCGCATGCACTACTGGATCCGCCTCCTTTGCCGAGTGCCGGCCGCACTCGGCAAAGGCACCATTGCCGTCGGCAAAGGCACCATTGCCGTCGGCAAAGGCTTTGCCGAGAGCGGCTCTCGGAAAAGAACACTCGGCAAAGAATTAGTCGGCAAAGGAGTCTTTGCCGAGTGCCACCTGGCAGGAACTCGGCAAAGGCTTTGCCGAGTGCCAAGCCAGCACTCGGCAAAGCTAACGGGCGCCGTCAACGTGACGGCACCCTTTGCCGAGTGTGACGTGTCAGGCACTCGGCAAAGATTTTATTTTTTTTGAGAAATTCTTTGCCGAGTGCTGACTCTTGGCAAAGATTTTTTATTTTTTTAAAAAAATCCTTTGCTGAGTGCCGGCTCTCGGCAAAGATTTTTTTATTTTTTTTAAAAAATTCTTTGCCGAGTGCCGGCTCTCGACAAAGAAATGGTAACTTTGCCGAGTGCCTTGCTAGCACTCGGCAAAGCTGGGCTCTGCTGGAAAAAATGCCCAGCTTTGCCGAGAGCTGGCACTCGGCAAAGCTGTAAATTTTTTTTTGTTTTTTCTGTTTTCTTCTATTCCAGACATGCAATTTCATATATATTCACGACAATAGAATAGAATATCACATAAATATCACATTTCATCAGATCCATGACATCTCAACATGAATTCATATATGAAGGTCCTCAAATTCATCTGTTACATCGATACAAGTTTATAACATGTCCAAAAGTAGAGGTACCTAACTCATAACATGTCCAAAAGTTTATAACATGTTCAAATTCATTAGTAGAGGTACCTAGCTCGTCCCGGCGTCCCCAGAGGCCCCACCTTGCTCCCACGGAGACCACCCTGACCGCGGCGCCGCCTGGAACGTCCAATAGGGCGGCGGAAGCTGAGGGCCGTTTGCAGGCCCGAAATGCCCCTGTTGCGTCGGTGGAGGAGGAGCGGTACCTGGCCACGTGAAGCCCTGAGTCGGGAAGGTCGGGTGAGCCGGCCACCCATGCGGTGGAGAAGGGCCTAGTGGAGGGCTGGCACGTGGAGGAGTCGGGTTCGAACCCATCGACTGTTCCTGCACAAAGGACAATAGATCTCATTAGTACCTGCAGGATGGCCGCACAAGCTAAAGCAACAGGCAATATACTCACCGGAGTTGCTATTGGAGTAGGCATAGGAAAAGGTGGTGGAGCAAAGATCGAGGCAGGGAGCTCTTATTGCTGCACTCCCAGGATCTGAAGGCCCCGGAAGTAGGCGGCAAAGTCTAGCATCTGACGCTGGTAGTGCTGCGTGACAGCCGCCAGCTGCTGCTGATGGGCCACCGCCATGTTCTCCAAGTTCATCTGCAACTGTGCTATCTGGGCCTGCAATATTACACCCGCAAGGTTGATGGTATGTGAAGGCAAGGTACATGTGTGAAACGAGTGAACGACGAATAAAACTGCACTTACCTCAAATGCGGAGAACATCTGCGCGTTGCTCGGCTGCCGAGGCGCTATGGGATGTCAGAGGCGCTCCTGGTCCCGTCTCATCGAATCTGGCTCAGCGTGGGAACAGAGGACAACTCGATGGCGCTGTTGGTCATCCAGAACCGGCCATGCTGCTTCCCTCCTCCCAACCTCATCAATAGGTCTATGTCCAGGGGGTCGGTGGCGGGGTCGAACGTCTCCCTATGGCGCTGGCGAGCCGCAGAGGTGTACTCGGCGAGCTTGGGGTGGACGCTCGCGTTGGTGTACGCGTCTGGCCCGTCTGTCGGGTCGTGGACGTTGTCCGCCGTCGTCGCTTTGCCCTTGTGAGCAAGGGCGTACCCCGTGAACTCGTTGACGGCCTGCCCACCATGCGACTGGGACTGTGAGGAAAACACAAACATGGTTACAAGTAATGAAAATTGAGTGCTAGAATTAATAGATCAACAGAAGCATACCCATCTTTCCATGAACACTGGGAGGGACTGGTTCCCTTGGTGGTGTGGTGCCCCTCGCATCTGTAGGCGGCGCTCCTGATGCTCTCTGCGCCTCTGGTACACCGTGTTCATGGTCCAGTCACGCACAATGGCGGCCCAGCAGTCCCGGTACTTGTCGCACCACTCCAGACACATCTGCATGACATCAAGTATTTGACATGCTAGAAAATGAATTGAATGTTTCACAGAAGAAGTCAGAATGAATGTTTCCTACTTAATTACCTGCAAGTACTGTGCCTCGGTGAGGTCAGTCTCCCTCTGGAGTAGCATCTCCCTAACTTGCGGCTTCTTCACCACCTAGCCAAGCACGTCGGCGTAGTAGGTGATGACGCACTGGAGATGCGCCTCGTGGTACAGGTCCTTGAGACGATCTTTGCAGACCGCCTCCTGCACTTGTGCCGCATGCTGCTCTTTCCCCTCCTCGCATGTGAAGAAGTCCTGCACACAGAACTCACACAGAACTCATCATTGTTTTAAGAACGTCCAAGGAATGCGTAGTATTGAGAAATGCGGTACGATGAAAAGACTCACCAAGAACTCCCTCTTGATCTTCGCCGCAAGGGTTTCGCCGTTGGAGTCCGTGACGCTGGAGAAGTGCTCCCACCTCATGGGAGCCTGTACCTCACCATTGTGGGTGACCAAGCCAGGGTAGTACTCCCTAATCAGGAGGCCCTGGATGCCATTGATATGTTGTGAACCGCTCCCTCCGCTCACAATCGTCCAGCTGCTACACGAGTCATTAAAAACAATTGTTAGTCTGAAGTTCTATTTTCAACATGTCATATGAAGAAGTAGTGAAATCAACAATGGATACTTACGTCTCACCCACGGGTCGAATCACCGGGCGGCGGGAACGGAGCGGCCGTGGGTCAGGGAGCGACAAGGGCCCGCGCTGGTAGGGCTTGCTCAAACCTGAGGAAGCCGTCCCGCCTGGTGTCATCGTCTCACCTGGTGTCATCGTCGGCTCTCCTGGTGTCGTCGTCGGCTCACCCCCGTCATCGTCGTCGGCTCACCCCCGTCATCGTCGTTGTCGTCGTTGTCGTCACCGCCACCGTCGCCGTCACCGGTGGTCGTCGTCGTTACCATATCCAATAAAACCACCGTTCTTTTTATCAATCTGGAGAGCCTCTATCTCGACAAGGACATCGACAGGGCTCTTAACCTGAGGAATGGGGTCGGTGACTTGAACACTTTTCGTGAAGTGCTTTTCATCTCGTCTCAATTCATGGTTCTCAGGCAGGAATTGCTGATGTTTGTCGAAAGAAGAATACTTGCCACCCTTGGCTAGCCAGGTGAACATCACATCTGCCTTGCATGTTGGGCAAGGGAACTTCCCGTGAACAGACCGCGCGCTGAATAAGCCATACGCCAGGAAGTCATGAATTGAATACTGGTACCACACATGCATTGTGAAGTTCCTCTTTGTAGCTCGGTCATGAAGTTCCTCTTTGTAGCTCGGTCGTACGTCAGTACCCCCTCTTCCCAAAATTCATCCCACACTGGCTGCATGAATACACCCATATTGTTGCCTAGGTGTCCAGGTATTATCAGTGTCAAGAACACGTTCCTGGGTTCAAACATGACGCCGGGGGAAAGATTGAGGGGGATCACGAACACGGTCCAACAAGTGTACGGGGCCGCCATCATTCCAAATGGGTTAAACCCATCTGTTGCCAGCGCTACGCGTACATTCCGAGCCTCTATAGCCTTGCCAGGATTCATGTCATCGAAGTGCTTCCATGCATCCCCATCCGCTGGGTGTACCATCTTGTCACTGTATCTTATGCCATTCTTGTGCCACGTCATGTGTTTCGCGGACTCCTCTGTCATGTACAGCCATTGGAGCCTTTGTAGGAAAGGAAGGTGCTGTATGACCATCTCGGGGATCTTAGATTGTGTCTTCTTGCCATCACTGTCTTCTACCTCCACAAACCTAGAGGATTTGCACTTTGGACAGTGTGTTGCTGTCTTGTTGTCTTCCCTGAACAGGACGCACCCCTTCGGACAAGCTTGGATCCCCTCATACAGCATCTTAAGTGCACGAAGGAGCCTCTGTGACTCGTACGTGTTGTTCGGCAGGGTGTGAGGATCCAAAAACAGTTTGCCAACAACTGTCAACACGAGATTGAAGCCGTCTCGACTAATGCCCAGTTGCAACTTCAATGATATTAGGCGTGAAATGGCATCCAGTTGTGAAACCATTGTCTTCGCGTGAAGGGGCTTTTGTGCCGCCTCCATCATGGTGTAGAACGCCTTTGCGGTTTCCTCTGGATCTTCCTCCACCTCCATTCCTTCAAAGAACCTTGCATCGTGAAAGTATGCCATCATGTTTGCCATCCCGACATCTACACATACTCCTCAAGGAGGGGTCTCACCACCTCCTCCCTAATACGATGGTGTTCACCATGGTGATCCAGCAGGTATAGTTTGGAACGAATCCATTATTGTGAATATCTACTTCCACCTGACACTTTTGTTTCTTTTTCTTGTTCTTACACTTGCTGCAGGGACACGGCATCTGACACGACCCTTTAGCAGCTGGGCCAAATGCATGCTCCAGGAAAGCACTAGCCCCCTAACCCATTCCAAGCTCTTACTTGTGAAGCCGATGTACATCCACTCACGGTCAGCCATCCTCTGTCATGCGCCAAAAGAAGCGAGTAATAAAACCAGCATTTGCATCTACAAGGCGTTCCTACCATCTAATAGGTGAAGGATAGGTCCTAATCCCACCCGAGGATGCATAGGTGAGGTTAGCTTCCATGCGCCGCTCCCATCCAAGATGGAATTTTGGTAGCACCTCCCCGCTGTTCTCCCAATACACGTCTCAGCGGGGAGAGTGTGTATCCGGAGAACAACGGGGAGGTGCTGCCAAAACTCTGACTCAGACAAGAGCAAAACATGGAAGCTAACCCATCTACGCATCCACGAGCTGTCCAAAAAACATGGACAGTCCAAAAGAGATACCGTCAGATATGCACTGATCTGCATACCAATGACCGCGTATCCCTTTCGGACGGGAGACGCCTAACTCAGTTACGCGATCTACGTACGACAACAGTAAGGAAGAGAGGTGATTTATACCTAGGGTGGCGGTGGAGGGAGGCTAGTGGGAAAGTGGCAGACGAAGACGACCTGGGTGGCCGAGTCCCTCCCACGGGTCCTGCAAATAAGGACAATAGGTTAGTTATTAAAACTATAGTTACCCACGGGTCCTGCAAATAAAACTATAAGTTATTAAAAATTTCGACAGAACCTCCCCTACACGGGGAGGTTTCGATAACTGCAAAAAGAATGGCACGAAGGCCGACATACACAAACAACAGCACGAAGGCCGACAATCACAACGGCATGCAGGCCGACGACTAGAGCAGCACGAAGGCTGAAAAGCAGAGAAAGGTGATATACCTAGTCATGACACGTGCGTTGACGGGGATGCGATACAGAGAAGACGGCGGGGTAAAGGCCGGCGAACCTCCTCCTTCTCCTCCTCTTCCTTCCTTCCTCCTCCTCCCCCTTCTTCCTCCTCCTCTTCTCCCTTCTTCTCCTCCCCTCCTCTTCCTCTTTTCTCCTTCCCCTTCTTCTTCTTTTCCTCCTCCTCCTCCTCCCTCCTCCTTTCCTTCCCTTGCCTTCCCTCCTTCTCTTCCTCCCTTCCCTTTCCTTTTTTCTCTTCTGACACGGCCGGCTATCGGGCGACGGGGGGGGGGGGGGGGGGGGGGCGGGGCGCGGGCGCTGTCGGGCCGGGGGCCTTTCTTCTCTGCCAACAGGCGACAGGGACGGGGGCGGTGGTCTCCGGTGCAGGGGGGCCTCTTCTCTGCCAACAGGGGGCGGCGGCGGCGGCGGTGGTCTCCGGCGCGCGGGGGGCAGGGGTGCTGTCGGAGGCCCCACGGAAGGGGGGCCGCCGGTCCGGCGGGGGGAGTCGGCGGTGGCCGCGGGTGGGCCGCCGACGGCGGGCCAGGGCGGCGGCGGTCCCGCGGCGGGGAGGGGCGGTCACGCGGGCGGCGGCGGCGGTGGGGC
>CM041644.1:27578932-27770994 GCA_023333625.1 Bothriochloa decipiens
GATTAAAATACATTGCTAGAAGGTTCTTATTAATTGTTTCTTTAATGCCAGCCTTTCCGCAATCAAATGAGTTAGCTATCCCTCTTATATAGCCTTGCATACCCCTTGGAGTCATTTTATTTTTAGTTTATAAAGGGTAAGTCTAGTTGAGTACATTCTCGTACTCAGGGTTTTATTTCCCATGTTGTTGCAGATGGTGAGATGTTTTATAGCTATTGTCAGCACTGCTTCTATCCCGCGTTGGGTGATGACTAGACCTTGGGCATGGTCACTCTACTCTACCTTATACTTTTGCTGGATATTGACTGAGGACCTAGCACTGTATTTGACTAAGTGTGTGTGTGGATTTGAACTAAATCGCTATCGCTTTATTTCAAATTTGAACTGGGTTGTAATAACTTATTTTGAACTCTGATGTTTTAAACTATGTGCGAACTATGTACGTTGTGAATGGTGAACGCTAAATTCATTACGATCTTGGTTGTGCTGGAAATGTTTGAAATCCTTCGAGATTTCGGTATGACTACCGGTTTTATTAGGTCTCAATCATATAGTTTTCCGTCTTAATGGCGAATTATGTGCTTGTGCTCTAATAAATTGGTCAGTTCTGTCACAGCTGGCATCGGAGCAAGGTTTAGCGTGTTACTATTCACAAGTATTTAAACTAAAAGAGTTTTTGGTTTGCGAAAGGTATTTACAAAAATTATAGTTATATATAGGTGTTCAAATCTATGGTTTTGAAAACTAGAGTGTGCCAGTGATCATTTCCTTTATGCCCAGTAGGAATTCAGGTGGCTTAATTAAGTACTAACTTGGGGAATTGCATCATATTTTCTGTTTTGTCGTTGCCTATACAATGATGGAGTCGTATGGGTGCCATTCACTTGAGTGGTAATGTATGGATCAAATTGCCTCTACGCCCTGGTAAGTGTGAGTTGTGAGAGCATGATTGGATGCAATGCCAGTCTAGGGGAGTGCTTATTGATGCCGGATTTTTCACATGTTGCACACGTGTTTATATGAAGGTATCCCATGTTGGGACCGTCTTCTGGCGGTGTCGTCTTCTGCGTGACTTGTTGGGGTAGTAAGTAATCGGTGTTTTCACCTTGTTCGGAAGGTGCATAAATTTTTACGTCGAATTGCATTCATATGGGATATGGGCTGAAATGAATTTTCTGCAGGTACACTAACCACGCGAACGGTAGAATGAAGTAGTTACGTATAATGACAGAACGATGTATGCCACCGCATAGAGCGTTAGATTATTAGTTCGTGAGGACGTATGTAACGTGCATGCATCATGGTTAAAATTGCTCATTCATACATTCATGATTCCTTCCCTTATAAATAAATTGTCTCATTTCCTTAAAATTTCAAACTTATAGGATATACAACTTTTGGACAGATGCCGAGAACAAAGCAGACTGCTCGCAAGTCCACTGGAGGAGGAGTGCCCCGTGGTCCTTTGGCTGTCCGTGAGTCGGTGCCATGGGAGGTGGACACTTTTCTTGAGGAGCACGCCATGCCTAGCCTTCTTTGGAGGATTCTCTCCAACGCCGGGTACACGGTGGGCATGGAGCCTCACTACTACTGGGACAAGGATGACTTGGTGAACTATGGAGAGGCTCGGGTGGAGGTAGTTGTCCCACCTTTGGACGGTGACCCCCACTGGGTTGGGTGGCGCTGTTTTGATGCGGGCAGGACTGCCAAGACAGGTGCCACGTTTGCATCTTTTGATGGGTGGAGCACCTAATGGAGGAGATCCCACACCAGCTTGTCCAGGCTTTTCCTAGAGTGTTTCCCTTTGCTCACCGCCTTTCTAGGTGGCCACATGCTGAGGGAAAACCACTGGAGGCAGGTCCTAAGGAGGCGTAGGGCAGCTACACGCCTGCCATGAGTGCTATGTTTGCAGTGATGAGGGCCTATGTCAGCATGGAGACTAAGGCACTTCGTCTGTGTGAGGAGTTCAAGGAGGCTCGAGCTGATGCACGCAAAGAGAAGCGTGAGTTGACACGTGAGCTTCAGCGCTCCCGAGAGGAGGTAGCCCGTGTGTCTCAGCATTGAGATAAGGTTGTTCAGGAGAGCCAGAGGATGGCGCAGGCTAGGGATGAAGCCTGGTCTGAGTTTCATCGTCTTAGCATCCGTCAGTAGCAGTGCTAGAGGACGTGGAGGATGTTCATGCTTACAATGCTAGTCTTCACAAGGAGGTGCACAAGAAGCAGGAGGAGATCCGTCAGCTGAGGGCAGCCTTAGCAGCAGCTAGAAGGGCTATGGACGGTGCTTCTAGTGAGAGTAGCAACAATGGAGAGTAGCCTTTTTGATGATCAGTAGTCTCTAGTTATTATTTTGCGTTCCTGTCGGGTGGTCATGTAACCCTTTTGCACACTATTGAGACTTTGATGTAAGGTTGGAACATGGTGTTTGATGTGGCGATATCCGTACACCTTTAAAAGTCCAGTGTGTGTATGCTAGCAAAATGTGGATGTTGTAAGCCGCTTTGTGATGGCTCGAAGTAATATTAATAGTGATGTTGTGATGTGAAAATTGAAATTATTGTGCCTCTATTTATTGTGCGAATTTATTTCTCTCGATAAATTCAGTTTGGCATGATTTTTACATTCACCTCTCATTATGACAACGTTCACCTAATAAATACTTATTGCTGAAATATGCAGATGCCGGTTACCTGTAGTGGTTCGGGTGGTAATGGTAGTGGTGGTGCTGAAGAGGTTGCCGATAATACTGCACGTGGTGTACCACCCCCACCTCTGACCAATGCGGAGCAGCTGTTTGCTCAATTCTTGGGCAGCCAGCACAATGTGGAGCAGCTTCTTCATGAAAGTTTGGCCCGTGATGTTCATCAGGGTCCTCAGCAAAATCAGTATAGCAGCTTCAAGGATTTTCAGGACACTAAACCTCTTGTATTTAAAGATGCTCCTGAACCGCTTGAAGCAGATGAATGGCTCAACACAATGGAAGACAAGTTTTGTCTTCTCAGGTTATCAGAAGAGCTAAAAGTGGAATATGCAGCCCATCAACTTGAGGGACAAGCGGGGACATGGTGGAAGCAACATCGCACCACCTTTCAGCAGGGTGTTCCTATTACTTGGGACCGCTTTGTACGTGCTTTTCGAGGGAATTTCATTCCTCCCAGTTTGATGGCTATGAAGAAGACTGAGTTTCTGTCGCTCACTATGGGAACTCGTAATGTGAAGGAGTATCTGCACGCCTTCAATACCTTGAGTTAGTATGCTCCTGAGTTTGTTAACACTGATGAGAACAAGATAGCTAGTTTCAAGAGAGGCTTGAGTTTCAAGTTGATGAAGACCATGAGCACTTCTGCCCGTGTTACTTTCAACGACTTTCTGAATGATTGTATTATGAAAGAAAACAGTAACAATGTTCATGCTGCCACCAAGAATCGCAAGAGAGCCCATGATGGAGGTGGTTCTTCTCAGTCAAGAGCCCCAACTGCTTTTCGTACGCCGTATCGTCCACCTATGTCTGGGGCGAGGTTTAGGACCCCGCAGCAGAAAAGACATAACCCTTATCCAGCTCAGAATCCGTAGAAGCATCATAGAGCATTCAAAGTTCCTGCTCCACAGGGGAAAGCAGGACAAAGCAGCTTGACCGGTGCTAACAAGACACCTGTTAATGGACCTTGCTACAACTGCAACCAGACAGGGCACTTTGCTCATTATTGCCCTTTTCCCAAGAAGCAGCAGGCCTCGTACCAAGCTCGTGTGCACAACACCTCGATTGAGGAGATTCTTGCTGGAGAACCAGTGACTGCAGGTATGTTTTCTGTGAATCAAATCCCTACCGCTATTTTATTTGATTCTAGATCATCGCATTCTTTCATGAGTCAAGCATTTGCACAGAAGCATGACCAAAAGATACTTGAATTGAGCATTGAATTCAAGGTTAGTTCAGCTGGGGCTGATATAACTACTAAGCAGATAGTTCAGGGTGCAACTATAGATCTAGACAAGTGGAGGTTTTGGTTGAACTTGATAGTTCTACCTGGCTTAGGAGTGGATGTCATAGTGGGGATGAGTTGGATGAAATTCTAGGGTGCTGTGATCGATACAAGTAATATGGTGCTATCTATCAGAAATCCTCTTGGGGAGGGTACTTTTCAAGTGCCGTTACCCCAAAAGTTTAAGCTGGAGAGCGTATCCTATTCTACTCGTGTGACCCATCTTCCCGAAATTCCTGTCGTGTGTGAGTTTCTGGATGTTTTTCCTGAAGAGCTTCCGGGTCTTTCACCAGATAGGGATGTTGAGTTTTGCATAGAGTTACTGCCTGGCACCGCCCCAATTTCTAGGAGGCCATATCGGATGCCACCAAATGAATTGGCAGAGCTTAAAATTAGTTAAAAGAATTGTTGGACAAGGGTCTTATTCTCCCTAGTGTGTTAGAATGGGGTTGTCCTGCTATCTTTGTGAAGAAGAAGGACAAATCGCTACGAATGTGCGTGGATTATCGTCCACTCAATGTTGTGACCGTTAAGAACAAGTATCCGTTACCCCGTATTGACATTCTATTTGACCAGTTATCCAAGGCGAGATTGTTTTCCAAGATTGATCTTAGGTCTGGTTACCATCAGATCAAGATTAGACCGGAAGACGTGCCTAAGACCGCTTTTTCTACCAGATATGGATTGTATGAGTATCTTGTTATGTCCTTTGGCTTAACAAATGCTCCTGCATACCTCATGTATCTGATGAATTCGGTCTTTATGCCTGAGTTAGACAAGTTTGTGGTGGTGTTTATTGATGACATCTTGTTGTACTCAGAAAATGAAGAAGATCATGCCGAGCATCTAAGGATTGTTCTAGAAAGGCTTAGGGAACATAAGCTGTATGCCAAGTTTAGCAAATGTGAGTTTTGGATCAAGAAAGTTCAATTCCTTGGCCATGTTCTATCGGATGAGGGAATCTCAGTAGATCCGAGCAAAGTACAAGAGGTTATGGATTGGGAAGCACCAACTTCTGTGCATGAAGTTCGGAGTTTTCTTGGTCTAGCCGGATATTATCGTCGTTTCATTCTGGATTTCTCAAAGATTGCCAAACCTATGACAAATCTGTTGTAGAAAGAGAAGAAGTTTGTCTGGACAGAGGAGTGTGAAACAGCTTTCCGTACCTTGCGAAAATTGTTGACCACTGCTCCTGTTCTTGCGCAATCAGATTTAGGGAAACCTTTTGATGTATATTGCGATGCATCAAAAACAGGCTTAGGATGTGTGCTTATGCAAAGAAGAGAGAGTCATAGCTTATGTCTCACGCCAGTTGAAGAAGCATGAAGTGAATTATCCGACCCATGATTTGGAGCTAGCAGCTGTTGTGCATGCTCTAAAAATCTGGAGGCATTACTTGCTGGGTAATTTCTGTAAAGTCTACACTGACCACAAGAGTCTGAAGTATATCTTTATCCAACTCGAGTTGAACATGAGACAACATCGATGGATGGAGTTTATCAAGGACTTCAATATGGAGATCTTGTATCATCCAGGCAAGGCAAACATAGTCGCAGATGCATTGAGTCGGAAATCCCATTGCCATGAGATTCAACCTTTTTTTAGCAGATGGCTTCAATCTCATGCATCCTGTTGTGCTGCGTAGCATCCAAATAAGTTGCTCGCTGGAAAGCAAGATCATCGAAGGTCAGAAGACTAACAAGGGTATAGGTCATATCAAGGAAAGGATGTTGAAACAGCCGCTCAAGCATTTCAGAGTGGATGAGAAGGGAATCTTATGGTTTGATGATCATCTGGTCGTACCAAAAGATAGAGAACTCAGAAATCAAATCATGGATGAAGCTCACTTATCAAAGTTATCTATTCATCCTGGTGGTAGTAAGATGTTTCATGATCTGAAGGCTCGCTATTGGTGGACAAAAATGAGAAAGGAGATTGCAGCTTATGTCGCACGGTGTGACATCTGTTGTCGCATAAAGGCTGTTCATTTGAAGCCAGCCGGAATGCTTCAACCGTTGCCAATTCCTGAATGGAAATGAGAAGATATCAGTATGGATTTCATTACTAGACTTCCCACCACTCAAAAAGGGCATGACTCTATTTGGGTAATCGTTGATCGACTTACCAAGAGTGCGCATTTTATTCCAGTTCATACAGATTATCGACCGCCTCAATATGCTGATATTTATCTTAGGGAGATCATTCGTTTGCATGGAATTCCTAAGATAATTGTATCTGATCGAGGATCTTAGTTTATCACTCATTTTTGGGAACACTTGCAGAAGGATTTGGGGATAAAACTGAATCATAGTACAACTTATCATCCTCAAACTTCAGGTCAAACAGAAAGAGTGAATCAAGTTCTTGAAGATCTCTTGAGGGCTTGTGTTTTATCATCCAAGGGTTCATGGGAGAAGTGGTTACCTTTGGCAGAATTCTCTTATAACAATAGTTACCAAGAGAGTATACAGATGGCTCCTTTTGAGGCACTGTATGGTCGAAGGTGTAGAACGCCTGTGAATTGGATAGGACCTAGAGAAAGAAGATATTATGGCATCGACTTTGTTAAAGAAGCTGAAGAGCAGGTTCGAACAATTCAACAACACATAGCAGCTGCATAATCCCGTTAGAAAAGTTATGCTGACAAGAGGAGAAGACCTCTAACTTTTAATGTTGATGATTATGTGTATCTAAAGGTCTCTCCTATGAAGAAAGTGCAACGTTTTGGTGTTAAAAGGAAATTGGCACCTCGTTATGTCAGTCCATATCAAATAGTAGAAAGAAAAGGATTGTGGGCCTATAAGCTCAAACTGCCTGAAGAGATGAGTGCCGTGTTTCCTGTTTTCCATGCATCCCAACTCAAGAAATGTCTACGTGTTCCAACCGAAGAAGCCGTTAAAGTTAAAGACATTAAGCTGAGTTCAGATTTAAATTATGAAGAGAAACCTATGAGGCTCCTGGATGTCAAAGATAGAGTGACCAGAAATTGTGTGATTAGGCAATACAAGGTTTCTTGGAGCAATCATGATGATAGCGATGCCACTTGGAAAACCGAGGACTATTTAAAAGAAGTATATCCCGATTTTCATAAAGAATGGTTAGTCTACTTAAATCTCAGGGTGAGATTTCTTTAAGGGGGGAAGGGCTGTAACACTCTGGTGTTAAGCATGCATAATCACTTGCATTCTTAAGCATAAGCATCATTATGCATAGCATTGATGAAAAGAGCAATTGTTATTTTATGTGGATGTTTGAATTATTCAAATTATGGTTGCATTTCACATGAATTGGATAAGTGGTATGAGCATTTGGTGTTTGATGACCTCTAAAGTAACCTAGACATGATTAGGACACCAAATGAACCAGGTTTTTGTTCATGGTTTTGGTTAATTAAGCTTTGATGTCATGGTTGACCAAGGTGGACCATGAAAGTGGTTTTGTTTGACTGATTTGAAAGTGATAGCTAGATTGTTTGCATGTGTGTGCACCCTAAATAAAGTTTGTAGAGAATTTCATAAGGAACAAAAGTTGTTATTATCACTTTTCATGAAAATGCTTCAAGATGTACAAAAATGTTGAAAAAGGCAGATTTGGGGGCTGTTTTTCTATTTTAGGGCATTTTAAGGGTATTTTCATTTGGATTTTTGTATTTCAAAATCTATGCAGAATCTAGCCATACTTTGCATAGATGAAATGTTTTACTCTTCTAGAGCTACATTTTCTTCAATATAAGTTTTGGCTAATTCATCTTGGTTTGGGAGTTATAGGGCAGAAAAGTTTGTATTAGAGATCATGGAAATAGCATTTCAGTGACGGTTGGTCAAAGCCGTCAGAGAAATGGCCGGCCACCGCCCATCGCGCCCAGCCTGCATGCTCCATGTGGCGCGCATACACCGGCGGTCTGGGGCGGCCGCGACCGTCCTAACCACGTTAAGGCGGGTGCCGGCCGCTCCCTCCTTCCTGTCCCCCTCCTTTTTGCCTGCTCTCCCTGCCTTCTCTCCCCGCTCCGCGAGCTCGCCGTCGCCGCCGCCGACTGCGCTGCCGTCGCCGAGCCACCTCCGCTGCTCATTTTCTTCTCCGAGCATGCCACCAGACTCGCCTTGTCTTGCTTGTGCTCGTACGCCTGCCAGAAGCCAGCCTCGCCGAGGGTAAGGCCGCAATCACATTCTTCATTCCCACGGCCGGCGAGCCGGTGACCGTCGCCGTCGCGTTTCGGTCGACCTGGCCGCCCTTTTCTCTATCTGACTCGAGCTCTAGCTGTGCTTTGACTTGTAGAAGCTGTAACCGTAGTCAATGGAGCCAGTTAGGGTTTATCCCCGCCGGATTTTCGGCTGCGTCGCCGACGGGAAGCCGCCGTCCGCCTGCGCACGTGGCCAAGCTGCCACGGCCTCGCTCTGGCCGCGCTTTGACCCTCAATTGACTCGCCCTGAACCACTCTAGCTTTTCCTCGAGCCAATTTGGCCGGAGAGCCCCGGCAACGACCGGCGAAGCCGCGCCGACGCCGTCGACCCAACCCTTTCTCTGTGCAGGGATCTCGTGCTTGAATACGACGAAGGCCGGGGTGCTTAGTGCATATCTACCAGACACAGGATATTTCTTTATCAGGCTTAGTGAATTCCTGTTAACCGCAGGGTCTCCGATGCAAAAGTGTTTTTCTTTTTTGTTTTAAATATCTGTTTCCAGATTTTTGTTAAATCTTTGAAAAATCATAACTTCTTCATTTTTCATCTAAATGAGTTGGTTCAACTTGCAGTATTTTTCTTATGAGAAGATCTATGCATGAAAAATATGAAATATGAAATTTGTGATACTTTTCTATATAGATTTATTTATCTCTATTAATTGCTTTTATCTTAGAAAATGCATAAGTAATTCTCTGTTGCTCAGAAAAATGTGAGACTAAGTTTGTTAGTCTTTTTATGCTCTATTTGTGAAAAATATTGTGAGGCTATGTCCTGTGGAAAGTTTGCTCTGTCTAGTTATGGTGTCTATTTCCATTAGATGATAATAACTCATAATAAATAATATATAAGGAATTTGTGCATAAAACTTTTTAGAGAGTGTTTTTAGGCTAATCTAGAGCTAATGATATTCTGAGATCTATTGTTTGACATATTCCTATGTACAAAGTATTTTAGCCCTATTAAATTGTGCTGCCTTGTCATTTTTGTGTAGGATAAAGTACTTACTGTTTTGACCTGAAAATTTCATGGTAGTCCATATTAGGTATGTTTAAGCTTCTGTAATTTTTACAGAATTTTCTAAGTAGTCTAAGGTCATGTTGTAGTTCTACCCTGATTTCTTTTAATAAGTAATAATGCTTTAAAGCTATCATTTCATGTGTGTAAAAATGCTTTTTATGATATTTGTGTTGTGTGATCTGTTATTGGTTTTGGTTCAGTAGAGGGTAGTATGCAAAACATGTGTTGTTTATAATTCCTTATAGCATGCGAGTAAATTGTAATGCGAGGCTTGTTTAAGATTTGTCGGTAGAAGAGAATGCAGATGACATGTGCTTATCTTACATGTTTCAAAATCATATCATTTATCTTAGCTGAGCATTTATTCACCATTAGCATCAACATTGTATTTCTATGTATACATGGTATTCATACGCACTATGCATCATACAGGATCGTCAGAGCTCGAAACGATAGTTCCCGGAGCACCAGAAGAGAAAGGCCAGCAGGAAGCTCTGGTGCGGGAGATAGCAGCAGAAGAGGATCCCGAAGCTGATCTTCTCGAGTGTCCCGACCACCAGCCAAGCTCTTTCCTGAAAGGCAAGCCCCGGAGCATTCTCCCTGTGGTTTGCAAAATATCTAACTTATGTCCTTTACTTGTTTGATGCATTAAGTTATAGGCATTGTTTTATACCGTTGCTGCATTACTTATATTCCTTACCACTGCTTATACTTCAATCCTGTTAGGTTCAGGTGCGATTATCTGCTTAGCCCTACTTTAACTAGATCGGTAGAAGTTGGGTGATTTCCTGTCATCCGCGAGTTATAGGTGGTGACTCAGAACGGTTGAATACATTGTTATCTTGGATAACCATGTGGAGATAATAAATCGAGACCGGGCGGGATTGGTGTTGAGACTGAACTGGAGGTTCGGTGAGGTTATCCTGTCTGTGTCGAACTTGGACCCCGTCCGTTGTACGTCCTCAAGTCATATTGAATTTATGCCTCACATTTAGCTGGAAGGATAAATCGTTCCAACCGTGAAGCCTGGATTTGGTTTGGGCCGGGAGTCGACCTGCTGTACGCATCGTCTTGGTGAAGATGGGGGACCACGGGTTACGCAGAGAGTAAGTCCGAGGTCAGGGTCGCCCTGAATAAGGCAGCCGGGCGGTTCCTGGATACGATGGTACCTGTTGATCCCGCGACTTTTCCCAAATTGAATTTTCGGTGATCTGTAGCTCATCTTAGCGGGTGAGTGTGGTTTATGTGAGGAATACCCGCCAGCTGGTTAGTAATCGATTATAATCACCATCGTTCCTGGACAGTGAACACTTGACTTGAGCAGCGGCATCGTAGTAAGAACTTGAACCAAGAGATGAGATGGTTGAGCTGTTGAGATTGAAAGATACTCAACCGGAATTGGTTACTTTGGTTGTTGAATAATTATTACCATGCTTGTTTAGTACAGGTGCTAATGTAGCATGATAAGGTTAATCAGATTAAAATACATTGCTAGAAGGTTCTTATTAATTGTTTCTTTAATGTCAGCCTTTCCGTAATCAAATGAGTCAGCTATCCCTCTTATATAGCCTTGCATACCCCTTGGAGTCAATTTATTTTTAGTTTATGAAGGGTAAGTCTAGCTGAGTATATTCTCGTACTTAGGGTTTTATTTCCCATGTTGTTGCAGATGGTGAGATGTTTTATGGCTATTGTCAGCACTGCTTCTATCCCACGTTGGGTGATGACTAGACCTTGGGCATGGTCACTCTACTCTACCTTATGCTTTTGCTGGATATTGACTGAGGACCTGGCACTGTATTTGAACTAAGTGTGTGTGGATTTGAACTAAATCACTTTCGCTTTATTTCGAATTTGAACTGGGTTGTAATAACTTATTTTGAACTCTGATGTTTTAAACTATGTGCGAACTATGTACGTTGTGAATGGTGAACGCTAAACTCATTACGATCTTGGTCGTGCTGGAAATGTTTGAAATCCTTTGAGATTTCGGTATGACTACCGGGTTTATTAGGTCTCATCATATAATTTGCCGTCTTAATGATGAATTATGTGCTTGTGCTCTAATAAATTGGTCGGTTCTGTCATAGTTTTGCTATAGAGAATAAGTTGTTCTGCTCGCTACAGGCAAGAAGGATGTAGGTGCGGGCAATAATGTCGGTATGTGGATCGATGCACACGCATGAATATCTCACAAATGCATTAGTCGTACCGCTATAGTTTTCGTTGCATATGTTGAGAGGCAAAGCAGGATCGGAGAGGCACCAAGCACTAATAACCTGCATTTGCCTCTCATGTGTGAGGAGCTCTCACGATGGAGGCCACACGCCATGACCTCTTAGTCTGCGAGATGTAAACTCATATAGGCAGTGCATGGTGGCATCCTGTGAGACCTGGAAGAATAAGTTTCCATGAATTGCCTCGCAGTTGATTATCTTCGATCTCCATCCAAGACAGCTTCGTTTATCTCTTTGTCAAAGCTGTTGCTTCCTACTATGGAAATCCATATGCTTGATTGCATCATTATGCATCGCATCCATCTGACGTCAACCTCCAGATGGGCAGGATGCAACAATGGGCAATGGTGCAAATTGCAAGGCTGGTTTGACTAATTAGAAAAATCAACGAGACCATGAAAATTTTTCTACTGCACTTCGTCTATCTATAAATTACTTTCTTATGCTTATTTTTCCTATTTCAGGCAATATTCGATGTAAACCTGATGTAAGTTGAAAGATTTGAGCTTCGACCTAGGATATATAATGGTTGATATCAATGAGTGTACGAGGTCCCAGTCATCAAGGTAATGCATCCGTGTATCTCTAAAAAAAACAATGTAACTAAAGCATTCAATTTTCTACATTTTTTGGGAAAAGGAAAAGTCGGTACCCATGAATCAATCAAGTTAAAAAACTTAGGAAGAAAGTGCTTCACTGATCGCGGTCGCCTAACAAAGATTGCAGGCAGAACATGTTGAATAATAGTTTCCCTATATAACCTCTTAAAGCCATGCCCGGCCCTGTCAATTTGTAGGCCCGGAGCGAAGCTGTAAAATTGGCCCCTTAATACACCTCTGATAATATAATGATTTTTCTAACAAGTGTGATACGTGGCAGGAAAAATACATTCTTTCAAGTAAGTTCATTGTAAATAATAAATTTATATATGAAAATTATGCCATACTAGAGTGAATCCAACATCATAATAAAAACATAATAAAAATGAGTGCTTGTAAATTAGCAGGTTGAGGACTAGAGAAAATGACTATTCACTGCCATAGCTGCACCATAAATGACAATTCCAAAACACAATTTCATAGGAGTCTCAGGTGGCCAAGACGCCAAGTCTTGATTTAATTTGATGTAATTATTTTGAATAGATCAATCAAGGACTTTTAGGGGCAGTTGGTACCTCCAAGAACGCTTCAACCGAGAGACCAAGTGGGCCTAGGGACGCTGGCGTTTGGCTGCCTGATCGGCGACGAACAGGTGCACAGGCACACAGCCGATCGGCGACGGCGAGGCCAGCATGCGCAGCGGCGAGGTCACAACGGGGAAGAACTTCGAAGCCGCACGGCGGACGCGGAAGGCAAAGAACTAAACGACGCGGACTGTGGAAGCCAGCAGGTCGACGCAACAAGCAACGAGTCGGCCTCCGGAATTTTTCTGAGCCAGGGTATACTATACCTACTTGCACACATGTGGGGGAGGGGCCCCTTGGGGTCAAGCGCCCTGTGCGGTGGCACTGCTCGCACCCCCCAGGGCCGGGCCTGCTTAAAGCCTACTCCCTCTGTCTCACAAGCGGACGTTCTATGGTTCAAAAAAGTTTCAGAAAGCTTTACGTTTTAGTCTGGAATCGTAGGTCCTCACCCTATATCAGTCCATCCATCATGAATCTGTCGACCACTGTAGGGGATAAAAAAAATGAAAAGAAGACAGACGGTGGGAGGATGGGAAGAGCCTTATCCCTTCGTCCGTCCGTGGCTTCGCGTTTATCACGTCCGAGGCCGGCGCCGCCGGGTTCTCCTTCCCTCGTAGGAAGGTGCCCATCGCCATTAGCCGTAGCCACCTCATCCGCCCGTCGCATCCTCCACCATCGCCTCGAACAACGACGATGCTCTCATGGTCGTGGAGCTGGCGTAGATCAGGGTCGAGCTCGCCATGGCCGCCGGGAACGAGCTCGCCGAGGCAGCATGCGTCGCGGCCGAGCTCCCCATGGCCACCGGCGCCGAGCTCGCCATGGCCACCGGTGATGAGCTCGCTAGGGTAGCCTGCACCGGCACCGAGCTCGCCATGGCCACCAGGGACGAGCTCGTCACGTCAGCCTACATCGGGGCCGACAACTTCAAGTTGGAGCGGGTCGGCGGCGATGCGTACCAGAGCAGAGCGGCGATGAGCCGGAGATCCATCCCTGCCCTCGTCCGCAGGCTCTGACGCTGAGGGGTCGCATGGCGCGCCGGCGAAGATCCCACCCAGACCTCTTCCACGGTGCCGACGCGGAAGAGCTGAGGAGTCGGAGACGCAAATCTCGCTTGCTGTGTGGGGACCGGAAGTCCATGGCGGAGATGGTGATGTTATGTGCAAGAGAAAGTAGGGCACATGCGTCTGTTACCAATAGTCGCGTCCGATCTCAGAACGTCAAGCATTATGGGACAGATGGAGTATACAGTTTCTATATGTTGTCACAACATTGTAAATAGTCCATAACCAAATTTAATGAAAATCTTATTTTTTGACCTATTAATATAGGTAAGGAATATAATGCATTTACATGAAAAAAAAGGAATTTAAATTTAGGTATCTTCTTGATATTACCACTACACCATTCTACATCCCGGTTTGAAACTCTAGCATTGATTTTATGCGGTGTGATGCAAGTTATTAATGATTATTTATGTCATCATAGTACTTAAAAGTTTAATTTATGACAAAAAAATCTTATCAGTAGAAAGTACAGATGGAGAGTTCATTATAGATATTACAACTGCAAGGGTTTCAACTTTATAATAAGATTAAAATTTGAAATTAAATAATTAGATTCATTATGTCATATAAGGTATGGGCTCCAACAAGAGTCATTACCAGCTGCTGTGGTTTCTACTAAATTTATATTAAAGTTACATATAGGTGACATACAAAGGGGAAAACTTTGTATGTAGATAAAAAAAACATTTAACTAATGACAAGTTTATCACCACTGGAGAGTGACTATAGAATATCTCCAATTATATTAGAAAATAAACAAAGAAAACACTAACTAATCTTACTCTGGGCCGTGTGGGAGCATGGGACCTATTAATTATAACTAAGGAATATAATGCCTTTACAGAAAAAAAATAAAGGAATTTAAATTTAGATATCTTCTTGATATCACCGCTACACCATCCTATATCCCAGTTTGAAACTCTAGCATTGATCTTATGCGGTGTGATGCAAGTTATTAATGATTTATGTCATCATAGTACTTAAGAGTTTAATTTATTAAAAAAATCTTATCAGTAGAAAGTACAGAAGGAGAGTTCATTATAGATACTATAATTGCAAGGGTTTCAACTTTATTTGAGATTTAAAAAATTTTAGGAACTAATATAATAAGATTAAAATTTGAAATTAAATAATTAGGTTCATTATATCATACAAGGTATGGGCTCCAACAAGAGTCATTACAAGCTGCTACGGTTTCAACTAAATGTATATTAAAGTTACACATAGGTGACATGCAAAGGGAAAACTATGTATGTACATAAAAAACATTTAATTAAAGACAAGTTTATCATAAATTGAACAGTGACTGCAGAATATCTCTAATTGTATTAGAAAATAAACAAAGAAAACACTAACTAATCTTGATTCTAACCCGTACGAGAGCACGGTTGATGGACTAGTATCTTAAATTTAACTAAATTTATAGAAATCATATAATAATGCAATTGGGCAGGACCCTTGCTGGCCTTCAAAGGTGGTGGCCAAGGAGGACATCCAACGGATTCTCCATCTCCTTGAAACATGCACCAACTTGTGCCAGGATCCTCAGGGTGAATATCGAGCCCATGATGATGATGCAGCTCTTGGCAGAAATAAGGGAAAATGTCATGATGGTTTGGAGGCCTTGGCGACGTGATCTTAAAGTCAACCCGGCCCATATCCATTTGAAAAATTATCAAATAAGTTGTCCATCAAGTACTCATGGACCTCGATTGCACCCTGGATAGAGAACTTATGGCCTTTCCAATGAAGCACTATGGGACTGCAAACGCACTGAATATTGGGCTTCAATGAGCTTTGCACTCCAAGATCTATCTTGTACATGTTGCATCCAAGTTCCGTCTATTGCGTGGAGGCCATAGAAAACATCTTTTCTGTGTTGACATCATCATTGTTGTTCCTAACTAAAAGCAACAACATTAGAAGACAACAAATTCTTAGGTTTGTCATTGCTCAAATATACGAATGAGCTCACCTCATCTTAACTTTCATGAGTGTATTCATAGGTATCATGTTCTTATCAGTTAGCCGCCCCACGTCCTTGAGGCAGGTTCTAAATTTCAAATCATTTTAAAGACATTCCTAGCCTTTTCAGCCCTCCTAACCCTCTCTTCGTGAGAGTAATTAGTGTGAGACTAAGTGTTAGGTTGACAGATTTGGAGATAGAGAGAAATTCAGAACAAGGAAAACCTTGAGCACTTATCAGGCTTTCGTCTAATCCATGAAGCATTTGTTACTCTCAGACGGAAGCCTCCTAGATAGCTAGGTGGCATTTTGGGAAGCTCTTGAACTTGTGGTGAACCATCGGAAAGCTTGTGAGGGTTGCGATCTTTGCTTGTGACAAGAAAAAGGATCATCTCTATGGAGGACGAGCTTTAGGAGTTGCTCACCGCCATTGTCACATGGATGAAACACATCCTACTCATACCTAGGCGTTAAAAAGCCATGAGAGAGTAATAGAATACTATCCCTTGGTAAAAAATGAGTGCAATATCAAAGTCGAGCAATTTTAATTTAACAAAATTTAAAGATGTTGTACTAACAATTATGATTCTAAAACATATACTATAAAAATATATTCCATACAAATACAATAATACTTATTTGATATCCTCAATATCATTACAATACTGAAGATGTGTTTCATTACAAGCTTTAAGAGACAATTAGGTGCCCTTCTTCATACAGATTATTGATGTCGAGAAATGACTTTATTAATCATAGTTTGCCCATTTCATTCATTGGGCAAAAGAAAAATACTTCCCCCTTATCAGTCAATGCCTAGAAGCCCATCTATAATTTTTATAGTTTCCTTTGTTATCTTTTTTGTTTCCTAAAACTCCTTTAGAGCTTGTTCTTTTCTTTTTATAAATATATAACCAGTAGGGGCAACCCGGCCCTTCCTGATTCCTTAAAAAGTATCAGTACATATTTATAAACAAATGAAACTGGAGATGATTTGATTTAACATTGAAGCTAAATGACATTTCTTTGAGATGGAGCATAATTTTTTCTTTTAGCTGCTAGAAAGACTAAGGGGTTATTTTTTGAGGTTTCACAAAATGATGACCTAAGCGACAACTTAAAATCTCATGTGTTATGTGAATCACATAATTTTTAAGCACATGCACATAATTTAAGAACGTCTTGTAGCAGGCTGCAAACCTTCAGATCACATCTTACAGACATTTCCAACCTTGTGAGAGCTCTCCCCAACTCTCTCGCTGTCAGAGTGAGTAATTAGTACGAGATTAAGCGTCGGTTGAGAGATTTGGACTAGCTAAGAGAGCAATTGATAGCAAGTCAAACCATGAGCACTTATTGGACTCTGTACAATTCATGAAGCTTTTGTTACTCTTGGAAGGAAAGTCTTCTAGACGCCTAGGCATCGCCCACGGCAAGCTCACTGGTCACGAACTTATGGGAGCCGCTGAAAAGTTTGTGAGGGCTTCAATCTTTTCCCCACAAAGAAAAAGATCATCTAGTAGAGACGAGGATAGTGGTTGAGATAGACCCACTATGAGTTGCTCATCACCATCGTCACATGGATGAAACACATCCCACTCCTACCTAGTCAAGGAAAACCACGACAGAGTAAGTGAATACTACTCACTTGGTCCAAGAAAGAGTACAATATCAAAGTGAAACTATTTGAAATTCAACTATATTTATAGATATAGTACTAATGATTATCATTCTAGAAGTCTCATATGTTAAGTGAATCACATAAATTTTAAGCACGTACCACATGATTTAAGAATGTCTAAAATTTTGTACATGCATAGTTAACTGGGTACTGTAACCACGAAGGTCAACAATTCGACATTTGTATTTGAAGCACAGTATCTGATCTGGTGCAACTTCGTTGCTTACATGTTCCAAGAAAAGATACATGTATATGAACCCATCCTAAAAGTAAACGAACAAACAACTAAAGAATAAACCATGCATAATATAAATCAAACTAGGACGCTTTTTCTATCTGCCAAGCTAATAACAAAGTTGTCGGTTACCGAGAAAAGGGGGTACCCTAAACCTCCCTTGTTTTCGGTTGAACCCCGAGTTTACCCTCAGATTAATCTCACGGGGACCCTCGAAAAAACACGTGCAAGACCAGACCGTACATCCTCGACCCACCGGGGCCCACCGGCAAATACACACTGGGCCGGCCCACAACAGAATACTTAACTTCTGCCGCAACCCTCGACAAGTCACTGATGTCACCAACTGATGATCACTCGAGGGGGGACCCCGCGTCAAGTGTCGAGGACCCGGCGGGACGGACGCCTCGATACAACAAGGGTCGAGCCCCCCCTCGATCCACCAACTCTGGGTGCGTCCGACAGCACATTTGATGCAAAACTACCTAACCTCGTCCAATCGTATGGCTACAGTAGCCGCACAGTGGTCCGTACAGCGGTCGAATCCCGCTTTACCGCCCAGGACGTGCATCGGTCTGCACGGCACTGTTACGCCGTACTCAGCACTGTTAGGCCGCTCGAGGCCCCCCTCGACGCGCTACGCGACAAACAACCGACATCGGATTCCCTAAGTTCAATCTTATCCGTTCAACCACTACGCTCGAGGCTACCCCTCGATTGGGCCTCGAGTATGTGTCGACGCCCTCCGGTCAACCCACATCGACCTCGAAAGCTGCGCCAACAACTCCCGATGCGACCCCAACAGGGACTCGCACGTCCTCTACAGGGGATCGCGTCTTTCGCCAGTCAGCAACCACGCCTTCGAAGGACGCCTGTCAACTCCAAGCCATGCTGCTACAGAACAAGCCATGCTCAGCGCACGTCTCTACAGTGGCCTCGAGTTGACCACCACGACCAGTAACGTCACCACTACGTCATCGAACCAGGACACTTGTACCCTGTGCCTCCCCTTGGCCTATAAAAGGGGACGCCAGGATACACAACGAAAAGGGGGGCCCAATCGGACGAAGAACCGACTGCAAACAATGATCTCACGAACAATCGAACACACGCCTAGGCAGACTCCTAGACTCTGAATAACTCTTTCGCTCTATACTCGACCCCCCGGCCCCCCCCCCGCAGTTCTCTCCTTCGCTTGTATTCACCCCTGTACAAGCACTTAGGTGCAAGATAATACAAATCTTCTCCCCCCCGGCTAGACGTAGGGCCTTCTTTGCCCGAACCAGGATAAATTGCTGTGTTCTTCTTGCATCACCATCCGAACGGGTTACGCACACATACGTTTACTCGTTGGCTTAGGACACCCCCGGGTACCTAACGTCGACAGTTGGCGCGCCAGGTAGGGGGTGTGTGTCAAACCGCTTCGTTCGGATGGCGGATTTCGTATCATCACTCCCTTTCGGCTCGGTGATCTGGTTTGGGAGTTTGGAGTTCCTGTCGCTCGGCACAAGCCATGACATGGTCCTGCTCTCAGCCGGGCACCCAAGCGGGGGCGCTTCAGGGACTCCGCGAGGAGCCCCGCGTCGCCCTCACCACCACGCTTCCCAATCAAGAAGGAGACGTGGATCGCAGGGCGGGCGACGCCGCCGTGCGACCACGGTCGTCACATCCTCTTCGTCTTCGACAGATGACTTGAGCTCTCTGGCTAGGAGCCTCCCACGACTACACGTAAGGCCCGAAGAGGGACAGCGCTTGTCAGGGTTGAACGCTTCTCCCCAGGCAAACGCGCCCCTCATGTCTACGGCTCTCTTACCCCATGAGCAGTTTGCCGTCCGACCGGCACTGCCATTTGGGCTCGACAATGCCGCTTCAACATACTCCACTATCGTGCGCTCGGGTTTCAGAGCGGACAGGGAACTGCTCTACTCCGACACCGACTACAACTCCAGCTACTATGATCCCACGCGGGAGTGTTTCCACGTCGACATAGTCGCCGCGTCGAGCAACGACGACGCCGATCCCGCAGAGACGTCCACACCACCTGCTGCAACAGGTGGACCCCTCCTCCTGGCAGGACAGGAGGAAGGGCCCCCTGCCGCGACCAATGATCCGTGTGATTCGCAGGGCGCCCGCGTCGCCCAGCTCGCGCAGGTCCGGGAGCTTCGAGCCAAACTCGACGAAGACAAAGAGCGACTGCGCCAGCTCGAGTGTACCCTCGAGCAAGACAATCGGAATCCCCTAGGTGGAGGGGCTCGGGCCCGAGCGCGGCAAGTACAGCGGCAGATTGTGGGCGCGGATACGATTGCACGTCCCGCCTTCAATCGAGCCAGTCAGAAGAACGTCGCGGCCAACCCCGAGGGTTCGAACCAGGGCGGCAAGAAAGGGGGCAAGAAGAAGAAGAAGAACCCGCAAGGCAAGCGCGAAGACGTCCCTGACGACGACCTCGTGGTGGCTGTTGAGCGCAAGAAGCCTCGAGGCCCTCCCGAAAAGGGCCTCTTCGACGAGATGCTCAAGAAACCGTGCCCATATCACAAGGGCCAGGCCAACCACACCCTCGAAAACTGCCGGATGCTCAAAAGGCATTTCGAGGGTACGGTTCGAGGAAAGGAAGAGAAAAAGGAAGAGCCCGATGACAAGAACGACGACAAGGATGATGGATTCCCCGTGGTGCAGGACTGCTACATGACTACGGGGGACCTACCGCCTGGCTCACCCCTCGACAGCGTAAGAGGTAGCATCGGGAGGTATTCTCCACTCGAGTCGCCACCCCCTGATTCTTGGACTGGTCCGAGACGGCTATCACGTTCGACCGTGACGACCATCCGGACCACGTCCCGAACCCGGGGCTCTACCCGCTTGTTGTCGACCCTGTCATCTTCAGCACCCGCTTCTCCAAGGTCTTGATGGACGGAGGCAGCAGCCTCAACATCATCTACTCTGAGACCCTCGACCTTCTCGGAATCCCGACGAAAAAGCTGAAACCCAGCGCTGGGGGCTTCCATGGCGTTGTGCCAGGGAAAAGGGATATTCCCATCGGATGCATCGACTTGCCGGTGTATTTTGGTACTCCCACAAACTTTTGAAAGGAGACCCTCACGTTCAAGGTAGTCCTGTTTCGAGGCACGTACCATGCGATCATCGGACGACCAGGCTACGCCAAGTTCATGGCGGTTCCCAACTACACTTACCTCAAGCTCAAGATGCCGAGCCCCAACGGCATCATCACCGTCGGCCCCTCCTTCGAGCACGCATACGACTGCGACGTCGAGTGTGTCGAACACGCGGAAGCCCTCGAGGAGTCGGCGATGCTTGCAGCCACTCTCGAGGCCCTCGCTGACGAAATCCTCGAACCCAAGCGACATGCCGGCAGCTTCGAGCCTGCCGAGGACACGAAGAAGATCCCTCTCCGCCTGAGTTGCTCCAAGGGGAAGGCGCTGCTCATCAGCGCCTCCCTCGATGCCAAATAGGAAGCAGTGCTCGTCGACTTTCTCCGCGCGAACGCTGACATGTTTGCGTGGAGTCCCTCGGATATGCTGGGCATACCGAGGGAAGTCGCCGAGCACGCCTTGGAGATCCACCCTGGGTCTAAGCCGGTGAAGCAACGCCTGCGCCGCTTCGACGAGGAGAAGTGCAGGATCATTGGGGAAGAAGTCAACAAGCTCTTGGCGGTCGAATTTATCAAGGAGGTCCACCATCCCGAGTGGTTAGCTAACCGGTAATAGTCAAAAAGAAAAATGGGAAATATAGGATGTGTGTAGATTACACCGGCTTGAATAAAGCATGTCCTAAAGTCCCATTTCCCTTGCCACGCATCGATCAAATCGTTGACTCGACGGCGGGATGTGAGACCCTCTCCTTTCTCGACGCCTATTTCGGCTACCACCAGATCTGGATGAAGGAGTCTGACCAGCTCGCGACTTCCTTTATCACCCCCTTTGGCATGTACTGCTATGTTACTATGCCCTTCGGCCTTCGAAATGCCAGGGCAACGTACCAGCGGTGCATGCTCCACGTTTTCGGAGAACACATTAGCTCGACGGTCGAGGCCTATGTCGATGACATCGTGGTCAAGACCAAAAAAGTTGAGGATCTCATCTCCGACCTTGATGCCGTGTTCAAATGCCTCCGGGCGAAGAGCATCAAGCTGAACCCTGAGAAGTGTGTCTTCGGCGTCCCCCAAGGCATGCTCTTAGGGTACATAGTCTCTCAGCGCGGCATCGAGGCCAACCCGGAGAAAATCTCGGCAATCATCAAGATGGGGCCCATTCGAGACCTCAAAGGCGTTCAGAGGGTCACAGGATGCCTGGCAGCCCTGAGACGCTTCATCTCCCGTCTCGGGGAAAAGGCGTTGCCCCTCTACCGCCTTTTGAAGAAATTAGAGCACTTCGAATGGACCCTCGAAGCCGACGAAGCCCTCTCAAAGCTTAAGTCTATGCTAGCCTCGCCCCTAATCCTAGTACCTCCTCATCCGGCCGAACCCCTCCTCCTCTATGTCGCCGCAACCACCCAGGTGGTCAGTGCAGCCATAGTGGTCGAGAGGGCAGAAGAAGGGCACACTCTGCCCGTTCAAAGGCCAGTCTACTTTGTCAGTGAAGTACTCTCGGAGACCAAGGCCTGCTACGCTCAGATCAGAAGCTGTTGTACGCTCTAGTTCTTACGCGGTGCAAACTCCAACATTACTTCCTAAGCCACCCGATAACCATGGTCTCGTCCTTCCCCCTTGGGGAGATAGTCTAGAATCGGGAGGTCACAGGGAGAATCGCTAAGTGGGCAGTCGAGCTCATGGGTGAGACCCTCACTTTCGCACCGTGAAAGGCCATCAAGTCGCAGGTGCTGGCGGATTTTGTAGCTGAATGGACCGACGCTCAACTACCGCCCGCACAGATCCAGGCCAAGCTATGGACCATGTACTTTGATGGGTCGATGATGAAAACGGGAGTGGGCGCGGGCCTGCTCTTCATCTCGCCCCTCGGGGTTCACATGTGTTACGTGATTCGACTCCACTTTGCAGCCTTGAACAACGTCACGGAGTACGAGGCCCTCGTGACTGGGCTACGCATCGCTATCGAGCTCAGGGTTTGACGCCTCCAAGCCCGGGGCGACTCGCAGTTAGTCATCGATCAAGTCATGAAGGCTTCGAGCTGCCACGAACCTAAAATGGAAGCATACTATTAAGAGGTCAGCAAATTGGAAGACAAATTCTACGGCCTCGAATTAACCCACATTGCTCGACGCTACAACGAGGCCGCGGACGAGCTCGCAAGGATCGCGTCAACCCGAGATACCGTGCCACCCGATGTCTTTGCAAAAGATCTCTACAAGCCATCAGTTGACTTCGCGGATGAACAGGAACATCCGTCCAAGGGGGCGAGCCTCAACCAACCCAGGCCCCCTCGACCGGGGCCGAGGTCATGGACCTCGAGGTATCAACCCCTTGAGCAAGCGACGAAGCCGATTGGCGTAAGCCCTTCCTCGAATACCTTACTCAAGGGGAGCTGCCAGACGAGTGAAACGAGGCTCGACGCATTGCGCGAAAGGCCAAAACCTACGTCCTCTTCGGTCCAGACAAGGAGCTCTATCGACGGAGCCCGACCGGAGTTTTGCAGCATCGCATCACCATCGAGGAAGGCAAAAGGTTACTCAACGACCTACACTCAGGGGCTTGCGGTCATCATGCTGCGCCCAGGACCCTCGTCGAGAACGCTTTCTGACAAGGCTTTTACTGGTCGACCGCTGTCTCTGACGCCATCAGCCTCGTCCGCTCATGTGAGGGGTGCCAATTCTACGCCAAGCAGACGCATCTCCCTGCGCATGCTTTGCAAATGATCCCCCTCACATGGTCGTTCGCCGTATGGGGGCTCGACCTCATTGGTCCCCTCAAAAGGACAACTGGAGGCTTCACCCACCTGCTCGTTGCCATCGACAAGTTTACCAAGTGGATCGAGGCTCCGCCCATCACCAACATTCGTTCCGAGCGAGCGGTCGAGTTCTTCATTGACATCATTCATCGCTTCGGGGTCCCCAACGTGATCATCACCGACAATGGCACGCAATTCACCGGCAAAAAGTTCCTGGACTTCTGCGATCACCATCACATCCGTGTGAATTGTTTCGCAGTTGCTTATCCTTGAACTAACGGCCAGGTCGAGCATGCCAACGGGATGATTCTTCAAGGGCTCAAGCCTAGAATCTACGACCGCCTGAAGAAATACGGCAAGAAGTGGGCCATCGAGCTGCCTTCGGTCCTGTGGAGCCTAAGGACAACACCCAGTCAAGCCACGGGATTCACCCCGTTCTTCATGGTCTACGGGTCTGAGGCCATCCTCCCCATCGAGCTCGAATACGGGTCCCCTCGATTAAAAGCCTACAACGAGCAGACGAACGAAGAAGCCCTCGCAAACACCGTCGACCAACTCCAAGAAGCTCAAAACATGGCCCTCCTCAACTCTGCAAGATACATGCAGAAGCTTCGACGCTACCACGACAAGCATGTGTGCAAAAGGGACCTTCGAGTGGGCGACCTCGTCCTATGACGGCGACAGAGCAACAAGGGCCGCCACAAGTTAACTCCACCGTGGGAAGGCCCCTTCATCATAGCAGAGGTGTTGAAGCCCGGAACCTACAAGGTCGCTAACGACAAAGGCAAAATCTTCACCAACGCATGGAACATCGAACAGCTATGTCGCTTCTATCCCTAGGGCGTCGATGCCTTCTTCATACATTTTTGTACACGGAATGCTTTCGATCACAAGCTCAATCTTCTTATACATATAAGAGGTAGCCTCGACTCTATTCCCTCAGAGTCGAACCTCCCTCGGGGGCTACAAGGAGGGAACCAAACGAAGTCCCCAAAAAACTCGCATGATTTTTTCAAAACTCAAAAGTCTATCCTCTCTACGCACCTCGATACGCTCTAAATACTTAGTCGAAAACACCATGTGAACGCCCTAAAGGTCGAGGGCCGTCGAGCCAGGAGACCACCGACGCCCCAGGGCTACGGTACCTCCACTCACTCCCACGTCGAGGGGCACGAACATGCGTCACACTAAGTTAAGAAACGTTATCAGACATGCGAGAAAGGAAGGGACTAAACAATTTGTGAAGTTATATTTTACATTCGATAATGTTTCAAGGCCCCCTGGGCCTCGCAAACCAGAAAATTACAAGATTTCTTACAAAGGCCTCTTTGCCCAGATTTAGCTCACAGGCCATCATCCTCAGGAGCCGGAAGGACCTCACGCTCGAAGAGGCTTGCAAGACGACCGCCAGGTTCCTCGGCAGCCTCGACCAACCCCATGAAGACGGCTTCGTTCTCCTCGTCAGTCTTTGAAGGGTCGCTAACGAAGCCGTGGGAGACGACCTCTATGTCGTAGATGTAGCTGGAGCCGATGACCGCCATCGCCTGCTTCACTCTGACATGAAGGGCGCCCCACACCTTCTCCTTAACCACACGGCCGAGCTCGAACAGCCGGTTAAGGAGAGGGGCCCCATGGACGTCATCCACGGCCGCTTCGGGACGAGGGACGCCGAGGCTGTCGCAGACCATGTCGAGTATACCGCCGAGCTCGCCGGTCAGCTTCACCTCGGCCGTGTACGACTTCTGAAGCAGGCCGAGGTCGCGATGAGCCCGAGTCAGCTCCTCCTCCAAGGCTGGAAACAAACGGAGTCAGTAACGCTTAAGAAAAAACAAAGGCAAAAAAACTCTTCAAGAAAAGAAGGAAGACTCACCAATGGCGTGGGTCTCGAGCTTCGTGTGCGTATCTTGTAGAACGAGATACTCGTTTGCAAGCATCTCACCAGTGTGGACCATCGACGCGTTCTCCTCCTTGAGCTTCTCGAGGGCCTCGCCTGCCGAAATGGCATTCCGCCTTTGCTCTTGCCAGGCTTCGGAAAGCCTGGCGTTTTTGGAGGCCAAGGCCTCGAGCTCCTTCCGCACCGCTTTGAGGGCCACGCCAGCCCTTGCCAGCTCATCGCTGGCCTTAGACCTCACCTTCTTGAGGGCCCTCCCCACTTCCTCCTTCGCCTTGGCCTCGGCCTCCTTGGCTTGGGCAGCCACCTCTCGGGCCAAGGCGGTTTCAGACTTTGCCTTCTCAAGCCCACTTCGAGCGGCAGCAGCCTCCTTCTTTGCCTTCGCGGCCTCGACCTGGGCAGCCTCAAGCGCTGCTTCTAGCTAGGGGATCTGGTTCCACTTATCCTTGGCGCCGTGGATAAGATAGGACTTGATGTTTGAGCGCTTTCTCAGATCCTAAGAGCAAGAAGAACAAAGAACATCATCAACAAAGAGAACACACCCCAAGTTCCATAACTTCGAAGAAGGATGCTTACCGCGAGGCGCTGGTGAAGATTGTCGCTGACGAGACCAAGCATTGACTTCAGCGAGCTCTGAAGGCAAGAACGCTCCTCCTCGACGGCCCTCCAGCACTCGAGCTCTGCGGGGTCATCCACCTCCCACGAGGGAGCGTCGTGACTCATGGGGTCATGGACGTGGATGGGCTCTGAGCCCCATCCCAAAGTCTCCGCCTCGGAGCGCCACCGCGCCGCCTCTGCTCTGGCACCCTCCACGTCGATGGCCGCGCCTGCCACAGATCGTTGCTCCGGGCACCGCGGGGGGAGACGGACCCTCCCACGGCACGATAGCCAGCAAGCTGGCCTGCGGCTCCTCTCGCTCGACAAAAAGGTCCGCCGGGGCAGACACGGCGACGCTCGCCTCCTCGACCGAATCACCCACGGGGGCCTCGCCTGATGGGGCGGCTTCGGCACCCCCGGACTCGACGACCCCCGACCTTAGTGGCGACAGGGGGGCGAGGCGTCCTTCTACTTCCCTTCGTCGACGGAGGCCTCGCCCTCCTCGGCCTCGAGGACGATGGGCACCGCCTCTGAAAACCCCAGCAGCGAGTCATCCGAGGGGCCCTCCGGCACGCTGCTGCCCGGTGCCTCGACCACCATCCCGGCTCGGGGGCTCGACACCGTAGCTGCTGCAGTCTCAGTGGCCGCTTCGCCGATAACAGAAGCAGTGCCTCGGGCCAACGCTGCGCGTGCGGCCATGACCCAAGCGATGACCCCCGCGTTCAAAATTGCCGGGGGAGTCGAGGCGACGCTCGTCGCCAAAGGAACCAGGCCCGTAGCCGGAGCCATCGCGACTGCCATCACCTCTGTCGCAGCCTTCGTCCGAAGGCGCTTGGCTGGAGCGGGCCCCGCCAGTGCCCGCTCGCGCTTGAGTCTGCAAGAAAGGAAAAATTAGATGCGTGGAATCGAGACGCGAAATATAAAGCTGCTCCAAGATTAAAAACTTACCCCACCGGGAACCTCCCCGGGGTTCGTGAGCCCCCCGTCGACGGCCGCGTCCCGGCGCCCGCAAGGCTTGAAGTCACTGCCGGCGGCGTCATGCCGCGAGGCCCCGCAGCCCCTCGAGCGGAGGCCGCCGCCGATGTGGCCAAAGCCAGCGCCACCGGTCTGGCTCCAAGGGCCAGATGACATTCACGGGATCCCTTCATGGGCCCCCAGAACCAGCGGCGCCCTGCGTCGAAGGGGCACCAGCCGCGACCCTCCGGGTTGAGAGGTGCTCCTCTTCTCCGCTCCACTCCTCCCTCGACTCCTCAGAGGAGGACCCTTCGACGAGCCCCACCTCTCATCTCTGCTTAGCCGAGCGCTGCTCGCCCGCAGAGAGATCGAGGCTCTGCATCCGCCTCTTCTTGCTCTCCTCCTCCTTCGTCTTCTTTGCCGACAAGGCGCCGAGAAGGCCCGTCGGACCAGCTCCGAAATCTTCCTTAACGGGGGGCAGCGACAACTCGTAGTCGAGCTCCCCCTACACGCAAAGCCCAAAAAATGTAAGGTGAAAAGAAACAAAAAAGAGGGGCTCGACGAAGTAATACACTCACCAGTTCGGGGTAACCGGGATCCGGCCGCATCGAAAGACGGTTGACTTCCTGCGCCGTGAAGGGGCCCAACACCATGCCTTGAACCCTCTTGATGACGCTCTCTAGCGTTATATCCTCAGCAACCATCCGGCTCCCCTCGAGCTCCGCTCCAAAGAACATTTGGCTCATGCGGAGCGAGCGCTGCATCAGGGGGAGCACCCGTCGATGGTGGAAGGCCGAGGCAACGACCCCGGCAGTCAACCCCTGCCCTCGAAGGGTCGCCAGGGCGTCGAGGAGGTCTTCGAGCCTCCCTTGATGGTCCCACGCCTGGGCGCCCCAGTTGTGGGGACGCGACTCGATAACGCGCCCCGTGTACTGAGGCAGCAGCCCCTCGTTGTTCCTGACATAGAACCACTTCGAAAGCCAGGCGCCGTGGCTTGAAGTCAGGCCGATAGGGATGAAGGTGTCGACCTTCCTCACGGCGAAGTTGCAGCACCCGGCCCACACCAACCTCCGCACCCCTAGCAACGCACTCTTGGAGAAGTACTCCGCCCGAAAAAAATGAAGCCAGAGCTCCCAGTGCGCCTCCACCCCGAGGTAACCCTCGCAGACAGTTGTGAAGATGGCGGCATAGGAGATCGCGTTGGGGGAGAGATGCTGCAGCTCGATCCTGTAGTAGTGGGTGAGGGCGCGCATGAACTAGCTTGGCAGGGAACCAAAGCCCAATCGATGGAACTTGACAAAGCTGACCATGTAGCCCTCCGGTGGGTTCGGCTCGAGGTCCTCCTTCGGCGGAACGAGCCATTCGGGCTCGGCCTTGTTGGTGATAGGGCAAAGGAGCCCCTTCGCCACCAACCCCTCCAGCTCCTTCCGAGGGGAGCCACGCCACAGGCTGAAGAATCTTCGGCAGCGCCATGGCAAGGGCACGGAGCTCTTCGGTGGACAGATGACCCGGAAGATTTCCTATCTCCGCGGGGAAGGCAAAGCGCAGGGAGGCGAGCGCAAGGAAGGTAAGCGCAAGGAAGGTGAGCGCAAGGAAGGCAATCAAGTGCAGGAAGGCGAATGCGAAAATGGCAGGAAGGCAAGTGAAGAGCAATGGTACGTGGAGTGCCTCCTTCTATAGGGGCAGAAGACCAACAGGCGGCCATCGCTTGCCCGACCAGTAAGTCCCCGCATTAAATGCGCCCAACGTACTCTCCTCTCGATTCCTGTGCGTCGACCATGAACACGCGTCAAGCATCCACAAATCAGCCGTCATGCCGGCCCCACCACGACCGCGCCATTCCGACTCCCACGACATTACGGCCGTGCCGCTTCGAATCTTTTCTTGAAAAATGAGACTAATATGACAACTGACAGTTATCCTCCTCGAAATGTGCTTTAAGTACAGGAATCATCCACTACTGCGCCGCTCCGGCTTCTGCATAAAAAGGCCCGCGTGATGGACAGGAGGAGTTATCCGTAGACGGATCTTCCCACGACACGGGATACGGGCCCAGGCCCTTGAAATCTCCAGGGAGCGAAGGCTGGCCCTCGAAAAGGATTCGACAGCCGCCCTCGAGTACCGGAGTTAGGGGTGACCGAGGGGGGCCGACACGAGTCCCTTGCTCGAGAACAAATTCTCGAGGCCCCCTCGGACACATTCAAGGCAAACTAAGAGACCACGACGGAATCCCCTCGAGGGGAGGCATCGAGCCACCAGACCCGATCAAAAGGGTTTGGCATCCGCGGGACCCACTGTTTTGCTCGAATAAGAGCGCCTCAGGGCCACTAGTCGACCCCTATCGAATGGGGTACGAGCTCTTACTTGAATTTCCCGATAGTAGCTCACCTGAGACGTTGATGCTCGCCCGAGCATGGGTAGCACAACGCTTCTCCCCCCTCTACCCGATCGAAAGGGTTCGTGAGGGTTGAACGAAAAAGTCGAGCTCGCACCTGACCGGCTTCGACGAAAGAAGCTAAGGAGCGGACTCACAACCGGGTGGCCTCGATGAAAGAGGACCCAACCGCCCGGGGGCTCGATCATTCGAGCACGCCTCGACCAAAACCGAAAATAAAAGACCTCGGGCGAGTATTCTACTCACCCGAGGCCTCGGGAGCTACACCCGAAGGGTGCGCTCGCGCGCACCCCTCAGAATACGACCAACACTCCGAGTCCATTTAACTGAGCCTCCGTGTAAGTATCAACACTTACACGAAGCCTCGGGGGCTACTGTCGGCTACTGTTACGCCGTACTCATCACTATTAGGCCGCTCGAGGCCCCCTCGACGTGCTACATGACAAACAACCGACATCGGATTCCCTAAGTTCAATCTTATCCGTTTAACCACTATGCTCGAGGCTACCCCTCGATTGGGCCTCGAGTATGTATCGACGCCCTCCGGTCAACCCACATCGACCTCGAAAGCTGCGCCAACAACTCCCGATGCGACCCCAACAGGGACTCGCACGTCCTCTACAGGGGATCGCGTCTTTTGCCAGTCAGCAACCACGCCTCCGAAGGACGCCTGTCAACTCCAAGCCGTGCTGCTACAGAACAAGCCATGCTCAGCGCACGTCTCTACAGTGGCCTCGAGTTGACCATCACGATCTGTAACGTCACCACTGCGTCATCGAACCAGGACACTTGTACCCCTGTGCCTCCCCTTGGCCTATAAAAGGGGACGCCAGGATACACAACGAAAAGGGGGCCCAATCGGACGAAGAACCGACACCAGACAACGATCTCACGAACAACCGAACACACGCCTAGGCAGACTCCTAGACTCTGAATAACACTTTCGCTCTATACTCGACCCCCCCTCGAATTCTCTCCTTCGCTTGTATTCACCCCTGTACAAGCACTTAGGTATAAGATAATACAAATCTTCTCCCTCCGGCTGGACGTAGGGCCTTCTTTGCTCGAACCAGGATAAATCGTTGTGTTCTTCTTGCATCACCATCCGAACGGGTTACGCACACATACGTTTTCTCGTTGGCTTAGTACACCCCTGGGCACCTAACGTCGACAAAAGTCATCACGTCGCCTGCTTTCCATGGATCTGGTATCAAACCAAATCCAAATTTCTGATTCTCTAAACACACCTGCTGACCACTAACACTGTCGTATACGTGCAAGCACCTACTACCGGCGGAAATGCGCATGCAGGCCAAGCTAGAAACGGGAAAGGCAACGTCCCCTACAGAGAATCAGAGCCGGCTTGCTTGTTCGGTCAAGCCGTCACCGGCGGCGGAGAAGATCCCTTGTCCCGGCGACAGGATCGCCCGCGGGTCGTACTTGCGCTTCAGCGCGGCGACCCTGCTCCATTTCTCGCCGAAATGCCGCCTCCAGCCGTCCCGCGACGCGTGGCTTGGTAGGTACTGCTTGCACCCTATGCCCTCCCAGAGGCAGAACTCCAGAACGGCGGCGTTCTCCCTCTCCAGCTGCTCCAGGTCACCGGCGTCCACCGCGGACCGCAGCAGCCCGACAGCGTAGAACATGTCGTCGTCCTCGTCCGGCGTGGCCGTCGTCATCCTGTCGTCCCACCTGTCCTTGTTCATGGGGTACATGAGAACGAGCCCCACGGGCTTGGCATCCCTGAGGATGCCCTTGAACACGCCGGCGTCGAAGTCCACGATGCGCGACCTCGGAACGAAGAGGTTCAACCATAGGTGCGGCACGTCCCAGACGCCAGCCGACCGCAGCTTCTGCTCGTCCCGGCCGACTCGGTCGAGAAAATCCACGTAGGACACGTCTCTGACGAACGCATGCCCCGGGACGAAGCTCAGCTCTTCCAGTAGCGTCTCAAGTTTCTGATTCACAGAGGAGGCAGTAGTATCGTCATGATAGTAGTACATTGCACCCTCGATGTAGTAGATTGCCGCAGACCCGGTGCCAATGGCGAGCTTGGCAAGCTGGTCGAGGTCTGGTGCTGAGAAGAACGAAGACGACCTCCGGCCCTCGGTGAGGGTCCGGTTCAGCTGGACTTGGCCCTCAAAGTAGTCGAAACCACCAGCAGACCGTTTCGAGATGAGCAGTTCTTGGTCAGTGGTGAACGACTGAACATCCGAGTAGGCCAGTCTGACCCAAAGAACCCGTCTCGGAGCGCGTTCAAGCGCAATCCGAGCACGGGTTATGACCTCAAACTGACCCAAACCACCCAGTGCTGCAAAGAACAGGTCCGAGTTCTTGTCCGGCGAACAGCTGATCATTTCGCCCGTGCCTGCAACCACCAACATATATAACTTGTTTGTTAGTTAATTATCAACAAAAAAAACACAGATCCATCACACATTGTGCACTTGCCACTTGGTCAGCTCTCAGATTTATGTATGTATACACATGGTCGGCAAGAAACGTATACCTGTTACCACGTCAAGCTCGTGCACATTGGAGATCTGCGGGCCGTGCCGGAACGCCTGCCCGCCGATGCCGCCATTGGAGGGCGTGCCGCCGCCGGTGATGTGGAGGCAGTCGGTCCAGACACGGGGCGCGAGGCCGTGCTCGAGCGTAGCATGGAGGACGTCGAACCACAGCTGCTCGCCGCCGACGTCGACCCACAGCTCGTGGGTAGACACATTGATGCGGCGGCAGCGACCATGACAATGATCGTTGAGCGATCGCATGTCGACAACGACACTGCCTGGGGCGAGGGCTTGCCCTCGAGCAGAGTGCCCTTGCCCGCGTGGCGCCACCGTGAAGGGCTTTGGCTGGGAGAGTGAGAGCCGGATTAGGGCGGCAATGTCGCTGGGTGAGGTCGGATGGAATACCCCGTTTGCCCGTTTGGGATAGCTTCCACCATGTGGCCAAAGTCCGACGATGCCTTGATGGTTGAGTTGCCGTCCGTGCTGATTTTTGACACAATGTCTAAGGCAAAGATGTCATCATCTGGGAAGGTACCTGCTGCTGCAAGCGTATGCAAATGGCTGGTGGTGGAGAGGAAAACGCTGGTGGTGACAATGAGAAATGAAGCTACATAAGCCCTTGTTGCAGGCATGTTGTTGGAAAGAGTTGGAACGGAATCTTGGTGGCTGGAGTTTGCGAATAGAATTAGAGATCCTTGTGTGTGTTTGTGTCCTAATGTCATGAAGCCCTACACATTTATATAGAGTGTTTTGTATGAAAATGCTGCGCAGAGGGTTGACATCCTCCAAACAATTCTAAAACTAAAACTTGGTCAACGTCCCTTGGCTTGACTCTTCACGAGACCTCGTTGGTGATTGGGTCAATACAAAACATGATACATTCTTGACTTCGGCAGTCCTTCAACTAATTAATAAGAGGGCACTAAGGTCCAAAAGTATGTATTTTATGAAACATGAGATACAAATAGAATGGATGTTTGGATATTGGGAGCAAAGTTTCATGGGATATCATTAAGCGTGGCTCATGGTACTAATTATCAACCACTTGATGGTTTCAAACCAATGTCCTAGTCAACTTGTTCGAAAAGTATGAACAATAAAAATTATTTTCTTTAGAAATTTCAATTTTCCAAAATGTAAATTACTTGTAAGTTGTAACTACTAACTAATCCATAAATCCGTTCTCAGCGCTCTATGCACCGGGTGGTAATTTAAGATAGATAAGTGTTAGAAATTTAGATGGGTAATTTAGATGAACATTTTTTATGGAACGGGGAGGGGTTTTGGTGTGTCTTATAGATTTTCTTTTTTGTAATTGGCAAGGCTACAACTATTTGTTAATCTATTTGTCTTACAAGGAATGACTCTGTGTTCAACAATTGTCAATCAAAATCCTTTTTGCAGATACCAATCACTCATTCAGGACAATCCAGTACACTATTTATATGCTCTATTATACAGTGCATTAAAGAACTGAAGGATAATTTTTTTTCTTTTTATCTAGAAAATTAAACTGATTCAGGCTGCTATTAGAGTGAAGTTGATGCTTTACCTCCCCTCCTATATATGGTTGGCCTTTTTTTGCATTATTGGCTTAGTGTTAAACAAAGTAATAACTTTGTAATAATTTTTCATTGATGCCTCTCTTTTTTCAAGGAATTAAAACCGAAATCAACTATCTAGAAGAAATATCTTAGTATGTTCTTATTATCCATTTCTTGTTTACAATTGTAAATAAATATTATATATATATAGGTTCACAGGTTGCTGCATCCAGTCGGTCGGGTGAGATAAAAAGTGCAAAAACGGACCTCTGTATTCGATGCACATTAGTACTAATTGTCTTTGAAGTTACACTTTAGTATTTCTAGCAGTTCTCTTTGAAAGAGATAAGAGGGAGTGATATTTCTATAACATTTCTATTAATATTTTTTTAGCATATAATTCTTTTTTTAAAAAGTTGATAAACATACATTTCATAACATTGTTGACCGGGCAAAGAATTTTCAATTATTCCAATGAGCTTACGCACAAGAGAGATGAGAATTTGAGACGGCAGTATTAAGTATCTGAAAACAGAGATCGCTCAGAACCTGAGAGACGGCAATATTAAGTAAAAGTCGTTATGAGATTGGGGAGCATGGATGTCAAGGCCTACTTATTTAAGAGCAAAGTCGAGATATGTCAACGTACCTAATGCTTAAATGTAATGACCACGTATTAGTTGTGGCCGTCACAAAAAAAATTCTTTATGTCCTAATAGAAAGGAACATATTTGACATAGGCATTGTCAATCAACATTCATGCACCAATAAAGAAACCGTTGAAAACAAAGGGCATGCAACGAATTTTAATCTAGGTCAACTGTGAAATCACGCCATTTCAGAAATAACAAACATTTCAGCGTTTTCTCTTCATTTTAGTTGTTATTATTCATTATAGAATTCTGTCAAGAAAATTTGCACGTAGTCAACTGTGTGCCCTGAATCCAGACAGGATGAATTTCAGCTAATCCGGGAAAGGTGTTGCCAGAATGTACCGTTGGCAAGTAATGATGCATGAATAAGTATAAGCTTGCATTTTGTTTTCCCGTGGCTCCAAGTTATCCTTCTTAAATAAAAGTTTAAATGTTCCAAATACAAGCTAACGTTTTTACGCGTACGAACGCACTTGAGGCCTACCTATACCTCTATATTTCTCTGATCCCAGCCACAAATTCAGAATGTGTGTGGGGAAAGCTTCCGTGTGTCAAGTTGTCAACCCATCGCGTGTGTTTTGGTTCTGTTTATTAGATCGAGAAGAACAGGCTCGGTCGGGATTTTTCCCAGGCCGGAGAGACATCCTAATAAGTTTCGAAAAAGTCTACTCCAACTTATATGGTCTATTTTAAACCCCAGACTATGAAAGTGTTTATTTTATCCGCTGAACTTTCTAAACCGATCAAAATTATTCTATAGGTGGTTTTGAATGGTGGTTTCGCTGTAGTAATAGTGGTTTGTCTTTTTTTTCTATTTTTGCTTAATCTTTTAAAAATCATAGTAAATCATAAAATATAAAATTTAATTTTATTAGACTTTATATGAGTAAATCTACACAATAAACATATAATATTATATGCTTCAGTACAAAATTTTTCTATAGCTTTATAATAAACAAATCTATTCTTTTAAAAAAAAGTTATACTAAAGCATACCATATTGTATTCTCATTTTGTAGACCTATTTCTATGGATTCTAACAAAATTGAATTTTCTATTTTATGATTTTTCTATGATTTATTATAATTTTTTTAAAAAATAGCATAAATTTAGAAAAGATAAAATCACCATTGAAAACCGCTCAAGGGTAATTTGACCGGTTTTAAAAAATTTAAAGGAGAGGTTTGATGAAATAGACCACCTTTAATAAGTTAGGGCCTAAGTAGACTTTTTCTTAATAAGTTTCGTGGCTGGAGAGGCCCAAGAAGGATTGTGGGCCATTCTCGCGTGTTGGCCAGTGTAAGGCCGAATTGTTACGTACTACTCGTAGTTTCTTTTCATGTTTATTTTGCAACTACAAAAATGGTTGCAAAAATGCTGAGTTGCCTGAACAAAAATGCTGAGTTGGTAACCATCCCCAACAAAAAGGACGCAAAGCGCGCGTACGGCGGACTCCAATTCAGATCGCATATGCTGTAGTTGCTAGTGCCGAATTGCTTCAAATGTACGGTAACACAAAGTTCACTGCTCGGAGCACGCACAAATTCCGCCATGACCTGAAATCCTGTTGCGAAAGACCAGCTGCAGGCGATTGCAGCCGGTGTTAGAAGCTTCAGATATCTTATCGCACAGATATATAGATACATATGCTCCTACAAAATTAACATCTATAGCACTTGTCCTCATCATTGTACAAAACTAATTATTAACCACATTACCAAGAGCACCGTAACAGAAAGCGCAACTCACACCCGACGTGCAGGTTTTTACTACGGTGTGAAATGCACATGACGCACCCATATGTAGATTAGATGTGCAGACGAGAGAGATCTTCCTTGTTCAATAATTATTCCCCCATTTGTATCGGCGGAAGAGGTCCTCGGTCTGCGCGTTGCGGAAGGCGCTGCAGCCGATGACGTAGACGAAGATGAGCGCGACGGTGGCGACGAGCAGCGCGACGTTGGCCTTGCGCCACTGCTGGCGCACGCTGCCCAGCACGCCGGCCTTGCACGAGGCGCAGGCGTAGCACAGCTGGCCCGGGTCGTTGCTCCACGCCGGGCAGTCCGCGTCCGCCGCCGGGTTCGCCGGGCTCGTCCACGCCGTCGGGCTAACGTACGCGTACCCGCACACCGTCGGCGGCTTGCAGCACCCGGACTGCATAGAGAGAGAGCACGGCACAGTTCACGGGGGCGACGACGATTCATTAAATATATATATTTGGAACAATTAGAACACAGAAGCTTCCTGCATGTAATCCTAATACTACAGGAGCTGGAGCATGGGACAAAGCTGCAGACGAGACGAGTCTCTTAAAAATCAGTGGCTGGCTACATGCTTCTATGCACCGACCCACATGGCACATGTCTGCTGCTTCTGTTGCTAGTACAAGACACGTCTAGGCATGATGAAGATGAAAACATTTACAGGTCACGCCAACCATTGAGGGATGGCAATCATCTTCCCAGCTACTGCAAGTGCTGGCACTCTGCAGCTCAGACATAGTAGGAGAGCACGGGTGGACCAGACCGGACCTACTTGGCACGAGGCCATGAACTGATGATTCATCTTACTTTTGACCACTCCATACGCCTTACACTAGCTAACAAAGTGGAAACGTACCACATACCTTCTTCACACACAGTGTTCATCTTACTAGATTAGAAGTAAACGATGCCGTCTTTTTTATATTTCAGCTCTTTTTTCGAAAGATTCTCACAAATAGATCCTCAGCTTGGCGTCAGAAATGATGGCGCCAAGGTAATATGGCTTGACGCCAATGTCCGCCAAGCCACGGTGACGTGGAGGAGAGCTTGACGCCATGGACCTTAGCGCCAAGCTCTGGCTTTGAAACAAACAAGTATAAATTTTTGCAAGGTTCTTGCAATAACAGTTGTGTAGCCCAGTTGGAAAGGATGGGCCAGACGCGTGAGGTTGCCGTTTTTTGCAATATTTTTGTAAATATTAAGAAAATAAACAAAACCCAGTGCTAAATCTCTTTTTTTTTTGAAAACCTCATGCACATTTCTACTAAGCAATTTAATATGCAATAAAGGAATAATATTTCTGCTTTCAAAAAAAGGAACAATATTTCTTGTTGTAATTGCTTATAAAAATAAAAATGTGGCAAAAAAAAATTGATGCTAGCATGGGATCTTGAAATAATTTAATTTTTCTTCTTATTTCTACACAAATGTTGCATAAAAAAATTGGGCTAGTGTTGGGGTTCGAACCCAGGAATTCACGCTAAGGTCGCACGGATCATAACTAATTGGGCTAAACAAGAGTTGTTGCAATAATCTCGCAAAAAGTTTACTTGTTTGTTTGAAACGCCAGAGCTTGGCGTCAAGATCCATGGCGCCGTCCACGTCACCGCGGCTTGGCGCCAATGTCATTGGCGTCGAGCCATATTACCTTGGCATCATCATCTCTAGCGCCAAGATGAGGGTCCATTTTCCTAAAAAAAACACCAGAGGTCTATTTGTGAGAATTTTTAAAAAAAGGGCCGGAATGTAAAAAAAAGACGGTAAACAACGTGGGCAAACAATAAGCACTACTCTATTACTGTACTATTTACCTTAGATTAGAAGTAAGACTTGCTTGTTCAGCACAATCGATAAGTAGTATAAACAAATAATACAATTACTAGTACAATAATTTACCTCGACGGGCGAGAGGTGCGACATGTAGAACTGTTCTGGCACGATGAACGATCTATCCGCCGCGAGCTTCCTACACGTGCCCGACGCCGCGACGCACGCCCGGATCCGCTCCCACCTCTCGGGGTCGTCGGCGACGTACCCCCGCAGCCACGACGAGTACCCCTGGAGGCGGTAGTCGTCGTACGCCCTGCCGAGCACCGGGTACGCGCCGTCGCCGTGCGCGACGGCGAAGGCGAAGGCGAGCAGCGCCAGGAGCAGCCATCGCGAAGAGGTAGCACGCCAGCAGGCCCCGCCGGTTCCAGCACGCGCCCAAGAAGCCCGCCAGCGCGACGAGGAGGAGCAGCGCGCCGAGGATGAGGACCGGCCACCGGAAGAGGCGGACGCAGTCCCCGCCGCCGTGCCGCGAGGCGAGCCAGAGGCCCGTGGCCACGATGGGGATCGTGCTGAGCAGGACCAGGAAGTTGATGCACGCCGTGATGTTGTTGCTCACGGCCATGACGAGCTGCGGGGGTGGATTGGGACGCCGGGATGCAGCTGCTGGAACTGGAAGGAAGGGGAGAGTGTGTGTGTGTGTGTGAAGACTGAAGTGTGTGACAGGAGAGAGAGAGGCGAGAGAGTGAGGTCCGCCTTGCAGGTGGGGATTGAGAAAAGGGATTTGCAAAAGGTACGGACGAAGAAAACGTAGCCGCGGCGCGGGCGCACGGCCGCAGCATCGCGTCGGTTCGGTTACGGCCCCAACAACAAACTGGGCAGCTTCCTCTGACCGCTCCTGGATCGCGACAGTTCCGTTCCATTCCATTCCGTGTCGCGTCCTTCCCCTGCCGCGTGCACCGCCGCTGCCACGCCTCTCCCAATTTCCCATCAGCCGTGCCACTCAGTTGCTGCAGCCGACTCGGCCCACTCTGCCACGCGCGGGTTCTGTGGCGGCCTGCTCAGCGAAGGCGTCGCACGGCGGGTGCTGTGATTCTGACTCCATTCGCCCGTCTTATTCTGTTTTTCTTTCCTAACTTCCTTCCCCAAACCTATCGGATTTTGATTTTTGAGTGAACTTGAGGTTGATTTAAAACATAGTCTTAAGGAAAGGCAGCATCTTTACTGATGAAAAACTATACTTGTATCAAAGATCAAACACAACTATTTTGCTTAGAAAATGGAAAACATAGAGAGACAAGATGGTTTTCCACTTGATCAGGTGGAAGAGCTTTTCGTTTTCTAAAGCCCATAGCAGTATACATAAAGTTGCAAACTGGTTTGCTCATTATTACAGAGCCAAAATTTATTGCCTTGGGTATTGAAATCAACAATATTGCACGCTAATTCTCATTCTAACTTCTTATAATATAAGCCACCTTCAACAGCCTTTTTGCGAAAGAGAAGTACCAAAGAAGCCATTAGTTTTAATCAAAAGCATGGGCATGAGATAATTGTGACTAAAAAAGCTATAACAGACAGAGTCAAATTTGACACCATGAATTATGATGCTTATTGTAAATGACAAACTTAACAACCATACATAACATATTGTGGTTTAACTCTCGTAATGTCGTAGAACGTTGAGTAAGAATTGCTTTAACAGAACCACCCAATTATAAGAGCACAAGTATAAAAAACAATTACCGAAGCAATTGTTTACCATATAACCCGGTAGTCCGTGAAAACCTGAGGGATCTCAAACTTTCAACGTACAACCAAGATTACATATGATTCAGTAACCATAGTCCACATGTTACATAAAGTCCGCACATAGCTCAAATACATCGGAATTTACATAGGACTATTAGAACACCTTTCTGAATAAAGAATAGCGGAAGCAAATCACTTTGAAAACACCCACACTCACATTTCATTTAAATACGGTGCCAGCTCATAGTCAAATTCAATAAAAGCATCTGAGATAAGATATAAGGAATGACCGTGCACACGGTCCAATAATCTCCCATAGTGAGATAGAAACTCATCTTGCAACCACAACAACCTAAATAAACACCTGTAAAAAATAGGAATAAAACCCTGAATACGAGAAGGTAGTTAGCTAGACTTATCCATCATAAATAAAAAATTAATTAACACCAAGGAGTATGCAAGGCTTTATAAATGGGGTAGCTGAATCATTCATTTGCAGAAAAGCTTGAGCTTATTAAGAGGAATTATTATAACCTTCTAGATTTGCATTTTAAAGTCATTAACCTTATCATGCTAAATTAGCACCTAAAGTAAACAAGCATGGTATAATAATTAAGCAAGAATAGTAACCATTTTTAGTTGAGCATCTTTCAGCATCAACAATATAACCATATCATCTCTTTGTTTAAGTTGTTACTACGATGCTGCTGCCCAAGTCAAGTACTCACTGTCCATGAGTGATGGTGATTCGAATCAATAACTAACCGGATGGCGATTTATTCCCCACATAAACCACACTCACCCGCTAAAGTGAGCTACAGGTCACTGACGGTACCATTCGAGTAAAGTCGTGAGACTAACAGGAACCATTATACCCAGGGGCCGCCTGGCTGCCATCAGGGTGCACCATGTCATAGGCCTTACTTTCTGCACCCCCATGGCCCACCCATCATCTCCAGTATGATGCGCTCAGCAGGTCGATTCTCGGCTCAAATAGACTTACGGCTTCGTGGTCAGAATGATCTATCCTTCTAGCTAGCGTTCAATATGACTTGAGGACGTACAACGAACGGGACCCTAGTTTGATACAGGCGGGATAAACAACATAGAATCTCCGATTTTGTCCACAACACCAATACCACCCGGTCTCGATTTATTATCTCTATATGGTTGTTCTATGATAACAATGTAGCCAACCATCTTTGAGCCACCACCTATAACTCACGAATGACAGAAAATCACCCGACTCCTACCGATCTAATTTAAGCATGACTAAGCAGATCAATTGATCCTAAACCTAACAATTATATAAAGTATATCAAGGTAGGCAAGGAGTATATAAGTAATGCATCAACGGTTTTAATCAATGCCTATAATTTAATGCATCAAACAAATATAGGATGCAAGTTAAATGTTTTCAAACCATAGGCAGAAATTCTTCGAGCACTCGTACAACTACACATCTTGGTCCTTGTTCCATATCACCTACTATGCAGAAACTTCTCCTTCTAGCTCATATAGTTCACAATTGTTGTTCTCGCTGCGATCCTATATGATGCATGTGCGTACATGAATACAAGAAATACACATGAGATGAAAGTGCTATATGATGATGATGATGATGATGATGATGATGATGATGATGATGAATGCTTTCATACATCTTCTACAAGGTAGTCAATATCATCCAACAACATATAATGCAAGCACGTGTTATTTACTGCATTATCTTCTACAACTACTGCTACACAAGCACTACAAGCAAACATCATCCGCGTCGTCACCGGGTCCGGGCCCTCCTCGCCACTACCGTCGCCGCCGGGGGCGGCCCTACTGGAGGAGCTCGTCAAGGAGATCCTCCTCCGCTTCCCGCCGGACGAACCGGTGAGCCTCTTCCGTGCAGCCCGCGTCTGCAAGCCATGGTGCCGCCTCATCTCCGGCCTCGGCTTCCGCCGCAGGTTCCGCGAGCTCCACCGCACGCCCCCAATGCTAGGCTTCCTCTACCGCATCGGCCATGGAGGCTCCCGCATCGTGCCTACGACTGCCTTCTGCCCGCCGGGTACGGCCGCTTTGACTGGAAGGCGCTAGGTGCCCACCACTGTCATGTCCTCGGCCAAAGGTATGTCCCAGAGGAGGAGGAGGGCGCCCTCATAGTCTGGGACCCTATCACAAACGAGCAGCGGGAGATGCCCGTACTGCCATGGCTAACAGTCAGTTGGGCTGCTACAGTTCTCTGCGCCACCACAGCCGTCGGCGCTGGTGTCTGCCACCACCTTGATTGCCACCGTGCAGCCTTCGTTGTGGTTTTTGTGGGCAGTGGCGGAGCCAGGGGAGGGCCAGCCGGGGCCGTGGCCCCATCCAACTTGGCGTCCGACCAACCTCATATCCTCTATATATACTGTATACACGCGCCTGTACGTGCTGCGTATACAAGTATACACAAGCCCACAATTGGTTTACTGGAAGCCTACTATGCCTACTGTGTTATTGCGAACACATGGTTTTTACATAACCATTGTGGAGCACCCTTGTTGTGTGATGAGCGATTGTCAACATGCCAACACTTTGGTGTGTGGTTGGTTCGATGGTTCTTCTAACCCCCTGGCACAGGGTTATATGTTGAAACAGTATCTCTTGGCTTCGTGATGTGCAGGTGTGGAGTCCGGAGGCGGTGGCAGCGGTCGGGAGAAGGTCAAGTAGGGTGTGCCGTGCTGACGGACCGGTTGCGATGAAGGGCGGACGCGGGGCATGGACCGAGGGACCAGACGGTCGGGTGGCCAGCTGTGGTGGCTGACATTTGGGACATCGACGAGAGCAAGTGTACACGGCGGGGGACGCGTACGGGCTACGCTACTCACGGACGGTTTGGTGGTTTGCCCTCAAAACCATCGGAGATGGTTTGGTGGTTTGGCCTCAAAACCATCGGCGAGGGATGTGTACGTGGTACGATACTCGCGGACGGTTTGGTGGTTTGTCCTCAAAACCATCGGCGGCAGGTTTCGCGGGTTTGGACCTCAAAACCCGGGTAGAGGTCCCGATGCGGACAGACGGCACGTGGCGGCATCGGGGAGATCGCTTCGAAGCGAGGCTACCGGTGAGGAGGCGCGGTGGCCGTCGGATCAGGAAAACTCGAGTTGGACCATAATGCCCCTGGCTAGGTGGTTCTCTCTTGGAATATCTAGGGGTAGAAGTGGAATTGTGTAATAAGCCTATAAAAGTGTTAGGGTTTCCCAGTCTCTAGTCTTTCAGAGGGTGAGAGGTCCACTGCAAGACTTTTGTAGTGATTTGTTCATGGGAAGAGCACCCCCTAGTGTGCTCGTGCCCTCTGGGCATTTATCTTTGTGTGAATCTCGTGATGAATTTGTGTTCTTGTTGTTCTTGAGTTGTTCATCCCGAACTCTTTTTCCCCTCCAATTTCGTAGTCAGATTTCTTCAATTTTGAACTGTTTGAGTCCTTTTTCTTGCATTGATTCAAGCTATGATGTGAGAGGATCAATCCCACAGAAGGGTTTGAGCTAATTCCTCACGAGCAAGTAGATCGGTGTGATTTTGTGTTCATGGCGAGTTCTTGGTGGTTTTCACATCCCTTTCTTGATTTCTCCTGATTCGTGTCAAATTGGGCCATGACCTTTTGGAAGTAGCTTCCCTATTGCCTTGCAAATCTACGGTTAAAATTTTGTGGCAATCAGAGTTGATTTGACCGAGAAATCGAATTTTCTTTGTTCTGGACGATTTCCGCGCCATTCTGTTCGTGCTGATTTTGGTACTACCGGTACTACCGGTGTTACTTCTGGTAGTGCAATTTCGCCGTGTGATTCTCTTCAGTACTACTGTTTTGAACTACTGGTACTACCGGTAACTCACCGGTACTACCGATAGTAACGTCGGTACTACCGGTTGGTGCGTTCCGATCGCGTTCTGGGTCTGAAGATTGGTCCGGTACCTTACCGGTACTACCGGTAGCAACACCAGTACTACTGGTAGTGCATTTACGGGCAGTCAAGGGCACGTTCGACTTGGGCTAAAAATATTCCCTCGAACTTTCGGTCACTGTCGGTACTACCGGTTGGTCTACCTGTACTACCGGTAGTACACCTGAGACGCTGTTTTCGATCGTTGCTTGTTCGTTTGGTCTCCGATTTGCTTCTGGTTTGTTGCATTGGTTTTGTGGTGTCCCGCTGTGTTCCTAGAGAATATCCACCCTCTCAATAGGGTCTTGGACATTGTGGTCTGTGTATTGCTTCTTGGGGTTAGTTGTCGAGCCGAGGACCTAAAAGTTTTGAAAGAAATTTTGAGGCTCCCATTCATCACCCCTCTGGTCGCCTATAACAGAACCGACCAATTTATTAGAACACAAGCACATAATTCGCCATTAAGGCAACAAACTACATGATTGAGACCTAATAAACCTGGTAGTCACACCGAAATCTCGAAGGATTTCAAACATTTTTGGCACGACCAAGATCGTAATGAGTTTAGCATCACCATTCACAACGTACATAGTTCGCACATCGTTTTACACCATCGGAGTACGAATAAAGTTATTACCAACCAAGTTCAAATTTCAAAATAGCGGAAGCGATTAAGTGCAAATACACACACATCAGTTCAAATACTGTGCCAGGTCCTCGGTCAATATCCAACAAAAGCATAAGATAGAGTAGAGTGACCATGCCCAAGGTCTAGTCATCTCCCAAGGCGGGATAGAAGCAGTGCTGACAATAGCCATAAAACATCTCACCATTTGCAACAACATGGGAAATAAAACCCTGAGTACGAGAATGTACTCAGCTAGACTTACCCGTCATAAACTAAAAATAAATTGACTCCAAGGAGTATGCAAGGCTATATAAATAGGATAGCTGACTCATCAGTTACGAAAAAGCTTGCGTTAAGAAAGAATTGATCATGACCTTCTAGCATTGTATTTTAATTTGATTAACCTTATCATGCTAAATTAGCACCTGTACTAAACAAGCATGGTAATAATTATTCAACAAGAATAGTAACCAATTCCGGTTGAGTATCTTTCAATCTCAACAGCTCAACCATCTCATCCCTTGTTCAAGTTCTTACTACGATGCCGCTGCTCAAGTCAAGTGTTCACTGTCCAGGAACGATGGCGATTATAATCGATTACTAACCAGCTGGCAGGTATTCCTCACACAAACCACACTCACCAGCCACGACGAGCTACAGATCACTGAAAGTTCAATTCGGGAAAATTGCGAGATCAACAGGTACCATCATATCTGGGAACCGCCCGGCTGCCTTATTCAGAGCGACCCTGACCTCGGACTTACTCTTTGCGTAACCTGTGGTCTCCCATCTTCTCCAATACGATGCGTACAGCAGGTCGACTCCCCGCCCAAACCAAACCCAGGCTTCGCGGTCGGAACGACTTATCCTTCCAGCTAAATGTGAGGCATAAATTCAATATGACTTGAGGACGTACAACGGACGGGGTCCTAGTTTGACACAGACGGGATAACATCACCGAACCTCCAGTTCAGTCTCAACACCAATCCCGCCCGGTCTTGATTTATTATCTCCACATGGTTATCCAAGATAACAATGTATTCAACCATTCCGAGTAACCACCTATAACTCGCGGATGACAGGAAATCACCCGACTTCTACCGATCTAGTTAAAGCAGGGCTAAGCGGATAATCATACCTGAACCTAGCAGGGTTGAAGTATAAGCAGTGGCAAGGAATATAAGTAATGCAGCAACGGTATAAAACAACGCCTATAACTTAATGCATCAAACAAGTAAAGGACTCAAGTTAGATATTTTACAAACCACAGGGAGAATGCTCCGGGGCTTGCCTTTCAGGAAAGAGTTTGGCTGGTGGTCGGGACACTCGGGAAGATCAGCTTTGGGATCCTCTTCTGCTGCTATCTCCCGCACCAGAGCTTCCTGCTGGCCTTCCTCTTCTGGTGCTCCGGGAACTATCGTTTCGAGCTCTGACGATCCTGTATGATGCATAATACGTATGAATACCATGTATATATAGAAATACAATGCTGATGCTGATGGTGAATGAATGCTCAGCTAAGATAAATGACATGATTTTGAAATATGTAAGATAAGCACATGTCATCTGCATTCTCTTCTACCGACAAATCTTAAACAAGCCTCGCATTATAATTTACTCGTATGCTATAAGGAATTATAAACAACCATTGTTTTGCATACTACCCTCTACTGAACCAAAACCAATAACAGATCACACACATCATAAATATCATAAAAAGCATTTTTACACACATGAAATGATAGCTTTAAAGCATTATTACTCATTAAAAGAAATCAGGGTAGAACTGCAATATGACTTTAGACTACTCAAAAAATTATATAAAAATTACAAGAGATTAAGGATGTCTAATGTAGACAACCCTAAAAATTTCAGGTCAAAATAGTAAGCACTTTATCCTACACAAAAATGACAAGGCAGCATAATTCACTGGGCATAAAATACTTTGTATATAGAAAAATATCAAACAACAGATCTCAGAACATTCTTAGCTCTAGATTGACATAAAAACATCCTCCAAAAAGTTTCATGAATAAATTCCTTATATATTATTTATTATAAATTATTTATCATCTAATGGAAATAGGCACCATAACTAGACAGAGCAAACTTTCCATAGGACATAGCCTCACAACATTTTTCACAGATAGAGCATGACATAAAAAGACTAACAAATTTGGTCTTACATTTTTCTGAGCAACAGAGAATTACTTATATATTTTCTAAGATAAAAGCAATTAATAGAGATAAATAAATCTATACAGAAAAGTATCACAAATTTCACATTTCATATTTTTCATACATAGATCTTCTCATAAGAAAAATACTGCAAGTTGAACCAACTTATTTGGATGAAAAATGAAGAAGTTATGAACTTTCAAAGGTTTAACAAAAATCTGGAATCAGTTTCTTTAAAAGAAAAAGGAAAACGCTTTTGCACCGGAGACCCTGGGGTTTTCAGAAATCCACCAAGCCCTATAAAGAAATTCCCTGTGTCTGGCAGATATGCACGAAGCACCCTAGCTTTTGTCGTATTCAAGGACGAGGTCCTTGCACAGGGGAGGGGCAAATCGACGGCGTCGGCACGGCGTCGTCGGCCGTTGCCGTGGCTCCCCGACCAAATTGAACCGAGGGATAGCACGAGCGGGTCTAGGCGCATCGATTCGAGGTCCTAGCGTGAGCGGAACGGGGCCGTGGCGGCTCGGCCGAGTGCGCAGGGCGGGCGGCAGCTTCCCGACCGACGGCGCGGTCGAAATCCGACGAGGAACGACCCGCACTGGCTTCATGGACTAGGGTTACGGCTTCTACACGGTAAGGCACAGCTAAAGCTCGAGTCAGAGAGGGAAGATGACAGCCGAATCGACCAGAACGCGGCGGTGGCGGTCACTGGTTCACCGACCGCGGGAAGAAGCTCTCGATTGGGGCCTTACACTTGGCGAGGATGGCTGCTGGCAAGCGCAATAGCAAGCGCACATCGAGGCGAGTCCGTGCGCGCGTTCGGAGCAGGAAATGAGCAGCGGCGAGGCTCGGCGATGGTCGCGCGGTCGGCGGCAGCGACGGCGAGCTCGCGGAGCCGGGGAAGGAGGCAGGGAGAGCAGAGAATGAGAGGGGGACAGAAAGGAGGGAGCGGCCCGCACTCGCTTTAACGCGATCGGGACGGTCGTGGCCGCCTCGGACCGCCGGTGTATGCGCGCCACGCGGAGCGCGCAGGCTGGGCGCGATGGGCGGTGGCCGGCCATTTCCCTGACGGCTTTGACCAACCGTCACTGAAATGCTATTTCCATGACCTCTAATACAAATTTTTCTGCCCTATAACTCCCAAATCAAGCCGAATTAGCCAAAACTTATATTGAAGAAAATGTATAGAAGAGTAGAACATTTCATCTATACAAAGTATGGCTAGATTCTGCATAGATTTTAAAATACAAAAATCCAAATGAAAATGCCTTTAAAATTCCCTAAAATAGAAAAATAGCCCCCAAACCTGCCTTTTTCAATATTTTTGAACATCTTCCATACATTTTTATGAAAAGTGGTAATAACAACTTTTATTCCTTATGAAATTCTCTACAAACTTTATTTAGGGTGCACACACATGCAAACACTAGCTACCACTTTCAAATCAGTCAAACAAAATGACTTTCATGGTCCACCTTGGTCAACCATGACATCAAAGCTTAAATAACCAAAACCATGAACATAAATCTAGGTTCAATTGGTGTCCTAATCATGTCTAGGTTACTTTAAAGGTCATTAAACACAAAACACTCATACCACTTATCCAAGTCATGTGAAATGCAACCATAATTTGAATAATTCAAGCATTCACATAAAATAACAATTAATCTTTTCATCAATGCCATGCATAATGATGCTTATGCTTAAGAATGCAAGTGATTATGCATGCTTAACACCAGAGTGTTACATCACCTTTCTGGTCCTTCAATTGATATCGGAGTCGGTTAAGGATCACTTCCACCTTAATCGGTCCGTGATCCGAAGAAGGTGACATGGCTTTGAATCATCGTCCGGGCAAGCCACCCCAATTCAATGGGGAGAACTACTCGTATTGGAAGATTCGTATGCAGGCCCATCTTCAGGGGATTGATTCACGTGTTTAGGAGATCATTGAGAATGTTGATTACATGGTACTTGATGCCCATATCAATCAAGAGCAGATCAACCAACACAATGCGAACAATATCGCCCGTGCTGAGCTTTACGCTGCTTTATCGATTCCTGAGTTTGATCGTGTCTCCGATTGTGTGACTGTTTGAGAGATCTGGAGGAGGCTTCAGAGCTTCCATGAGGGTATATCCCATGTCAAAACCAGACTCTACAAGACATACAAGCGAGAGTATGAGAACTTCACCCAAGTCGATGGGGAGACTGTTGATTCGATGTTTTCTCACTTTACCACCATTGTAAACAACATGAGAGCTAACAATGCAGCTATGCCATATGACAATCATCAGAGAGCACTCAAGCTTCTATATGCTCTAGATCGGAGGGTTTGGGAGGTCAAGGTGCAGGCGATCATTGAATCGGCCAACTACGAGACTCTCACCGTGGATGAGCTGTTCAGCAAGCTCAAGTCCACCGAGATTGACCTCCAGACGCAGGCGAGGATCAAGAATCTGTCTGCTCCTACTATGGCCTCGGTGTCAGGTAACTCAAGTTCAAGTTCTTCTTTGGCTAACCCATTACAGCTTTCGCTTGCCTTGTCTTCTCTTGTGTCTGCAACAGAGGAGCAGATGGAGGCTCCTGGAGATGATGAGTTGGCACTGGTCATCAGCCGGTTTTCACGGTTTCACAACAACCGCTTGAACCACCAGCGTGGTGGTCCAAAGGAGTGATGCTACAGGTGTGGAGACCCCAACCACTACATCACTAGCTGCCCCAAGAAGGACAAGTTCTCTAACAAGTACGACTACACCAAGCACAAGGACAAGCGAGAGCACACCTCCACCAAGCGCAAGGGCAAGCGCGAGCACACCTCCTCCAAGCACAAGTCCAAGGGAGGGTCTAAAAAGGAAGTGCTCAGGAAGCTCCTCGAGAAGCAACAGGCAGAACAACAAGCCATCCTCGACGCCCTCAGCGATCGTGAGAACTCCACCGACAGCGACTCCTCTACTTCTAGCAACGACAACTCAAAGCGCAAGATCAAGGACAAGCTGGGTGGACTTTGCTTCCATGCCGAAACCACCAAGAAAGGCTTTTGTACCATGGCATTTGACGAGGAGGTCAACCATGGATCTGAGGTGTCGGGCAGTGATTGTGATGCACACAGCAACGACTCCAAATCTGAGGTATCACTTTCTGCTAATGAGCTTGCCGCTGAGGTTGAGAGGATGACAGATATTTTGCTGAGTCAGGATAAATTGCTTAAGCATGCTGCTTGTGAACGCAATGACTTCAAGCATAAGCTTCTCATAGCCTTAGATGAACTTGAGCGCGCAAAGAAGGATAGAGTCATTGTGTCTGACGAGACTGAGTGCGATGAATGCACTGTTCACATGTCCAGTCTTGTGTCCTTGTAGTCCAAGTACTCTGATTTGGTTGAGAAGTTTGATAGGGCTAGAGCTGAACCTATTTTGTCAGGTCCTTGCAAGTCATGTGCTGAGTTGTGCTCTGAGCTTTCTGAGAAAGCTGCTAGGATTGCTTTGCTTGAGAAGTCTAGTGCAGATGGTTCTAGTGCTCGATGTGTTTGCTGTGAGGCTTTGGAGCTAGAGCTAGCTAATTGTAGGAATGACAAGAGAGACCAAAGAAGAAAACACATTCCTTCGGCACATGTTGAGTTGGCTTTCTTGCAGTGAGCCACAATTGGGCATGATGATGAGTCAGTACAAGAGGGGTACTGACACAACGGGTTTAGGCTTTGCTTCAGGTGGGAAGGGTGACAATGTTTTTGGCAAGATTGGTGAACATAGTGGTCTGAGCATGAGTGAGAAACCCACCAATCCTTCCAAGCCTATCAAGATAAACCCACCTAAGCCCTCTGAGCCTACCAAGCCCATTGTGAGGGATGGAGTGATTGATGAGAATTCCAAAGCTCCACCTCAGAAACAAGTGTGGATTCCAAAACCTAACCACCTCAGGAACCCACTTGACACTTTGCCAAACATCTCTGATAAGCCCCTTCCTAAGACTAAACCACCTCCAAGAGTGAACCATGTCCACAACAGAGTGAGTCACCCACAACCCAAGAGAGAGGTGTACCACTGTGAGTATTGCAAGAAGGATGGTCACTTGTTTGAGTTCTGCTTTAGGAGGAAGAGAGATGAGAGGCGTAAGTTTGAGCTTTCACACCAGAACATGCATCGCCCATTTCATGGCATGCATGCTTCACCTGCTCAAAGGAGCAATGCTAGGCCTAGAGGTGCAAGACCTCAAGGTGCTAGGCCTCAGTTTGTGAGACCACGTGATGGTCGTGCCCGGCGAGGTCCAAGTCGTCCTCAGTACGACTCAAGGTCTCGTGATAGTGGCTCTTTGTCCTACACTTCTAGCGGACCATGTTTTCCCTTTCATGGTGATCGCTTTGTTTGTTGGCCTAGGATGAGTGGTTTTTCAGCTAACCCCTTTTCTGAATAAATGGCCCAACACTGGTATGCTTCACAGTTTACTAACCCCAGTGTTGAGTCATTTGCCCGTCCTATGTCATTCTATTGAGCAGGTCGGAGGACGTGGGTGGAGAACATGCATTTGATGGAACTTGATCTTTTGGTGTGGTCAAGAGTTGATGGTTATCTACACCCACGTTGATGGACTCCGAGAGGCATGTGTTTTGTTGTCGCGTCTACACACACTTTGTGAGCTATCATATACACTCATACCTTGTACATTCATGCTTTTACTTCTTATTTGATATCATTGTGCATTGTAGCATGAGTTGAGCTTTTAGTTGCTTTTGGGTTTGCTGTGTCGTTAAGTTGTTCTTGGCTCTTTTGAGTTTTCCTTCTCTTAGATTTGGATCTTTTTCTTGTGGTTTTTGTGCTTTTTGTTTTCTAGCTTTCTTTTGCTAGGCGTCTTTGTTTAAGGGGGAGTTTGGCCTCTTTTGAAGGGAAGTTTGGTGGTTGCTACCCATTTTAGTTGTGGGTTGCTTTGGTTCTTATATAGTAGTCCTTCTTTCTTTTTTTTCTTTTAGCTTTTGTATCATATTGCACTGCATTTCATCATGTATCATATATCATGTGCTTAGCTTCACTTGTATAGTTTGTTGATTAAGATTATGATCTTGTTGATATGATCTATGGATACATGATGGCTATATAGCAGCTTAGGCTCTCTTTGATCATCTTGGTACATGTTATGAGCTAAGCCTGTTTTTTGAAATGTGAACATGCTTAAATTCTTGATGAAATCTAAAAAACTTGTTCACCATTGAGATGGCAACTAGCATGTGTAGGATATGTTGAGATCCATGCTTTTATTTGTATGCTCTAGTTGCTATGTCTCATGTTTCTTGAATCATACACTTAGCTCGGACTCTTGATATCTTTATGCTAAAACTTGTTGTCTGAGCTAAGTTATGATGAAAATACTTTGAAGTTGGATCTTTATTGTCCCACGTCAATGTCATGAGACTGCTTCTCATTCTTTCGAGTGAGATGAACTTGGGCATTGTAGTGCTAGTCCTCAACCACTCGTGACAAGACAGCTTCCCACTTGTACATAGGGATGAACTCGGCGTGGTTGCAAAACATGATAAAAATAACATAATTTTTGATGGACACTTTTTGACACCTTTTAATCCGCTGTAAAACTCCAATCAATGTTGAAGCTACAAGTGTTAAGTGCTTCCTTGAGACATGATGTATGATCGTTATATGGGGTAGTTCACTTTTGTATACATGTGCTAGCACTAGTTTGGTCTCCTGCTTATATGTGCTATGTGCTATCCTCTTTGGTGAACACCTTTTATGAGATATGCTTAAATTGGTCAAAATGCTTATGATTCATATTTTGTTTTATTTGATCAGTTTGAGCATTGGCCTTGTCTTGCGCCTATTGTAATACATATACCGTACCAACTTGAGCATGTTTTTAATCCACTTTCTATACTCCTGAAGCCTTGTATGTTCGCATTATGCATCTCATAGCATGATTTGATGGGGAGCTTCTTTTATGAGAACTTGATAAGTGCATTTGTCAACAAGGGGGAGAATGATTCCACAAATTCAGAGTGCGCATTCATGTGCATTTGTCAGGTTGATGCACTTGTTAAGGGGGAGTTGCAAATTTTATTTGCTAGACGTGTCGAGCCATTTTGCCTCTATCTTGAGGGTCTAGCCGCTTTCGGGTGCTTTGAGCTTGTTTTATTTGGTTGCATCGAGCCTTTGCCCATGTCTTTGGGGACCAAATTGTTGGCTTTGCTTTGCTCATTGTGAGTGACCCATTTCGAGCTTTTCTTTGGCTTTTGGTCACTTGAGTGGGTTTTCTCTGGGTTTGTGTTGGTGTTGACAATGCACTCATCAAGGGGGAGATTGCGAACACATGATTTTTACATAACCATTGTGGAGCACCCTTGTTGTGTGATGAGCGATTGTCAACATGCCAACACTTTGGTGTGTGGTTAGTTCGGTGGTTCTTCTAATCCCCTGGCACAGGGTTATGTGTCCACATGGTGTCTCTTGGCTTCGTGATGTGCAGGTGTGGAGTCCGGAGGCGGTGGCAGCGGTCGGGAGAAGGTCAAGTAGGACGTGCCGTGCTGACGGACCGGTTGCGGTGAAGGGCGGACGCGAGGCTTAGACCGAGGGACCAGACGGCCAGGTGGCCAGCCGTGGTGGCTGACATTTGGGACATCGACGAGAGCAAGTGTACACGGCGGAGGACGCGTACGGGCTACGCTACTCGCGGATGGTTTGGTGGTTTGCTCTCAAAACCATCGAAGACGGTTTGGTGGTTTGGCCTCAAAACCATCGGCGGGGGATGCGTACGCGGTACGATACTGGTGGGCGGTTTGGTGGTTTGTCCTCAAAACCATCGACGGCAAGTTTCACGGGTTTGGGCCTCAAAACCCGAGCGGAGGTCCCGATGCGGACGAATGGCACGTGGCGGCATCGGGGAGATCGCTTCGGAGCGAGGCTATCGGCGAGGAGGCGCGGTGGCCGTCGGATCAGGAAAACTCGAGTTGGACCATAATGCCCCTGGCTAGGTGGTTCTCTCTTGGAATATCTAGGGGTAGAAGTGGAATTGTGTAATAAGCCTATAAATAAGAGGGACTGCCTCCACTCAGTCTCACCTCTCCCATTTCAGTGTTAGGGTTTTCCAGTCTCTAGTCTTTCAGAGGGTGAGAGGTCCACTGCAAGACTTTTATAGTGATTTATTCGTGGAAAGAGCACCCCCTAGTGTGCTCGTGCCCTCTGGGCGTTTATCTTTGTGTGAATCTCGTGATGAATTTATGTTCTTATTGTTCTTGAGTTGTTCATCCCGAGTTCTTTTTCCTCTCTAATTTCGTGGTCGGATTTCTTTGATTTTGCACTGTTTGAGTCTATTTTTCTTGCGTTGATTCAAGCTATGACGTAAGAGGATCAATCCCACCGAAGGGTTTGAGCTAATTCCTCACGAGCAAGTAGATCAGTGTGATTTTGTGTTCATGGCGAGTTCTTGGTGGTTTTCACATCCCTTTCTTAATTTCTCTTGATTCGTGTCAAATTGGGCCATGACCTTTTAGAGGTAGCTTCCCTATTGTCTTGCGAACCTACGGTTCAAATTTTGTGGCAATCGGAGTTGATTTGACCGAGAAATCGAATTTTCTTTGTTTCGGGCGATTTTCGCGCGATTCTGTTCGTGCTGATTTTGGTATTACCAGTACTACCGGTGCTACTACCGGTGTTACTTTCTGTAGTGTAATTTCGTCACGTGATTCTCTTTGGTACTACCATTTTGAACTACCGGTACTACCGGTAACTCACCGGTACTACCGGTAGTAACGTCGGTACTACCGGTTGGTGCGTTCCGATCGCGTTATGGGTTTGAAGATTGGTCCGGTACCTTACCGGTACAACCGTAGCAACACCAATACTACCGGTAGTGCATTTACGGGCAGTCAAGGGCATGTTTGACTTGGGCTAAAAATATTCCCTATAACTTCCGGTCACTGTCGGTACTACCGGTTGGTCTACCTGTACTACCGGTAGTACACCTGAGACGCTGTTTTCGATCGTTGCTTGTTCGTTTGGTCTCCGATTTGCTTCTGGTTTGTTGCGTTGGTTTTGTGGTGTCCCGCTGTGTGTCTAGAGAACATCCACCCTCTCAATAGGGTCGTGGACATCGTGGTCTGTGTATTGCTTCTTGTGGTTAGTTGTCGAGCCGAGGACCTAAAAGTTTTGAAAGAAATTTTGCGGCTCCCATTCATCCTCTCCCCTTTGGTCGCCTTTCCGGTCCTTCGGTTATATGAGTATCATGAGCTAGCCAACAGTTTAGCCATTGATCGTGTGGGCTAATAAAATACGAAATATAGAGATAAGACAAGAAGGTAGCAAGCAGTTTCACATAAGCCGATGGAAAGAAGCTAGCAAGTAAAAGTCCATGTATGCACGTATACGTGCAAATAGAAGAAGCTAGCAAGCTCCATGTAAGATGAAGAGACGAAGCTAGCAAGTTTCGTGATGTCCAAATAGAAGAAGCTCAGTCATATATGTGTACTTTAACCATCAGTAGAGTTTGCAGTTTATATTACAGAGTAAAAACGTTGAAAGTCTATTGAGATATAAACTTGTTGTATAGGTTTATTTTCATGAGACGTCATCATATTGTCCGGCCCCCTCAACCAAAAGTTCTGGCTCCGCCACTGTTTGTGGGCTTTGATCCATGGGTTGATCCATATGAAACGTTCATCTGCACTTACTCATCCGATGCTGACGCATGGAGTGAGCCAATCAGCACTCCGCACCTTGATGACAGCTTGGTAACTCTGTTTTCGGAGGAGCGCACTGTGCTTGTGGGGAATGCACTATACTTTGGGAGTCAGTTCAGAAACATAACTCTGAAGTACAATTTGGAATCACGTGAAATGTCCTGGATTCAGCTTCCATCCGAATGCTCCTCTTGGCGGCGTCATGTGCTCACAACCACGGAGGAAGGTGTGCTGGGGCTCGTCACTGTATCTGGCTCCAAACTCTCCATGTGGTTGAGGAAGGATGCTCCTGAAGTTGATGCTAGATGGACAAAGATTACAGTCATTGACCTTGAGACATTGCTCCCTCTTGATGGTGTCTTTACCTCACCTCACGTGGTTGGTTTTGCGGATGGTCCTGGTATCCTTTTCATGATGGTGGGAAGTGTTCTCTATACCATTGATCTAAAGACCCGTAAGGTGGAGGTATGCCAGCACAAGCACAAAGGAGACTTTTGCATTGTTCCGTACATGAGCTTCTACACTCCAGGTACATGTTTACTTACTTTTTGGTTTTACAATATCCAGAATAAATAAAGAATTGGTTACTAACACAGCATGATAGGCTCAAAGAACAACAAATTTGTGAATGTGCGATATCACAGTCCTTTATTATACAGGTTTTGTCCCACCTAAATCCTTTTAATAGTGCCAATCTTGATATGCCCGGGAATTTATATATTGACCTGTGAAGCATGTTATGCTCTCATGGTAAGGTCCTGGCGACTTAGGCCCAGCCAGGAAGGTATGTAGCTGGAGAGATAAGGAAAAAGTAATTCCTTAGATGAGCTTCTACACTAGAGATGCCTTCTACATAACTCTTAATCCTATTCATACATAGTCTTCATCTGTCAACAAATGGTGATATCATTGGTAAACATAAGGACATAGTTATCTTAGTGAGTTATTAGGTGTGTTGTTCACTGATGTTGCTTTGAAAATTTCTATTTTTCGGTTGATGACAAATCATTGTTCATTGAGGTAAATTTGATTCATCAATCAGCTGATGTGATTCTGAAAATTTTTGAATTCCTGCAGAACTGGACGCTGTTTGTACAGGTGAGGAACCATGTGAGGCTCTGGAGCAATGGAGAACTGAGTAGTAGTAATGGTAAGTAGCATGAGGTCTATAATGAGATAGCACTTTAGATCAGTGAGATTGGTGCTGGCCTTCAACTTTTGTGTTTCTGAAGCAGTAATTTCTCTTTAAATGTTTAGCTTTATGTGTCTCCAGGTTCTATTAAGCTTTTATGTAAGCTGTTAATCCATACATTGACCATCTGTGACTATGTGCTCCAGCATTCATGCTTCTAATTGATTAGATGATAAGCAGACGCTTTTATTTGTGATATTTTTCTTTTATGGCCGACTTGGTAGAAATCCAAAGTCAGAACCTTAAATGGATGACAATGAATTGAGCTATTGGTGAAGCTATTGCTTTTGAATGCCTTCAGGTTGATGAGGCCGATGGCTGTGTGCCATAGGGTACTGGTGAAGCTTTGCTTATCACAGATCTAGATACAGCTTCACTCTTCTTTCTCTTTGGTTCCTTCAATTTACTGAACGATTTGTCACTTGTCAATATGTGATTCTCCTCTAGATTTCCGCTATGAATGGGAGCACGGTTTCAGCAAGTCCTGAACTCCTGATGTTGAATGCGGGTCATGAAGGATGACCAATGCCAGGCATCCGTTTGACTTGCTGAAGCGATATTATGTCTTTTCTTAGAAATAAAAGAATCCATCTTTTGTGTTTGATTGGCCTCCTTTTGGGAATGAAATGTGTGATGCTGAAGTCAACTTTGCCCGTGTTCCAGTGCATTTCAGTAAACTAGCATCTGGGCTCGGCAGGGACTAACAACTGTGGTTCAGTCGAGTTTCAGTAAGCCGGTGTACGTGTGTGGTGAATAAAAGTTGAAGAGCTCGTGAAGAAGTACACACAGAAATGGAAATGGTTCTTTGGTTCTGTTTCTGTACGTGTGGCCTGAAAAGGATGACGCTACAACTTGTCCACTGACCTTGATGGCGTCCATTGAGGCATATAAACCACTGCCTCGAGTGAAGTCTAATTCCTTGGAAGTTTTTGATTTTGGTCCAAGAGCAGCATGAATACACTCTGTAATGCTGTGGAACATGCATATAACATTTTATGTGCAACACGTATGTCATCCAGATTTATTTCTCCTACGGTGATACGCTTTTATTCTCCTGCTGCATATGGTGATTTGTTTGGTGAGGAGCGGCGAATTTTTCTTCTTGATTCAGTGTGATTCGCCAGTCATTTAACTTACGCTCTCTGCTCTCTGGTGCCTGATGAAGAGGAGGAAGGAGATACTAGCGGCAGCACGAGTTGGGCTTATTTTAGCTTCCAACAGGCCTACATCTCAGCCTAAAAACAAAAAAGGCCTACATCTCCACCAGGGCCCATCTGAATTCGGACGCGAGCCCACCTGGCAGTGCCCAACCTCAACGCTTCTCCTTTGCCCTCACTGGTTTGTGCCGTCGTGCGATTTTTTCCCCAAAATCACCAGCAGCAGCAAACCCTCGCTCCGCTCCGCCGCACGCCGGCGCCGGCGCCGGCGGCGGCTTCGAAGTCCGACCAAGCAAGCGCCATGTCGTCGCAGCTGGTGGATGATCTCGTGGAGGAGGTGCTCCTCCGCTTCCCGCCGGAGGAACCCGCGGGGCTCGTCCGCGCCGCGCTCGTTTGCAAGCGCTGGCGCCGCCTCGTCTCCAACCCCGGATTCCGTCGCCGCTTCCGCGAGTTCCACCGCTCCCCGCCAATTCTGGGCATGTTCTGCAGCGACTGCAGACATGCGTACCGCCATTTCGTGCCCACGACCGCCTTCCACCCACATCATGCCGAGCGTGGCTACAAGCAGGCGCTGGACTCCCGCCACGGCCGTGTCCTCCTCCTTGGGGAAGACAGGACCCTCTTCGTCTGGGACCCCATCACAGGCGAGGAGCGGAAGGTGCCCTCTTCGCGGTTACCGCCGCAGTACCCGGGGGTGATGACCTGGACCGCAGTGGTTCTCTGTTCTTCCGCCGGCTGCGACCATCTTGATTGTCTCCACGGACCTTTCATCGTGGTGGTTGTGCGCTCTGCTTGGGGGGCCGGTGGTGTAGCGGAGACCTTATTTTGCACCTACTCATCCGATGACGCTGCCTGGAGTGTGCCAACCCCCCGGTCAGGGACCTGGTCACCTCCGAGGATTCGTCGATCCTAGGATGAGGAGTGTGCTTGTAGGGAACGCACTCTACTTTGGAATCATGGAGGAAAGGGCAGCTCCCAAGTACAACATACAGTTGCGCCAGATGTCATGGATTCAACTACCATCGTCAGTGCCCCTTGGTCGGCAGATTCTGCTCACAACAACGGAGGATGGTGGACATGGGCTCGCCACTGAACACGAGTCCAAACTCTACATCTGGTCGAGGAAGGATGCTGATGAAGTAGATACTAGATGGGAACAAAGCAGAGTCATTGAGCTTAAGATGCTGCTACCTGTTGATTCCAACTTCACCTCACTTAAGATGGCTGGCTCCATGGATGATCTTGGTATCATTTTCATTAGAGCGGGCAATGTGGTCTATGCAGTTGATCTGAAGAACTATAAAGGGAAGAAGGTATGCAAGGGCAAAATCAACACCATTGTTCTGTACATGAGCTTCTACACTCCAGGTACAGCCTTACATAATTTTTACTTTACAATGTTCCGGGTGCAATAGGCTCTACAATATTGTATTTATGAAGGTGCAGTCTTATATCGATTGGGTTGATTATACTTCAAAGTTTTCATTATGGTCAATCTTTGAAACTAATCAGATATGCCTAGGAATTTATTGATCTATGATGAGCCAAGAGGTATATCTGTAGCTGGAGTGATAATTTTAAAGTAGTTACTTAGGTGAGCTTCAACGCTTTAGATGCCTTCTGTGTAGCTCTAATCATGTTCATCCATAGCTCTCATCTTTCATTCAATGTCGATATCAGTGCTAAACTTAGGGATGCATTTATCCTATTGTGTTTGTGCAAGTGTTGATGCTAACTGTTGTTGCTGTGAATAATGAAGTAGTGTTGTTTGGTTGGCGAGCAAGAAGTGTTTATCTAGGGTAAATTTGAGTCCTCAATCAGTAGCTCTGGAAGCAGATGATGCTGGTGAAGGACCAAGTGCTGGTGGCTCAAGTGCTTGTAAGGTTAAGGTGGTGTTCTGTTTTTCAAGTAGTAGTGTCTCTTCAACATTTTAGCATTATCGTTGGTTTTATGGAGCTTGCGGACTTGATCTGTCACTATATTTTGCTCCAGCATTCCTGTTTGTGGTGAAGTACTGAAATGCTATTCCCACTCCTTGCTAAAGGATGTAGTCTCGAGAAAAATGAGCATTATGGAATCAGATCATTGCAACTTCATATGTTCCGTGTCATTCCTACATGAATTTATTTATTGTGCTTCAACATCTTGTTGCTTTTGAGTGATTGGGCAACTAGGAACTTGTTATTTCATTGTTGCAATATTTTTGCTTATGTGACCAACCTGATTGAAATCCAAAGACAGAGGGGCAGCTCGTTCATGTGTGAATCTTAAAACCACAATGCTGTCGACAAGACCACGTGACACAATTTAGTTTTTGTGCAGTGCAGGTGAATAAAATGGTGGAAGCTTAGGGAGGAAGCAGCACAAACATTTAAGGAGAGGATGCTAGATGAGAGGCCGTGGGAAGAAGGAGAAGATGCAGATGACATGTGGCTAAAGATGGCAACATGTGTTCGGAGGGTGGCTTCGGATGTGTTTGGAGCGAGTAGGGGAGGCAAACGGGAAGCGAAAGACACCTGGTGGTGGAATGACGAGGTGCAAAGGGCTATTAGAGAGAAGGAGTGGTTCAAGCGCCTCCATCGTGAAAAGAGTGCAGCCAACATGGAGGGCTATAAAATAGCGAAGAGGGCTGCAAAACAAGCGGTGAGTGTAGCAAAAGGTCAGGCGTATGATGACCTTTATCAGCGGCTAGGCACGAAGAAAGGGGAGAAGGACATTTATAGGATGGCTAGGATCCGCGAGAAGAAGACGAGGGACCTCAACTAAATCAAATGCATCAAGGATGGGACAGATCGACTTTTGGTGAGGGATGAGGAGATCAAGGACAGGTGGAGAGAGTACTTTGACAAGTTGTTTAATGAGGAGAATGAGGGTCCTACCTTGGAGTTGGATGACTCATTTGATGATACCAACAGACGTTTCGTGAGGAGATTTCAGGAGGCAGAGATCGGGGAGGCTTTGAAGAGGATGAAGGGGGGTAAACCGATGGGCCTTGACGGTATCCCATTGAGGTGTGGAGATGTCTAGGTGCCAGAGCGATAGTATGATTAACTAAGCTTTTTAACCTTATTTTCCGGTCAAACAAGATGCCGGAGGAATGAAGGAGAAGTATATTAGTATCGATCTTCAAGAACAAGGGAGATGTTCAAAGTTGTACTAATTACGGTGGGATTAAGTTGATGAGCCATATGATGAAGCTCTGGGAGAGGGTTATCGAGCATTGCCTAAGAAGAGTGACAAGTGTGACCTAAAACCAATTTGGGTTTATGCCTGGTAGGTTGATCATGGAGGCAATTTTCTTATTACGACAGTTGATGGAGAGATGTAGGGAGCAGAAGAAGGACTTGTACATGGTCTTTATTGACCTCGAGAAGGCATATGACAAAGTACCGAGAAATGTCATGTGGTGGGCCTTGGAAAAGCACAAAGTCCCAACTAAGTACATCACCATCATCAAGGATGTATACAGGGATGTGGTGACGTGTGTCCGAACATGTGATAGCGATACTAGTGACTTTTCAATTAAAATAGGACTACATCAAGGGTCAGTATTGAGCCCTTATTTATTTGTTTTGGTGATGGATGAGGTCACAAGGGACATACAAGGTGATATCCCTTGGTGTATGCTCTTTGCTGATGATGTGGTGCTGGTGGATGAGACTAGGGCAGGGGTTAATAGGAAGTTAGAACTATGGAGGCACACGTTAAAGTCGAAAGGGTTTAGACTTAGTAGGACCAAGACCGAGTACATGAGGTGCGATTTCAGCGCGACTAGGAATGAGGAGGGAAACGTTAGCCTCGATGGGCAAGTGGTGGCCAAGAGGGATATTTTTCGGTATTTAGGATCGATGCTACAAAAGGATGGCGACATTGATGAAGATGTTAGGCATAGAATTTCAGCTGGTTGGTTGAAATTGCGTCAAGTTTCAGGCGTCCTCTGTGACAGAAGGGTGTCTTAGAAGTTAAAAGGTAAGTTTTATAGAACAGCGATTCGTCCGGCGATGTTATACGGTGCTGAATGTGGGCCTACAAAAAGGCAACATATCCAGCAATTGAGTGTAGCAGAGATGCGTATTTTACGATGGTGTTGTGGGCACACAAGGAGGGATAGAGTCCGGAACAACGATATTCGAGATAGGGTTGGGGTGGCACCAATTGAGAAAAAATTGATTTAACACCAGTTAAGATAGTTTGGCCATATCCAACGGAGGCCTCCTGAGGCGCTGCGCCGGTGCGTAATAGGGTTCTAAAGCAGATCGATAATATAAAGAGAGGTAGAGGTCGACCTAAACTTTGGTTAAGAGAGATCTTAAGGAGTGGAATATCCTTAAGGATTTAGCTATGGATAGGAGCGCTTGGAGACTAGCAATTAACGTGTCTGAACCGTAATCTTTTTTCTTGGACCATTTATGTGTTCTTTGTTTCCATACCTCTTTTAGGTTTTATCTTTAGTCTACCTCAACTTGCTTGAGATAAAATGCTATGTTGTTGTTGTTGTTGCAGCAGTACAGGTGAACACCATGGGGGGAAAGGTAACATGATCAGAGAATAACAGTACATCAGTGCAGCAGGCACTGACGGTGAATCATGGTTGGTCATGCTCATTGAACATGGATCATGAAACATGTGCAATATCCAGGTTTCTGGTGTTCTCTGTTTGCTTGATAGCCCAGCCCGCCCCTTCTCATTTTTGGAATGATGAAGCGTGTGATCCGATGCTGAACGGAATTTGCCTGTATTTCCATCGTAGAGAAGTCCTCTGTTTCATCAGTAAATTAGATTAGCATGTGGGGTATATAAATTGAAGAGATCCTCAAGAAGTAAATCTCTGGTTCAGTTTTTGTGTGACCTCTGTAAAAGATGATGATGCCTCATCCAATACCTCGGACCAAGAGGCATTAGCAGCCTGTATCGGCTGGACACTGGGCCACGATTGCTCTGAGTCTCAAGTCCATGAGGATGGATCACTGGAAGTGGAAATACGGCTAACGCTGATCCGGATATCTGTTTCCGAAGTTATCTGCAACGCAGCAATGTAAGGTGGACATAGTTTTAAAACTAAGCAGGTTGCACTTGGAACGTTGTTGGTGACAGTTCTAAGCATCTTTAATTTTGATGAAATTCATAAAAGGCAATTGACAACAACCATAGAAGGCAACAACGGAAACTTTCCATGCTACGTAGTTTCACGGCATCGTTTAGCCGCGGTCAAGGTTGGGGATGTCAGTAGTTTTGACTTTTGAAGACCACGCATCAGTTTTAAGAGATCTGGATCCAATCATTCCTTTCATCGCCAGAGGCAGATAGCACTATAGACTGGCAGCAATCATCCTCTATTCGCTCACATCCTTGGAGTGACGTCGAAGTTTGTGTTCAACAACAAATCATCTTGTCTGATAAGGTTGAGCAAAAATTTTCAGGCCAATATTTCTGCAACACTTTTATACATGTCCTTGTCACCAATCAAAAGCTCAGTGTATGGTTACATACATCTTCTCCAACGAGGCAAGGACTGGATAAGGAGAGGAGAAATTCCTCCAACTTCAATGCCTGATTTGTACATGTACAAAGCTGTAGGACAAAAGAGGTGTGTTGAGAGAATAATTCAAGAACGCAACGCATGCAAAATTAAAACCCTCTCTTATCATCACCGTCCATGCATGGGTCCTCAGGTACTGAAAATAGTCCTGCTTTCATTGACTTGATACTTGTCCCAGTCGGTGACCCTACGTTTTATTGTCACTACTTTGAGATGGACCACACAGGTATGTGTATCACTATGGTAGCTGAAGTGTCAAGCTCAAGCTCATCCTAGCTCGACGATGACACTTTTCTTTTTTCTAAATATATTTTTCAACATAATCCTATCTATGTACCTAAAAGGAGAAAAAGCAAAGGATTAGGCAATGATATCTTATTCACCCAATCCATATGCATGTTTGTTATGTTTAGTGACAAGTGTAGTTACGGGTAGCCTTGATGCTCGGCGTTAGGCTCTAACATGTAGGTTCAGATATTGAGGATTTCTCAAGCATCAGCCATGATTACACAACTCAAGAAAGGTGTCTCCGCGGGCCTCCTTTCCCGTTCTCTTTTGTCTGTGGTCCCTTGGGCCTGCACTTTCATTCACCCATTAAATATCTCTCTGTCTGGTGCCCTTCTCTGTAGATGCTCCTTGTTGATCAACAATTATATGACACACAGCTCTTTAGCACATCTGCACATGTAAAGCTGAGCTACGCACCTGTCATGTGCAGTAGTGTCTTCCAAGTATAGTACCGTGCCCTCCATGTTACTGCATTGTGCTCGTTTTGAAGGCTTGACGCTGAATTTGTTTTCGCATAATGATGCTGCATGCCCTCAATCGATCGGTCTGTGGCGAATGGTGGATTATGAAGTGGCATGCACTGTTGAACATGACTTGATCATGGAAGCCCACATCAGGATCCCTCAGTGTTGAGATATCAACACGCAAATCAGAGTTTGAAGTTGAAATTCGACTTGTTTTGATGTTTGTATTAGAGTCTTTGGATGTGAAGTCAGGCCAAATAACTACTGCATTGTTGCCGCCCGATTGCTAGGATTATCAAGTTTTTTGTCTCGGAAAGAAGGATTGATGACACCTAAATGTGGCTTAGAATGCAGGCCTTCGAACTGAGCGAGGAGCTAGAAGCCTGAAATTTGTTTAGAAAATTGAACTTTATTTTTTTATTGCATTCTTCCTTATAAAAAAATCACCTGCTTATTGTCACATTGTGAGTTGTGACACTGTTCAGATTGGAAAATCGGGCTGGACCGATAAGGATGCATGGAGCTATCAGCAAGTGACAGTTGGAGTTAGGGACTCTGGATAAGGAAATTGCGTGAGGCAACCTGCTACTGCTAGCATGGCGGATGCAGTTGCATTGCACGGCGAAGCGTATGCAGAGTTGCAGACCTTATCCATGACCAACACGCTTTCCATATATCCTAGGCCTACTCCTACCCGTTCGGTCCGGATATATGCGTATGCTTGCTATATTAAAAATTGCTCCAGTTGTTGACCTGACTCCTGTGGCATAGAACCTGTAGAATGGGATAAGATGCGCCTTGCACGTTGAAATTTGTCGTCAGAGCAGTCTGATAAAGCAGACCATAATCTATTGATTAGATCATTGATCTTTTGTCAATATTGTATTGATTATATGTGGACTTGTTTTGCCACACAGCTTGACAGCATGCAATGCTATATAGCTTAAGTTAGATATGTGTGACAGGTGGGTTCCAGTGATGAAGAATAGTTCTGAATTTTTTTTAGATAAGGTACAATTTGGACGCACACAACCCACACACTTCACACTCACACCACACGCACACACACGCGTGCGTGTCCGAACACACGTTAAAAAGAGATTAGGAGCCGCCGCCGTCGTCTCCATTGCGCAGAACCACCGAACACGCACGCGTGCGTGTACCACACAAATTTATTCGCACGGCAACAGCCCCGGGTGCGGCTGCCGGAGATCGAACCACCGATCCCAGGCAGGCAACGTCTTACCAGTGGTACGCGCTGACCAACCGAGCCTTAGCTCGGTCCGCAAGAATAGTTCTGAACCTGAACACTTCCTATCCTTAAGATTCAGAGACGATAAACTGATCAGATTTGGATTGGGTCACTGCGGTTGTAAGGATGCTGATTCGCTGCAGGTTTTATCAGTGGAAAGCATACACAACACTACATCATCAAAATGGATGGAGACATTTTATATCTGTATCTTGGTTACTGCTTTTTCACCGTCACTTTCTGAGTATTTGGCATCCTGCAGGAATAAAGTACGGAAACAGTGTACCATAAGATAAAATGGAGAATCTGAAACTTCCGTGCTTCCTAAAGCCTTGTAAAACTCTTTTCTTGAGTTATAAGCCTGGTACTCATTGTAGCCTTTGACCTTCATTTCCTCTGTTCAGTATTCAGTTCCATCGATTATGCGTCAGACATTGCATCCAGGCGCCTTGCTGCCCCACACGGTCGGTATGAAGAGAAGCACAGCAGCGAAAGGGTATAAATATCCTTTTTGTCCGTTTATTTACTTTCCTGTTGTGTTGATCAGTTACATGAAAACTTTACAGGTGCTATTTTTCGGATATATAGTTAAACTTGGACATTCATTTGGCTGTTCTTTTTTTTTTGGATTTATATGTAGTGGAGGTCAAACGTGAGTTATTTCCCAGCTACTAAGAGCTATGAATGGCTGACTCATTAGGATGGCAAAAGAGAGAGTCAAAAAGATGATATAATTGATAGAAGAAGTTGTCAATTTGGTAGGTACAGTATACAACAAGATGCCTCCACATAAAAAATAAAGAAAAAGAGCCGGGTTGAGATTTGGTGTAGTGCTGTTGAGGGGTTGCTTTCACCTTTCAGCACTCTTATCTTATTCTCTTTGATATGTGCCACCAAGCAACAGAAGCTCCCAATCCATGCAATTTATTCCAGTGTTACAGTTATTCACTTTAGTATACGAAGATGTGGCCCTCTAGTTATTTTTTTTCCGGGACACGCATGAGAATTGCGTGTCATTGTTGTACTAATAGAAAGAAGTGTCCCAAAAACAATGCCGAATCAAAACCACGATCAGGGTTAGTCTGTTAATACATTCGTGCCCTAGTAATTTCTGATTACATTCCCACGCACAAATGTGTTCATATTTTACATGGAAATTAAATGTTTTGGTTGTGGCCTGGTCAGCCCTGGATTCTTGAAATTACAACTTAAGTTCATCAGTGAGAAAATGTTCCATTCATTTCTCTTCAGCAGATTCAGTAATTATTTTTACCACTATATAGAAGAGAACGGGTTTCTGTATATGATTGGTGATAGGCTGGTAGGATAGCCTTAAGTTGGAAGCGTGCAGGCTGATGAGTGACATGGGAATGAATCGATGCTTCTTGCTCAAGCAAGAAACAGACTTTTTGTTGCCTAAACACATGAGCTCATGCTGTCAAACAGGATGATCTGTCGCTTCACTTGTCGTCAGTGTCCAAACAGCAAGTTGATGTGTCTCTCGCAATCTAGCTTATCCAATCAACTACCCAACTGCACTAACAGTATGATGGATGCTTGCCTACAATGCGCAGCGTTGCGTAGCTGCCTGTTCATCATTTCCTTCATATCTTAAGCCTAATTTCACATCATTTCCTTCAAGCCTAATTTCAGAACCTCCTATTTGATGAAAAACACGCAACGGCTTGGTTTGGAAAAAAAAGCCTAATTTTAGAACAGTATCATCCCTCTGTATCTCAAGCCTGATTTGTTGGATCATGAAAGGCACATTAATAATTGAGAAAAAATGTCAGATCAGATAAACGTGCATGCATGATCTAGGAAAGTTCTTGTGGAGTGGCACTATGGATTAGATCTAACCACAGTGCCAAATTGCCCTGTATTTATTCAGGTGATGAGTTGGAGCTGCTGGCTTAGCCGCACGCGGCCAAGTTGAGGGATCTCAGGGTGGGCAGTTGGTATTCTCTGTCTTTGGGCATGGCGGGGCCTGCTGGAACGACGCGGGACCCCACATGGAACTAGCAGCACGTGAAAGTATTGTGACCTTGTTTAGTTTCAGAATTCTTTTAGTATTTCGTTTGTATTTAATAAAAATTATTTAAACTTTGATTAATTAGGTTTAAAATATTCGTCTCGTAAAATACAATCAAACTGTGCAATTAGATTTTAATTTCTTCTATATTTAGTACTCTATGCATGTGTCGATATTTTAATATGACGGAGAATCTTTTTTTTATAGTGGCAAATGCTGGAATTAGGAGTCCAATTCAGACATCTAAACAAGGCATGTGTTCACCGTTCAAACATGCATGGGGCAAAAGAAAATTTAATGGCTCATGCTTCATGCCTCCTCACGCGCATGGCTTTGTTTCCAACGGTCTTGAATCTTGGGCCTTGTTTAGAGGGTGTTTGGCACTACTTTGTTCTGGTTTATCTAGCTCTGCTCCATAAACTTCACTGTAGAGTAGTCTACCGTGAAGTTTGTGGAGAAGACAGTACCGTTTGACACATAGCTCTGCTCCAGCTTTAGAAATAGGTTGTTTTAATACAGATGGACCATTACGCCCCTAATTGAAATTACACTTGATGTCTTACGAGAAAAATAGAAAACATGTAGATCAACTCTAAGTATGATGATATTTTTCAATGATCTCGTTGAAGAATTTGATCTGTTCATACAGATTCTTGTAGTACAACTAGTTGAAAAGAAGATAGACATGTATATACTAGCAGCGTACAAAAGGAAGACAATGTACAAGGTTAGAAACGCACAACAAAGACACCAACGCCTTGCCAGACCACTAGACCATGGACTCGTACATATTGCGGCCACTAGCATGCTGCTAAGACTCCAGCTGCCGCCGTGCCGAGCAAATTTGAGTATCCTGCGACCCAAATCCAGCTTGATCCTCTCAGCAGCATCCAGTAGTGATCCGTGATTAATGAGTGGCAAGGTGAGTAATTACTTCACAACTCCACGTGGAAGTACCAAACTTCAAAAACTGGAGTACCCCTTGAGATGCTACAGAAAAAACGTGGAATTGGCCTCTAGCTCCACCTTTTTTATGGAGCAGAGTTCTTGAAGCTAGATATGTTTGGCAATGCAGAGCTGGAGCGAAGCTGAAAAAATAGGAGCGGAGCAGTCCCAAACACCCTCTTAGATTACAACTTTTTGCAATCCCGAGTAACGTAGCACTTTCGTTTGTATTTGGTAATTATTGTCTAATCACGGACTAACTAGGCTTAAAAAAATTGTCTCATAATTTATAATCAAACCGTGTCATTAGTTATTTTTTTATTTACATTTAATGTTCCCTGTAAGCGGTTAAAGATTAATATGATTGAGAGAAAGCGAAAAAAATTCGAAACTTTGGAGGTATGTAAACAAGGCCCGATCGGTTACGGCATAGTGCTGAGTGCTGTAGTACTGCTGTCCCTTGAGCATTTCACGTTCTTTGCAAGTGCTCAAAATTTGATCCAATCTTGATTCACCATGTGCTGCGAGTCAATTGAATATTTCTTAATTTTAAGATAACGTTTCTTCTATATCCACATAGTCAACAATTAATTGATCCAATCTTGATACAGCACATGGCATAGCTCCAAGCTATTTTGACACATGCATCATGCACAGTCGTCCATGGTAGATCTCATCCTTGTGTTGTAAGGTTTTGTCATTTTTCTAGTTAAACTACTTATTACAAATGTAAACTAGTCACAGTAGGTACCATAAAAAAATATTTTAATAGAGGCGGCCGGGTATTTTACGATGCAGCATCTGTAGCATTTTTCTTTTCGTATGAAGAAATTCTGTTGAAACTGTGTACCATATATTAAACTGTGTACCATATTTTCAACCTACAATCGATTCCTATTGCCATCTTAAGTATCCACGTATCTGTTTTTTCAATCGTCGCAATTAATTCCATGTTAGTAGGTCATGCTGATGAGGTAGCTAATGCAATGGGGTACTGCTACGGTGGTACGTGGAGTGTTTCGTTAACCGAATGTCATGTCCTTCTGCAATGCTTTCCCTAACCTCCGTTGTTGTTGGTGCAGTGTTGCTAGTAAAGATCTATAGAAAGCTTTGGGTCGGTGAGAGATCTTGTCCAGGTGGCGATATGTAATAAAAAGAAATCCAGCTTTTTGTGTCGGTCTCTCACTACCACTGATGACGATGATGATGAGAAATAAAAGCGATTGCTTTCAGGACAATCAATAGCGCCACCGCCGCGTCCTATATTTCATACTCCCTCTGTTCTTTTTTAATTGTCGCTTACGTTTCTCAAAAAATAATTATCAATAATTATATATTAAAAAATATTAATATTTATACTATATAATTAGTATCGTTAGAAAGATCTTTGAATCTAATTTTTTAATAAATTTATTTAAAAATACAAATATTGCACATATTTTCTACAAATCGAATCAAACTTATGGCATGCACACCAACAATGACAATTAAATAGAAACGGAGGGAGTAATGCTTACAAAGAAAGGCCGAAAGAACACTCTTAACCACTAATCCGTTGGTGGTACCCGTTTATCACCCCCACAAACTTACAACCTTGGAAGCCGTTGGAACATCCATCCATCCTTTCTGATATCGACATATCTGTTGCTATTGCTCCTATGTCAGCACCTTGCATGCAACAACCTTACATGAAAATAAGAATTTTATCAAGAAAAAAAAGGTAATATGTGTGTGTGTAGAAAAAAAAGAGTGCGTGTTAATGTGTTATGATAGAGATTGTCTAATGACAACTATGTAAAATAACATCTTTATGACACATGCGATTCACTGTCCAAATCTTTATGAATTACGGCGCCAACAATGTGCTTTAGAGGTGCAATTAAATCCAACTGTAGTTGTAGGCCTAAGAGTTTGTAGTATCATTTGGTAATGACCGTCCCCATGAAATTCGTTGTGCAGGTACGCCCATGTTTCCTTGTTCGTGGAAAGCTCAGTGTCACCACCTCACTCGCCTTTGCAGAAAGGCCATGGCTTTAGCTAGGATTTGTCACCTTTAAGAGGCATCTTTTGTTGTTGTTCGTGAGCGGGCTCAGTGGTGCACAACTGCATATCACTACCGCGTCCAAACTCCAAAACTGTTTAGTTTCAAAAAAAAAAAACTCTAAAACTTTTTGGTTGGCAAACTCCAGGCAGCCCCTGCTCTGCCTCCGGGCAAGTATTTCAGTCCCAGGCACCTAAATTTCAGTGTTTAGGAGTGGTGCCGGTTGAGGAAGGCTTGTCTTGAGGCAAACCAGACAAGCTCTAATGACGCTGTTAAATTAGACGGCAAGATTTACAAAATGTGGCTACCATAAGAGGAGGTAGGCGTTTTTTTTATGTAAGAAAAAATGGACATTGATGATTTTAAGCTAAGAGAGGACTTAAATTTAGATGGCTAGGTACATGGACATATTTGGCACCCAACTAGCGAAGGCCACTTTCTCATATTTGTAGAGATATGAAGAATATTCCAAATCTGTTAGAGGCCCAATATGGATCTTCAATTCGTAAGCATCTCAAGGGTCTTTCTAAAATTTACTCTCTATATCATCATTTGAACAGTCATTTTTTTAAAATCATTTTAATCTGTTTCCACTGGCCAACAACTTTTCTATACTTTTTTTAAAAGGACGGCAAAGCTTTGCCGTGATTTCTATTAGACGAATAAAGGAAAAGACAAGTGTTAGCCCTGTTTTTTGACTGGAAACCGGGCCAGAAAAACCATACAATTGAGGAGGGTACCCTGCTCCACCTGCACACCTAGGTACCAAGTCAAGTCAACTCAACTCGCGTCACAACAACGCAAACTCAACTCAACGCTTGGTCGGATCAGGACATCGACACAAGCCTCTAACCACTTAGACTCGGTCAGATTGGGTCATCGACACAAGCTTGATACTCCGACAAAAACGCTCGAAGTCCACTCAACTATGACTACTCAACTGAAAATCAACCACTCAGCATGGTCAAAAACTCGACCCAACTGAGCCTGCACGAAGAGCAAACAGAAAACACAAACACATAGCAAAGAAGAACAGAGAAAAACAAAGGAGCTCCCATCAAAGCCACCAGGAGCACACAGGACTGAGCCGAAGGGAACGGGACGGCAGAGCGTAGCTAGAGAGCCTCACGACGCCTTCAAGAAGGACTCAACGCCATAGTGCCGACATCGCAAGCCCGCAAGGGGAAGGTTTTCACCTGCAAATCTAGACCGGAGGCGAGGTGCAAACGGACGCCTCCAAGGAGGAAGCGACATCCGCAGACGCCGCCGTCCATGCTTTCACAGCGATCTCACCCCCGCTTGACCTGCCCACCAGAGGAAGCCCAAAAGGAGCAGTAGATCGACAGCCCTACCCTGGGCAAGCACCACCTGCCGCACCACCGAGGCACGTAGGCACGCCCACAACTAGGGCCGACCACGCCACCATAGTGCCGCCGAAGAAGAGCCGCCTCCGGCACGCACCTCCCCCCACCACCACCATCTGGCTAGCAGCCAACCAACGGCAGTAGCGGGCAGTGGCCGGCCCGACAGCTAGCCCGCAGCAGCGGCCGACCAGCCCGCCAGCCCGCCAACCAGCACCGGCCAGCACCAGGGGGGACTACCGCCGGCCAGCCAAGCCCGCCAGATTTGGGCCGTAGGAGCTGACCCCGCCTCCTTTATGCCGTCCCAGCCGTCCTCCCCGACAATGGCGCGGATCCACGCGTGGAGGGGGTGGAACAAACCGCCGCGGCGGCGGATCTGGGCATAGGAGCCCGAAATCCGGTCGCCGGCCGTCGGCAACCCTAGGGCCCTTCGGGAGAGAGAAGGGGAAGGAGCGGGGGAGAGGGATGGATCCGGAACTCCGGTGAGGCAGGGGCAGAGGAGCTGACCGTCGGAGGCGCTGGCTCGCCGTCGACATCGCCAACGCCATTCTCGCCGATGAGCGAGCGGAGCCTCCACACGAGCGAGAGGAAAGCCCCGCTGCCACCGTCCTCGCGTTCGGTCGGGCTTTCGGCACCCCGCTCTGCCAGCGGCGAGGCCGGAGGTGAGGGGGCGGGGGGTGGCGGCGGCTAGGGTTGCCGCCCGCCCAAGTTGCCCCTAGGACGAGTGACGCAGGGGTAGATGTTGCTACAGTTTTTCTATAAATTTTGTAGGGTCATTTTCGTTATCTATCTTTGGCTAGAGAGAAATGGAATAGATTGGGTATATTTGGATAACCACTTAAAGAAGTTGTTGGGTTTTTTTTCTCCATCAAAATCTCTATTTCTGACAATGAGAAAGAATATAGAGAATCCGTTGGATTTGCTCTTAGGAAGCTGAATTGCTGAAATGACCATCGGTACGTGAGAGTTCAAGGTACTCCCACAAGGTTAGCATGATTTCACATAGGATCAAGATCTTGAGTGAGATGACCATCGGTACGTGAGAGTTCAAGGTACTCCCATATGTAGATCGCATGATAAGATAACAATCTTTTAAAATTAAATTGTATAATACCCATGATAAGGCTACAACAACAAATAATCAGACAAATCAAATAACTAAAAGGCATATATCTAAGTTATTAATAAGCATCATTGGGATATATCTGTGATTCATGCAAGAAGAGATCACATGTTTTCTACATATTTTCACCAAGGCAGCCAACACTCTTACTAAACCTGCTAGAGCACACACCCCTCCAAATTCCCCTACATTCAAAAGTCACCATCAGAGCTGCCAATCTGGTCCAGTGTTTAGCTAGAACACATTTTAAGGTGGTGAATAGTTCTTTCTTCCCTGTAGGGTTTAAAAAGTTAAGTAACAAATCTTTGTGAAGATCAACATAGGCTTAAATAAAGAAATGTAACAACCCAAGAATTCACCTACCATCTATATAACATAAGTATTGAATGACTTGAGTGTTGACCCAAGAGAATACAACAACAGCTGCTATTTGGTTCTAAAAAATAGATGAAAATTGAAGTAGACAATGCAATATCCAACAAGAACCTTACCTTCCAACTATTTTAGAGAGCACCATGCAAAATTCTTGCATCTTTTCTCTCATAATTAGTAATCCACAAATTGCTTGCATCTTTTTTTTCAAAGAAAAAAGATTGCTTTCACATTGTTTTTGAGAAACCTTGGAAGTTCAGTAGCCAACACTGATATTTAATTGGTTAACCAGAAAAAAGAGAGAAGAGTATATTGCAGATAACAAAACCGGGTCACGAATTCTTTATACTGCTTTATTAGGAGTATGTACTCCTGTTCTAAAAAAAACATGTATGATATTATTTTGCAGAGAGTATATATACTACTAAACTCCGCCTATGGTGGGGTGCTTTGGTGTCCCAACATAGCAGGTCCCAAGCCCTGATAAAGGAGGAGGGTTGTGTTAGGTTTGGCGAGCCAACGTAAAAACTTAGCCACTCTTATGGAGATGAAAAATAAAAGAATCCCGTTAGGGCGTAACCCTCTTAGTGACGTGCCATGCCAGAATCCGGGTATGGTGTTAAATATGCAAGGGCCGGGTAGTCACCCCCGTGACGCGTCGTGTCATGATCTGGACACGGTGTCAAGAGAGTAAGGATCAGGTCGCCACATCCTAAGTGGCGCGCCACATTGGCGCCCGAGTGTGGTGCAAAATGAGCAAGGGTCTTCGCACTTCTCTCGACGGGTGCGAAGGGTAAGGAAGCTAGCCGAGCCTACTAGGATTTGTCTAGGTAGCTGGAACGTAGGGTCCCTACGGGTAAGTTGAGAAAGCTGGTCGATGCAGCAATTAGGAGGCATGTAAATATTCTATGTGTGTAGGAGACTAAATGGAAGGGCCAGAAGGAAAAGAAGATGAAGCATACGGGCTTCAAACTTTGGTGCACGGGTACAACATCGGGTAGGAATGGTGTAGGCATCCTGATCGATAGGAGCCTTAAGGATGGGGTCATTGATGTAAGGAGGCAAGGCGACCGGATTATCCTAGTGTGGCTGGTAGTTGGAGATTCAACTCTGAATATGATCAGTGCCTATGCCCCTCAGGTAGGTCTTAGCGAGAGCACCAAGAAGCAATTTTGGGAAGATCTAGATAGCTTGGTTAGTACCGTGCCTGCCAGCGAGAAGCTCTTCATAGGAGGAGACCTCAACGGTCATGTGGGTGCAATTATTGTAGATTTTGAGCAGATGCATGGTGGGTTTGGGTACGGTAGTAGGAATTAAGAGGGAGAGGACGTTTTGAATTTCGCGTTGGCCTACAACTTGTTGATAGCGAACACCCTCTTTAGGAAGAGGGAATCCTACCTAGTGACCTTTCGTAGTGGACATCATTCGAGCCAGATTGACTTTATCCTTGCGAGGAGGGAGGATAGACGTGCTTGCCTAGATTGTAAGGTGATACCTGGGGAGTGTGTTGTCCCTCAACACAAGCTTGTGGTGGCTGACTTTCACTTTTGGGTATGTGTCCATCGGGACAATCGAGCCAAGATTCCAAGAACGAAGTGGCGGAACCTTAGAGGCGAAGTGGCACAGACGTTTAAGGAAAGGATGCTAGGCGAGAGGTCTTGGGAAGAAGGAAAAAATGCAAATGATATGTGGCTAAAGATGGTAACATATGTGCGAAAGGTGGTTTCATAATTGTTAGGCATGAGTAGGGGAGGCAAACAGGAAGCGAAAGACACTTGGTGGTGGAATGACGAGGTACAAGGGGCTATTAGGGAGAAGGAGTGTTTCAAGCGCCACCACCAGGACAAGAGTGCAGCCAACATCGAGGGCTATAAAATAGCGAAGAGAGCTGCAAAGAAAGCTGTGAGTGTGGCAAAAGGTCAGGCATATGATGACCTTTATCAGCGGTTAGGCATAAAGAAAGGGGAGAAAGACATTTATAGGATGGCTAGAATCCGCGAGAGGAAGACAAGGGACATCAACCAAATCAAATGCATCAAGGATAGAACAGACTGGCTTCTGATGAAGGATGAGGAGATCAAGGACAGATGGAGAGAGTACTTTGTCAAGTTGTTCAATGAGGAGAATGAGGGTCCTACCCTTGAGTTGGACTCCTTTGATGATACCAACAGACGCTTTGTGAGGAGATTCCAGGAGACAGAGATCGGGAAAGCTTTGAAGAAGATGAAGGGAGGTAAAGCAATAGGCCCTGATGGTATCCCCATTGAGGTGTGGAAATTTCTAGGTGCCAGAGCGATAGATTGGTTAACTAAGCTTTTTAACCTCATTTTTCGGTCCAACAAGATGCCTGAAGAATGGAGGAGAAGTATATTAGTACCGATCTTCAAGAACAAGGGAGATATTCAAAGTTGTACCAACTATTGGGATCAAGCTGATGAGCCATACGATGAAGCTTTGGGAGAGGGTTATTGAGCATCGCCTAAGAAGAGAGACAAGTGCAACACATTACCAGTTTGGGTTTATGCCTAGTAGGTCGACCATGGAGGCAATCTTCTTAATACGTCAACTGATGGAGAGATACAGGGAGCATAAGAAGGACTTGCACATGGTCTTTATTGACCTTGAGAAGGCATATGATAAAGTTCCAAGAAATATCATGTGGTAGGCCTTGGAAAAGCATAAAGTCCCAACTAAGTACATTACCCTCATCAAGGATATATACGGGGATGCGGTGAGGTGTGTTCGAACATGTGATGGCAACACCGGTGACTTTCCAATTAAGATAGGACTACATCAAGGGTCAGTATTGAGCCCTTATCTATTTGCTTTGGTGATGGATGGGGTCACAAGAGACATACAAGGGGATATGCCTTGGTGTATGCTCTTTGCTGATGATGTGGTGCTAGAGGATGAGAGTAGAGTAGGGGTTAATAGGAAGTTAGAACTATGGAGGCACACGTTAGAGTCAAAAGGTTTCAAACTTAGTAGGACCACGACTGAGTACATGAGGTGCAATTTTGGCACTACTAGGCATGAGGAGGGAGATGTTAGTCTTGATGGGCAAGTGGTGACCAAGAAGGATACCTTTCGGTATTTAGGATCAATGCTACAAAAGGATGGAAACATTGATGAGGATGTTAGACATAGAATTTCAGCTGGCTGGTTGAAATGGCGTCAAACTTCTGGTGTCCTTTGTGACAAAAGAGAGTCTTAGAAGCTAAAAGGTAAGTTCTATAGGACGGTGATTCACCCGACGATGTTATACGGTGCGGAATGTTGGCCTACAAAAAGGCGACATGTCCAACAACTGAGTGTAGCGGAGATGCGTATGTTGCGTTGGGTTTGTGGGCACACTAGGAGAGATAGAGGCCGGAACGACGATATTCGGGATAGGGTTGGGGTAGCACTAATTGAGGAGAAGTTGATTCCACATCGGTTGAGATGGTTTGGGCATGTTCAACGAAGGCCTCCTGAGGCACCATTGCGTAGTGGGGTTCTAAAGCGGAAAGAAAATGTAAAGAGCAGCAGAGGTTGGCCTAAACTGACTTGGGATGAGTTGGTTAAGAGAGACCTTAAGGAGTGGGATATCTCCAAGGATTTAGCTATGGATAGGAGCGCTTGGAGACTAGCCATCTACGTGCCTGAACCATGACTTTTATGTGTTACTCTGTGACCGGTTTCTTTCGGGTTTCATTTCTAACCTATCCCAACTTGCTTGGAAAAAAAGGCTATGATGATGATGATGATGATGAGTATATATACTACTAATTCCCAAAATAAACCCCAAAACAAAGGAGTACATATATATATTAGTAGCAGGAGTATATATCATACTACTTTTTTTAATGGTGGTATATATTTTTTTAATAAAGCAGTATCAAGCTATTTCAGAAATAGAGCCTTCATGTCATGCAGCTCTGGCAGAATTAAAAAATTGACATAATTACCCAACTTGTGTTGCCCGATCTGTGTCTGAACGTTCAAGTGGACCACGGTGCATGAAACCGAAAATACAGTATGTATGTACCTATTTAGGATCTGGAACAGACAGTAAAATCCAAAAAGAAAATGCAGTTTCAACAAACCACCGACTCCAACTTTAACCAAAGGAGAGTCCTTTTCACTTTCTAAAAAAGGAGATAGGCAAACTGTTGAATCGACAGCTGAAGCAAATATATACTTATTACTAAGAATCTAGTTATCCAGAGATTAATATATGCAACCTCAGTAAAAACAAAAATAGAACATTTGTCAACTAATTTATTCTAAATGAATCATCCAAAAACCGGATGACATACTGAGCTCCAAAATAAAAGAAATAATAGGTCCATCCATGTTCAAAAGGAGCATCAGACAAGTTTATTTAAACCCTATATCATGTAGGCAAAGATGAAATAGCTAGCAACCCACAACAGATCATGTGCATTTATGCATAGAGCTGGCCTTTTAACCACCTTTCGGTCTGAAAATTTTCACTCTCTTATAGCCCGAACTGATAACAAACTCCTTTGAAGCATATATCAAAATCCAACTTGCAAGCAATTGTATGCTGCATAATATTTTTTTAAAAGAAAATCAGAGAGAAAAGGAAGCTGTAGGTACCTGCATTAGAGCCCTAGACCTCATCTTCATCTTTGTTGCCACCATTTACCCAATTTCCAATATGTACAATTTTTCATTTGCTGCAGGCTGCATATAAAAATTTGGACTAAAATAGTGACTGAAAAGGAAGCTAGAGAATGAATCAAGGTGTAGAATCTTGTTCACATCATAAAAAAGTGGTCATTAGCCTTCACATTTTTTGTGACAAATAAGCAACTTCCAGCTTTGTGTCTTGACCCTCAATAAAACATAAGTTCGGTGACTTACTGCAAGAAGAAAACTCTAATGAGCAGCTTACCATGGGCTTGAATTTCTAACAGTACGTATTTTATAATCCCAACAAAACTCAAGCGCCTGTGATTGTGCATGCAAAAAGACAGTGCCTAATGGTATACAGTACATGCAAAACTGAAGTAAACAGTCCTATTGCTTATGTCTCAAATCAGAGATCACAAGTGCTTGATTCTTTGTGCTTGGTTTTATGGAGGACATGCAAAGTGAAGCTATCCTGATGCTAGGCCCTTGACTGAGAGATCAATATATATTCAGAGACTAACTATAAGGTTATGTGCTCCTCTGTACTGCCAAAAATCAGGATAGTATCAACATCATCGCCAAAAAATCTGCACAAAGCTCAAGCTGCTTTTTATATACGCTTATTTATTGTATTCTAAACATTTTATATTCTAAACTTTATTTCTGTCATCACAACTTTAGCTCAATCTTTCAGTTCAAGTTGTATGCTCCACACACAATTATTACAGCAATTGAAAGCATGGATCCACTTCGCCAAAGAAAATTAGACTCAAAAAGAAAATGTCTAAACATAAAATGTAACATAATTAATTTGCAACCATACTATTGCATTATCACTTGCTATCTAAATTGTTGCTGTAAATTACACTACTGCATCATGCCCATAAAAGAAAATAGATTACAAGGAACTAAGTATATGGTTGCTCAGTAAGCTCACAATAGGATCGTCTCCCAAACCTCATGTTCCGCATTGCAAGAATGACAACAGAAAGTTGGATTGTAAAAATTTAGAATGTCCAGCCACTGAATTGAAGACTCAAATGAAATAACAAAGGCTTAATTATGGATGTATTACTATCAAAACATTATAGACAAAATGGATTATCATCAGCATGGTCATTGCTTCTGCAGGCTTCACGTGACTGTAATTGGGTAGGAGACAAATAACATAAAAAACGCAATGGATGAGTTAAGCAGGTCCGCAGTTCATTCACACCAACTGATATTATGATAAGAAACACACGGAGCATTGCACATACCTTCCTCTGTGAGTGCAGCAAACGTGGGGCCAATAAACCAGTGCGCGGCCAGGTACTCCGGTGCTTGATCTTGGTGGCGTTGATGTGGATAAGGAGGAGCGACAGCTTATAGGCTCAACCTCGCAGCGCCGATGGCGTAGGTCGACGACGTGCCTGACGGCGTTACCCTCTAGCATGAACACCGCCGAGGCCGCGGGTTGGAAGGACGTCACTGCTGTCACCAGCCCAGGCCGGTACAGTAGGACCTCATGGAAGTCGGACTCGTCGACACACATCTACGACTGCACGAGAGGGAGAAACAATGAGGGAGAGGAGACTGAGGGAGGGAGGGGCTCACCTCGGCCCTGATTGGGTGCGACGCCGACCAGTGGATCCCGGGCTCCCAACCGTGTCGCGCAGATCCTGCCGATTGTCTGCCTCACGGCAAGGACGGCAGCGGCGTGCAAGGACGGCGGCGGTGCTCGAGGGCGACGGCGAGGGTGCAATGGTGCGGGTACGATGGCGACGGCGGCTGCAGCGAGGGCCTGCGAGGGTGAGGACGGCCGCAGCGTGTAGTGGGTGCGACCTCGACTCCTCAAGGGTTGTTTCGACGGCTGGTGTTGGTGAGGGCGTCGCTGGTGCCGAAGGCGACGGAGGCCGCGACGAAGGAGGAGGCAGCCTCCTGGCCTTGCCGTGCCAAGGCATGAGTTGCAACGAGGAGAAGGGAGAAGGCAGGGGGGATTGGGGAGATGATCACGAACCCACGATGGTGTGGCGTGCGTGGGACCGCACGGGCGTGATTGTAGGGCGTGATTTGGAGAGATGATCGTAACTTGCCTGACTTTCTTTTCTTTTTTTTTTTTTTTTTTTGCAAGGAGCGTTCACGTGGAGTTTCCTTTTTCTTTGCCGGAGTGAGCTTTTACACGGGCGAGGGGGTGGGACAGGAGGCTGCTGGTCGCAGGAAAGGCAGACCGAGAGTATCGATCGATTATGTTCATTTTTGTTCTTTTTATCCGTGAGAGATATATACTTCCGACGATCACCAGAATCCAGTAATGCACGCAGTTTACTCTCCCAGGCTGTGTGCCATTTTCAACGACTTGGACCAACCATCCAGGACACGTACCCAAGAGTCAGCAGACGTACCAGCCCTGTGTACTTGTACCACCAATGCCAGCGTTGCCCTCAAACCAACGCCGTTCTACCAATAATATATAAAATCTTTTCAGCCATGCTTTGCCGTCCCTCGTAATCTTTGAACTGATTGATGCCTTGCTTAATGCCACGCTTTCTTCCACTTCAACCGGCAACTGAAATTCACTGAACGTTTTGCGTGACCGAGTGAAAAAATATTCACAGAACGTTCATGAGCAATGGCCGGCCATCTGGGAATGAATAATTGATGACTTTGGAAGGAAAATTAAAATCCACCCGCTTCAAAAAGAAAAAGGGAAAAAAAGAGGCACTGCGTATGGGCCCCGCCCAACCTTCTTCTCCTTCTGTTCATCAAGTGTTAGTTAAACTTTGAACCCCAGGGGGTCCAGGGACCAGGGGTCCTCTGTCCTTTCCCTCCCCTGTTGGGATTGGGCGCCAACTAAATAGCCGCCCTTCTTCACTGCAGACCGAGTGCTCACCTGGCAGAGCAGAGCGCAGAGGCCTTCCTTCTTCTACCTGCTCTGCTTCGTCTTTCCACTTCTCGCTTCACCACTCCACCACTCTTCTCCCATCTCTTGGTACTTCTTGGTTCTTGCTTGCGCACTCGTCCAAGTGTCCAATGCTAGCTGATCCAAAAGCAAGGGCAGGCAAAAGATCAAAAGCGCGGCGCGGCGCGGCGCAGCGCAGCAGGTAAAAGAATCGGAAACCAGGAACGCATTCCCACTCATCAGCCAGCACAGCTAGCCTAGCTCAGATATAAGCAAGCTCACCAGCACCACCCCTTCCCGTCCTCTCCCACTCCCTTCTTCCACCTCCTCCCTTCTCCCTTCCACTGCCATTGCCTCTCTGCAAGAAGAACAGAGAGGGAGGGAGAGCCAGTAGGCCGCCAAAGGCCCAGCACCGCCACGGCACCATGTCCGGTGGCGTGCTCCTCCTGGCCGCCGTGCTGGTGGCCACCATCGTGCCGCCGTCCCCAGCCAATGCGGCGGTGTCGTACGACCACAAGGCCGTGACCATCAACGGGCAGCGCCGGATCCTCATCTCGGGGTCCATCCACTACCCGCGCAGCACCCCGGAGATGTGGCCGGACCTGCTCAAGAAGGCCAAGGACGGCGGCCTCGACGTGGTCCAGACCTACGTCTTCTGGAACGGGCACGAGCCCGTCCAGGGCCAGTACTACTTCGGCGACCGCTACGACCTGGTCCGCTTCGTCAAGCTCGCGCAGCAGGCCGGGCTCTACGTGCACCTCCGCATCGGACCCTACGTCTGCGCCGAGTGGAACTTCGGCGGCTTCCCCGTGTGGCTCAAGTACGTCCCCGGCATGAGCTTCCGCACCGACAATGGCCCCTTCAAGGCGGCGATGCAGACGTTCGTGGAGAAGATCGTGTCGATGATGAAGTCGGAGGGGCTCTTCGAGTGGCAGGGCGGGCCCATCATCCTGGCGCAGGTGGAGAACGAGTACGGGCCCATGGAGTCCGTCATGGGCGCCGGCGCCAAGCCCTACGCCAACTGGGCGGCCAAGATGGCCGTCGCCACCGGCGCCGGCGTGCTCTGGGTCATGTGCAAGCAGGACGACGCACCGGACCCCGTGGTAAGTTTTTTTTTAAAAAAAAAAAAAAAAAACTCTGCTTTCTCTACTTCAACCCGTTCCCGCGGTGGTTAATTTTAATTCGGTTGATATAACGTCATAACGGCCAATTAATCCGTCGCGTTTGTGGTTAAGGCGCACTAATCAACCACCTGGATCGCTTTCTTTCCCTCTCTTTCTCGTCGTCGTCGTTAGGACATCAATCGCTGCCGCGCGCGGTCCCTCCTTTTCCAGAATCCGGCTGGCACAATTGCTTTGCTTTTGCTTGCTGCGGACAAACAATTATGCTTATGCCTGACCCATTTCATACTGCCACTTTCAGTTATCTTTGAATTAATTTTACTATTTGCTATATGTAGATTCTTTAATTACCTTACTACCAGCTTTGAATTACCCTACCTTAATCCTCTCCGTCCTTGCGAAATGCTGATCATGTCTTCGTTCAGATCAACACCTGCAACGGGTTCTACTGCGACTACTTCAGCCCCAACTCCAACAGCAAGCCTACCATGTGGACCGAGGCCTGGACCGGCTGGTAATTCTTAGTACCCAACTTCTTCTTTTCTACCATGGCATCCAGCTAAGATCGCCGTGGATGAATGAGACCAAAATGCATGCGTTCATCAGGTTCACGGCGTTCGGTGGCGCGGTGCCGCACCGGCCGGTGGAGGACATGGCCTTCGCCGTGGCGCGCTTCATCCAGAAGGGCGGCTCCTTCGTCAATTACTACATGGTGAGTCACTAACAGTCAAGTACTCAAGTGAGTAGGGCCGGCTCCAGCTGAGCTTCCACATGGGTCAGTCAAGTCACATGAGTAGGATGCTTGATTTCTCAAGAGGATAATGATGTTTAACTAGCATGTGCTTTGTTTCTTCAGTACCATGGAGGCACCAACTTCGACCGCACCTCCGGCGGGCCGTTCATCGCCACCAGCTACGATTACGATGCGCCGATCGATGAATACGGTAGGCCACCATGGCAATTTCAGTTTCAGTATGTGACAGTTAATAAGTGTGCTGGAATTGTTGCAGTAGATTCTTCTGAATGTGTGATAGATGGTACGTTTGTAACTGAAACTCTGCAAACCATGGCATGGCGTGTTCAGGTCTGCTGAGGCAGCCGAAATGGGGTCACCTGAGGGACCTGCACAAGGCCATCAAGCAAGCCGAGCCGGCGCTGATCTCCGGCGACCCCACCATCCAGTCCATCGGGAACTACGAGAAGGTCGGCCAAATTCTGTCAAAAATGCACTACCCAGTTCAGTCAGACTCTCAGAGTTGCTCATGGAGTGGAGCTCTTACAATTTCCAGGCGTACGTGTTCAAGTCGAGCAGCGGCGCGTGCGCGGCGTTCCTGTCCAACTACAAGACCAACGCGGCGGCGCAGGTGGTGTTCAACGGGCGGCGCTACAACCTCCCGGCGTGGTCCATCAGCGTGCTTCCCGACTGCAAGACCGCCGTGTTCAACACGGCGACGGTGAGCGCGCCGTCGGCGCCGGCGAGGATGAGCCCCGTGGGCGGCTTCTCGTGGCAGTCGTACAGCGAGGCCACCAACTCGCTGGACGACCGCGCCTTCACCAAGGACGGCCTGGTGGAGCAGCTCAGCATGACGTGGGACAAGTCCGACTACCTGTGGTACACCACCTAGTGAGTGATGACTGAATCGATCCCCCTGAAGCTTCCCTTTCATCCTCCATTTCTCTCTGTCGCTGATGAACGCAGCAGTTAGTTATATGGTCGATCTCTGCGTCCTGACATCTGAATGTTCCAATGCAGCGTGAACATCAACTCGAACGAGCAGTTCTTGAAGTCCGGACAGTGGCCGCAGCTGACCATCTACTCCGCCGGCCACGCCCTGCAGGTGTTCGTCAACGGGCAGTCCTACGGTACCGTCTCCGTCTGAATCTTGTTCTTGTTTCAGAGCTGCATCTCTCTGCAACCCACACCAATACTGCATCACCCAGTTTATTTACTGATGAAACATTTCTTGGTGTTCAATTCTTCAATGGCAGGCGCCGCGTATGGCGGCTACGACGGCCCGAAGCTGACATACAGCAAGTACGTGAAGATGTGGCAGGGCAGCAACAAGATCTCCATCCTCAGCGCAGCAATCGGCCTCCCTGTAAGCTCATTGTAGAATTTCAGAGCTCTGACTGCCTGTAATAAGCCTGAAACTTGACATGTATGCACAACCTCCTGTGTTTGGTGACCCTGCAGAACCAGGGCACCCACTACGAGGCGTGGAACGTCGGCGTGCTCGGTCCGGTGACTCTGTCCGGCCTCAACGAGGGGAAGAGGGACCTCAGCAACCAGAAATGGACCTACCAGGTACCTGCTGCTCATTTGCTCTGTTACTCTGGAAGTCTGAACCTAGACACACCCGCTCTGATTGACTGACTGACTGACTGATCTCGTTGCAACGCACGCAGATCGGCCTGCACGGCGAGTCGCTAGGCGTAAACTCCGTCGCCGGGAGCTCATCCGTCGAGTGGGGCGGCGCCGCCGGGACGCAACCCTTGACATGGCACAAGGTCAGTGTTCTACGTACAGATACATAGTAACATGCATGATCGTACTGCACATTGCCACAAGCAACCAAGCGTGTGAATGACTGTATACATGCGTGTGATTCTTCAGGCCTACTTCAACGCGCCGTCCGGCAACGCGCCGGTGGCGCTGGACATGGGCAGCATGGGCAAGGGCCAGGCGTGGGTGAACGGCCACCACATCGGCCGGTACTGGTCGTACAGGGCCTCCGGAGGCAGCTGCGGCGGGTGCAGCTACGCGGGGACGTACAGCGAGACCAAGTGCCAGACCGGGTGCGGCGACATCTCCCAGAGGTACTACCATGTCCCGCGCTCCTGGCTCAACCCCAGCGGCAACCTGCTCGTGCTGCTCGAGGAGTTCGGCGGCGACCTCTCCGGCGTCAAGCTCGTCACCAGGACGACATGATGATCGAAAATGGAGATCAGGCTGTGAATAATTTGCTTGCTGGGAAGAGAAGAGAATTGAAGGGAGGGCAGGGCATACATACACAGATGATACCAAATCTTTCTTGCTCATATATATCTACAGATACGGCGTACATACGGACACAATTCGTGCTCACTATACGTACGTACAAAAAAAATAGACTAGTAGTAGTATTTATTGGAAATCTGTTCTTGGAGTTGTTGGCCGTCGTCGTCGGCCCGGCTGCGGGAACTGCAGCTCACGGCCGGCCGGCGGTATACAAGTCAGCTCTTGGGTAGCAGTAGAATGGTTTTTGCTCTGCAGTAGTCTGCATGGATCTCACAGACTTCATTCTCTTAGTAGAAATTTGCAACATTGAGTTGTAAATGAGGTTATTTATTCCTTCCATTATGTATGATAGCTTAAATCTTATTGTGTGAATGTCATAAGAGAAATAATCATTCTTTTCCCATATCTTGTACCTTTTTTTTTTTTTTGAACTTATCGGTATGGTACATTGTGTTTCTTTCACGATAAAACAGTACTCTATTTGTCCCATTATTTCTGTCGTTATAGCCTATAAGTAAGTTCATCATTGACTATCAGAGAGGAGGTCCAAATGCAGGGCAAACACAATGCTGGCAACTGGCAGGTGCTCGCTGATAGTCTCACCGAGCGAAGCCTGCAGTTAGCACACAAGTTGTCTACTGGTACAGTACGGAGTAGTATTTGGCTGGCTCCGGCTAGATTGAGGAGTTGGTGACCGATTCCTATCTTCACCCAACCACCATGCACGGCATGTATTACACATGTCGGCGCGCATGCAGTTGCAGCTTGCGCTGCATCCGATCCATGTATGTACTCCTACTTGCGTTAATTGCGTAATATATAACGGCCTTGCGATTAGGGTGTCGTGTCGACCAAACGTCTCGCCACATCTACGCATGCGGTGCTGCGGTGCCGATGGCCCGTCCACGTCAATCATTCTGGCGGTTGGCACCGCACGCGCGAACGAAAAAGGGGTTCGTGATTTGATTGCCCGTGCTGTTTGTTCGTTGTTCGTGCGCCTCTCGTCTTAGTCGCGGCTGAGTGTCGTGGCTGGACGATATCTACATCTAGAGAATACAGGACAGTAGTCGAGGTCTGGCTCGCGTCGCACGCATCATATCCATCGCGATGCGGAGCCTCTGCATCAGGTCAGAAATTCCTCCGTTCTAGTACATATACTGGAGTATTTCTATGTCAAAATGTCAAATTACTGGAGTATATATACTGGAGTATTTCTATGTCAAATTACATTTAACTTTATTTGCAACCGTCATGGAATATTTCTTGATATCACGTTTATCTGATACTCCCTACGTTCTAAATTATAAATTATTTTTCCACACACTTTGCTATATATCAATATGGTAGATACATAGCGAAATCAATATAGTAGAAAAATTAAAGTGACTTATAATTTAGAGCGTGGAAAGTATTTTCTATAAAACAGTTAAGAAATTTGATATAGATTAGAGCGAGTGCAGTCCTTCAGTTCTTGGGTATGACTTAAAATTAATAGCCAAAGTTAGAAATGTTTGACTTAGAACAAAACTAACACATTGTCCCAAAAGAACATGAAGAGTAGTGACACAATTAAATCTTGCCGAGGTGAAGCTACAAACAAATGCCCATCTCAAATCCTGTCTTTTTATTACTTATTAGGTGGGTTAAAGTCAAACTATGAATGAGTTTTACTACTCTACTGGTCCTGAAATATAAGATCTTATGAATCTTAAAACGTCTATAAAGTTAATGCCCAATCTATTTCTCTAGCATATCCTTTGGCCACATCATCAAGGGTCCCACAGGACACTAAACTCTAAGATAAAATGGCAACCCCAGTAGCTATTCTTTCAACATGCGAGCTATCCACCTCATCAATCCACTATCAGATGCAATTATGGCCACTAGCATTTGCAATTATAATCTACACATCATCAAGACACACCATCTACTAATATCCACTGGCATTGTCCCACGTCATCCACTAATATTGATAATTATTAATTACTTTGTATAAAAAATATTATTACAAATCATCAGCAATTCCCATGAAAATGCGTGAGTTATTACTTTCTTGATCCTTGGACCCTTAGGGCTTATGTGTTTGCAATTCTTATTAAATACTCCCTCCGTCTCAAATTTTAAGTCATTTCAAGAATCTTGGAGAGTCAAAGCATCTCAAGTTTGATCAAAGTCAGAAAATTATAAAGATTTATGACATCTAAATATAATCAATGAAAAATCTATTGATACTTCATTGGCATCCTAATTGTTATTATCTTATCATATAAATTTGGTCAAACTTGAAATATTTTGATTCTCAAAGATTCTTGAAATGACTTAAAATTTAAGACGGAGGAGTAACTCACATTTTTATCTCTTTTTTCATTCTTCATATGGTCAGCAAAACTAACCTTAAATTCTTGCGGCAACGCACGTGAAATTCACCTAGTTCTAAGATGGCCAATGCAAATAATGCATGTAACCCTTCCTTAATGATAGAGATTTTATACTCAGAGCAAGTATAAGAATTGTCTAAAAACAGACAAACCCTTATTTTTGGTGGATTAAACCATAAATTAACTTCGTATAAGGTTTTATTACAGGTTTTATGTCTTAGCTTTTAAGGTTTTTGAGCGTTACAAATAATATATACTTATTAAATCTCTCATGAAACTAATTTACTCCTAGAAAACTTTGATTATTTTTCATTCATTAATATTGTAACATATCAACATATTTACTATTCCATACATTTCAAGTTTTAAATTATTTTTTCTTTTCTAGGTATTTAGATATCATAATATGTAATTAGGTGCATAGGAAAAATAATTATATCGAAACTTTTGGAATGAAGAGAGTAAGTTATATTCTTCCATTTAAATTATGGACCGTGCTAACGTCTGCATATGCAGGAAAACTCCCATTGGACTGCACACCCCAATTTGAGAAAGGATTAATTAAAACTGCCAAATACGGAAGGGAACGGCGGACGCGTGAAAAATCCTGTACGAACACAGAAAGCGCGCCTTACGGCTCCGTGTGTTGGACGAGCACATCTACAAGTTGGGCCCACTGTTGTAAAAATGCAGATCCCAGCATCTTCTTGTCCTGCTAGCAACTTTTTCACGCTGTAACCAGCATCTCACGAGATTGGATCTACACGTAACCACTATAACCAATTAAATACCCAAGAAATCACATATCCTAGGAAAATGACCCAAGGTATTCACAAGATCATGACGAAAATCACATATATCCAAAATTGAAGCATTCATATCGAGGCAAGGGCATCAATAGGAACAAGTATTTGAAGTCAAATTAACATGTTCCAAGTTGCTTCCCTTCATATCTCCTCCCAATGTTCTTCCCTTTTCGATTGTTACTACTTTCCTTCCTTGATACCACCTAGTGATGGTTATTTACTACACATTTAGAAACAAAGAAATAAAGTCTGAATATGCACACCACAGAATCATTTTTAGAGAACGCTATGTCTCAGACTTATGAAATAAAACCAAAATGGCAATCCAGTAGTGAGCACACTTAACCTTTATCCTCATTATGTAGATAAAAAAATTCAGCAACCATTTTTCATTATCTTAAGAAGATGATAGAACATTTTACATTAAAGTAAGCACCATCTCTATAAATTACAAAAATTATGCCTAGAAAACTACGTGGAATCCTTCCTCCCCTTCGTCACTTCTCCCCTCCAAGTACTTCTATTCGACACTTCTCTTTTTCCTGCACGTTGCTGCATTGTGCTTTGTAGAGTCAAAAGCACTGCACTTGTTTGACTTCTTTTTTAATGCACTTTCAGTATGGACTTATTCCTCCTTTACAGTTTTATTGAAACGCATTGTCATTCGCCTACTGAGGGGGTTGAATCTGTTATTATCACGCTAGGGTTGTGTTTGTTAGAATTCGTGGATCATTCTAGGTGTGGATCAACGGGTACCTCACTTACAATTAGGACAAATCGAGTTGAAATATCATGATGCACCATCATGGTGCACGGATCAGAGAGAGAGAGAGGGGGGAAGAGAGAGGTGGAGTAGGGACACATACCATAGAGCTTGGAGTTGATGCCGGGATCGTTGGAGGAGGCTGCGCACGGGCAGCGACGGTCGGGGAAGCCCGTCGCTGGCAGCGCCTCCTTGATCGAATAGGGTTTCTGTGGGGTTCGGTGGGTGGCGGCAGTGAACCTCGTGAATAGAGCCAGTGGCCCCCACCTCTTCTTATAGGCACTGTGCGACGGGGGCCCACCAGCCAAGCGTTGGGCTGGGCACTCCCGATCAGGGTGCAGGTCAAGGGTCTAGTTGACCGTTGGGCCAACTGGTGGAGAGATCAATTCCAACATTCTCCCCTTGATCTCTCATCATTCTTATGATTCTTTAATATCTTGCTTTCAACCTTCAATTTTCATCTTTCTAACTTCTATCTCATTCCATTACAAATTTGCATATTGAGCGTGTCTCATCGTCACAGCAATTAGTGCCATTAGACTAACAGCCACAACACACTTCTCTGTTTTGGAACAAAACTCTCTTTTGGGCTCTTTATTGTCCGGAAATCATAGGCTAATACCATAAACCCATGTCGACTGTGTATCCTCTGAACACACTGGGTGGTAAGCCTTTAGTAAGCGGATCCGCAAGTTCTTTCTTATTACTTATATGTTCAATATCTTTAAAATGATTCCGGACTTTCTCCTTTACAACGAATACATTCATGTCAATGTGTTTGGCAGCATACTTGACCCGTTGTCATAAGAGTAAGATACTTATTTAAATGGTTATTACTATTATCAACCATTATCTATTCCAGGTATAGGTTCTCTTAACCATTTCGCCTGTCCTCTAAGCCTCATAACATACCATTGCATAACTTTGTTTCATTTATCATATCATAATTGTTTTTTTGGAGCTTTTCCACAATAAAGCTTGAACAACGAGTGTTAGTGATTGTGGATTTCACTACACATCTCGCTGAACTTTTATCTTTGTACCCACAACTATTTGAGAGTACTTGATCTTCATTATTCTACACGAGGCTATTAATCTTTTTCAAGACATTCTTTATTCCAATCCAGTGATTTATATCTGGACTCGACTTCTGCCAAAACACCCCGAATACATGAACTATGTTAGGGTAAGTTCTTATTCAATTCATCAAGCTTCTAACAACTGAAGCATATAGGACGTCCATTTGATCGATCTCATTTCGGTTCTTCAAAATATTTCAAGTTCTCAAATCTATTACCCTTGACTATAAGAACAGGCATATGTTTTCTTTGTATGCATACTTTATTTCTTCAGAATCTTTTCTAAGTATGCCTTTATGATAGTTCTAATACCCCTCTTCTTCTCTCTCGATGAGTTTCAACTCGAAAGATTCTTCATGGAGATTCTCTCTATCGGTAGATTAACATCACTGCTAGTAAGTAAGATGTCATCAACATATAGAATTGGGAAGTGAATTTCTCATTCATAAACTTTGCATAAATGCAATTGTCCTCTACATTCTCTTCAAAACCCAAACTTTCTTTGATTCATCAATTTTAAATTCTATTTTTTAGAGACTTGCTCTAATCCTCAAATTATTTCTTCAAGCAACATCCCTTATATTCTTTTCCATCCATGACAAAAGCCCTTAGGTTATGCCATGTAAATTATTCATATAGATCCTTATTAAAGAATGTCATCTTTACATCTATCTGATGTGACTTTAAATCGTAATGTGTCACTAACATTCATCGTAATCGATTTATTCTCTTTGTGTGATTCTTTCATCACAAGTTGCACTATATATCTTTCATCGTTTCCTCTAGAGCCACGTTACATCTTATAGACCCATTACAGCCTACTGTTTTGGCTCCATTAGGAATTTCTTCTAAATCCCGAACATCATTGGTATTTATTGATTTCATTTCATCTACCTTTGTTTCTTGCCATTTGGACGAGTGAACATCTCTCATGGCTTCTACAGAAGTGCTGGAATCACCTTTCATTTGAATTTATTTATCAACATTGACTTCATAGACATCAAAGTAAATATTTTTCTCATTCTTTGAGACCTAGTAGGGCCTTGTGGCACTTCTTTCATATGGGGCTATTATTGCTCTTCATTGCCAAGAGACAATTATTCTATAGGGTCTCGTAACACAAGATCCTTATTTACTTATTCATCTTCTTGAAAAGCAAACAACAGGTGTTGTATATGTCATACAACATCAACAGGTATTGAGCAATTTATTGCTCTTAAAACATTGAGTGAGCATGCAATTTCACTTTTATTTAATTCTTTAGGTATCTATATACCATGCTCCCCCAGATTACTCCATCTTCTATAAAGATGGCGTATCTATAAATTTCTTATTTGGGTTTAATATGTCATAACTTCTTACAATACTTCAAGCACTGTTTTAGTGTATCTCACTGCTCTATCTTCCTATTGGGACCATAAGGGGTCTAGGAATTTAGCTATTCCTTTACTTAGGGGTATTCTTATTATGATTGTTGTACTCCCTCAATAATCATATTCATCTTTTATAGATCACTCTTGTTCATAATGCACATCATGCATCACATTATCAAAAGTATAGGGGAGTATCTTTCTTGATTTTCTGTCTCTTAATTGATCTCACAAATCTCCCCCTCGAAATGTGGCAAGAACTTTTCTGCCATAATTTTGAAACTATTCAAAAACTCTTCTAGATGAGGAAGCTTTCATTACTTACTTCATCCACATGACTATTCCATGCAAATAAAATTATTTCTTAAATCTTTTCGGGAGTACACACTTTTCTCATTACACTTCATGAACTCAATAGAGTCATTCAGTACTTCTGCAAGTCACACTTGGATTTCATTCTTATCATTTAGTTCATATGTAACTTTCTTCTCCCGCCATGCAGGATAATTCTATCTAAACCTCCACGCCATGCGGGATAATTCCCCATAAAGGGGTATCAATGCCACAATTGGCTCTCAGGGCATATTCAATTATTAAAATTTATAAATAAATTCAAACACTCTTTAATACATGCATAATCCGACGTTGGTCAAATTAAACATGTGTATAACTCATTACATTTCATATCATGATGATCAAAACTAAAAGCTATATGACATTACATCTCTTATCATGTTGCTTAGAATAAATTATTTTTCATAAAAGGAGTACATAAAAAACATTTGTCGACTACACTTTGATTGTACATAAAAGTCATTTCTTAAATTAACTCTCATTGTTCTATCTTCTTTTCTTAGATCAATGCACCTGAACCCTTTTTCTTTCAATTCATACTTTAAAGAGAACACTGTCCTTTATATGATGATTTTCTTTAATGCAAAACTTGCACTTCTCATCTTCTGAGTCATAAGTACCCAGCTCATTTTCTTTCTGCCTTCAAGAATAAAAGCATGGAGGCCTTTGTCTGAAAAATATTCAACAACAAACATCAACAATGAGCATGAAAATAACCCTACGTTGGTCTGGTTAAAGACATGCACATAAAATTTTTAATCTTTCTTCTATATTCTAAATCACCATTAGGCAGAAATAGAATAAAAAAGTTTTTCTTCTACGTCAATTCTAAATCACCGTTGGACAGAATTAGAATTAATGCATATAACTCATAAATACTATCATGATAACTAAATTATGTTAACTCATCTTCAAATTAAATTCAAACTTTGAATCTTTCTTTTATATTCTAAATCACCGTTGGGCAGAAACAGAATAAAACACCATTCTTCTACATTAATTCTTTCATATAACTCAATCATCTTGGAAAACATACAACCTCTTCTTAAAGTTAAATTCTCCCATTGGTTCGAATTTAATTAGAGGATAATCAACTTCATTGCAGTGAAAACATGAAAACTCATTTCTCGATCTTTCATTCAAAACATTTCATAGTTCTTTATCTATTATCTGAAAAATTGATCACCTTGATGCAATATTTATCAGAGATGTAAACTTCAATCAAATTCTTAAATAAACTTATAACGTTATTATCATCAACGTTGGTTAGAAAAAAATATTATAATTTCTCTTATTCATAAATTGACTATTCCTCTAATTAAAGTTTTCTTGCTCATTCTAATTTTAATTGGAGAATGAACTTTTTCACCATTTATTCAATAACTCTATCTACTCTCCAAATTAAATCCTCCCATTGGTTCGGATTTAATGAGAAGGCATAAACCTTTTCTTTGCAGCGGAAACATTAGTAGATTTTTCATAATTCTATTTTCCAGAAACTTTGAAGTTCTATATTTAATGAATTTGAATTGAATTTTGATGCCAATCTCTGTATAATTTATGTCCAACGTTAACTTTGTTCAGAGAAGAGTATAGAACTTCAAATTAATTTCTTTTTTTTGGCGTTCCGTAGCAGCTTATGTAGCAATACGGCTCGGCCCAGAGTTCGCTGCCGCCCTTTCCCGCTCCCAGGCCGCAACCTGGGCCGGAGCAGGGAAAGAGGCCCGGTGAGTTTTCCCTCTTGGGATCAATCTGGCCCGTGGAGCCAGGACGCGATCTGCGCCGTCCATCTCAATCCGCCTGACGCGAGTGCATTTTGGGAAAACAAAACCCCCAGGGCACCAGCTCGCTATCCCTAATTCTCATTTCTTTCCTTCCCATTCTTTCTTAGCGCAGCAGTAGCTCAGCGGCGGCTGCCGGCAGCAATGAGGTGCCTCGCCGGAGCTCGTGCCGGCGGCTCCCTCGGCCTTTTTCTTTCTCTTCTCGCCGCGAGCAGTAGCTGCAGCAAAATGCGGTGGAGGTCGCCATCGTCGAAATCCTGCCAGCGGCTCCCCTTTTCCGGTCTCTTTCCTTTCTTACTCCCTCTCCCCTCTGCGCCGCTAGCCACCGCAGTAGCCCGGTAACTGAGACAAGAGAGATGGCAGCACTGCGGTGCTCCCCTTCGCTGGTGTGCGCGTCCACCAATGGTGAGCGCGTCGCGGTCGAACGGTTGTGCTGCAGCACCCTTGGCCGGAGCCTGAGGAATGACCGCGTGTTGGCGTGGCTTTCCCCTATTCATCTGACGGCGGTGCCCTTGGCGCCCGCTCGTGGGGTTCTTAGTGCTGGCGAGCCGGCGGCTAAGATTCTCTTCCCGCACGGTGGCGGGTCCTCTTCGTGCGACGGCGGGTTACTGCGGGTAAGGCGTTCCAGGTAGGTCCGCCTCCCCTTCTTCCTTTCCGTTCTTGATTTCTAGGGTTAGGATTTCATTGGGGAGAAAAAAAACTTCCGAATCGAAATTCGTTTCTTTTCTTTCTATTCGATTTCTACCCCAATCCCGATCTACACAGCTAGGTAAACCCGGCTCTGATACCATCGTTAGAATTCGTGGATCATTCTAGGCGTGGATCAGCGGGTATCTCACTTACAATTAGGACAAATCGAGTTGAAACATCATGGTGCACCATCATGGTGCACGGATCAGAGAGAGAGAGAGAGGGGGAGAGAGAGGTGGAGTAGGGACATATACCATAGAGCTTGGAGATGATGCCGGGATCGTTGGAGGAGGCTGCGCACGGGCAGTGACGGTCGGGGAAATGGCGAACGCCGGTGGGTCTTCTCGTCGCTGGCAGCGCCTCCGTGATCAGTTAGGGTTTCTGTGGGGTTCGGTGGGTGGCAGCAGTGAACCTCGAGAATAGAACCAGTGGCCCCTACCTCTTCTTATAGGCACTGTGCGACGGGGGCCCACCAACCAAGCGTTGGGCTGGGCACTCCTGATCAGGGTGCAGGTCAAGGATCCAGTTGACCGTTGGGCCAACTGGTGGAGAGATCAATTCCAACAGTATTATCATGGAAGTAGAGTTTCTGATGTTTTTGATTTCGATAGATCCATTATGGCAGCATCCCACTCGCTGCCATTTGTAAATTCGAAACCTAAGAACCTGAAATTTGGGATTTCACTAAAAAAATTCCTACTATTTCCTACTGGAATAATCCAAAATTGCAAACTGAAAATCTAAATGTGCTCATACGTGACCGCAGAAGGATAGAAATTCAGTATCATTTTGGTTCATGTTTTCGAAAGATAGTTGGAACAAGTATAGACTCATGGGTCAGTTAAATGACTGGAATCTATCTCTGAATCTCTTTATCTCTGCATTGCCATTTGGACTAAATGGAAATAGGCCAACCTGGTTCGGTAAAAATTGACACACTAGCATTTGAATTTGGAATGGTTGTGAATTACTTTAACAATTATATTTCTAATATGCACAATGCTTGTTCATTTTTAACCATCTTAGTTCTAATATGCACTAATGCTCTTTTTTCCTACATGCTGGGCAGAGATGAGAAGGCACCGATAGATCTGATGGTATGAAGACATGTACCTAGCAATCTATGACTTTCTAGCAATTTGTGAATTTCTAACAAATTTGTGACTTCCTAGCAATCAGAGAAGATATGTAATCAGTTTTAAAAAAAGAGAAAATATGTAGTCAAATACCGATCTATGCCTTTCTAAATGTGTAGTAAAAAACCATCACAAGGTGATATCAAGGAAGGAAAGTAGTAACAATCAAAAAGAGAAGAACCTTGGGACAAGATATGAAGGGAAGCAACTTGTAACATGTTAATTTGACTTCAAATACTTGTTCCTATTGATGCTCTTGCCTCGATATGAATGCTTCAATATTGGATATATGTGATTTTCGTCGTGATCTTGTCAATACCTTGGGTCATTGATTTCTTGGGTATTTAATTGATTATAGTGGTTACGTGTAGATCCAATCTCATGAGATGCTGGTTACGGTGTGGAAAAGTTACTAGCAGGACAAGAAGATGCTAGGATCTGCATTTTTTACAACAGTGGGCCCAACTTGTAGATGTGCTCGTCCAACACACGGAGCCGGAAGGCGCGCTTCCACGGGAGTTTTCCCGCGCCCGCCGTTCCCTTTCGTATTTGGCAGTTTTAATTAATTCTTTCTCAAATTGGGGTGTGCTTCCTGTGTTCGTATGGGAGTTTTCCCGCGCCCGCCGTTCCCTTCCGTATTTGGCAGTTTTAATTAATCCTTTCCCAAATTGGCGTGTGTAGTCTGATGGGAGTTTTCGTACATATACCGGCGTTAGCATGGTTCAAAATAATTAATTACATATATTAATTATAAATTACGAAATAAATTTTTTAAACTTAGTTAATCTATAATTAAATAATAATTATTAAATATAAACGAAAGTGTTATAGTTTGAAAAAAAATTTCAACTTTAGTCATCTAAAGGCCTTTGAACCTCTAGTCATCCGTTGAAAAAAAATCGCCGTCACTCATCATTAATTCAGAATTCAGAACAAAAGGACGCGGGAATAGCTTCTGGCGACCCCAAATGGAGCAGTGGCTGCCGCTGTTCCGCCACCTCCTCGCCTCCCCCGCCGCCAACGCCGCCGCCTTCTCCTCCTCCCTCACTTCTGGAGATTGCCCCAGCGCGCCTCCCCCAGCCGCCGCGCTCCTGCACCTCCTCCTCTCGCCAGCGCCCACGCTCCCGGCCTCGCCCTCCGACCCCACGGCCGCCATCCTCTTCCAGACCCTGCCGCCCTTCCTCCAGTCCCAGGTGCTCTCCTTCCTCGCCTCCTCCGCCGGCCTCCTCGACCCGCAGCTCCTCCGCACACTCGCCGCCCGCGTCCTCTCCGCCCTGCCTGGCCGGTATGGACTGTGGGTCCGCTGCGGCGCCCGCCACCTGATCGACGGATTGCCTGAAGAGGAAGGCGTCCCTGGCGTTGCCTCCGACGAGTTTGTCGATGGGTTTCACGATCCGCCAACATGGCTTAAAGAAGCGGCCGCGCGGGAGCAACCTGTCCTGCCGTGGCTCCCTGTTGATTGCCGGAGCCTGATGGGGAGCGGGACCCGTGTTGGTCACGGCGGTGAGGATGGTTCAGACGGGATTGGGTTGGAGAACTTGGTGTTGGTGCAAGACGAGGACGTGGAGATGCAGGAGGCGCCTGGACGTGTTGTTCTTCCTCAGGCTCCTCCTCTTCAGGACTCAATTGTGCAGAGGGCCCTGGCATTGCCGAAGGAGATTATGACAGTGGAATCTGTCTTGGAGGCTCAGCGGGTGGTGAAGGATTTGCAGGACCTTTGTGTTGAGTCCAGGAATGCTGCTGAAGTGCTTAGCTTAGTACGGCCGTGGGAAGCCGACGATCTCTGAGGGTCTTGCTTTCCAACTTAGTGCTTGAGGGAGATGGAATGGATGGAAAAGGACCAGCACTTGTTCTGTGTTCTGTTTTCCTACCACAGTTACTTGAGCTTCAAAGACCAGCTTCATCGGTTCTCCTTTCCACTGCATTGGGTCTCTGCAAGCGCCATCCAGCTGCAGCACTGGAAGCTGTACTATTTCCACTGGTTCTTAGAAAGGGCGGGCTAAATGTTCCCCACTTCCCCAGTGTGATGTGCTAACACGTATTATCAAGGAATGCATGCATCCACTGCACGTCACTGCTTTCTGCCATAGGCTGCTTTCGGGAGAGGAACAAGAGAGGAAACCAGTTTGTATGCCTCAGCATCAGGAGAGTATTGGTACTGATTTGGTCTGGACAGAATCTCTGTTCACACTATTTTACAACATTCTCAGTCAAGATATTTGCTTGACACCGAGCACCGTTTGTGAGCTAGTTTATGTGATTGATGACCAGGCATCAAAGTTCCCGAGGTCATTGAAATTTGGCAACTTTCTGAAGTGCTTCGTGTCAAAGTGTTGGCGTGAATGTAAGCATCAGAGGGGTTTACTCGAGAGAGCTGCTGAGAGAACCGACACTTTCCTGACTAAAGCTGTATTGGTGAAACTGCGCCCTGCAAGTTGAATGTATACTGCTAAGGCATTTAAACTCGAGTGACTTATGAGTCTACATTTCTACTTAGATTAACTGAATGTTTAATTCTCTTGGGAGGTCTGTTTAATTTTATAGAAGTACTTCTATGCATGCATGGTACTTTAACATCTGCTAACTTCAAACACATACAGCTTCTTAGTTTTTAAACCATACAAACTGAAGATTGGTTCATTACAAAGCAATAAACTTATTGTTGTGTATATATTAATTCTTAGTGTTTATAAGATTCCTAAATAAATAATAGATTGGCATCTAGTAGTGTTTATAAGATTCTTAATCAAATAATAGACTGGCATCTTCATAACTAACATGACATTTTATTGTCTGAAGAAACCCACATGTAATATATTACATTAAGTACATGTAGTGTAAGCTGTTTATTCTGCAAACAGATAAACACTGATAGTAAAATACATAAATTAACATTTGGCTGTTCCTTAGGAGCACTGCAAACAAACGCATCTACACACTGATGCAGTATTGTTGAACAAGATACTTCTTTTCTCCAGGCTTCTGATGTGATTCACTTCAATTTTGCCTTTGTAGTCTGGAACCTTGATACCTTGTCAGTAAACTTGGTAGTAGAATAGAAATTAAGGTAGTCTTGGAAACGATATTGGCTAGGATATGTAAGCTTTGGAGCTGGGTAGATTATGGCATCGGCACCAGGGTTATAGAATGTTGCAATAGATAGGCGGCTCCCATTCTTATTTGGAAGGACCCGATGGCATATGCTCTTGTAGATTCCATTGCTCATCACTTCAATCTGATCTCCAAGGTTTACAAAAATTTTATTGCCTTTTGTTGGAGGTATTGCGATCCACTTACCATCTTTCAGAAACTCCAAACCTGGGACTAACTCATCTTGCAGTAGAAGTATGATCCCCCCAGCATCAGTGTGTTCCCGAAGGCCCATCACAAGCTCTGGATGACTGCACCTGGGATACTTTGCCACCTTGATGCCTACAGAAGGTTTAGAAAATACCTTCTCTATATAATCCTTGTCCAGCCCAAGATTTTCACTCATAACTGCTGCAAGCTGTTCAGCCAATTTGATTACTTCTTCTGCATATTCACATACTGTTGCACTGCACATTTCATTGCATCATGTTAGTTTGATTTACATTTTTTTTTATAGTTCAAAGATCACAACAGATGACTACTAAGCTTGGTAAATATTTTTCTTGTATTTAAACTTCACTCACCGAAGCAGCTCAGGAATATCATGACTGTTTGATTTTGGCTGATGACGGTACATGAAACTGCACTCCCAATCAACATCTGATAAAACTTTTTCATAACCTAGGATTTTTTCCTTCTCTGAACTGTAGAAGCTCTTCTCCATGTATTGTTCATAGTGTTTGTTCACCAGGCCCTTCATTTTGTTCATGAGGTCCTCATTGACGCCATGATTCTCAAGCTGCCATGTAGTTTAGCACGCAACATGTTAGAAAATAGAATGAAATTCTCCTCATCTAGACAATGATGATGTGCATTTTGTTACTTACCCAAAAGAAACCCCATTGCGCACAGGCATTATGCAGGAGTGAAAGTGTCTCTGACCTCTTCTCGCCATGGAGCTGATCCATCTTTATCACTGGAATCTCCATTTTTTGAAACACTGGTGTGTTGCAGTCTAACCAGATGTGTTGTCTGCTCTTTTCAAGTTGGTACTCTACATCTACAGCAGGCCAGGTATTTATAGTGGCCTAGATAGGAATGTTGGGAATATCCCTTTTGAGATTGCTAACATGATGTTGTTTGAGAATGAAGGAAACCTTGCTTTCTTTAAGAGGTTAATGTAGAATCATGTCTAAATACATTGCACTATTCCCATTTGGTTTAGCTAAGATAAGCTATGTGGCATCCTTGGTAATTCACCAACATGGTTGACCTATGAACACAGCATCATTGTTATATTTGTTTATTCTGTTTTACTTCAATATAAAAATGAGTGGCAGTGCATGCTATCTATTGAGATGACTACTCTCGCTGCCCCAGTCATGGTATGGTAACGATTGCTGATATTGGGAGGAGTGAAATCTCAGGCTTGAGATCTCTTTCAAGTCAGACTAATCATGACAGTTAGCTTGACTTTGTGATTCAGTGGATGCGGACCTGTGTGCAGAGTCAATCACAAAATAGTTAAACTGAATTCGAAACTATTCGTTGCATTTCGTTTGCCGATGCAACCCTAGATTTTCTCAGAGATTTGCTGGATCATGTTTGTGATTTTTTTTATAAGCAGCACCTGTTGGCGTTCGGCAGATGAATTTGCTTTTTTTTGAAGATAATGGAAATAGTATCCGGCTTCATCCTCAATAAGATGAATTTGCTATTGGATGCATTCATCTTATCACAACCATTTTTAATTCACATTACTTGATATGCTTTTGGAATTTGGACGGGGCTAATATCTCTGCTGAGCCTCAGCCTGAGCGGCATGACATGGGCAGAGAGAAATCTCGGCAGGCACCCGCGCCCCCGGAGACGGGGTTGGGCGGTGCGATCACGCACGGCAGTGGCAGCCTACGCGCGGCCTACGCGGAGGAAGTGGAAGTTCATTGCGGAGGAACGGCCCAACCGCATTTAGAGAGGACGGACCGACGGGGGCTTTGGCTCCAGGCCCAAGAGCCCGTTAGGGTATAAGTGTGTGAGGGAAAAGTCCACTTTTCCCCCTTCCTTAATTTTCATGAAACTTCGTTTTTTTCTCCCGTCACAACCGGGTAAACCATCTTCCTCACTTTTTTCAAACTATTCATTTTACCTCCCTCTTGCAGTTTTGAAAGCGGTTCTGTCTTTTTATTTTCTATTTATTTTGGCTAGATCTTTCAGAAGTCATAGTAAATTTATAGAAAATTATTAAATAGAAAATCTAATTTTATTAGACTCTACATGAGTAGATCTACATATTGAATATATAATATGGTATGTTTTAGTATAATTTTTCTATCATACATTTAGATCTATAATTTTCTATAATTAATGAAAATAATTCATGACTACAGTTTTCATAGTCCAATTGTGTTCAAATTTTTACGGTGGCCTAATTATTATATATGTGAACTATACTAAAAATTTCATACTCATTTCATTATGTATAACTTAGTTATATATTTATTTATATTTATGCTTGTTAAATCCAAACAAATTTGTGACTAAATTATACATGATCCAGTGAATATGAAATTTTTACTACCGTTCATGCATACAACAACTAGCCAACCATAAACATTTCATCGTAATTGGACATTAGAAATTAAAACTATGAATTATTCCAACTAATTAACTAAAAGAATAGATCTAAAACTATAGCAAAAACTTTTTACTAAACCATACCATATTATACTCCCTCTATATAGGAAAAGAAGTCGTTTTGGACAATATTTAGGTCAAACATTGGAAAATAAATTATGAATAACTTTTAAGTTGCTGAGTTTGAAATGTGTAAACTATATAAATATATTTGTCTTAAAAAATACTTTCATAAAAGTATAAATATATCACTTTTTTATGAGTTTGTTTTACAAAAATATGAAATCAAACGTATACTTAGAGACCGCGTCACCGTACTAAACGACTTCTAAATCATATACAGAGTAAGTATGTTCAACTATAGATCTACATAGTTCTATAAAGTGATATATTTATACTTTTACAAAATTATTTTTTAAAATAAAATCTATTCATATGGTTTTCATGTTTAAAAACTCAATAACTTAAAAGTTATTTATGATTTATGTTGTCAATGTTTAGCTTAAATCTTATCCAACTTCTTTTTCCTATACGGAGGGAGTACACACATAGACAATTTCTACACGACAAAAATTTATCTATAAGAAATATATACAGCCAAAAAGAGATATGCAGTATTTTGCTTTCTCTCTTTCTCTTTTCATTAGACGACACAGAACATGTTCACGGTATTCGAACAGTTCCTGTACTCGACAGCCGCCATGCCAGATTTCCCGATTACTAGACACCGAAGACAGAGACAACGGAGCCTCACTAGCGCTGCCGGCACGGCGCTGGGTGCGCACCATCGCCGGAGGGGTAACGGCACCTGCTACTGCCGAGTACCTACAGCTATGGCACGCAACTGAGGGAATCACCCTCAATGAAACACCCGACCGACTGGTCTGGAGATGGAGCTCCGACGGAAATTTTTCGGTCCAGTCGGCGTACCAGGCCTTGCACAATGGATCGCATGCCATCCCGGGGTGCATCCGAGTATGGGAGGTCTGGGCGCCGCTGCAGATAAAGCCCTTCCTCTATTTGGGGACGCCACTGGACGGCGGACAGACGACAACGGCACGGCCTGGACGCCCACGACATCTGCTTCCTATGCGATCAGCAGGCGGAAACGATTGATCATATCATCGTCCAATGTCCATTCGCCCGCCAGCTCTGCGTTGAAGCTGCGGTAGCTCTCGGATGTCAAGTTCTAGCACTACCGGACGGGGACATAATCCAGTGGTGGGAGCTGTGGCGTGGACTATGGCCGCAGGAGTATGCAAGAGGGGCGGACTCATTGTTCGCTCTGATTGCTTGGGAGTTTTGGAAGGAACGGAACGCGCGATGCTTCCGAGGGGCCTCCACCCAACTCAACACGATAAAGGAACTTATCAAACATCAAGCAGAGCTGTGGATTCTAGCCGGGGCCAAGGTTTTGGGGCATTTAGTTCAACGACTAATAAGCTAGGTAGGCAAGCAATGGGGATGAGCATTCACTCAAATGTAAAACCGCCCCGCTTGTAATCAAACAACTCTTTCAATTCTCTTAATGAAAATACGCGCAAGTCTTTTGCGTGATTGAGAAAAAAAGACAATGGAGCCTCACTCTTCAGTTCAGAGTTTGGCCACAGCCGCACACCTGTTTCTTCCCGGCCCCTCTCGGCAAGTGGACGCCGGGCACCTGTTTCTTCCCGGCCCCTCTCGGCAAGTGGACGCCCGGTTCCTTGTATCTACTGCTCTCTAGCAGTAGATACAAGGGACACGTCGATCGTCAACCTCGAGCTTGGACTTGCAGCCTCCGCATGGGTCGATCGGGCCGTGACGACGAGTGCCGTTGGGGATTGTCTATAAGGTGGAAGCGTGCCCGCCATTGCAGCTAGCGAGAAACCAGAGGGGCAAGCAGTAGTTGACCGGCGGGCAGCAATGACGGGACTTCACTTCTTGCCGTCCATGGTCGACCTGGCCCACCTCCTCGCCGTCCGTGGCGCGCGACTCACCCTGGTCACCATGCCCGTTAACGCCGCGAGCAATCGGGCCGTCGTAGAAAGCGCCCGGCGGGCGGGACTCGACGTCGATATCGCTGAGATCGCGTTCCCTGGCCGGGACCACGGGCTGCCGGAGGGTCTGGAGAACATGGACTTGCTCTCGGAGAGAGAGCAGTTCCTGCCCTTCTTCCAGGCCGCGTGGAGCATGGACGCACCACTAGAGGAGTATGTGCGGTCGCTGCCCCGGCGCCCGGACTGTCTCATCGCCGACTCGTGCAGCCCGTGGACGACGGGGGTGTGCGCCCGCCACAGTGGCATCCCACGCCTGGTACTGCACTGCCCGTCCACCTATTATCTCCTCGTCATGCACTGCCTGTCCAAGAACGGCATCCACGAGCGCGTCGCCGACGAGCTGGAGACATTTGAGATTCCTGACTTCCTGGTTCTTGCCATCGGGAACAAGGCCACGTTCCACGGCTTCTTCCAGTGGCCCGGCGCGAAGGGCTTCCAGCGCGACATCGACGAGGCCAAGGCCACCGCGGACGGCCTGCTGCTCAACACCTTCCGTGACATCGAGGACGTCTTCATCGACCGCTACGCGGAGGAGCTGGGCCGGAAGACGTGGGCAATCGGGCCGACATGTGTTAGATATAATCTGCTGCAATCCCATCCAGTTCTCCCAGCATGGGCAAGGACAGGGGAGGTCAAGTCGAGATCAGGCATGTCCTGGTCCTATAGCAGCATGGTGATAGGTCGTGCAACAGTGGAGGCTCCATCAGCCACATCTTGGGCTAATGTAAGCATAGTACTAGGAGTGGTTGAGTACTGTAACCATGCCTCGAGTACCCGGTAGTGGGTGGAGGATTGTATATATATGTTATGCAATGCAATAGAAAAGGTAGCTTCTTTGCCACCGGTCATCGGTTCATTGAGTGTGCTGTGTGTGTAAGAGAGTTCGGCTCGTCTTCTTCCCTGGAGCAGAGGAGAGGTCGAGGAAGGGTCGAGGAGGAGCTGCTCGCCTCAAACCTAGTCGGCAGCCAACGCTGCAGGTCGGTCCCACTGGTCGGCACCTTCTCAGGTGGTCGGCAATGGTCGGTGCTAGGTTCTAGCGCCAACACCTGGTATCAGAGCTGTACACATCGTTCGGGCTTAGCAGCCGGTGATGGCGGATCCCAGTGGAGCCTTGCGGGCAACTGCGGAGATGCTGAGAGGCAGCTCCAGCCAGTGGCGTAGCCACAGCCGGTAGAGGTGCGAGATGGTGAGGGAGTTTGGTGGGAGCAACTCCTGGCCGATGCTCACCCGTACCAACTACGGCGAGTGGGCTGTCCAGATGAAGTGGAAGTTCCACGCCCGAAAGTGGTGGGAGGCGGTGGAGACTGGCAACGCCGGTGAGGATGCGGAGGTGGGCGTCATGGAGGCGCTCATGGCTTCCACCCGGTGAGTTCCATGAGGTGCTCGGCCAGAAGAAGACGGCGAAGGAGGCGTGGGAGATGTTGAAATCGCTCCGTGTAGGCTCGGACCAAGCCAAGCGGGCCAAGGTTCAGCAGCTACGCCGGGAGCTCAACGACATCCGGTTCAAGTCCTGGGAGTCGGTGGAGGACTTCGTGCTTCGTCCTCAGTCGCTGGCGAGCCAGCTGGCCACCTATGGCAAGCCAGTGGAGGATGAGGACCTCATCAGCAAGTTGCTCTGTGTGGTGCCTCCCAAGTACTCACAGCTCGCCATGTCCATCGAGACAATGCTGGACATCTCCACTTTGTCCCTCGAGGATGTGGCAGGGCGGTTGCGGGTGTTGGAGAGTCACGGTCTTGCGACGCTGGAGAAAGAGAAGCCCAAGATGATGCTGACCGAGGAGGAGTGGATAGCGTGGATGAAGGAGAATCCTCGGTCCAGGGAAGGCTCCAGCCATGGCGGTGGTGACCGCAGCGGCAACGGCGGCAGAAAGCAGGGGAATGCTCCGGTAGACAAGAAGCAGGGCAAGAAGAAGACCGTTGCCCCAACGCTTGCCGAAAGTGTGGCAAGGTGGGGCACTGGGCACGCGAGTGCCCAGAGAGGAAGGAGAAGAAGGAGGAGGCGCACCTGGCTCAGGATGATATTGATGACGAGCAGGCGCTCTTGATGGGTGAGTACTGCGCTCTGCAGGAAGGCAAAGCAGGGGAGGCGAAGGCGGAGTAGAGGACTGCCCTGCAGGCCATCGAACTTGATGAGCCGCCGGTGCAGGCACATCTGGGCATAGTCAGCAATGAGATGGAGCAGCGGTGGTACCTCGAATCCGCCGCGAGCAACCATATGACTGGGTGTCGCGCCGCCTTCACCGACCTCGACGCGAACAAGACCGGCACGGTCAAGTTCGGGGATGGCTCGTGGGTGGACATCCGTGGCCAAGGCACGGTCGTCTTTCGATGCCAGAATGGGGAGCAGTGCGCGTTGACACACGTGTACTTCATCCCCCAGCTCCACGCGAGCATCGTCGGTCTGGGCCAACTTGACGAGCTTGGGGTGGAGGTGCTGATCCGCGACAGCGTGCTGCGGATCAGGGACAAGGAACGGCGTCTTCTCACGAAGGTAACGCGCTCCAAGAATTGTCTCTATCTTCTTGATTTGAAGGTGGAGCATCCTGTGTGCTTGGCGGCGGTGTGCATGTAGGAGCCGTGGCTGTGGCATGGCCGGTTCGACCACCTGAGCTTCGACGCTTTGGGCCGGCTTAGGAAGATGGTAACCGGGTTGCCATGAATCGAGCATGCTGGGGAGCTGTGCGACAGCTGCCTGGTGGGAAAGCAGAGGAGACTGTCATTCCCCAAAGCAGCAAGGTACCATGCGGCAGATCCGCTCGAGCTGGTCCATGGGGATCTTTGCGGGCCGATCATGCCGGCAATGCAAGACGGGTGGAGGTACTTCCTCCTACTCGTGGATGACTGCAGCCGGTACATGTGGCTGCAGCTCCTGACGAGCAAGAGCGACGCGGTGGATGCCATCAAGAATTTCAAGGCATGGGCGGAGACGGAGTCGGGGAAGCAGCTCTGGGTGCTCCGGATCGAACATGGCAGTGAGTTCAAAGCGTTGGAGTTCGCCGAGTACTACGCCGAGGAGGGTGTGGGTCGACACCTCACGGCTCCCTACACGTTGCAGCAGAATAGCGTTGTGGAACGCCGGAATCATACCATCATCAGCATGGCGCGGTCGATGATGAAGGCCAAGGGGATGCCAGCGGTGTTACGGGGAGAGGCGGTGACCACCGCCGTGCACATCCTCAACTGGTTGCCGACCAAAGTCCTCGAGGGGAAGACGCCGTACGAGGCATGGCATGGGCACAAGCTTAATGTCTCCTACCTGTGTACCTTCGGCTGCATCAGCCACATGAAGGCCACCAAGCCAGGCCTCGGCAAGCTGGAGGACAGGAGCACGCGCATGGTGCTCCTCGGCTACGAGGAGGGGTCGAAGGCCTATGGGCTGTATGACCCAGTCGGCGAGAAGGTGGTGGTGTCCCGGGATGTGGTCTTTGACAAGGCAGTGTCATGGACCTGGGACAGGCCGAAAGTGGGAGGCCTCGAGCAAGTCGCCGGTGGGCTCAGCGACTCATTTGTCGTGGAGCGAATTGTGATCCATGGCCACGGCGAGGCTGTGGAGGTGTCGGGGACCAGGGAAGCCAGAGCGGTGGAGTCGACAATGGGAGAGGCAGAAGAACTGGGGCATCAGGGGCTGCAGAGCTGCCTAGTCCGCCTGGAGCAGGGTCTCTAGCTCGCGACTTCACTCCGAGCCGCGGGGCCTCGATCCCAACCACAGGACGGGAGGCCTCGAGCGGTGCTCGGGGGGCCTCGATCCCGACCATGGGACGGGAGGCCTCGAGCGGAGCTTGGGGGGCTCAATCCCGACCATGGGATGGGAGGCCTCGAGCAGAGCTCAGAGGGCCTGGACCCCGACCACGGGACGGGAGGCGTCGAGCACGGCACTAGGGGCCTCGACCCCGACCACGGATTGGGAGGCCTCGACTGACGGAGATTTTCTGCTGCGGACGACCCCGTCTCGAGCAACATCAGTGGTGGCAACCATTGAGTATCCGACTCCTCCATCCAACATCTCGGATTTCATGGACGCCTACCACGAAGGAGAGGAGGTGCGGTTTCGCCGGCTAGACAACATCGTCAGCGGCACGACTGCGCCTGGTCTGGCGGTGCGGAACCTTAACGAGGACCATACTCTGCTTCTGATGAGTGTAGAGGAGCTGACCATGTTCGCCATTGCGGAGCGCAGTGCGGCGTGGTGGAAGGCGATGCTAGAGGAGATGAAGGCCATCGAGGAGAACAAGACCTGGGAGCTGGTCGATTCACCGGCGGGTTGCTGGTCGATTGGAATAAAGTGGGTCTTCAAGGTGAAACGGGACGAGCGCGGGGCAGTGATGAAGCACAAGGCATGCCTCATCGCTCGAGGGTTCGTGTAGAGTGTAGGGGTCGACTTAGAGGAGGTCTTTGCCCCCCGTCGCGCGCATGGAGTCGGTGTGACTCCTGCTCGCCCTCGTCGCTGCCAAGGAGTGGCAGATTCACCACCTCGATGTCAAGTTAGCGTTCCTCAACGGGACCTGGCTGAGATGGTATACGTCAAGAAGGCCTCGGGGTTCATCGTCAAGGGCATGGAGAAGAAGGTGTTGCACCTGCACAAGGCCCTCTACGGCCTGCATCAGGCACCATGGGCGTGGAACGCCAAGCTCGATGCCACCATGGCTGAGCTCGGGTTCGAGAGATACGCCACGGAGCATGCATTGTACAACCACTGACGGGGGAAGGAGCATCTCATCGTCGAGGTGTACGTGGACGACCTTATCGTCACCGGCACGCGGGCTCAGGACATCGCCAACTTCAAGGAAGAGATGGCCGCGTGGTTTTGGATGAGCGATCTGGGTGCCCTGTCCTACTACCTCAGCATCGAGGTGAGGCAGGGGGAGGACGCCATCAGACTTAGACAGCACGCTTATGCGCAGAAGCTACTCGAGCGGGCGGGCATGGCGGGCTGCAAACCGGTGGCCACGCCAATGGAGGAGCGCATCAAGCTCTCGAGGCAGAGCACCGCAGCGAAGGTGGATGCTATGCTCTACCGAAGCACCGTTGGCAGGTTGCGTTGGCTGATTTCGGCCATGGTGGCGTGCCAAGTGGTCTGGCTGTGTCAGCTGCTGACGGAGCTCACCAGAGTTCAAGCTAAGCCACCGGTGCTCAAGGTGGACAACCAGCCAATAATTGCGCTAGCAAAGAATCCCGTCCTCCATGATAGGAGCAAGCACATCGATGTGAAGTTTCACTTCCTTCAAGACTGCGTCGATGGAGGACAAATCGTCATCAAGTTCGTCGACACTGGTCAACAGCTTGCTGACATCCTCACCAAGTCGTTGGGTCGTCTTCGGTTCTAGGAGCTGAGGAAGATGATCGGCATGGTGGAGGTCAAGGGCTAGTAGCAGGATTAGGGGAAGATTGTTAGATATAATCTGCTGCAATCCCATCCACTTCTCCCAGCATGGACAAGGACAGGGGAGGTTAGGTCGAGACCAGGCATGTCTTGGTCCTGTAGCAGCATGGCGATAGGTTGTGCAACATTGGAGGCTCCATCAGCCACGTCTTGGGCTGATGTAAGTATAGTACTAGGAGTAGTTGAGTACTATAGCCATGCCTCGAGTACCCGGTAGTGGGTGGAGAATTATATATATATGTTATGCAATGCAATATAAAAGGTAGCTTCTTTGCCACCAGTCATCGGTTCACTGAGTGTGCTGTGTGTGTAAGAGAGCTCGGCTCGTCTTCTTCCCTGGAGCAAAGGAGAGGTCGAGGGGGGTCAAGCAGGAGCTGCTCGCCTCGAACCTGGTCGACAGCCAACGCTGCTAGTCGGTGCCACTGGTCGGCACCTTCTCAGGTGGTCGGCAGTGGTCGGTGCTAGGTTCTAGCGCCAACGACATGCGCCTCCGGCAGCCTAGACGCGGGCGCGATGGCCACACGGGGCAACCGAGCGGAAGTCGACGTCAGCCTCGTCCTGTCATGGCTTGACGCCCGGGCGGCGTCATTCGTGCTCTACATCAGCTTCGGCAGCCTCGCGCAGCTGACGCCGAAGCAAGTCGTCGAGCTCGCCCGGGGCCTCTAGGCGTCGGAGCGGCCGTTCGTGTGGGCCATCAAAGAGGCCAAATCCAACGCCGACGTGCAGGCGTGGCTGGCCGAGGGGTTTGAGGAGCGCGTCAGGGACAGAGGCCTCCTGGTCCACGAGTGGGCACCGCAGGTGACCATCCTCTCGCACCCCGCGGTGGGCGGCTTCTTGTCCCACCGCGGGTGGACGCCACACTGGAAGCCGTCACCCACGGCGCGCCGGTGCTGACGTGGCCCAACTTCGGCGACCAGTTCAGCAGCGAGCGGCTACTCGTCGAGGTCCTGGACGTCAGCGTTAGGTCCGGCGTCAAGCTCCCGCCCATGAACCTACCCAAGGAGGCCGAGGGGGTGCAGGTGACGAGCGTTGACGTGGAGAAGGCGGTGGCCGAGCTGATGGACGTGGGCGCCAACGGGACGGCCATGAGGGCGAGGCCAAGGTGCTCGCCGCTAAGGCCAAGGCAGCCATGGAGGAAGGCGGGTCTTCGTATGCCGAGTTTGAGGACATGTTGCGCCACGTCGCGGAGCTAAGCACGAAGAAGAGCCACAAGGAGGATGCGGGCGTGAGCACTCTGCCTTCTGCGCCAGAGCTTGGAAGTAAGAACAGTGACCAGTGAGACCATAGGAGCCGGTGCCGCCTTGTCAGTAGAGTCCTAAGTGGCACCATATGAGGCCATATACTTCTATATCTGTACCTATCTACATCCAACTTTGATCTCTACTGGGATTAGTATTCATCTTCTGCCGTGTGCTTTTCTCTCTGTCTCTCTCCATACCCATATCTGTTTATTAGTTCCGGTACGGTTCATATAGCTTCTGTGTTACTCTTTTGCATCAAAACATTTCTGTCCACGTATTCTTTTCTTTTTATTGTGGTTTGCTTTGTTAACAAAAAAACTTTTTAAGACTAACTTAAATTTGACTATGTTTCTATTAGTTTTTTAATAAGACCGGCAGTCAAATTTGAAGTCAAAAAAATCCAATGAATTATAATTTAAAAAAGATAGAGTAGGATATAAGGTGTAATCACCTTTGATTCAAAAACCAAAGGACGTATTTAATTCTTACAACACTAGAGGAAAATTTCTACTTTATTCTCCACACAAAGCAGCCTGGGGTGTCTGTATGTTCCTTTAAGAAGTGTCTGACTTTTTTTTTCAAGAGCGTGCTTAGCGTATGCTTCATTAAGGAGAAAGTTTTGGAAAATACAAAGTGACTAGAACCAGATTGTGAGTTGCCACAGTTCCATATGCGAGCCAACGGTACATGAGGGACAAACACAGAAAGAGGAAGGCGGTAAGGAGAGGCCCTCCAACACAAGCCTAACAAATTGGACCTTCAAATTTAAATACAGTGACGTAAGGCTGTCAGCATAGAAGATGAATCCGCGGTGACAAAGCATTCACCAAAAAAAGACGAGACACAACGTGGCAAAGTGTCCGCAAATATAAAGGCTCAACACGCACTCGACGGTATCAGCATGAGGGGGAGCCTGATGTGACATCGGCGGTAAAGCGTCTGCCTAAGCAACAACAACGGCAAAGCACCCGTCAAGGAAGAGCAACAACAACAAAGCCGTTGTTGCGAAGATCTACTATGACAACACCAACAAACGACATAGCGGCTTCGGCCAGAGATGTGCTGCATAAGTGCTCTAGCGATGCCTTCACAAAGGAAATTGATATCCGCATAAGCCAAAAGCACTAGAGAAGAACCTGAGTAGGTCTTTCGACCCTAGTTTGCCCCAACCAATAGAATCGTCAATGATGCCCCACCGCCGACCCGGAAAAACTAGGCAGGTTCTCACCTCGATATTGTACATCCACAAAAGCAGATCTCCCAAAATAGTAGTTTCAACACCACCACAAAAACAATCAACTACCCGCCATCCGCCAGCAACTCCGGTAGCCAGACGACACTTATCATCCCATACTGGCCGCTAGGGTTGTTTGGCTGGCCACACCGGCCAGGGGTGTTGGACGCCACGGGTACTGGTGGGGTGAAGCTGGGCATAGCTGCGGCAGCCACAAGCTGTCCTTGGTCTTTCGTAGCACGGACTAACTCACCACCATCGTCATTGACGCCCCACTGAGCTCGCAAGCCCCACGGGTCACAACCAGAGCCAACAACGGGGAGCCGACCACAAGTCATGTAGGGGAGCGCGAGGAGGAAGGCGGCCTTGACGAAAGAAGGTGCTAGATCCAGCGAGGGTCGTGCTCGGATCTGGCCAACACGCCGCAATGGCGCTGAAAAGGACGGCGGCCTCGGCGAGAGGAAGCCCACATCTGTACTTGAACTTGAAAACCATGTCGTGCATAGTGGCAGAGCCACAATTTCAAACTTCTACATCATTAAAAAAATCGAATTCATAGGCTTAAAGTATAGCCAATAACACAACAAAAAAAATCAAATCCATAGTCTTGAAAACCAATACTTGCTTTCTAGAATCTAAACTTCTAATAAAGGGACAGTTTCTTACATGTTTTGGCCTGGAATACACAAAAAATACTATATATATTATAGCATTATACATTAATATATATGAGCATATACACATATATATACATAAATGTATACCCAAATAGTTAGGTATTCCGAAAATACTGGGGAATACCCCTAGATCCGCCCTTGGTCGTGCAACTTTCTGGTGTTGGGCGAGAAGTGTCTGACTTCGAACGTGTTGATTACCATTTTCGAGCTAAGTTTTATTGTAATTTTATTTTATTTTATTATCGTAGTGTATGGTGAAGCACTAAGGCGCCCATACTAGGAGTATAGTACATGTACATGACGATCACGTACCACGCCGACGCCGTGATGCGATGCCTTTTCTCCTTTCATGCCCTCCACTATGCACCACCACCGTCCACCGTCCTTGTAAATGGTCAAACCACCATTTGTTTTAAGCAGCCCGCTCGCAGATCGCAACTCACGATCAGTTTTTTGTCAGCTCAGGCACCAATCCGCCAACACAGGTCCATACATGTTGACAACGGCGATGCAAGTCCATACAGCGGCGGCGTCAGAGCCCGACGCCATGAGCAAAGCGCGGCCAGTGGCGGAGGAGACGCCACAGGAAGGAGAAGGAGCAGGAGCCTCCGCGCCGGCGGACCGCGGCGGCAATGGCAAGAGCACGAGCCCGGCCCCAGCGTCGCCATCCACGGTGAAGGAGCGGCAGATCCCCGTGGACCCCGCGTCGCTGCGGCGCCTGGGCATGGTGGCGGACGAGGACTCGCCGGTTTCCGCGCCGTCCGTGCTCACGGAGGTGGTGGTGCAGTCCCCGATCCTGCCGTCTCTCCGCCGGCCCACGTTCGTCGGCGCCAGCCTGCCGTGCTCGGCGGCCTCCTCCCCGGTGCACGGCGGCGCTCGTCCATGTCCTGGTGGCGCCAAGTGGGCGGAGCAGCCTGCTGCCACCCACACCCACAGCCCGACGACCTCCACCGCGCTACGCTCCCTCTCCCGCCAGCACTCGGCCGCGCTCGCCCGGCTCGTCGTCGCCGCGCCGCCGTCCACGTTGTCGAGGTCCGCGTCACGCGCCGAGGGCAGGACCATGGCGCCGCACGACGACGAGGAAGAGCCGGTCGAGCACAAGACGATCGCCGACGCGGATGACGGCTTCACGTGCGGCGCGCTGTGCATGTTCTTCCCGGGCTTCTCCAAGAGGAAGCCCGCCGCCGCCTTCGCCGGCGCCACCGCCGTGTCGTTGAGCATGCAGAGGCAGCAGTCGGGCTTGAGGCCTCGCCGCAGCAGCAACGCGTCGCGGGTGGCGTCGCTGGAGAGGTTCGAGTGCGGGTCGTGGAGCCCTCCTCCTCCGCCACTGCCGCCCGTCAACTGCCACGCGACGGAGGTAGCCAAGATTAGCTGCGCGGCCGACGACGCGGAGGCGCCGGTCAAGATGGCGTTCGTGTTCGACAGCCAAGCGCCCGCGGCGACGAGGGGAATACTGAAAAACTCGGTGTCGTCGTCGCGGCTCGATTCGGCCAGGCCGTCGACGTCGTCGCAGAGGCACGTGAGGTTCTCGTCGGCGGTGGCGGCGGATGCGGCGGCGTCGTGCCCGTCGTCGCCGTGCGTCACACCGCGCCTGGCGTTGGCCAGGGCGGAGTTCCATGCGTTCTTGGAGGCTCAGAGCGCCTAGCAGGTGCTGGTTGCCTTGCACTCTATCATGCGCACTCATATTCTCCTGCGTGTCAGTGTTGGCTTCGATCCTGCTGCCATAGACCGGCAACATTTCGCCTCGTTTCATCCATGGCCATTGTTTTCCCCTGCTTGGGGTTGAGCCTTAATCGAATATATACTATTTTTCGATAGCGCGGAGATTTGAAATGTGAGGAATTCATATATGTTGTGTACAGATTACAGAGGGTGAATTGGCGATGTTGAGGACGAACCAAATGAAACCGAGATAATTACGGCAGAGTGCCAGAGTTGCAGTGTCACATTCGGTGGTTGCTCCGAAGAAACAATAAATAAATAGTAAGTGAGGAGGTTTCACAGGCAACACCATCGATGCTCTGCCGTGCACAATGATTTTTTTACTCCTAGACAACGACGGCACGGTTCAGTTCGACTCAGGGTGCAGAGTACCGTAGCATTTTGTTTGGATTTGATAAATATTATCTAATTATGATCTAACTAGTCTCAAAAGATTCATCTCATATTTTAAATTATAAGATATTTTAGTTTTGACATTCTGAAATCTATGGAGCCGTTAGCGCTCCAGCCGCTCTCCTCGGGAGCTCGTCTGCCACCTCCAGAAAACCACCAAAATCCCTCACAAATCCAACCAAAATCCCTCCCCCAAATTCAGATATGCTCCTATCTCTGCAGGATCTGCAAGTTGATGGGTCTCTTTCCCCTGCGATGGCGGTCATTCGTTGGGGGTTGCTTCATCCGTGGACGACCGCCAGCCCATGCCGTTGTCGCCTAGTGCCGCTTTGCCGGCCGCGCCGCCGTCGCGTGTGGCCGCGCTGCTCGTCGACCCGCTCGTCGTGGCCTCGCATCCCTCCGTGCCGCATGCTGAGGGCCAGGAGGTCATAGCTGACACGCGGCCGCCGCAGGCCGTGCAGCCTCCGCAGGGTGAGGGCGTTGACGTGCCTGCCGAAGCTGCGAGTATGGTCGCTGGCATGTCCGCACCGCCAACCGGGGAGGCGGAGCTCGAAACCTGTACGGGCGAACCCAGCGACGGCGCCTGCTTCCCACCCGCACTGGGGTCCTCCGCTGCCGCTAGCGCTACTCCTGGCTCGCGTACGCCCAGCCCGTCGACCGGCGCGGACAGGGCCCTCACCAACGCGGTGTTGGGCGCGCCCCCACCTCCGGGACCAATGGCCGTCGGCGCCATGGCTTCCTGGGCACCTGTTGTGGCCTCTCCAGGTGCGCCACCGCCCCCAGCCCCATCGGGGCCGGCCGCTACCCCACAGCCGTCGCAACCGCGGGGGGGGCGCTGCCCCCGTCGTTGACGCGCTAAGCACCATGCTTGCGGACAAGAAGCTGGGGGAGGACGAGGTCATCATCATCAAGGACGCCTTCGACGATGATGAGGACCCCAGCCTGGCCTTCTTCTCCTCCCCACCGGTAGGCCCAAGCACTTGCGCTGGACCGAGACCTCGAACGCAGAGGAGGATGAGGAGTTCCACCTCCAGGCCACACGTCGTGCCTCCCCGTACCTTGGCGCTGCTTGCCGGGCTATCGAGGCGACGGCCTTGCCCGTGCCTGCAGCGCCGCAAGAGGGGGTAGCTCGGCCGTAAATCCGGTCGTCATCACCAAGAAGAGGCGGGGCCGCCGCCGCCATGCCACGATCACTACCGCCAATGGTCCTCCAATAGGACCCCTACTTCCGGCTGCCAGAGTGCCGGCACACCTGCGACTCGAGCAGCAGCCGGGCCACCGCATGCCCGTGCATCAGTGCCTTAGCCCACGGTGCAACACATTGACGCTTGGCGGGCATTCCGAGCAGCGCCGCAAGCTCAGGACGAACGGCAGGCGCTCTTTGACCTTGGTGCACGCCTATCCCCTAGTTGCACCTCCTCAACGTCACCTCCGTGCAGCTGCGCCTATTGTTGACGGTAGATATGTATCAATTTTAACCGTCAACGTAACATGAGAAAGGATTAAAACATGAATATCATCTAGTTATAGGGTTACACTAACAGAATTTCATGAGTTTTGGTGAAGTCCTATTTCTGCAGGGGATTATCAAAAAAGAACTAAAAGAGGTCCACATGTCGGATTTACATAGAGAGAATACCATGTTTAGTAATCAAAGAATACTCTAGAAGACTCGAGGCGGCGACCCTGCGAAGGAGGGCCCACCTGGCAGCAGCAGCTGGGCGGCCGCCCAGGCCTCTCCACCAATAAGGAGCAACCTCGTGGATCCTGCCTCCACCGACCTTGAGGATCAATATGAAGCATCCATTTAGGTCGGTTTGATCCAATGGTTGTGGTGCATCCTATGGGGCTATATATTCAGGGCCCCTGGCCCTTGGAGAAAGGCTAATTCATTTAAAAATTCATTTGAAGAATTCATCCTCATCTCCAGAGAGGCCCTAAAGCCACCATCTCAATTAGAGCTCCATAGTGCTCCATAGTTTAGTAGCATAGCTACATAGGAATAGATCTAGAGGGAGTCAAGCCTAGCTTGGAGTCTGGATCTGTCAGTATTCTTGGTAATTCCTTCTACTTTATTGTAATATTCATTATTGTTCTTGCTACTATGAATAGTACTTTATTCTATTCTACTATATCAGAAATGACTTTGCTTTTTTTGCTTATGTTCTCAATTATTTTATTCTTAGTTTACTTTAATTATATGCTTAGCATAATTAGATTAGAATTATATTTATGCATAGGATCGTATAGCGCTTACTCATTAGATCGATGGGTGAGTGGTAAATATTGTGTAGGCGTGGTGCCTAGACTGTATTTATCTATGATTGCACCTTATATTTCGGATCACGAGGTAGATCATGGGAGTGACAGTCCTGTTGAGTCCTTTGTGGCCCTCCTCCCGAGTATAGGACTAGTAGAACACCACTATTATAGGAAAGTGATTGCTCTGTTCTTGATCTTCCTTGGTAATATCACTATGCATAGATGTAACCTTTTTCCGCCATGATTGCTAGGTGTAATTGCACTAATCATTATATGCTTTGACATTATAGCTAGAATAACTTAGGATTTATTCTTTTAGATCCTAGTCCATGCTAGTGTTATAAAGTTAGGGTACTCTATTAAGATGATTATCATTATTTTATGTGGCTATGTGCTCTCATTTATCCTTTGTCACTTATATATATATATATATATATATATATATATATGACACTTGCCCTGTATGAGAAGATAGATAAAGACATGGTTAAGCTCTCTATTATCACATGCAATGCTCGTTGCTCATTATCCATAAGCATTCCCTTCCTAGTGGTAAAAATATAAATACCGATACTTGGATTACTTTTGGTTAAAATGCTATTATCTGTGTGCTTGCAGATTTCTTATTCATTTCTAGAAAACATATGCATTTAATACCAGCACCCCTGGCGCCATGCTGGGGATGACAACCTAGCTTAAGTGGTGTTAGAAGTGTCAACACCTATCGATGCGGATGGCTTCACGCACGTGCAAGGTCGTCGACGCAGGCGCCCTCACGCCTCGTCTCACCCTTATCGCCAGAGGCTTGTGTCGTCCTCACTAGTTGGTCTCTGCTTCAATTGTTTGGCAGATGACCATGTCGCCTCCAGGTGCACTTTCCTGTCCCACTGCCTCTTCTGCCTTAGCATGAGGCATCGGGCGAGGAACCGCAAGCACGGTCGTTGTCCGTCTCGGCACCTCTCCTCGAACCGAGTGCGAGGGCCTCCAAGGTGCGATCGTCCTAGATCGCTACCGCACCAACCTCCTGGCAATGACAACAATCACCAGGGCGCTGTTCGCGTGCTAAAACCGCAGGTGTCCATCCTCGTCGATCAGATCCCTTGCCTGGCCCACAACCCTTCGCAGTTGGCAGTGGTGGGTGGGGGTCCATGTGACAACGGTGGTGGCGGCCAAGTGACAGCTCGCGTTCTAGATGAGCCACACGGTGGCCCGGATGGAGCTACATGGGGGGCTGCGGAGGTCAATGTTGTGACCCTTGGCTACGCCACCGCTGCCACCGCCGCCGACCCACTGGCACTTGAGCCGTCTGAGTGTGCAGGGCATCCCAGTTGGGTCAACCCGATGCTTGACGAGCTCGATGCCTCTCTCGTCGTGCGCCTAGACACTCCCACAACCGCCTCTCTACAGTCCCAGGCAACTTTGTCGGACCCTATGTCACCGCCATGTTTGATCCGGTCAGCTTCGCAGCTGACGAGGCGCCAGAGGAGGCTAACGGAGACACCATGGTTGTGGCCTCTCCACTCAGCTTTGCAGAGCCAACAGGGGTGGATGTTTTAGAGGCCACGGTGGTGGCCCCTGACGACGCCGAGGCCTCTGATAACGTCGGGGCACGACTGCCGACTTGCCCTACTACTCCTTATCTGGTTACTGCTCCTGCACCTGTAGCTGCCACGTCTTCGGTGCCCAGCGACGCTGCAGTGCATGGCTTCCTCAATTCTCTGTGTCTACCTCTGCTGCAGGAGCCTCTCATCCCCAACACGTTGTGCGCACATGTGCCTAGAGCGCGTGATGATGACCGGATGCCGCGGTGGAGTGCCCGCCTCGCGACAAAACCGGCACATCGTCTGTCGAAACCGGAGCTAAAGGCCAGGCGGGTCATGCTAAGCAAGTTGACTGGGCGGCCCTCCTCCGATGTGCCGGACTCCTCCGTCTTCGACGAGTTCCACAAAGCCTTCGTTGCAGCAAGCCTGTCCGCTAGGAAGCAAGCCATGTAGGTTATGTTTCCTCAGCACGATCAGGCGCGCTACGCATCGCCGTCGTCGGACTTCTGGCCGTCGCCGGATTAGGGTCATCGTCCTCGGCACCACTGTCGCACAACCAATTTAGTAGTTAATACAACCTCCGAAGCTCCGTCATTCGAGCCAGCGCCTTTTGTTTGTATTCTTCTGTCTAATTCTCTTGGCACCTTGCCACTAGGATGGTCGGAATATAAAAACAATTCTAACTTCCCTTAAAGAGATAGCAATGCACGTTTTCGAAAAAAATCGTCTCATCATTTACAACTAATCTATGTAATTAGTTATTTATTTTACTAACATTTAATACTTCACGCATACAATATGACATTTTACTTGTGACGACGAACAATTGAACCGTCTCGTGTTTTTGCCCTCTCCGTTCGCTTCGCTTCTCTCTCGGTTCGCTTTTACAGCATATTTCTCCCGTTCCATAGAAGGTGTCACTTTTGATTTTTAGACTTATTTTCAACAGTTCATCTTATTAAAAATTTATATGCAAATAATAAAACAATAAATTATTATTAAACTATCTTTAACGACAACATAAGTCATAATAAAAAACATATTATTTATATAAAAATTTTGCATAAAACAACAGTTAAACAATAAGTCTAAGTAAAAAATAACATTTTAATGAGACAAATGAAGTAATTGGTTTTGTATATCAGTCTAGCTTGGCTCGTATACGGGGCAAGGCTCCTTGGCCGGACAGGCTTTGAACACGCACAGTACTACCATGTCTCATTGCTTGCATCTAGCAAAATAGCCTAGCGGGAGGACCGAGCTGGGGCTCGGTTGGCCAGCTCAGTCTGCCCGCCCGCTTTCGAGCGCCGGCCGACGCGCGCCCCTTACCCGGGACAGAGATATGATCTCTCGGCCATGTTTTATAGCTTGCGTATTTAGAGGTATAAGTGAGTAAGTTGCGTGTGTGGAAGTTTGCGTATTTAGAGGTGTGAATGAGTGAGTTGCGTGTGTAAGGTGTGTGTTAAGTACGTAAGTTTAGATATAACTTGTACTATAAGATTGAAACAATAAAAAAAATAGCCTAGCGAAGCTAAGATGGTGTTTGTTTACGTGCACGAAAATTTAGATAAATAAATGCAATCACAATATCTATTTTATGCAACCATTTTTTATTTCTCTTATCTTATTCATCTTTAATATTGTTTGAAATACATTAATAGCAATTATTATATGTTAAGCATGTATTAATAATGTCATTACCTGACAGTTTTTCGCATCTGGTGAGCGAGATACTAAAATCTATGTACCTCAAGAGCTAGGGTAAGGAGAGTTTTTTTTTCCTTTTGCGTAAGGAAAGTCAAACCTAGAGAGCCATATCGCTTACCAATCATCAGATGCCTTCCAATCATGAGATGTGCATCCTGTTGAGGGTCGTTCCCCTGTTAAGGGTGTCGCGTCCACAGCACTCTCCACGGGTGAAAATCCTATATGGCCTTGGACGAGTGACGGCGGCGCTTGGACGGCATTACCTTCTTGAAGGTGTCGTTATGGAATTTGTCTCGGTTAGAATATCTTGTGACAGGGCGTTTTTTGCCAAAGCGTCAAGTAGTTGAGTGAACGTCACCAGCTGCAAGTGACGGCGTGAGTTGAGATAGTTGGTTAGCTGGAGTCAATTCGATCAAGTTGGTGCTGAATTGTTGTATCAAGTTATGTAGGATGAGCGTGGCTCTCCTTAGTTGTATGGTGTTTTCCTAGTTTCTATTTAAAGAACTGGAAAGGATATTTGTCTTCTTTTTCTTTCTTCGTCTAATAAAAATCGTGATAAAGCTTTTGCCATCCTTTTGAAAAAATGAGATTTTGAGCCTATCTAGCATATATGCAGCCAACCAATCGTGCCCTTATCGTCTTGCATAGTTTTCATTGCATCGAGATATATTAGAACTACATTCTATACTTGACAATTAATAATTGTAAAAGGAGAACACTTTGGAATATCATGAACACAACTTTAAAAAAATATTAAACTATTGAGCTTAAACAAGCATATATATTGAGTTCACATTTGAAGAGCTAATTACCTAGGTTTTTCAAAGTAAAAATGACATAACTCTTTCACAATAAATATACAAAATAGGATACTGGATAGAATGCAATATGTGTTTATTCACCAATTAAGTAGCCACATAAGCATTCAAGTCCTTTCATACTCAGGATAGATAATCTCCTTACAAAAAAATCAAGATAGCCAGCCACCTAAGGTTCTCTAGACAGCTAAATTCTTTAAACAACTAGGTCTCATAAAAGCTCTATGGAAATGAGTCACCCCAAACAGAAGGAAAATGTTCTACACAAACCTATGAACTCTTTAGAAAACATTGTCACAAAATATGCTCACCCACAATTATCTATGGATGTACATTATCACAAAATTTAAGATACAAAATCAGTCTAGAAAGAATTAAATAAAATTAATAAATTCTATATGCATATGCACTAGAAGACTCCTATAATGGATATGCATCTTAAATTTATTACTTGCAGAGACATTTTTACAAGACAAATTTGAATATTAAATTTTGTGATGATATGCATCGATAGATATTATACCATAGACGTGTATAGTTTCAAAAAGAACTCATAAGTATTTTTTTCCTGAAGTGTTACCGACTTTCCGGAGATTCTGCACCTAGTATTTTTTTCCCCCCAAACAGGCATCTGTGGCGTCTTACTAGTATCGGAAAAAAAATATACAGTAGCGACCGACACCGACGTGACCCGTTTTGCGTTCACAGGAAAGGAAAGCCACCCGCCGCAGCCGATAGAGATCGACGCCGCAACTCTCCTGTCTCGTCCGTCTCGGTCGTCATTTCCCTCTCACTCCAGCTCCGGCCAGCAGTCGCGCGCACCCGCACGGCGACGGTCGGTCAGCATGGCGGCAGCGTCCGTGGCGGAGCGGGCCTACGAGGTGGCGACGCGGTCCGCGCTGATGGCACTGGAGCGCAACCTCATCCCGGACGCGGTGACCCGGCGCCTGACGCGGCTCCTGCTCGCGCAGCGCCTCCGCCAGGGCTACCTCCCCTCCGCGCCGCTCCAGCTGCAGCACCTCCTCCAGTTCGTCCGCTGTAAGTACCGACTAGTTACTTTACTAGTTCGTCTGCTGTACCTGTAGCCTGTAGGTACCAAGTACAGTGTGCCAACTGCCAAGTGCCAACTACCGACTAAATCGGCAGCGCCGTACCGAGTTAGAAGCCGCCGCACTGGCTACTAAGTTCAGAACTAAATATCTGCAAAAAAGAAAAAGTTCAGAGCTAAATTTTCATTCCTGGCTCCACCCTTGGCTATCTGCATTACAATTCTATAAGGCTCCAGTGAAGACTGACCGATGCCATATGTATTTATTTCGTTATATCTAATGTTTCAATGAAGACTAACCTAGCCACTAGAGTGATGTCCGATTGTTTACCGGTTTTGTGATTCTATTGATCTCTTAGCTAGGAATCGACTTTCTTATTATCGTGTTGGATATTTCCGTGATGCAGCTCTTGAAGAGATGCCCATTGCCATTGAAACAGACACAGCTAAAGCCCAACACTATGAGTTGCCAACTACATTTTTCAAGTTAGTGCTTGGAAGGAATCTCAAATACAGGTTTGTATGTGCGCACTCCTTAGTTTTAGCAAAAGGCATTCTCTTTGGCTCATGGAGTAATGGTACACTAGGAACGGGTCTGTTTATATCGATGGCCCCTGCTCCTTAATTTTAGCAAAAGACATATTCTCTTTGGTTAATCCACATGAATGCGTTGAATCTTCCAGTTCCTGCTACTTCCCTGATGATTCAAGCACCCTAGAAGATGCTGAGGTTGCAATGATGGATCTGTATTGTGAGAGGTCAAAACTACAAGATGAACAAAGCATCCTAGATGTTGGATGTGGATGGGGATCCCTTTCACTATACATTGCAAAGAAATATAGGAACTGCAGTGTAACAGGGATATGCAACTCTGCTACACAAAAGGCTTTTATAGAAGAGCAATGTAGGTAAGTGTAATGGTTTCACTGCTTCAGTGGTACGTGCCAGTTTATGTTCCATGTAACTCTTCTAAGTGACCATTGCAGCCTGTTCCTATCATGGCAATTTGTTTCATGTTCATCATATTGATGTCAATTCTGCAGCTGTTGCAAACTTGCAAATAATGAAGTCCAAATACCATGAGCTGTTTAAGGATATAATTGTCCAAGACCTTTTCTATGATTTCAGCCATACTATTGACAGAAATTATCTTTCACATGCATGTAAATTTGCTAGATATGCAGACACATCTTCTACCACCATTTGGTCTAACTTTGATTTCCCTTCCGGTAGTACTTTGTTATGCCACATTGCCGCTTCAATTCTGTTTCAGGGAAAATGAGTTGTCAAATGTTGAAATAATTGTAGCAGACATCAGCAAGTTTGAGATGGAGCGCTCTTTTGACAGGATCATATCTATAGAGATGTTTGAGGTATGATTCAGTTTGGTGTCTTGTTACAATATTCATCAAGGCAAATGATCGTTTGTCATGGCCCATTATGCAGCACATGAAGAACTACAAGTCACTTCTTAACAAGATATCAAGGTGGATGAAAGAGGATGGCCTACTATTTGTTCACTTTTTCTGCCACAAAACATTTCCATATCATTTTGAGGTAGATTAATGATCCTGCATTTTCACTGGTAATTTGGTGCATTCCGCCACCTATTAAACTGCAGGCTTGTACCTGTAATTGTATTTGGCTGGTGCACAGAGTTGTAGCTAATCTGTCAGATGATGCACACAGCATAGTTTTAATTTCAATACAAAGGCATTCAATGTGAACTTAAGTTCTCAGTATCTGATCCATACTGAAAGCATTCCATGTAGTCAGACATGGAATAGGAGCAAGCAACAATATTTTTATTAATTGCGCTAGTCAGGATTCGAACTCAAGAACTTTGTCTTTGATACCATATTGAGTTGCATGCACCAACCAATTTAATCTAAAAGCTTAAGCTAATGGGGAGAAGTGGGCAATTCACTTATGCTTCAACAATTATGTTAGTCTTCATCACCTCACAATTTGACAGGATAAAAATGATGATGATTGGATCACGAGGTATTTCTTCACTGGAGGAACAATGCCATCTGCAAACCTACTTCTCTACTTTCAGGTAGTGAACAATCACTCTTTCTTTTTTGAGGAGTGCTCACATGCATTAAATATGAATATCGGTTGATGGGCTATCGATCAATACTCTTGGAATGTTTATATTTACTGACTGATAACATGTGGATATTGATATTTTACTATGTTACTGCAGGAAGATGTATCTGTGATCAATCATTGGCTTGTCAGTGGCACACATTATGCGAGAACTAGGTACTACATCTGTCAACAAAAGAATATAATTCTAGATGCATTATTGGTTAACATGTCCAAACTTTTACTAAACATATATGTAAAAACATTAATATTTATGACACCAAAGCTCGTGCAAATCTAATGATACTTATTTAATATTAAAAATTTTGATAATTTTTATATATAGTTAGTCAAACTCAAGATCTTTTAACTAGGACATATGTTAGAATTGTATTCTTCTGTGGATGGAGGGACTATATCCATACAAGCTTTAAACTATCTTCGCTGTAATAATTCATGCATTCTAAAATGATTTTTTTAGTTAGCAACTCCTGTGACTATTAGTAACAAAATGCAAATGTTGCATTTCAAGCTTTATCTTGTAAGTAGAGGATTTCTCATTTTTGCCATTTGCACTGTCGATTTTTACACTGTACAGGGACAAAATGTCAGGCAACAAATGCTATCTAGATTAATACTCAAAATGAATCGACATACAGTACAGTGTATTGACTAACTTAAGCACTTGGGATCATTTTGTGCAGCGAGGAGTGGCTAAAACGTATGGACAAGAGTATCACTTCAATAAGGCCGATCTTTGAGAAAACTTATGGGAAGGAATCAACTACCAAATGGATAGCTTATTGGCGAACGTTCTTCATCTCAGTAGCTGAACTTTTTGGATACAACAATGGAGATGAATGGATGGTTGCACATTACTTGTTCCGAAAGAAGTAGAGATTACTGCTGGCAGTATAGCAGAGAACCACTTTGAAGCACCCATTCAAAAGTCGATATGTTTTGAGTAATTTTGTCAAGTACCTCGACCAACAACTTGCATGCTGTATCCCATACCAATAAGATGCTCCGTAGTGGTTTCAAAAATAAAATTTGGAATCACGTTGTGAAATTTCATCCTAGACAGCTCCGGTTCTTGTTCCATATTTTATGCCTTCAGATATTTTTTGGAGTTAGGCTAATTCTTGCCAAGAAAACAAGGATGGTTTAGATAATCCATACTGAGGGTTTTTTTGTCAAACATTGTAGGAGAGCTGTTTGACATTTTTTAAGATAAGAAGTACAAACTGTGCAATAACTGAGGAATTTTAGCTACTGATAATCACACTGAAAATTGTAACCAGGCCCTCCAAAGAAATGGTATTGTAGGCTATAGCTAAAAAAACATACAGCGTCGCAATACTGAATTCAGTTGTAACTTCAATTGTTTGAGTACAAGATATATGCCCTTTAGCCTAAACCAGCTCCAACAAATCTAGACTAGTAACACAACTTATTCCTACAATATTATCTTCTTCCACTATAAAACTATTGCTCTTTATTTACATCTTAACTCAAAAAGACTGATGGATCAAAATATATACAACAAACAAAACAGTCATCTCATGCCTTTGTTAAGATGCCCGTAACTTCCATTGTTGTATTGCCGCATGCAAGGAATGGTTGGGAATTATGGATAAATGTGGAAGCCTCTGCTTTGTCACTGGGGATATCTTGTACTTTTCGAGCCAAGCTTTGATTGCCCTGTGCTCATAGGTGTGCCCATCAGCAGCAACGTAAGGATCTTCCATTATCTCCTGCATCAAAATTCTTCCATTTAGCTAGAGTGGCAAACGGGTAAATGGAACTGTTGATGTAAAGTACCAACAGGTAAATGGAACTGTTGATGTAAAGTACCTAGCTAATTTTACCTGCAATATCGGACAGAAGAAGTGGCTTGGTGCAAGGATATTTTCGAGTTTGAGAGAAACAGTAACCCTGCTTAGGATATTTTCGAGCTCTGGAAGCACCTCCGACTCAAGGTTAGGTCTGTCCCTGCATTTTAAGCCTGTACACCACAACCCAAGTCTTGCCAACATCTCGGCCTCAGCAATTGGCCAATCAGGCTGAGACTTGTCGAGGATATCTGATAATATTCCCTTTTTAATTGCCTCTTCTACATTACTTACCAGCCCATGTGGACGCTTGCCAGTTAATAGTTGAAGAATGATAACACCCAAAGCATAAAGATCTGATTTTGGTCGGATCGTCCCAGTTAATTGGTACTCGGGATCCATGTAATATAGTGTGCCAGCAATGACAGTGTCTCTGTACTCTGTGAACCCTTCTGGCACAAGATCTGATATGAGCTTTGCAAAACCAACATCACCAATCTTGCTTACATAATTCTTGTCCAGCAAGATGTTCCCAGGCTTTAGGTCACGATGGACAACAGGCTCTGGCTTCGTCCCATGCAAGAAAGCAAGCCCACAAGCGACATCAAAGATAATTTGGAATCGAAGAAACCAATGGAGTGGCTGCCCTTTATTGTTGATAAGTAGATCTTCTAAACTCCCATTCTCCATGTATTCATACACAAGGCATCCAATTTCAGGACAAAAACCAAGCAGTAAAACCAAGTTGGGATGGTGAAGTTGGCTGAGAATCTCCACCTGTCACACAACAGATCAATGTAATGAATCATTTAACCTCATGGTATGTTAATAGTTATGACATAGTAAAACTGATACAAAATGTAGTAAATTCGAAAAAGGCCAAGAATATGCACACATGCAATTTGAGGTTTCAAAACCTAGACAAAAAAAAAGTATGAGAAAATTAGAAACATTTAAATCAATGTACCTCTCTCAAGAACTCATCAATCTTATCGGTGGACTCTTGTTGAATAACTTTTACGGCTACTTCAGTGTGGTCAAGGGTACACCTGTATACGCTCCCATAGCCACCCTCACCAATCTTCTTTGCATCAGAAAAGTAATCAGTGGCAAGCTCTATTTCATGTTTCGAGTACCGCCTGCAACTTTTGCCTGTTGATAAAAGGGCATCCACAACCTTAGCATTCTCAGTAGACACCAAGTTAGCTAATATTTCAGCCTGGTGCTTGGAATAGATCTCATGTGTAAATGCATTTTTTCCCATCTCAACTGCTTCCATTGCTTCTAAATGTTTGGTTTTCTCATCTGCAACCATTTGTTTCAACACTTCCTCTCTCTGCAGGGCGTCTTGCACCTTATTCACATCTTCACAGCACTCCCTAGAAAGTAACTGAATCTGAAACAGTAAAATTAAAGAGGCATATAAGTAAAAATCTTCTGCCGATGGGTGGAACCAAGGATGCTAACTGAAAGCCCCAAATTTAGACTCTACCAGTTAAATCATGAGATCATTATCAACCTTCGATAATTAAGTGTAAATAAGAATGCCTCATAGTAATCAACAGACAGCTTTTTAAAATAAAAATTTACTTTCAGGACCAAGTAGTGTGCTATCATGCATCACTGACCTTTTTCTTAGCATGGACGAGATTTCCACAAGCTCTGTCATACATCATCAAAGTATCTTTCAGCTCGTTCCTCAGTTTTTCTTCTTCACCTATATGTTGGTACTGGAAACAAAGCCAGAAAACAAAGTCAGCGGTACATTTTAGAGTTCTAGAAATGATTGGATGTATCTGCTGAAAGTCAGCATTAGCCAGAATGTTCTTAAGGCTGGAAAAAGCTCTGACCTCTTCAACTGAACTTAAGGCAGCATAATGAACTTCCTTCGATTGGCCAATAGCATCAAAATCTTTGTTCCTTTCTCTCCCTGGTGTTCTTTGACCTAAGCTTCCCAAAAAACCTCTTCTATGACTTTCTGAACTTTTAACGGCATTGGAAGAAGTGCTTAGAGAACTGCAGACTTGAGAGAATGAGCCTGAACTAGAGTTTCCAGAATATTTTGGTATCTCATAATCAGCCAGATTATTGCAAGCCTGTTTGTCTTGCAGCCAGTCCCTCTGTATTTGATCAAATGCTTTATGACTTATTGATTGAATCCGAATAGAAGCATTCGACTCTGTAAAGAAACATATATTTGGGTATAAAATAAACTCAATATGAATAGTAAACAAAGACAAAAGTATTGACGGAAAGGAAACTGAGCAATACATACTGCTATTTTGAGCCTGATTTGCAAATTTTATTGTTAATCTGCGCCGGGACACGACAAATATGTTGCAGGAACTGGGCACAATTTTCAGAACTGTAAAAGGCACATCTTGGAGCCGTAAAATCCTGAAAAGGGAATAATAGTACCATTTGTCAATGATTGGCTAAAATCAATGGTGACAAAGTTCAGAATATAAACACACAAACCAATGATTTTAGTTCTTCTCTGCTTTCAAGTTGGGTCACGCCCATTTCCATTTAAAGAATAACAACAAATATATTCTAGTTATTATTATGCATTTGAAGTAGATAATGGGTTCAGCCAAGCAAGTTGAAATATTATTCCCATGTAATATATATTGACACGGCTATACATGTAAAAATGTCACATAGCGTCTTATCGAAAACTCGAGCACAACATGGCATGTACATGGTTTAAACTGGAGTTTTAGTTTTTCAGTTTGATAGGAGTTGGTACAGAATCATTAGAAGGACAGCTAACAGAAAAAAATTAATTAAGGGTACAGGACTTAGTTGAGGCACATAATGCACCAAACTATACAACTGAAAAGGAAAAAAGAAACCAGCTGTTGATCCTGCTTTGCAAATGACATCTTCAAGTTTCGCAGAAACAGATTTATGAGAACTGATAAAGGCAACCTTTGCACAAAAAGGATTGTTAGCAAAGGTATTTGAGTTGTGTATTGTGATGTCTGATGTTGGACGCTGAATAGGGAGAGTTTTATGCCTTCCAAGAACAATTCTTTTCCATCTTTGCATGTACATCTTTTGAGGTGATCAAAAATTTAGAAAAAGAGGATAAGCATAGGTAATGCTGAGCCTTTCTGTGGCAATGTATCCCAAATGGACACTCTTTATCTTTTTCCAATGCATTCCCAAAGGTGGTCAACAAGAAAGTTTCAACCAACTGCTAAGTTGGAACAAAAAGCAGAGATCAGTTGTACAAGTCATACATAAATGGCACAGATCAGCGTCAAACAGGACCGTACCTGCTTCCACTCTTGCCAAGGAACAATAGATTAGTCCTATCATATCTTACTCAAAAACATAAAAGGGCTTAAAAGAGGTTTGGCCTTCATAAAAAAAATAAGATCGATTCCAGTGTACGTGCATGCACCCAGCTTTGAAGACAAATGCTGTGCGCACATCTCACTATCTCAAAAGGTTTGTCTGTTTATATTTTGAGTTTTCTTTTCCTTTTGTTCCCTAGCATTGCTTGCGCACATCTCACTATGCCAAATGCGCGCACACATCTCACTAAGTCACTATCCCCCTTTTGCTCCCTTGCTTTCCTTTTGTTTTAGTGATTAGGAAAAAGGCTAAACAGCTGACAGCCCATGATCCTGATCCGTCCCATCACTTTTGGGGTCCTGAAAAGCCAAAATCTAGTCTTTGCGCTTGGAGTGAGATGCGAAAAGCACGTCCAAACAAAGATCTAACAAAAAATGCTAGCCTTTGACAGAAACCATGCTCAATCCTGACGAAATGTTTGTTCAACCTACGACGCTGTGTCCCTAAGCAGTGTTAACCTGACAGAATGAAGGAAGCTCATTTCACTATCTCCCAAAAAGGACACTCCTTTTTGCTCCTTGTGTCCTCTATTTCTATTCCATTGCAGCAAAAACATAACAGCAATCCCCCTTAACGCTATATCCCTATAACATCGTCACTGGTTGGTTTCTCAAAAGTGAATTTTCCAACCACCTTCTGTATAGTAGTAACAGGACAAAATATTATATTATATTATAACAGAATTAGATCCTCACCTCCGGAACCAGGTGAGGCAGGCGGATCCGAGCACGAGGCTGCGGACGCCGGACTCCGCGGCGTACTTCACCAGCGCCTCCGCAACGCTGTCCGCTTCCAGAACCACCGTCTCCACCTGCGAATTCGGGCAGGCTCGTATCAGTCAGTCGATCAGAAACACGACGCAGTACCAGCAAAGCTACGACAGGGGAGTGGAAAAAAACGCCAGGGGGTCAGTGGGCCACTCACGGTTCTGCCGCCGCGGGCGACGAGGCGGCGGAAGGGGAGGAAGACCTCATGCGCGCGCGCGCGGCGGTCCTGCGCGTACATCTCCACCACCTCCCGCTCCATCCTGTCCACCGGCACCCTCTCCCCCGCTTCGTTCGCCACTCACGCCGAGAGAAACCCATCGTCAGGTGAGGTCGCTGCCATTTTTCTGAAGGAACCCAAAGGAAGGAAGGAATCGAGGACGGGACGGGAAATGAAACGAAGTGATCCTTGGTGCTTACATGGAGACGGCACGAAGGAGACGGGCGGGATGACGTGGACGAGCGCGACGCGGCCGCCGGGCGGGACGAGGCTGGCGGCGGCCCACCGCGCGGCCCGGCGACTGGCGCGGCCGTCCCCGCGCACGGCCACCGCGACCTGGAACGACGGCTGCAAGCCGCCCCCGCCCCCGCCCCCGCCCCCGCCGCCGCCGTCGCCCGGCGAGGACGACGAACCCTCCATCCCTCCCTGCGGCGCCGGAGGAGGTGGCGAAGAAGTCAACTCAGCTGAGCTGGGGCGGTCTCCGGCGGCGGGGAAGCAACGGCTGGCCGAGCGGGCGGGGTTCCTTCGGGAGCACGCGGCGGTCTGCGTTGTTTAATGATGAGCTCGTCGCCACCTTCGTTCTGCGGTCGCCGCGACCGTGACGCTCGGATGGTGACGTGGAGGCCCTCCGGTGGGACCGGCAGGGCCGCGTGGTGACGAGTTGTTCTCGTGAGTGAGATCCAAAATGAAAGGTGGATGGAGCTGCTGCAGGCAGCGGAGAGTGTTAGGTCGGCGGTTTCGGGATGTTGAGCTTATCCTGTTGCATTTATTTGCATGCACGGTTGTTTGAAGATGATTTTATTAAAAATAAATAAAAATCGTAAGTAGGAAAAAAAAATTGTAGATTTATTTCTTTCGAGTTTCGATTGTCCAGCTTGATGTTTGACCACTTTGTAAAAATTATATCTTTTGATGACATCACGGAATCGGTTTGAGCATGCATGCATGAGCCAAGAAGAGATAAAGAAGATATACACAAAATAAACTAGAACAAGCATGTCCCGACTATTCGTGATCTTCGGGTGGTCGCTGAAGGTTGACCTTGACCCCAAGAGGTCGAGTAGTACGTACAGCGTCTCCTATTCAACACCTGCATCTCTGCGGCATCACTTACACATAGAAATAGGAATTAAAAAAAAAATTGACGCCAGCGAGGCTAGCCCTATCTAAACTAAATGGCACTGTTTATTTGCATGGGATACGTGCTACTGTGTCTCCATTCTCTTTTATAATAATGTGCGGTTGGGCATCACGTGGTCTCCCAGCCCACGCTTTATTAAATAGTCCGTGCGTCGCGACGGAGAATGAATTGAATTACGTGTCATTAATAGATGCAACTTAAGAAATAGAGAGAGTGCTTCTAATGGGATCAGAGTCCATATGCATCAACCCTAGATGCGAGCTTTTCAAACTCCTATGACACGGTTATATGAGTACGGTCATATGAGTTTAGATGACATACAAGATGCACCAATGCATCATTAATTTCATTTCATTTTGGAGCAGACTCTCTACATAACATGCACGAATGCAAATGTTTGTGCTAACCTGATATTTTGGTAATATAAAATATTTGTAGATTATTATTATAGTATATACAATGCCATGTTTTTATACTTTTGTTGTTTTTTGTTATACATCATAGAGATCTGGTTCCATCCCTCAAACGTGGCTTCTTTTTTTAGCCTCTTTTCACATGTGTATAAGTTTTAGCTTTTTCACATGTGCGTCAATGTGTGTGGGTGCTCGCTCAAACTTGTTGTGTAGACGCTCCGACTTCTAATGAAAAATAATAATATGCGGACACAGAAGCTATACGACTTCGAACCGTACCAGAACCAATAAACTGATATGGGCATGGGGAGTACTAATCCTAATAGAGATATAAGTTGAATGAAAAAGAGGTGGACTGAAATTTTAGCTCTTTATAGATAGGTATAGATATAGATTTATTTATCTCTTTAATTTTATGATATTCGGATAGTACATTTAATTACCAACCTGACCATATCAAGTTTATAGCACAATAATTAAAATTATTAGCTAATTAAACTATGACCAAAGATTTTTAAAGTTTAACTTTTCAAACGTGAGCGCGACATGTAAAAGAGAACGGATGGAGTAATTATATTTCCTATTCCAAGAACAGATCATCAGCACCCGCGTAGCACGTGCTACTATAAATAACAGCCGCAATCTCGAGTCATGCCAAGCTATGGCGAAAAATACTAGGGGCTTGCCGTAGACTTGACTTGAAAGCCGTGCCAAACCTTGGAAGTAGAGTACTATGAAACAGAAGAGATCCAACTTTAGGTGTCTCATTAGTCAATCTATTTCATTATTAAACTAATTTATTTATAATGGCAGAAAAAAAAGAATTATTTGAATATGTTTGATATTGTATTGTATGCTGGCATTATTAATGGTATAGTATGTCCGATGTATATACACTAAATATTTGTAGATTCGCGTATAAATTCATTGAAACTCAAGATAGTTTTTGTAGCAAGGGAGGAGGTAACAGAGTATTCGGATATGGCATATTGGCTCATCGGTAGACCCTGATTGTTTGAATCCAAAAAAAAAAAAAAAAACTATCGAAGAACGATGGTGGATCTTAACATTGCGGGGGCAAATAAACCATGTATAGTTGCTCTCTAAGTCTCAAAGACACACAAAAATAGGAAACATGACAGCATCACTATATTATTCACTGTGATGCTATGGGATGCAAATGCTTTCAGCAGGTGGAGCGAAGTCAGCAGCATGTCCTCGTCAGTCTGGCAGTCCCCGTCGTGGTTCGCGGCACCATCTGTTTCCTAGCATTTTCCGCGCAAAACGCCAGGGTGTTCCAGCCCTACGCGCTGTATACTACGTACTGGCCAACAGTTCTCCAGGGCCGGAGCGAGGGGACGAGGCTGCTCGATCCGTTCCTGCCTGCCAGCTACTAGTTGAAACAACGGCGGCTATCAAGAAAGCGTACGATCCCAGCATATGAGCACAAGTGGAAGTGGGGCCCTATTTCATTTAGTCTAGTTCAAGAAGGTCACACTAGTAGCTAAACTAGTCAACGCCTGGCGTCAACCGGTTGCAGGAGACGACCAGAGGGAGGGCCTACACGGTTGCCGAGAGCATATTCCAGGGAACAATGGTCAACAAAGAGGCCGGCCATAGCTGCGAGCGTGACACACGAGACTTAGCTCAGGCCGCGCGAGTCGACCCCGGCCCCTCTGCAGATCGAAGGCCGGCAGCCCACCCCAGCGTGGATCCAAATCCAATCACCACAAGCAGCCATGGAGGCGCCGCTCCGGCCGTGACACACGGCAACCACCGGCAGTCCGGTACCGGCACGACACATGCGGCCACTGGCCTGGCGTCTGCTTGGTCCTGCCTGCGCCGTGGAGGTGCCGCTAGGGCGTCGAGTTCGGATTTCTGATTCAAAGCTTATTAATGCTGTAGTACTAATTAATCGGTTCACACCTCGCGCTTGGATTATCCCACGAGAATTACCACGGTTGGATAGAGACGGGTGAACATTACTGCTACGTTGGGTTTCTCCATCTGTTCATACTGTGTTTCTCCTTGGCTTCCATGACAGTTGACGGTTAGGCGCTACCAACAACTTGTTACTTGAGAGGTCCAGCGATCCCAGTGATTTGTGGAATTCTCCCATTCAAGTGATTCCTTGACAAATTTAGATTCTTCAAATGTTAACAGAACTTATTTCCTCTGGAATTACGGAGTGCATGCCAGTGTCGGAGAGGTTAAGATACTGGAATATTAATTGGGTCATCATGGTCTTGTTCCCGCTACGACGCCAGCCGGTCTGCTGGGTCGCCTGTGATGTCTCTCGCTAGGTGCATTGACGCTGTTTGCCTGGATGGGTGCACTTGCACGGGCGACGAGGAAGAAGATGCAGCCGACGGCTGAGAGCAGCCGCGGCAATTTCATTGCTGACGAACGATGCTTCATGGCGGCATGTCGCGCGATGCGCCTAGCATCAGCTCCCTATTAGACCATTTCGGCAACGAGCCAGCGTCAAAGCCATCCGTCGATTGCATGGGTAGTGTATCGGCCACAACTGCAGTTTGTGCTCTGCTGCCAATTATGTACTCAGTGTCTCCGTTAGACGTCTTGGAACTTAATGGTCACTAGCCAACTCACGACCAACCAGCGTCTTTCACGATGTCAAACCACGACAGTGAAGATGGCTGAGCATCACCGAGTATAGTTTTCCTAACACATAGCCGGGTAGTCAAGCAAGCCTAATACAGCCGGGTTAGACTCCGGGTCCCCCTATCTAAATTGAAACTAATCACTAGTCAATAGTGAGCTTGCGCATAGTTGCGTATTTTTGGTCGCTTTGCCGTATAATTTTCCTAACTAAAGCTGCCTAGTTAATGACAAACTTAACTTTCTGGCCTTCATTGGCCAAGAGATGCCTTCAGTCTCTGGACTTCACCTAAGAGGGAGGAGTTCATCTCACATGCATCCTTCAAGATTTCAAATCGACGGTCAAGCTCATTGCCACTGCTACTGGAATCCTGTGTGATGCCTTGCAGAACGAAGCTCTTCAGCATAGCCTGTAGTATGGAATTCAACAGATACTCAGGACAGGTCAAGCTTATATGTGAAAGGAATTGCCGCGTACCAAGCATTCAAAGAAACATGAGCAAGCAATTACCTCATGATGCCGCTTCCGTGCATAGCACCGGATAAGCGATTTAACCAGCTTGTTTCGCAGCGTTTTGCCAGAATCGCTGGACTGGAAGATAAAGCCTGAAAGGTGGTGCTTTGCCAATGTGAAGGCCATGGAATCACGCTGTAAAGCTTTTTCAAGGACACCAGACGTCCATGATTTAGCATAAGATTCCAAAATTTTTTCATCATCCTGCAGAAGTATTGTAAAAAAAACTGAAAGTGAGACTATGTTCTTTGAACATGGAGAAGCCAACAAAAGAAGTTAATCATACTAAATCATGGTATGGAAATCATACATATGAAAACCTAAATAAGTGACAGCAAAAATAGTATAAATCATGCGTTGTCTACTGCATATTCTAGGGGGCTGTGCAATAATACACAAAGACAGAGTACATGGTCAAGTTGCAAAATAAATCAGTCACATAGTTACTCCATGAAAAAGGTTCTCTGGAACAGAAATGCAAAATAATTAAAGAAAGTGTACCTCAAGAGGCTCCAAGTATCCATGGGCATTGCCAATGCATTTGTCTAGCGGGGGTAACAGTTCAAGCACATACGCGTTAGACAGTGCATTCCATGCTGCAAGCCGGACTGCTGGCTCAACCCTTCTATGCAGATAAATGGCCACTTGCCGACCAAAAACAAAATCTCCATATGAGACAGCTGCAAATTGATCAACTAGGCTCTCAACAAAAGTAGTATAGCTTCCATGAATTTTCTCCTGGAACCTGAGAATTTCAAGGCTGCTGATGTTCATTGATTCCTCTGAAGCGGACACTGCAACTTCCTTAACTTCTTCGACAGAGTTAGATTTACAGAATTTCTGGCATAACCTGTTTAGATGCTGGCCATACAATTCCTGTAAAGCACAGAAAATATCCCTACTTCTGTCTTCTTGTAGCAAATGCATGCTAGAGCGGATAGAGACTGAAAGTGCATGAATTTTCCAGATCAAAGGAGCATGAAGGCACGGGGTAGCTGAAATGGCCTCCAGACCTAAAAGGAAGATAAGGCCAGCCCTTGAGACATCAAGAATATAGTTGGCTGATGCTGAGAGCGTGCCCTTTGGATCATCAATGCAGCTAACTGCGCTTAGAATCCAGTGGATAGGAAGAGGCAGTCTCTGATGCGCCCACTCTACCACTAATGAGTTGCAAGGTTGATTTACAGCTTCTGTCAACTCTGTTTCTTCTTGAATTGTCTCCAATGTCTCTGGTGTTTTTGAAATCTTAGTACTGCTATTATTTCCTGTGTATTTATCTGAATGCTTCTTCTTGACGGCTAACCATCTGGATCTGAAATGTGAATTGAGAACACTGCTGAAGAGCAGATATTCATCTTCATTTATGTCCCATTCAAAAGGTTTCAGTAATTCCATGTCAGAGGCAAATTTGTGCATAGATGATCTGAGATACTTCAGAATGGAAGGTTCAAAAATCGTATCAAAAGATTTCTCCAACATATAGATTTGCCCAGGTCCGGCAATCAAAGACAACCCTAGGGAAGAACTGATCCAATTTGAAGCTGTCACAACTGTGTTAGTCACATTATCTGACTTCATACCTTCATCGAGGATGACAGGACTTCCTTGAACTGAAGAGAAACATTTGATCAATTCTACGACCAATTGTGAATCCAATTGTGCAAGTAGGCATTTAAGAGACCAAAACCCTCCACCACATGCCCCCCAGCCAAACCCAACACCAGGAGCTGGTCCTCCTCTACCAAACATCTCTATGTTCTGTGATATGGACCACTGTGATGAAATCATTGGCAATAGTGAAGTCAGCAAGTGTAGCAAATCATTATGCCATAAACTGGAGATACCTTCTCCTAGTAGCCTGCCAGCTACACCTGTTCCAGACTCATTGAAACACTCAGAACAACTTTTTTTGGCTCCCTGGATCACTCTGTCAACAGACCAGGATAACTGCACTAATTTTTGAAGGCAGCTTATGGAAGACAATGACACATCAACATTACCATGGCATCTCATATAACAAAGTCCCTGCACCAAAGACTCGCAACAAAAAGACTGATGCTCTTCATTTCTAACAGCAACAGTGCCCGAGCAGCTGAAAAATCCATTACGAATTATGCCCAGGCCAATTTTGGGGACAAAATCAGGTATCCATGGCAAGCTGTAACTTTTATCCTCACGAGTGACATGTGGTGATATTCTTTCCAAAATTGAATTAAGCATGCCTAGCACTGAAGCAATCACCAGAATCAAATGGCTTGCCTCTACCATGTGCTTTGTATTCCTATTCTGCCCGCTGATTAGTGAATATATACAAGGAATATCATTAAGATGTAACCAAGATAACGCTAAGTCTACCATCGGGACAACATGGCTCCAAGAACATGTCTCAGTATAACTGGAAGAAACTCCCACATCTTGATTGGCAAGCTGCTCCACTGAATGAAGGACAGGTAACCTTTGTGCCAGAGCTGCTAAGACAAGATATGACTCTCTAGCAACAGAACTAAACTCAACAAGAACATTGTGTTCATTTAGTTTCTTAAACTCAGGACGACTGAGCCATAGACACAAAACAGGAAAGAAATCAGCAAACTGAGCTACACAAAACCCATAGGAGATGCAGGTTCTCCAAAACCGTAGCTGTTCAACCATCATTGCTGAACTAAGCTTGCATTTTTCCTTTCCAGATCTTACCCAGTCCTCAATAGTACCAGCTTTTCTGTACCAGTCCCACAATGCCTGCTGAAAAACTCCATGTTTCACAAAATTCAAGCAAGTTTGCCTGTTGTATTTGGACAAAACCTGATCAAAACAGAATATGTGGCTTTAGATGCCGAAAAGAAGTCATGTTTGGTAGCCGCACATGTTTTCTAGAATATGAGGTGATTGCAGTAGCTTTCAAGATGCTGTATTTTCAAAGTATAATATTACTGGAACATAGAAGTGAATTTGTACGCAATAAATATCAAAACACATAATTAGTATATGTGGGTACATAAAATGTGGAGGGCAGTGTGATTGAGGGAGACAAGGAGCAAGCATCATGAACTAGAAAGGAATCAATTCATGAGAAAGAACCAAAAAATTACCTTCAAGAGAGTAACCCCTTTGATCTGTGAGGAACGAATTTCCATTGATCCTTGATTTATCAACAGCTTAGTAACACTTTGAACAAGTCTTGGGCAATTCAAGATTGCATTAGCAGAATGTGGGGAGTGCCTGGCTAGTGCTACAAGAACCGATACAAGATAATCTTCTAAAACAGGAGATGGGTCCATCTGAATCATTGGAAAAGAAAAGGTTCAGTTTAAAACCCTCACTTTTTGAAAGAAAAGAACAAAAACTATGAGGAAAAAAAAAATGAGCCAACTAGGCATTAGCTGATACAGGGCTCACTAAAAAATGCACACAAGTGCAATGCACTATTATCACTACAAAATACCTAGTGGAACAAATATCATGACTGAGTTCAAAGGAACAGCACAGAAGCCAGGGGATACATTCAAAATTATATGCAGATGTTGGATAAAAGATATAATAAATTAATAGGGACATCCAATTAAAATTGTATGGCAATTAATTTTTTAAAATAAAAATGGCAGGAGCTCCAGGCATAAATTAAAAAGAATAGAAATATCAGCCCCACAGGATGAGGAAAGCAACAACACCAAAGCTCTACTCGAGTGAGTAACTGATAACGGAGTCATAAGTATAGGACGCCTAGCAGGCTAGAATGACAATATGTTCCAAGAAATCTCAATTTCCAAGGTAGTGCTAAAAATTCAAAAGCTAATCATAATTATCTCATTGCGCTTTCACTAGCAACAAATATTGACATGGTGTGATCACAACAAATGATCTAATATTTTCTGTTAAGGACCAGGTGGTCCATTAGCAGCATTGGACATGAAAAATCAGTTGAACTTTCAAACAACCTCTGACATCACTCAATAAACCTGAATTGAACCGTACTTTTCAGTGGCATGTTGGTGGGTGTGGGTGTGTAAATAACATCAAGTGGGTTATGTATTATTAAACATAAGAAACCACAAAGGTCAATGTAACTTGCGCATGTTTGAAGTATTTTCAAAGAAACGACAATAAATCAAATAAGAACAAAAGGAAAAAAAAACTGACCTCCAACAGAAAACAGATCCGTGGAAGTATTCCCATCCTAACAAAACCAGCAGCAACATCTTGGCCAGACACAACAACATCATCCTGAATTGTATGCTTCTCATCAGCTTCGTCTTCATCATTATCACCATAATGTGGGAGTATATTTGATGGTTTTGTGTTGTATTTCCAAAACCCACCTTCAAGAAAGTCTCCAGCTAGATCAGGTTTCCTACGAAACACAGGAGCTGTGCAGATATCTTTTCCATCACCTACTTTCTGCAGGTATAACAATGACAAAATGAGGCTCAAACTAGCAACAAAAATAGACTAGAACCACCCAAAAAGACAAGTTACCTCTGAAAATTCAAAATAGGATTCATTGAACTCACAGCTCAGCATAACATTAACTACTTTAGCACAACTCAAAACTACAGAATCATGGTTATCATCCAAAGCCATCCTGCAAATGCATCTGTTAGTAACAGAAAGTGCAAAGTATAAAATAGAAAAGAAAAAAAATGGCATTACAAGGTCCCAAATCCAAATAGTTGCCTTTGGGTCAAACAGAAAGAATGCAACCATGTATTTTAGATTACAAGGTGGATGCAAACACCAAAACACAAGCCACCGTTAAATTTAAAATACAAAGCTAAGGGATAATACAAATATGAGGGATCCATGATTGTGTTTACATGTTTACTACTGATCAAACTATTCAAATATTCCCTTTAATGGTTCTCTTCCTTTATACGCATCGTGAATCTGAATGCATAATATTACTCTGTGCATGTAACAAGGAAGAACTGAATTCAAAAAATAAGGAATGGCGTTTATAGATCACAAAGTCACATAGCAAACTCAGTAGATAGCATGCCAGTGTCAACAGAAGATATGGGTAAAGAGTAGAAACCATGCAATAGCTCCACTCTTTTCCTCAGTAGATAAAATTGTGAAGAATTCCCAGAAAATGGGTTTTGCATTAATAACAAAGGGGGTATTTAAGAAAGGTATTTTTACCTTAGGGAGAGTACCAATTCTGGTTCAGGCCCAAGGGCATAGGACCAAACTGCTTGCCAGTCATCGAATTTTTCATTAGAATTCATTCCTTTAACATTATCCATTAGATCGGTCTTATGAAGGCTCTGCAATGCCCTATTCAGAATAGCAGCAAGAAGTTGCAGTGCAAGCACACGCTGCCCCGGAACCTATAGTTTGAAGAAGCTGAATTATATCACATGTCCAGTGGTTACTATATTGCAACTTTTAAAAATTAAAAAATACATTTTAACAGATAATGTAAAAATGCATTCTTTGAAACCTGAGGCAATGACAGTTACTATTTACTACCCTCACCATGGCACTCCTATGTTGACACAGAAGTATTAAATTGACTAGAACACTGAACTTGCCAGATAACCAGTTCAATAGCTAATAGCTAATGGTGCTTGTATTTCCGTATTGATCTGAAATGGGGATGTCCCAGGTCTAAAAAAAGTGTATTACAAACACACACTAGGACATCAGTCGCTCTATCTTCAATTTTTATCACAAACACACTAGGAAATCACTCCCTATCTTCAGTGTTTTTTTATCAAAAATACACACAACGTTCATCAAGAAGGGCGGCCCTTGTGCAAGCGGTAGAGCTTTACCGCCTTGTCGGTGTTTCGACCCCGGGGGTCAACACCAACGAGTAAATTCGTAATTGCGTGCTCCCTTAATCCGGTGGGTGATACAAGAAGGACACGGCGATTTACCCTGGTTCGGGCAAAGAAGGCCCTACGTCCAGCCAGGGGGGGGGGGGGGGGATAGTTCGTGTTATCTTGCACCGAAGTACTAGTACATGGGTGAATACAAGCAGGTGTGAGAAGCGTGAGCTGGAGCTCGAACGTTTCGGGCGCTTAGCTCTCTACTTCACACTGTCTCACGGTGTTAATCTGTGATCTAAAGCCTTAGCATATGATGCCCTCCCTCTCCAGCTAAAGTCCTGGCGCCTCCTTTTATAGGCGAAGGAGGGGCACAGGAGTACATGTTTTTAGGGCTAACGTGGTCGGTGACGTATGACGCCGATACTGATCATGTCAGTGCCGCTGTAGATGTGTACGTCGGCATGGGAGGCCCTGCAGCCGTCGCGTCGGGAGTTGTTGAAGTGTTGACCGGAGTTGTTGAAGTCCCGCTCGAGGGTCAGCATGACGGGGCCGAGGGGCGACGGTCGAGGCCTTAAGTCGAGTCGAAGGGGTCGAGTCGAGGGGGGTCGAGGCCCATCGGATAAGGCCGAATCCCTGGAGATGCGGGGAATGCGTTGATTTTCGCGTCTCGAGGGGGGTGCCGGACGGGACACAGTGCTCGGTATGTCGTAACAGGGAGGTACGATCCGCGGGATTCTGGGGTATGGGCGGTAAAAGCAGGATTCGACCGCCATACTCGCAACTGTTACTGTAACTGTGACCATACGGTTAGGCGGGAGCAGGTAAAATGCATTAAATGCGTCTGGATCCGTACGGGGAGTAGGTAGCCGAGGGGCATACTGTGCTCGAGGGCTGCCTATTCGCGCGAGCGAAGTTCCGTTCTCGAGGGCGGGATCGTTCGCTCGGGCGAAGCTCCGTCCTCAAGGCCGGCCCGTTCACTCGAGTGAAGTTCCGTCCTCGAGGGGTCCCCCGAATCGTACCCTCGAGCGTACAGTCTCAGTTCGCGTGGTAGCCCGTCGAACAGGCTATGGCTTTAGGCTGTCGACGCCTGTTCGTGGGCCGGCCCAGTATGCCTTGGCCTGTGGGCTTTCAGCGATAGTGAGGGATGTCGTTAGAGGGTTTGCGTTGCTGATTTCGGGGATTAGTCCGGTTAATCGAGGGTTTGGGGTACCCCTTTCCCAGGTACCCGACACGCCTGTGACCAAGAGGTCCAGGGTTCAAGCCCCAGCCTCTACACATTTGTGCAGGGAAGGCTGCTGGCTATTTTCCCTTCCCCAGACCCCGCAGTGCGGGAGCCTACAGGACTGGGTACAATGTTCATCAAAAACACAGTAGGAAATCACACCATATTCGGTGTTCTTATCACAAACACACTAGGAAATCACTCCCTCTCTCCGGTGTTTATCACAAACACACGAAATCACGCCCTCTGTCTCTCACCATTTTATCAAACACACACTAGGAATCACTCCCTCTCTCTCCCTCACCATTTTATCAAACACACACTAGGAATCACTCCCTCTCTCTCTCTCTCACCATTTTATCAAACCCATATAGCTGATACACCTGCCCATGATATCCTCCTAACTACTGCAGTCATAACTCCTATGATTGTATATTATTCTCCTTGACTACTAGCTGAAAATCTGCTGACACAATGAACCTGGACCCATGCATGGACACACAGGCTCACACAGTTTTAGACATCATACTATGACATTAAGCATGGCATATATGATACAAATTAAGAATTAAAAGCCTCTTTTCACCTAAAACATATATTTAATGGGATCCACAAATCGAGAAACAAAAAATAAGAACCAATCCTTGAAAAAAATATAAGTAAAATATGTACCACACAAAATGATAATACAAAGGCCAAAAAAACTCAAGAAGTAATACATATTTTATTCCATGCTAAAACCCTGAGCTTATTTTACATCACTAGGTTAGAGTGGAAATTATCAATAATCACACTTTCAATTTTCTTATTGAGAAGACATTTTTAGAACAACCCTTCCCAAGTATATGGTTGGATGGATGTTGCGGAGAAAGTCAAGAAAGATTTGAACTCACTAATTATCCTAAGTGGTTCGATGCTGTGGAAACATCATAATGACTATGTCTGTGTGTTGATCCAATCTCAGCATTCAGCTTGTGATTAGAAACATCCTTGAGGCTGTCTTTGGTGCCTTGCTGGCTCTAAGGGGTTATCGCATCTGGAGGTAGTCGCCAGGTAGTTGGCTTGATAGTGTTCAGGTCGGCTCATGTTTTTGATGTGACCGAAGCGATTCTAACTAAAAGTGATTGGAGTGTGGGTGTGGCGTGTGTTGTGGGTGCATTGTATTCTGGTTTTCTTCTTAATACTGATACGCAGCTTCGTATTCAACAGGAAAAAATTCCAAGTAAATGAATAAATAATTGTAGAAACAGAGGGTGTATAAAAAAACAAACCATGCTCCTGGTAAGTGCCACTGTCTCCTTGATTGTGTACCCAACAGCTGCAGGATCTCCTTCTGTTCTAAGGAAATCACGCTCAGCAACACTTTCTGAATGCATCTTCTTGCCTGAAAGTGGGAGATTATAGGTTGTCATCTAAAGGATACCACATCAAGCCATCAACAGAAGCAAATATAGCAAATGTAGCTCAGATGAGCAAAACAATGTGATATACCATCTTGTTGCTCGTGAGAAGATTGGAACTCCAATATGTCTCCATCTAACGTGAACCTACAAGACCTGATCCGCTCCACTCTCTCACTCCACGCCTTCCAAGAGTGCCCACTATGTTCACCGGCAGTCAACCAATCCCCTGGTGTAGCCCTTTTGGTCTTCTGCGGCCCTGAGTTCTCCAGACCCTTGTCCTTACCCACATCCTTTGTGCCTCCAGATTTCTCCCTTCCCCGGCGCCTCAGCATCTCCACCAATGCAGGGTTCAGCTTATTTACAATATCTGCTTGGGCCTCTGCAATCTCCCCTGCAGACATCCCAGCCAACCTAGCCATGTTCTCTGCACTGATCTCTGCTTCCAGCGATGACCCCCTGCCGTCCAGGTCCATACTCTCTGCTTGTGATGCCGAATTCCTAACCTCACCTGCCTTCACCAATTCATCTCTCGATTCAGCCTGACTCATCGGCTTCGTGGACACCACATCAGGAACCGAAAGCACGGCACCGGGTCCTTCCCTAGCATCTCCACTGTCAAGCTGCATAGCGCCTCCCTCCAATTCTCCACTGTCAAGCCGCATAGCATCTCCCTCCAATCCTCTCCCCGTAGCTGCCACACCACCTACACTAGAAGCCACAGGCCCAGCCCCAGCATCGGTTATCTGATTGCTCTGTTTCTTGGCCTGCACTGGCTTCCCCTGCCTCCGCTTGGGGGGAGCATCTCCAACAAACTCACGCCACCGGCTAAAATCCATGCCCTTCTTCTCCTTCCTTCTCACAGGACCAGCTGCATCAGCAGCCACATGACGGTAGTCTACCTCGTCCATGTCGATCTCGTCCTCGCCGTCATCCACAGGTCCATCCTTAGGGGCGTCCTTTGCCACGGGACCCCAGTGCTGCACAACGGGAAGGAGTAGTTGGTCAGCGGGGAGTACAATCAATCAAAAAGCAACGAAGCAAATTGAGGTTAGGGGGTCACGGGCCTAGGGTTTGGGAGGGTGGCAGCGGCTTACGGGGCCGTGGGAGCGGTGGCGGGCGACGGGGAAGGGGAGGACGGAGGGGCGGGGCGCGGAGGAGGGCGCGGCGGCAGAGAAGCCCTTCTCGACGATGGCGCCGACGAGGCGGGACGGGGACGCCGCCGCCGCCGCGGCAGGTGTAGGGGGTGCGGGGTGGAAGGGCTCCTCCACGACCTTACGGCGTGTAGAGTGCGCGCCGCCGGGCTGGTTCCGCCGCTTCGTCGGCGTGTCCATCGGGGAAGAGAGGGGAGCGCAGCGCAGCGTGGCGGTGCGATGAACAGCGAGGGGTTTTAGGGGCTCTGCTGTGTGTTTGGTGGTCGCCCGTCAAGTCGCGAGGTAAGCTCAGGACAGGTCAAATGACGGGGGCCGGCGGCGGCGAAACCTAAGTATCGTGCAAGCGGAGGGAGGGTATTTGCACGCCCCTCATCAATATTCAAGCCAAGCCTTTTAAAATATAAACCTGCTTATATGAATTGCTTTAATATTTGGGTTTTAATAACTTAAGCATATCTTTAGTCAACTTTATTCCCGTATTGTCTAAAATACCCATTTACCTTTCTCACTTTTAGTGTGACTGACGTGTGGGTCCTACCAATCATCCTCTTCCTTTCTTCCTCCGGACGCAGCGAGGGCTGGGGAGTGTCGGCCATGGCGCCATGTGGGAGGCCGGGCTCGTGAGTGGTTGTAGTGGGCAGTTAGGCTCGCGAGCAGGAGCAACAGCGGCAGCGGCAAGGTACGAGCGGCCACGTGCCATGGCTTTCGGTGTCGAGGAGAGGCCTGGCCGAAGCTCCCAGGCGGCCATGATAGGAAGCCGAGCTCGGGAGCGTGAGCATCTGCAACGTAAAGCAAGGCAAGTCAGCAGGAGCGGTGGCTCTAGCGGCGAGGCATGAGCGGCTGTAGGGCTGCTGCGAGGTGTAAGGGAGACCAAGATCGCGGGTAAGCTAGCCAGAACTCCCGAGCGCCCGTGGCAGGAGGCCGAGCTCGCAAGCAGCCATGGGTTATGGCTGCCGGCGTCGGGGGTGCGGCCTAAGCGAAGCTCCTGTGCGGCCATGGTTCCTATGGACGAGGCGCGAGGCGAGGACCGGCCCGGAGAGAGTGTGGAGGAGCAGGTGCCCAAAGTGAGGGAGGAGGCGGAGCAGCAGGCCGCCCAATGGCAGTGGCCAGCAGGCAACAAAGGTCTTGGATCGTGGCATCCGCGCAACATCGTCGGGGGACTCGCAAATCACGATACGGAAACAATCTCTCTCCCCAGCTACGAAAAATGAGACAGTGCAATTATGCCTTTTTTTCATGCCCAAAAAATGAGACAGTACAATTATGTCTTTTTCCATGCCCCAAACAGTGAAAATATATAACTAGAATTAATAAAATGGAGAAATCCTCAAAAAAAACATAAACATCAAAAGCAGTGTGCGGGCAGAGGGTTATATTTTAAAAGACATGCAAATTGGGTTTAAATACTGAGGGGCACACGAATAACGGGGTAAATATCAAAATTTCTCCGACGCCGATATTGGGTGGGAATTGTCTCGCGGTAGGTAAAATACGCCCATCCCGCTAGATAACGCAACGATAGTTCATTTTAGGATTGTTTTCACCTGGATGGGATTATCATTTATTTTTGTCTTATTCAGATTTTAAGGAGAGGCAAACACCATCAATATATGTGTGCCATAACTCAGAACCGTTAATGGCTCTGGTGCCGAGTTTCTCCATCTTCAACATTAGCAAGGTCTTTTATTTATAGTTTGTTTGGTTCAAAATCTCTTACTAAAAAAAGAATAGAATGTCATCGTTAACATAAATCAATCGGACCGTTCACTCATGGGCCTGCGCGCGGTTTCCACTGTGAAAACAAAACCTTTTGTGTCCCACCCCGCCTCTCCATGACCCCATGCCTCCCACTTCCCACATCGACGCCGCGCCATCCTCTGCCCTATTGCACATAACATACCCTGATACCCACATGCCTCCCATTGCCATCGGTCCCTATCCCAACCCTTGCATGGCACCATGGCTGGTCGCTTCCAACTCAACCTTGGAGCATCATCGTTGTAAGAGGCCAAGAAATGCTTGTTAGTTTAGAAAAACATCGATGATCAGAGAGAAGACATGGAGGGATTCCCTCTGCTCAATCCATCGACCGCTTCCATCAAAGGGCAACAAAACATATTGCCTCTAATGTCATGCATGTCAGGCTCCTCATGTGCCAAAGGGTGCTAAGCTAGCACCACCTCTCCAATGCATTGCACCTCACTCTTTTTTCTTTCCTCCTAACACCACCTTAGCACACACATTGGAGACGCTCTAAGTTTACAACAGTTTAAAAGCTGTTAATCAGCATAGGGCTGTAACCATTATCCTTAGTTAAATCGTAAAAATTTAAACAAATCGAGTTTCTAGGTGGATGATTAAATAATTTTGGTATGGCCCAGATGTTCTACGAAAGTCATGGATGAATTATTGCACAAAATCAACCACTCCAACTTTTTCATAAAACATTAATTTAGGTCAAAACTTTAGGGTTCCAATTCGAAAATATTAGTAACCCTAAATAGGAGGTAGGTTAAAATGAATTCGTCCAGTCATAGAAGAACACAGACATGCCCACCACGAAACAGCATCATTCTCTACTCTCCACCTGGAAAGTGCGCCGCCTTGCCTTTCTTTCACAAAACAACACATAAAACCTACTCTAACCATGGACCAAATCACCAAACCAAACAAAAAAGCCGAAAGCCAAATCTAAAACAAATACCAAGACAGCGAGGAAAACAGAAATTAATTAAAAAGAAAAAGCTCCCCCCATCCACGAACAAACACGGCGACGCGAGAGGGAAGATGGAGGCATAAGCACTAGCACCTCCTCTCGCCTCCACCTCCGTCCACTTCGATCCCGTCCACCTCCCACCCCCCGCGCCCCGGCGTCCCTCCTCGCCGGCAGGCTTGCTGTTGCTTGGTCCCGCGCTCCTCCTCCCCCTCCTCGGCTGTGCTGGCTGGGGCGGCGGCGGAGGGAACTAGGTAAGGCGGAGGGAAGGAGGTGCGAGGTAGAGCGGATAGGCAGCGGCAGCGGCGATGCCGTCGCACGCGGATCTGGACCGCCAGATCTCGCAGCTGCGGGATTGCAAGTTTCTGCCGGAGGCGGAGGTCAAAGCGCTGTGCGAGCAGGCCAAGGCGATCCTCATGGAGGAGTGGAACGTGCAGCCGGTGCGCTGCCCCGTCACCGTCTGCGGCGACATCCACGGCCAGTTCTACGACCTCATCGAGCTCTTCCGCATCGGCGGCGACGCGCCCGACACCAACTATCTCTTTATGGGCGACTACGTCGGTCAGTCCCCCCACGCCTATCCTAGACTCCGTAGTCCCTCGCGACTCGTTCTTGGTTCCGGTCGATCTGTTGATTTGCATGGTGGTTCGATCTGGTTCTCTGGAGATTGGTATTAGTTAGGAGTATTAATTCCAACAGATCGTGCTTTGGAACTGAGGTGCTCAAGCTGGTTATGGTTAAATGGATGGGTTTATTGATGCTAAATGGATAGCTTCCTCACTGTTGTTTCATATCATCATAGATAAAAAATGTCTTTCGGGTGTTATTATGTGATGGATTACTCGATTTGGTGTATGTTGAGTGACTTCAAAAACTTCTGCAGTTTAGCAATTAGAGGATGTTTCTGATAATTTTTACTGTATGTAAAAAGTTCAAAGCATGAATCTTTTTAATTTTATGGCATAGATGTGGGTTCTCTACTGGTTGTACACTACTATTGCTCACACAAATCAAAGCATTCTTGAATAGTTATGATGAATTTACAAGTAAGAGCCTTGTCTGCAAAACATGCTTGTTATGCCTGCAATTTCTATGGACCTAGGTCACCTAGCATTAGCATATGGGCATATGCAAACAGGACACGATTCAATTAAACTTTGCTGCAATTTTTGATGTGTTGCGTCCTAGTGCTGTGCAATATTAGACGTGTTTCAGGAAATGCTACCTTTCCAGTTAACTTGTCAAGGTACTAGGGAAGCTTCCTAGTGCTTTTGATAATTTTATTTGTTTCCATGCCACAGTTGAGTTGACTATGGTTTTTTTTTTTCTGCAGACCGTGGCTACTACTCAGTGGAGACTGTGTCGTTGTTAGTGGCTCTAAAAGTACGTTATAGGGACAGAATCACAATATTGAGAGGAAATCATGAGAGCAGACAAATAACTCAAGTGTGAGTTCCTTTAGCTGAACTCTACAGCAGTACAGAATTACTTCAGTATACGATTTTTTTTTTCTTGCAGTCACTGAAAACATGAGGGCATTATTAAGTAATTTTCCCTTAAATTATTACTACCTCCGTTACAAATTGTTAGAAGTTCTTTTCTAGACACATTGCTTTCTATATAGACATAGTATATATCTAATTGCCTAGCAAAAATTATGTATCTGGAAAAGTCAAATTGTCCTACAATTTGGAATGGAGTAAAATTCGAAATTGGTTTCCTGGACACTGAGTCCATACTAATGAATTCTACAATGGACTTAAAACTTAAAAGAGTTCTACTGTCGAGTGAACTAAGGAAATTGTTCTCTGTTTCCGGCCATATCATTACTTCTTCGCAATACTCAGGTTCTTAAAGCATTTCAGCCTTGTTTACTTCATTTTTCATTAACGCTACGTATCTAAGATGAACTGCACATACTTCTGTGTTCAATCCTTCAAGGGCATCATACACAATAATTGGAGTACATATGTGATCATTTAACTGCTGTGAAATCAAATCAGTTTTTTTTGGGTAGCTGAAACAGAAGTTGGCTACACAGGCTTCTCTCTCTATATCTTGATTCTTGATAACTGGAATTTTAACATAACATGCACTCTATCTCTATCCACATTTTAGTTGAGTGAATGTTGATTCGAGATGGAAAAATTTTCTAGACTACTGTAGATTCAGATGTTGATAACTGGCAGGATACAGAATTCCGAAATTGCAGATCACCGGGTCTGTTTCCTAACTGTAGGGTACTAGAAGTATACCCTGCGCGTTGCTGTGGGATTTTCTTAAAAATAAATATGTTATATACATAACATTACTATAAGTATTATGTATGATGTGTATACATATATATGAATTTAACTTGCATGCTATTTTATTTATCAGATCTGATAAAAATCAGCAAGCTAATAGAAGAAAAACCAACAATATATTTGATTACATTATAGAGGAATGGGTGATGAAACAAATAGTGTATGTAGATGACTTGCATGTTAATAGATTAAAGATTTAAAGTATTTCACATGATAGAGATGACATGGATATTTTTATAATTAATAAGGTATGACATGGTCTTAGTGGAGAATAATGTGGACATCTTGCATGAGGAGATAGAACATTTAGTGATGTCACTTAGTGGGGAATGACGTGGATACCTTGCATGAAGAAAGAAATCATCTAGTGGGGTTTATCTTTATAAGAGTTATAGATTATAGATAGATTATAGATATAGTGCATGTTTATCAGACCTAGGCTTAACCCTTGACAACATTCCCCACATAAGATGAAGGACCTCTCTCGTACACATTCTTACGTATCCTTCCAACCCATGCCCCTGTTTGCACGCCTGTCAGTCCTTAATCTTCAAACCAGTATCTAGATTATTTTTTTAAGTGAATTATTCTGCTAGCTCATTTAGATTTTTTTGGAAAGAAAGAAAGCCCAATATAGATTTCTGTTTCACAGTTTCAACAGCCAAATCCAAATCAACTGCATAATGTTCTGGTTAGTTTATTTAACAATTATTTGATATTAATTTGTCGACCTCTTTATGGATGGCGACTGTCTCAGCACGTCTTATAGACACAATCTAGTTTCTCTGTGGGATGTTTAATGGACACTAATCAGGTATTGATGCTTGGAAAGGATGTTTTGGGTCATGGCATCACATGCTTACTACTGAAACCATTATTACTTCAGTATAAAAAAAAGCAGACAGAAGACGTTTACTTACTATAAACAACAATACACACTTTTGCCATGAGGCATACATTGGTTCAGTTGTTTTGTTGCATTGGCCTACATTGTGAAATGCAGCTATACAAATGCACCCAAAGTGCTAGGGTGCTCTTTACATCAAATGTTTGGATACAGGTATGGCTTCTATGACGAATGCTTGCGAAAATATGGAAATGCAAATGTGTGGAAGTACTTTACAGACTTGTTTGATTATTTGCCTCTCACAGCTCTTATAGAAAACCAGGTTTGTTCTCTGGTTATGTTGTAGTACATTGGTATGAACTTGTGATTCTGTTCTGTCCGTACCTGACAAAAGCTGAAAATTCCATTTTGCAGGTCTTCTGCCTACATGGTGGTCTCTCTCCATCACTGGATACATTGGATAATATCCGTGCCCTTGATCGCATACAAGAGGTTGGCAACAAATTCTCCATTTCTGTGAACTAGTTACTAATTATGGATAATTATACACATTACACATTTGAACTGTAGATTATTCTGTGTACATCTTTCTTGTGAATTGGGTTAAGGATCCTGTTTCTTTTGAGATATCTATGTTGATCGCTGAAGTCTGCATGGACATAACAGCTCTGGTTATCAATACATAGATGGTTCCATTTATTAAATATATCTGTTAGGTAGGTTAGTATGGAAGAAGAGTGCATGCGGGATCCCCTTATGTCTTATTGGTTAACTCGGGAGATTGAACCTTTTGTTTTGCATCTGCATGGACCAGAACACATTCTTGTCTTACCATGAGAAGAACCTTAGAAAGAGTTAAATGCACTAACGGCCCTTGAACTTGTAAAAGTGTGTCACCTAGGTCCATGAACTTGTAAATTGCATTTTTTGGTCCCTAAACTTGTAAAGTGGTGCACCACAAGTCCATATCAGCCACGTGGACATATTTTGCTGACGTGGCATGCTAGCATGACATGAATTTTACAATTAACCCCACATATATTTTTCTATATAAAATAAACCCTACTTCAATCTCATCTCCTGTGGCCACACTAGCGCCGCAGCAACACGGGCAACACAGCGCCACAACGGTCGTCTATGTCCTCTGCTTGTCTGCCTTTCTGCCAAGTAGCATGGGTAGCACGGTGTCGAACGCCCCAATGGCAATCGCGTCGAGGTAGTCCGACACGACCACACTACCGAAGCTGAGCGAGACCACATCGACGCTGTCGCCGACATCGAAGGCCGCGAGGATGTCGGAGTCGAAGCAGCTGCCCACCCAGCACACCTTGTAGGTTGCCAAGCGCGCCTTGAGAGTGGACGCCGGTAACCGCCGTACGTCCCTGCGGCGATGGACGTGGTGTTGGTCCCGTGCCTGTCAGTGTCGAGCGGGGACCTGACCTCCGCCATCTCATTCATGCATCCCGGTGTGGCTGCATGCACGCACAGGCAGCATGCCTGGCACTCTGTCCGGCTAGCCTGTTGTGCTGACCGGCCGCTGTCCTCGATCCGGCTCGTGCTTGCCTTCGACTACCTCGCCATGGCGTACCGCGCGTGCATCCAGCCGTGAGCGCCGATGTCTGCTCGTCTACAGAATCGACGACGAAGCGGGTTGGTGCGGTAGGACACAACAAACGGGCAATCACAAGAAGCTAGCTAACAGGTCAACACACGCACATAGCAGGTCGCCGAACGTACGCAAGAAGGTAGCTAGCGGGCCGGAACTCATGCGTACGGGCCTATGCACAACGATGCAGCCAACGATGGAGCCGACCCCAGTGAAGATCTCGAAAGGCCATGGCCTTGTGGTGGCGGCCGCGCGATCTGGTGGCAAGTGAGGTTGAGGGTGGGGAGGACAGCAAGCCGAGGAACCTCGGCGACTATGTGGACTCGAGTTCCAGCACCACGGCCGCCAGTCCGGGGGCGGACGCCAGCGCCTCAGTGGCCGCTGGTGGTATGCAGTGCAGAGTGCGGCACAGGGACGCAGAGACGGGAAGGGGACGGAGAAGCGGCGATGCGGCGTGGCCGTGGATGTGGCCGGACTGGAAGCTGCGGTGAGGCTGAGCGAGTGAGGAGGTGAGGGAGTGGAGGAGGATGGATGGATGGATGGATGGGCCAGCACGGGCGTAGGCCATCGCGTGTTTTGGCAGCCGGCCGGTGTGTATCGACGGTGTGCTTGTACGTCATGGGCTATGACGTGAGAAGAAGAGAGATATGACGTGAGAAGAAGAGAGAATCAGAGGGCTTAAATGTAAAATCATATGCCCGGTTGACATGCCATGTCAGCTGAAAATGCTTACGTGTTGTAAGGACCTGCGATGCACCGATTAACAAGTTTAGGGACCTCGAAATGTATTTTTCAAGTTCGTGGACCTAAGTGACACAGCCATGCAAGTTTAAGAACTGCGGGTGCATTTAACTCCCTTAGAAACTACCGAGTCCAGATTTCAGAATTATCTGTTCACCTAGTTGCAGTTGGGTGGTTTTCTATTCTGACCAGATGATATACTCTGCAAGGAAAAACAGAAGCGATTGGATCCAATTTCCTACTTTGCATGATACTTTACTTCTTAGTTTAGTTGCATTAAGAAAGAGATTAAAGGCTGTTTGGTTGCCTGCCTTAGATTTTGGACCAGCTAGGGATATGCAGGCTTAGGTAGAGAAGAGGCCAAGAGAGGGCTTTATTCAGTTGCTTGGCTGTAGAAGCCCACGATATTTCAGCTATTCAGTTTATTGACATTGATTGTTCTTAAATGATTTACAAATGATCTCTCAATTAGTTCTTGTATATAATATTTTGTTGATTATGCATTTTGTTGTCCTTGATTAATATTTTCTCTGTTATTTAAAAATGGCTGTAGGTTCCACATGAAGGACCTATGTGTGATCTTTTGTGGTCTGACCCGGATGACCGATGTGGGTGGGGAATTTCACCAAGGGGTGCTGGATACACATTTGGACAAGATATTGCACAACAATTCAACCATACAAATGGGCTAAGTCTTATTTCAAGGGCTCATCAACTTGTAATGGAAGGGTTCAATTGGTGCCAGGTTAGTATCCAGCATGTTCAATTCTACCCATTTGCTTTGTTAAATTCAGAGTTCTGTTTACCAAACTGCAAACTGTCATGACATTTTTATTAAGTATGTGAACCAATTCCTGCGGAAGTTTCTGAGGACCATAATTATAGATGAAGAATTCTGTTGCTATACATAGGGAACATTGATCCTAATAATACATTAATACAGTAGTACTCCATCCATTTGGAAGCAAAATCACCATGACCCTCCCCTATTCCCTGGTGGTCTCTTTGTTACACCTGAAGGTTCAGAAGTTGGATTCAACTCAAGGGCCTCGCACTATTGTCCTGGACCAAGGTTCCACGACAGCCCTCCAACCGCTCCTGTCCACGGACTCCTCCCTCCAGTGAAGATGAGTCCTCTGGCTCCTCTGCCTTCCCTATGGGAGCAGACTCCTATGGTTTGCTCTGCCTTCCCTATGATGATGTCTGCTGTTCTTGCTAGAAGATTCAAGACTGCTTGCAGTTGTAGAGATGAGATGCAGGCACATTGTAGGCTGTTTGAGATTCTGTGCCGAAGCACATCAGAAAAGTGAAGTCAAATGCAGAGGCAAGGGTAGGCGCTGAGGTGGGGCTGTCACCAGTTGGTTCCCTGAGGGTAGCTGGCTGCTGCATGAGTTGTTTAACTCACAGAGCAGCTTCCTGGATAAACCTAGGAGGAGCTCTGCCAAATATTTTTTTTACCAAGAAGTGATTCTATGCAGATTCTGTGATGTGATTCTCCGAAATGAGCTAGGGGGATAGGAGCTGAAATAACTAGTTTCTTCTGATTCACACCACACAGTTGACTAGTCCAGTTGGATGCACCGTAGGTACACCAACTCTTCACTTGTGATACCGTTTACATTAAAAACCAAACAAAGATTGCAATCTCCGAAAGCATCTCTGCTTACAGTGTCATCTGATTCCATTTCTATTGACGTGACTTAACGTCAGTACGTCACCAAACACCATCTTAGCAGCCAAAGTTTTAGCATGCATGGTTTCTAAGCATAATTTATTCAACAATGGAGGAGGGCATAATTATTCCCCATAAGCAAAGATTGATGAACTGTTTATTTATGAGAAGACATGGATTACTCCATTACATAAGATATACTAGTAGCTTGCTCAGAAACAATGACATGTTGTAACAAATGATGATTTATCCATGTATTACAAAAGCGATAAGGGACAATGCATTGCCCCATGCATTAAGTGTTTGATTGGCTGCTTGCACTAGTCTTAACCTGCATTAGGCTTTGCTCGGCACAACCCAGGCCAGCACAAAGGTATGCAATATGTTAGGGTGTGATTGGTTGCTTGCATTAGCCTTAGCCTGCATTACAGCTTATGCAATACAACCCAAGCCAGTGTGTTTTGGTTGCTTACAATTGTGTTGTAGGTAGTTGTCTCTGCTGCAGTAAAGATTTCATGTTTTTAATATAGGTAGGGAAGGCAACAATATCATTTTTGTATGTCCATTGACTTGTGCTGCATTTCTTTGTACATTGACTTGTGCAAGAGCCGCATAAGAGTCTTTGGGCAACCAAACACAAGTTGACTGCATTGCACTACCCTAAGATACAGGCTAATCCAAGCAGACTCTTAGCACATCTGTTTTCTCTTACCTATTATGTAAATTGTGTGTTTCTCCTTCCATCACAGGCTTAGTCAAACCACTGCTTATTAAATGGAATATAATCTTGTCTTTTTGTGTGTGTTGTGTGATGCAGGATAAGAATGTTGTGACAGTGTTCAGTGCGCCTAACTACTGCTACCGATGCGGGAACATGGCTGCCATCCTCGAAATTGGTGAGAACATGGATCAGAACTTCCTCCAATTCGACCCAGCTCCGCGGCAAATTGAGCCGGACATGACGCGCAAGACCCCAGACTACTTTTTGTAATCAGCATGTTGGCTTCTCTTAACTTATCTACTGCAGCGCCTGCACTTGTAGATCTCCTTAGAAAATGTGTTCCCTCTAGCCACTTTGTACCCCCTCATTCTTTGGTGTGGAGATTTTCTTGCCACTTCTCAGAACATAGAGGATGTTGAAAGTACATGGCATTGGGTTTTCTTTTTCTTTTTTCTCTTGTATCTCCATTTTGTATGATTCTGAGACAAAAGAGAAGAGAAGCAGCAATAGAATTGTCTCGAAATATATTCTGTTTTGTCCAGAATAACAGAATATATGGCTCAAAGAAAAAAAAGAGAGACAAGAAGGAAATATGCAGGAAATGGTCCCGATGTTCTGTTGTGTCCGTGTTATGATGCTTTGCTAGGTGAAGATTTTTCAGTGCTGTTTGACAAGATCTGAAGCAACATGGCCGTTCAACCTACAAACTCAGCTCAGCGTCGGATGTTGCGCAGGCTGTTAAGATGGTTTCACCTATATGTCGACAATTCGACATTGTTTTACACTAAAGATATTTGCAATGCTTTCCAATAGGACATGGACATTTCGGTCACCACGCCGCGCCAGTGCAAACCGATGCAAATGCCATGCATGGAGTGACGGTGGAAGTCTGGAAGGGGCAGACAGTGTCGTGATAATCTACAAACCATTCCAGCTTTTGTCACGTTTTTTCTTTGGTTAAAGTAAACAAGTTACAGATATTTGAGACCTTAATAATGCCTCATACCCCACCTGCACCGTGTTTTCTTGAGTAGAGCCGTTGGTTTCAGATGAAGCGGCGTGGAAAGTTGAGAGACGCCGAACGGAGTCCAGCTCAGTCGCTCCTGTCTGTCATGTCACGAGCTGTTGTTGTGTAGTGGTGGGTACTGGCCAGGCGGACATTGGTCAAGAATAGACGCAACGAACTAATCAAGGGAGGCAGGGAGACGCGGCTTGCTAAAGATGTTGATGTAAGTAACTAGGAACTCATGACAAGTTTGAAAACATAGCTCATTAGCTTCTTATTTTTCTCTCTAATTTATAATTGACCCGATTCTGACTAGTTTCTTTTATTCTCTATTTATAATTGAGCTGTTCTATGAAGCAAAGAGGTTACATTTTCTTTGAATCACTAAAAGAACATCATTAAATTCTAGAATAAATCCAATAAAATACGAGTACTCATGTAAAAGTCAACAGTTCCACCACAAAGAACCTATTCTCGTTTCGCACAAGAGGTTACCTTTTCGATATACTCCATAGAACACTTGCACAAAAGTTTCCATGAGTAGCTGTGTTACCATAACATATATCACCACGAATTCTAAATCTGTTCTTTCCAAAGGACTCATGTGCGCACTTGCCTAATGGCGAACATACCACCATGTCGTTACTCTAAACCTGACCTTCCCACCATTCTAAGACAACCCTAAATATGCGCCTGCTTCTCCTGACGAACACTCATCCCCATCCTCGCAATTGATAATAGCTGCAGCATCTACCATGAATGAGAGCTCAGCCAGTTTTCTCCTCCTCACGTTGATGCATCTGCTTTTGCTTGTCACAGCACATAAAGATGTTGATGTAATGTAAGTAAACTAAGTACTCATAACAAGTTTGACAACACAGCTGATTAGGTTTTTTTTCTTCTCTATTTTTCATGAGGTTTACATCGTATTATATATCCTATACAAAACACTTGCACAAAAGTTTGCATAAGTAGGTGTGTAACCATAACATATTATATCACCACGAATCCTAAATCTTTTCTTTTTCCAAAGCACTCATGTGAGCGCACACACCACTATGTCCAAACTCCAAAGCTGATCTTCCCATAAGTCAGTCATCCTTTTAAAGAACAAAATGACCTTGGTATAGCAGTCCATGGATAATAGTGCATTGCAAGTTCCACCCTGGATCATATGCACTTTCCCCACCATTTTCAGATAACCCGATTCTGCGCCTGCTCTCCTGACCAACATTCATCTGCTTCCTCGCAATTGATAGTAGCTGTAGCATCTACCATGAATCAGAGCTCAGCCAGTCTTCTCCTCCTCACGTTGATTCATCTGCTTTCGCTCATCACAGCCTATGATTCCCTGTCAGTGGGTTCGTCTCTCTCCATAGAGCACAGCTCTGATGTGCTCCACTTGCCAGATGGCACTTTCACCTGCGGCTTCTACAGCATCTCTCCCAATGCCTCCACCTTCTCCATCTGGTTCTCCAAATCATCCAAAAGAACCATCGTCTGGAGCGCGAATCCGCTCCACCCTGTGTACACCTGGGGATCCAAAGTTAAGTTAGATGTCGACGGGAGCATGGTTCTAAAAGATTACAATAACCAGATTGTGTGGACCAACAATGTGAGCACTTCGGATGCTGGACATGAAGTTCAAGCTCGGCTATTGGACACTGGGAACCTTATTGTGAAGGGCAAAGATGGTGCCATCCTGTGGCAAAGCTTTGATTCTCCCACTGATACCTTGTTACCCACTCAGAGAATTACTGCTCCTACAAAGCTGGTCTCTACTAACAGGTTACTTGTTCCTGGCCACTACAGCTTCCATTTTGACGATCAGTACCTTCTTTCTCTGTTTGATGATGAGAAAAATATTTCTTTCATCTATTGGCCAAATCCAAGTAGGACTATCTGGGAGAAGAACAGAGTAGCATTCAATAGCAGTACATCTGGGGCTCTTGATACCTGGGGACATTTCCTTGGAAGTGACAATGCAACCTTCACAGCTGCTGATTGGGGTCCTGGGATCATGAGGCGGCTAACACTGGATTATGATGGCAACCTCAGATTATACAGTCTGAATATGGAAGACAGAACATGGTTGGTCACATGGATGGCATTTCCTCAGCTCTGCAAAGTACGCGGTCTGTGCGGTGAAAATGGAATATGTGTGTATACACCTGTGCCAGCTTGCACGTGTGCCCCTGGTTTTGAAGTCATCGACCCAAGTGAGAGGAGCAAAGGCTGCAGACCAAAGACCAACGTCAGTTGTGACGTGCAGATGGTGAAATATGCTAAGCTACCCTACACTGATTTCTTCGGGTATGATATGACTGCCCATCATTTAGTTTCTCTTGATTTTTGCAAGAACAAATGCTTGCATGATTGCAATTGTAAGGGTTTTGCATACTGGGAAGGAACTGGTGATTGCTATCCAAAGTCTGCTCTTGTTGGTGGTGTAACCCTGCATAACCTTGGTAGTACTGGTACCATGTACATTAAGATTCCTAAGGGATTAGAAGTGTTGGAGGCCTCAATTCCGCAGTCACAACCTTTTGGTCCCAAATATGGTCCTGACTGTAGTACAACAAATAAATACTTCATAGCAGATTTTCTGGATATGCTTAAGAGAGATCAGAGTGAATCAAAGTATCTGTACTTCTATGGATTCTTATCAGCAATATTTCTGGCAGAGCTAATGTTTTTTGTATTAGGATGGTTTATTTTGAGGAGGGAGTGCAGAGAAATGAGAGGAGTATGGCCAGCTGAGGCTGGATATGAGATGATAACTAATCATTTTCGCAGGTACACCTACATAGAGTTGGTGTCAGCGACCAGAAAGTTCAAGGATGAACTTGGGAGGGGAGCATCAGGCATTGTATACAAAGGGGTCTTGGAAGACAACAGGGCAGTAGCTGTGAAAAAATTGGCAGAAATAAACCAAAGTGAAGAGGAATTCCAGCATGAACTGAGTATCATTAGCAGGATTTACCATATGAATCTAGTCAGAGTTTGGGGATTCTGTTCTGAAGGTCCACACAGGATATTGGTTTCTGAATGTTTTGAGAATGGCTCTTTGGATAAAATCTTATTCGGTAGCAAGGGTTCCAAAATCATACTTGGATGGAAGCAAAGATTTGATATTGTGGTAGGAGTGGCTAGAGGATTGACTGTTGGGAATATGCCCTAGAGCTAATCATGAGATGATGATATTCCGATTGTATCCATGATTAATAAAGTGTTCATTGAATATCTATTATAGACAACTTGTATTGATTGACAATTATGTGAATTGTTTGTGAAACTCAATTACTTGAATGGTTATTCTAAAGTTGTCCCTGGTCGGCGTTCTTGTGAGAACACACTTGAATATTAGACCAGCACATGTATTAGTTGATGGCTATGTTTTACAAGTCATGGACATGGAGATGTCAAATTAATAATGTGGGCACATGTGAGACATGTAGGCTGGACTGATCCGACACGAGAAAATCTCTATTCACGTCATATGCGTTATGTCCTTAGACCTGAGATTGTGGTATGTACTCAAGATGTGAAACGGCCTACTTCGTGACTGTCAAACGCTACTCCGTAACTGGGTAGTTATAAAGTTAGTATTCGGATGGTCGGGAAGCATGCTATGAGACATAGACAATCAAGATGGAATTTGCCCCTCTCTATTCGAGAGAGATATCATTGGATCACTCAAGTGATTGGATCAACAAATGCATGGCCGTGCTTGGGTTAAGTGTTAACCCACGAGTTGAACCATATATCGAGTAGCAAAGGGAATAACTTGTATATGGTCGTAGTGGTTCGTCTGATATGTTCTTTGCGTGCATGTAGGAGTTGTCACGCCTTGCTAGAGGCCGCTGTCAACTATTGGACGAGTAGGAGTACTCGGCCCATGTCAATATGTGCGTGAACCAATAGGGTCACACGCTTAAAGGGCTGGAAGCCTAGTCCGGGTTGGACCCGAATTAGACAAGGCTTAGGGTTACTAATGGGCCTCCAACTCGTGAGCTCATTGGGGACGCCTATATAAGCAAGGGGTAGGGCGCGCGGTGAGGGTTACACGCCTTGGACAGCCGCCGTCGCCCTCCCCACGCTCGCGCCTTCTGCTCCTCGCGGACCTAGCAGTCCGGAGGCGCATCGCTTCTTCCCTGTACGTGTGGGATACCTCGGAGGTGCTGCATCTGGAGCACTGGGACAAACCGCGCGAGGGGATTGACGTGATGGACGACCACGCAACTGCACTGCCTGCTGCGACGCCTACGACTACATCGAGTCGTCTTCCGCTGCATCCGCGCGTCTAGTGGTAATCCCGTGACCTATAACTAGCAGTAGATCCTGGTTTATGAGGCAGAAAAGTTTTGTTTTCTGGCTAGCGTAGCACCCTCATAACCCTTCATTGGCGTATCTTCACCACGAGTGTTCAGAGTGGGTAATCCACTGCGACGTGAAGCCTGAAAACATACTGCTGGATGAGAACTTTGTGCCAAAGATTGCTGACTTTGGACTTGCAAAGCTCCTGAACAGAGGTGGATCCAACATAAATGTTTCAAAGATCCAAGGAACTAGAGGTTACTTAGCCCCTGAATGGGTTTCTAGTCTCCCGATTACAGCAAAGGTTGATGTCTACAGCTTTGGAATAGTGCTACTGGAACTACTATTGGGAGCACGTGTTTCAAACATGGAAAATAATGAGGACGTGGAAGCGGAGATGGCCCTTGGAAGGGTATCAAGGCTGGTCAAAGAAAAGTTGCAGTTGGATGATACTGAGCCATCTTGGATCGCCGACTTCGTCGACGCTAGATTGAATGGTCAATTCGACAATTTGCAAGCAACAACAATGCTGAGGTTGGCCATTTCATGCCTGGAGGAAGATAGAGACAGGAGACCAACCATGGAAAATGTGGTTCAGATACTTGTTTTAGTAGAAGATGTCAGTGGCGCAAATGTAATGGTAAGAGCCACCTAAAAATCTGTGCTCATATGGTACTTTTGTGCTGAGGGTAATGCAATATTTACAGATAGAAGAAAAGAAGTGCTATTGTAACATATCTGCAATATCGAATGGAAAGGTTCTTGTACTTTGCAGGCTAAATCAGCAGAAAAACATTGTTACTGAAGTAAAATCTCATTTGGCTTTGTGTGATTCAGTCTGAACCAATGTATCTTAACATTTGGCTGTGAAAAAGAGCCGCAAAGAAATGGAATCAGGTGGGGATCCTCTCCCAACCTGTTGACTTCTCAAAAGAAATATGGTACTTTTGTGCTGAGGGCTATGAAATATTTAAGATAGAAGAAAATAAGTCCTATTGTAACATATCTGCAATGGAAAGTTTTCTTGTAACTTTGCAGGCTAAATCAGCAGAAAAAACAATGTTATTACTGAAGTAAAATCTCATGACGATTTGTTCAATCAGAGTGCAGAATCTTTTGCAGCTAACAAATGTTAGCAACTTAAAAATCTAAGATTACAATAACAACAACAGAGACCTTTTTTGTCCCAAGGCACGAATAATGGATAGATCATATTTGCGGTAGTGTGAAGTTTCAACCATCACAAATGAGCAGACAAAGATGTAAAAATCATCACATATGCATAAACCGTTGGCCTGTTGGGGCTGGTCCTGGTTGTGCTAGGCTGCTCGCTGGGATTGGAACAATAGCCAGGAAACAAACCAGTCTTGCGTTACGTGTCCCAGGCCAACATACGACAGGTGAATAGTACATTCTTTGCCTCCCAATTGGTTGGCTGGGGAGATTACAATTACACATGTCAGGTAAATAGTACATCTGTAAGGGGCGGGCGGGGAATGTAACTGCTGGTACACATACCTGTGTTAGTCCAAGTCGGCTGTGGATGGAGGCACTGCGTCAAGCTAATCCTCCGAGGGGAGGCGCTGCGGCGGCCAGGGTCTCCGGCGGCGGCCCCAGTGTGCAAAGCGTGACTGGCCGGCGCCAGGCGGGCAGCATTACGACAGAACGACGAGGCACTAGACGGACAGTGGAGGCAGAATGGAGCGGGCCACGGAATCGGTTCCAGGTGCGCCTTTTGGGCTCCATAATTCTCAGCCTTCGCGCTGGGCTGCAAGCATGGCCCGTTTTCGCACACCAGACTGACTGGAATCCAGATAGACGTCTCACAGACAGTCACATTCGCTCCAAATTTCACGTGTCCCTAAAACTTGGGGTAGTTGCAATCAAAAAATAAACTTGGGGGTAGTATAGTTAAACATATTAGCATCAGAGGTATGATGGCGTCTGGTTGCTGTTTTGCAGAAAGAAGGCGGCTTTCGAAAATTCCACGAGGTGCTCATGCTACATAGTCGACGACGACTGTAACAGATAGATCTGCGGCAGGTCAAGTCACCGGCTTTTGTCCAGGCATGGCCGATCCTCGTCCTCGCACACTTACTCCGTCCCGCGTAGACTGTCGCGGGATGAGAGAATTCAAACGGCCACGATCATTGCGCTGGTGCTGCACCTGGACCATCGTGCTGTCTACGTTCAGTCAGTCAAGGAAGAATCTATCTGTACGCTAAAACGACATAAGCACGGAGAGAGTATTCTTCATGCAACTTGTGTGCACTGTATCAGCTACAGCTGTAATTAGATAGAAACTTTAAAAAGAACTTGTGTGCACCGTATGGACATCGGCTGCATGCTACTCCTACTTGCTAGCCTCAATTATATGCATTATTTTGAGAAGGAGCCTCAATTATATTGGATATCGATGGACAGATAGATGCATGTTGAAAAATATAACTAATCATGGTCCACTGTAACCATCGATTCAAATGGTGTACAGAGTATATCTGTATTTCAACTACCCATCTACATCCCCTGTATATTTCAAAATAAATTATTTTGATTTTTTTGGTATATTGATTTTATTATGTACGTAGACATAGATTATATCTAGATACATAAACAACTTATAATTTAAAACCGAATGAGTGCTTTTTTAACTTTCATGTTCCGTTACAAATCAGTTTGTAACTTCCTGCTCGTGGTGAAATCCAAACTTGTTGCATATAGGCTTAACTTTTTTTTTGAAGTTGCTCATTTAGAGTTGTAGTTCTGGACACACAGAAGCTAAGCAACTTAGTGTTACTACTTTAGATTTAAAAGGTATGGTTATACCACTTTATTTTATCCTACAAATTATCAATCGTGTATGGATCTCAGAGCCAAAGCTATAACAAACAGGCTCGTTCGTTGTTTGGGGCTTCTCATCAATTATGCTCATGTATGTAAGAAAAAAGAAATAAGAGCAGTATCTCATATTCATATAAATAGCTCTATTTTACTGAATTCAGTAGTGCCGACTCCTCATTTTAAGACGCTCACCGTGTTAAGATTCATTTTTTTTAAAAAAACTCTAACTAACAATTAGTGCAAACATCTATAATTGAAATAATTGGATTCGAATCTAAAGTAGTTTAATATGATGTCATTTATGGTCATGAGCAATGTATAATAGATAGTACCACACTATGAAAATGAGGGAATAATACTCACGAAGTCAACACAAAATATTTAAAAGATAACTTGAAATCTCATTGACATAGACAAATCATTTAAGTTCATTTGAGAAAAAATAAGAAGGACGGCCCTGGTGTAAGCGGTAGAGCTTTACCGCCTGTGACCAAGAGGTCCAGGGTTCAAGCCCCAGCCTCTGCACATCTGTGTAGGGATGACTGCTGTCTATTTTTCCTTCCCCAGACCCCGCAGTGCGGGAGCCTACGACACTGGGTACACCCCTTTGAGAAAAAATAACAATAGCCAGACTATGGTTTTTCTTCAATTTCCATTTCGAGGCTTAGTGATTATGATAAGACCCCAGTGACAACAGTGCAGTCCCTCTGAGTCTAAAAGGATACTCTGTTCCGTAACGCCAAAGCATGTGCTGCAATAGACAGCAGTGTTCTTTTTTCTTTATAAAGAAAAAACCTGCAATACTCGATTCACACTATTCATCGTATAACGACTCTTGACTAACTACATTGCTGTTGAAAAGTTTCCTAATTGCTTCTGGAGGCTCGGCACTGCATTGCAAGTTGGGTCCTATAACTATAAGAGCGACCTCCATCCAGGTCATTTCAAGAAACCTCAAATGCTGCAATGGCCAAGGTTGCAGTCTCCATACTTGCGTTTCTTCTCACTCTGATTCATCTGTTTCTGCAAATCTCCGCTCTAAATGTCCTCTCATCAGGCTCCTCTCTCTCCGTAGAGCGCAGCTCCGACGTGCTCCTTTCGCTGGATGGCACATTCATGTGTGGCTTCTACAACATCTCCCCCAACTCATCAACCTTCTCCATCTGGTTCGCCAATGCGTCTGAAAGAACCATCATCTGGACCGCAAATCCTTTTCGTCCTGTGTACACCTGGGGATCAAAGGTGAAGCTAAGCTTCGATGGGAGCATGGTTCTGAGACTACGGTGGCCAGATTGTGTGGAGCAACAACGTGAGCTCCTCAAATGCTGAACAGGCTCAGCTCTTGGACACTGGGAATCTCATCGTCAAGGGCAAAGGTGACACCATTCTGTGGCAAAGCTTTACTTCTCCTACTGATACCTTGTTACCCACTCAGACAATTAATGTTACCAGCAAGCTCGTGGCCACTAATAGATTGCTTGTTCCTGGCCGCTACAGTTTACATTTTGATGAGCAAGTCCTAATTTCACTGTTCTATGATCAAAATGATATCTCTTTCATCTATTGGCCAGATCCCACTGGGACTATCTGGCAAAAGCTAAGGATACCATTCAATATCAACACAAGCGGTGTTCTAGACAGCTTGGGGCAGTTCCGTGGAAGTGATAACACATCTTTCATGGCTGCTGACTGGGGTAGTTACACCATGAGAAGGCTAACACTGGATTATGATGGCAACCTCAGATTATACAGTCTGAATAAGGCAGACGGAACATGGTCAGTAACATGGATGGCGTTTCCTCAGCTCTGCGAAGTGCGCGGTTTGTGTGGCGAGAACGGAATATGTGTATATACGCCTGTGCCTGCTTGTGCGTGTGCCCCTGGTTTTGAAGTCATCGATCCAACCGAGCGGAGCAAAGGCTGCAGACCAAAGACCGACATAAGTTGTGACGCACAGAAGGTAAAATTTGCTAAGCTACCCCACACTGGTTTCAATGGGTATGATATGGCTGCCTATCGTTTTGTTTCTCTTGACTTCTGCCTGAACAAATGCTTGCATGACTGCAATTGTAAGGGTTTTGCATACTGGGAAGGAATCGGCGACTGCTACCCAAAGTTTGCTCTTGTTGGTGGTGTAACCCTGCATCACATTGGTACTACTGGCACCATGTACATCAAGGTTCCCAAGGTAGTGGAAGTGTTGGAGGCCTCAATTCCGCAATCACAGCCCTTTGGTCCCAAGTATGGTCCTGACTGTACTACATCAGATGAGTACTTCATAGCAGATAAGCAGAGTGAATCAAAGTTTCTGTACTTCTATGGATTCTTATCAGCAATATTTCTGGCAGAGATGATGTTTGTTGTATTAGGATGGTTTATTTTGAGGAGGGAACGCATGGAACTGGGAGGAGTATGGCCAGCTGAGCCTGGATATGAAATGGTAACTAACCATTTTCGCAGGTACACCTACAGAGAGTTGGTGTCGGCGACCAGAAAGTTCAAGGATGAACTTGGGAGGGGAGCATCAGGCATTGTATACAAAGGGGTCTTGGGAGACAGCAGAGCAGTAGCTGTGAAAAAATTGGCAGAAATAAACCAAAGTGAAGAAGAATTCCAGCATGAACTGGCTGTGATTAGCAGGATTTATCATATGAACCTAGTGAGAGTCTGGGGATTTTGTTCTGATGGTCCACACAGGATATTGGTTTCTGAATACTTTGAGAATGGTTCGTTGGATAAATTCTTATCTGACGGAAAGAGTTCAGAAATCTTACTTGGATGGAAGCAAAGATTTGATATTGCGTTAGGGGTGGCTAGAGGATTGGCGTATCTTCACCATGAGTGTTCAGAGTGGGTCATCCATTGCGATGTGAAACCTGAAAATATACTGCTGGATGAGAACTTAATGCCAAAGATCACTGACTTCGGCCTTGCAAAGCTCCTGAACAGAGGTGAATCCAATATAAATGTCTCAAAGATCCAAGGGACTAGAGGTTATCTAGCGCCAGAATGGGTTTCTAGTCTCCCAATTACGGCAAAGGTTGATGTCTACAGCTTTGGAGTGGTGCTACTGGAACTACTAAAGGGAGCCCGTATCTCAGACATGGAAAATAGTGAGGATGAGGAAGTGGAGATGGTCCTTGGAAGGATAGTCAGGATGCTTAATGAGAATCTGCAGTTGGATGGCACTGAACAATCATGGATCCCTGACTTCATTGACGCTAGACTGAATGGCGATTTCAACTATCTGCAAGCAAGAATAATGATGCTGCTGGTTGTTTCATGCCTAGAGGAAGATAGAAGCAGACGACCTACCATGGGAGATGTAGCACAGATGCTTATTTCCGCGGATGAAGTTACTAACGCAACCATAGCGGAAGGAGTTGTTTAAAGGCCTGCATCCATACTATATTTATTACTATTAGTAGAACTAAGGGAAATTTAGATAACCTGCTGTTTAAAATCCTGCATCCATTTGACTATTGTAACGATAAAATGCTAGCAGTACGGAGTGTATAACACTATCCCCACTCCCTGCCATGTCCGTGGCGCGTTGTAATTTTCACAATTGTGGATCTTAATACAAAAGATGTTTACGTATTTAAGAAAAAAAATGTTAGCAGTATCATTTTTGCAATATCCACGCCGTATTTGTGCCATGTTGTATAATATAGCTGGAAAAAAAAAATTAACTTCTCCAGCATTAGCATGAACTCATTTTATTTTTGCCCATTGCAATCGTGAAAAGATCAGGTCAGTGTAGTGCCATGATTATTTCAGGGAGAGGACATACCCGATCTTTTTTTTGTGTGTGCACTCCCCATAAGGATTGAGAGGTTAACGAACTAATCCTCAAACAACTGAAAACATTCACCACAGAGCATGAAACCTCAGGGGAGCAGTGCCTACTGCATAGACACTGAAGATTGCAAGCTCAGTCTAGTATGAATACTAAACAAAAATAACAGATAAGATACTAAATGGAGCTGCAGTGCTGCACAACGAGAGCTAAACCTACGGCAGGCATATCAAAGTCCCAATAGCCCAATACAACTTTGTTCTGTATTATAATGGTGTCATAACAAGTATGACATGTGCACACGGCAGGTGAGGAGCCTTGATGCATCGAAACAAGGAGCAGTCAGGTAGCACCAGAGATGCAGGGAGGCTGCAAGCAAATCTCAGCTAATTGCTCACACCTAGGGCTCATCTTCACGTGCCTTGAGAGCGGGCATCGGTTCATACTCATCTGGTGAAATGGGATTGCAAGCTAGAGGTTTGGAGATCCAGGGCATGTAGGCTCCCTCATGGCATAAGTTCTGCAGAAAAAAGGAATAAATTTAACTTTAATCCAAAGGCATGGAGAACATCACATTTTCTACATAGTACTGCCTACTGTCTAGGCATTCATGGGTCAGTCCCAGAGATGTGAAAGAATGAGGCACTGGCCAAAGTTGTGGTGCACAAAACAATGAAAACAAATATCCTCCTTGTGTTTGCAGAAAATTTGAGGTGAATTTGAGATGGAATACCAGTAATAGTCTAATACTGAAGTCCCCCCCCCCCCTCCCCCCCTCCAGCCCTCCATTTCCCTTACACAGAACCACGAAGCAGGCAAACCACTAAACCAACATATTATGGACTTTGTTTTCAAACCACTGTAGCTATCAGCAAGAAACAGTTTTTTTTTCAATAATTGGGTGAAATATCTTCACAACATTTTGCTATCTCAAAAAGAAAAGCACATGCAAATAATTTCAGATTCACTAATTTTCAACTCCACCAGAGACCTTAAGCACTTGGAAGTTTAAAAAAAGGTTGGCAAACTTAGATCACCTCCAACCAGAAGAAGAACTTTCGTAGTAGGCTCAGTCTCTTATCACAGTCGGCTGAGTTTATTTGTATGGCTAGATCTGCATGATTAACTAAAGATGAGTCTTGTTTTAGAAGTACTAAAATGAAATCTATCAATCGAATTCACTGGTAAATAGAAACTTGCATATATATAATTTAGCATCACAGCATTGAAATAACAGATTGCACCTTACTCGAGAACTACTAAAACGCAATCTTGAATAGTTATCATGCCAGTTATCAGTTCATAAAATAAAAGTTCTGCATCACAACATTGAAAGCATGGCCTTCGGGGGCTGTGGAAAGCCAGAAATGGAATTATTTTTGATCAGAAACCCGCGTCTCTCCAGCAATGGAAGCATACTCTAAAAGATGTCCTTAGCCTGGTTTGCATCAAAGCTAAGAAGAGTATTGCTGATCCCCTTGCTCTTTGGTGCGAGAATAGTCTGTAATAGCCTCTCTTCTTTTTGTTTTGGGCTTTGAAAGCCTTGTATACCCCCCTTTTTTTGTATATGCTGTACATATTCTTTTAATAAAAGAAAAAAAAAACAGGTAGGGACCTTCCCTGCCGATTCCTCAAAAAAAAAAAAAAGCATGGCCTTCGATACTGCTATAGAATCTTGAGATGATGCATTACAAAATGCATGAGTCATATAGGCACCACATATATGAAAATCTAGATCTCAGTTTCGAAAAGAAAGCCCCCTGGTATATTACCATATATATGAAAATCTAGATCTCAGTTTTGAGAAGAAAGCCCACTGGTATATCCATTACATGTATAACATAAAAAAAAAAGCTATAGTAATAAAACCAGGACGAAGCTAAAGCTACCTAAAAGTACAAGGTCTTATTCTCTGTGGTTGCCATATATCATGTTATTGTGGTTATGAAACTAAACAACAAAAAACTTGGTTCATTTCTAAATGGATGCAAATGATTCATATGATGGAGGAAAGACTGAAGCCTCCAGAGTTTCCTTATGTGGTAAGAGACTAAGGGTTATACGATTAAAGCATGTCACTTGGCTAATGCAGCTCATTGGAATATGAACAATTGGCTACTAAATGCCTGCCAACCACCTGATCAAATTACAGGAATCTGCCTTTCCTTTTGTAAACCAGACTACTTGTTACAAGTCACATGTATAGCAGGATATAGTGGCTGGAGATGGATAGAAAGGTGCTCAGCTAACACGTCAGGACAAACAAGTTCTCCTACCAAGCTTTATAATCATACCTGGGTAATAATCGAGATATGACAGCCCGATTGCTTCTGTAACATAGCGCTTTGATGCACTTCGCAAGTGTCTTTGTCTGCTCACAGGCTTCCGGTCAGTGGCTTTTCTCCAAAGCTCTTCGTATTCATTTTGATCATATGGTTGACTTAAAACAACATTGAGTTTTTCATCAAATGTAGATGAACCACCGTAACTGATAGCAAGAGGTGTTGCTTGTTCATCTTCACATCCCTGGGCCAAAAGGCAGCTATAGAACAGGCAAAATCATTTGAAGAGAACCAGAAATTATGCAAAAGAATCTTACATTTAAATCAGACGGCCCAGCATAAAGGACAAGGCCACGCTCATCTGTGCAAATAATATCCTGACCATCAATGTTCTCTGAAGAAGGTGCAGCCATTTCATGTTCAGAAGCAATTTCGTTAGCCGGTGCAAGCCCACAATCGTATCTTTGCATGGTGTAGTCTTCCTCCATGTTTTCATGTGGAGACACCAAATGCAGTTCATTTGTGGAACTTCCGGTTCTCCATTCATCATATCCAGCTGGCATATCCTCTTCTCGCTCATATACAATGGTGACACCTGGTTCTGTCTCAATAACCATGAAACCATCCTTGAACTTCACAAGGCTCAGAAATAACTCATAAGATTCATCTACTGATGAAGTCATGGTCTTCCTCTTCTTCTTCACATATGATCTCTTTGGTGAAAAAATGCGACTCACATTTCTGCTGGCAGCCTTGACCGCTTTTACATCAGGCCGTTTGCCATCTGGAATGCCCGAACTTGTGCGCCGTGAATGGTCGGGAAAATTTGGGCTACTTTTGCCCTTAGTATTTCCATGGGATGTAAGATCCTCCTCATACCGTATAGAAAAAGGCAAGCCGTGGTCACCCTTTGGCACATCAACAACATAGGATTTCCCATCTTTGCTTAAATGTTCAAGGAAAAGTCTATAACATGGATCTATTTCAGAACCATGTCTACCAAATAGGCCACCAAACAACTTGCCCTTCTTGCATGATGATCCGTGCACAGTTTTCTTGCTCTTCATCGGCAGATCCCTAGATTCAAGATGGATTTCTTATAAGTGTCAACAATGATTCATCAGTGACTGAAGGAGGAAAAAAAGAACACAAATCAGAGGGAAACAACCAGGCATTTCCTGCATGTAAAATTGCATACTACGGGAACATCATATTGGTAGCCAACAGCATCATGCAATCTAACAAACGAACCAATGTCACTACATAATGTGATGAACATGAATACCTCAATTTATCCTAAATACCTGACACTTGCCACCCTGAGCTGGGGAGGTAAATTGGAGCCAATTTATTAAGCAAAGAAATATAAAAAACCAGAACCTAATTTAACCACTTTTTTCCGTTTCTGTTATTTTTTTCGTACGAAACGAATTTCTAATCGCATTTCGGAAACAGAAACATTCAGTGGTTAACCAACACTATGCTTGATGCCGTCAACGGGGCAGCTACAGTATTACATGGTAAAGTCGCTCAAGGAAACGAAGATCGCAAGATCAGAACTTGAATGAGAAAAAGCGAAGTTAAAAATGCAAGCGACTGTGCCGGGCGACGGAAGAAGAGGACACCTGGTTGCCTGCTGCCCTGGCGGGGGATCGGCAGCGTGACCTGGGCGGCGAGGGGCGCAGAAACGGCGGCGTGGCGCGATGCGGGCGGCCGATCTAGATAGACGAGCGTGTTGACAAGCCTGCGACAATGTGGCCGCGGCCGGCAGGGGCGTCGTCGTCGTTGTCGCCGGGAGGGGAGGGGAGGGGCAGCTGTTGGCCCTGTGGAGCTGTGGCGAGCTAGCGATTGCTGCACCACCGTGGTGGCACCACGGGTCGTCCACGGTGACGAACTGCAGTGCGGAGCGTCCCCCTCCCTGACGGTGACGGCCAAGACGTACGGGTAGATGGGAGTGGTACTGGGCTTTTCGCGTCACCTCAAGTGACGGGCCTTGGGCTTAGTAGGCCCACCTGTTGAGCAGTCCTGCTATCAAGAGTCAAGATGAAGTTTTTTTTTTTTTTTCTTTTAAAGAGTCAAGATGAGGTGCTGTCGCGCCAAAACTGGGCTGCGGCGGCGAATTTGCAGAGTAACCTGGAAGCCGATGCCGGTAAACCCAGTCTCTCTTCTCTCTCTCTCGTGTGTGTGAATGTGTGATGATGTTTTATGCCCATTTTAATCGTGTGTAAACTGCAATGAAAACGGCCGGCTTAACAGATTCTTCTCTGATGTTGATTAGTAGTGCAAAAGCGTCACACACACAGGCTCCGTCCCTTATTTAGTGTTGTTCCGCATGCATGTGGCCACTACTGCCGTCCTGATTCAAATAATATTTAATACACGTGTACGATGCTTCAGCGACAATTAAAAGCGAACGGAGGGAGTACATGCTAACATGCATGATGCCCCGGTATTATGTCCCCGGGTACATACATATATAATACCCCGTTGTATTATCCAGATGAGAAGCCACGTCGATCGTAGGACCAGTCGTGGTTGAGAGAAGATAGTCCGAAGCATTGTAGCAGGGGATGAAGCCGCGGCTTTGAGACATTATAATTAGACTAGCCACGTCGTGGGTACAAATCGACCGATGCTCGAAAGAGAGAGTTTGATCTAGCCTGCTGCACCACCAAGAGGAACCGACATGATTGGGTTTCAGTCCGTCTCCAAGATGACCACGGTGACGAACTGCGGGTAGGCACGCACAACCTCTTTGTGATGGTGTTGGCTCGAATTCAGTGCTGATAGCCGATAGCTAGCATCCATGACGGGGCGTTCGCTACAAATTGAATCACTGTTTCTGCAGCAGGGGTTGGGGAAAAAAAATAATAGAATCCAATTAGACGATCGGTGGCCACAACCGCCGCCCTGAGCAACCGGCCAGAGCTCTCATGGTCAACACGTCCACGTCCCTGGAGCGGTCATCTCTCGACCACCTCGCTAAGGAGATGCGCGGCGTGTTCGCCGTCGGGCCTCTGCACGCCATGTTCCCCGCGCCGGCGGTGGCCACGAGCCTGTGGCGCCCCGACGACGGGTGCATGGCGTGGCTCGACAGCAAGGCGGAGGCGGCGCGGGCCGTGGTGTACATCAGCCTGGGCAGCCTCGCCGTCATCTCCCACGATCAGTTCACCGAGTTCCTGCACGGGATCGTCGCCACCGGCTACCCGTTCCTCTGGGTGCTCCGGCCGGACATGCTCAGGGCCAGCCAGGACGCTGGGCGCTCCAGGAAGCCATCGGCGCGGTTGGGAGAGACAGAGCGTGCGTCGTGCCGTGGGTGCTGCAGCGAGAGGTGCTGCGGCACCGCGCCGTCGGGTGCTTCCTAACACGCAGCGGGTGGAACTCGACGCTGGAGGGCATCGTCGAGGGCATGCCTATGGTGTGCTGGCCGTTCTTCGTCGACCAGCAGATCAACAGCCGCTTCGTGGCCGCTGTGTGGAGGAACGGGCTGGACATGAAGGACGTGTGCAATAGAGCCGTGGTGGAGAGGACGGTGAGGGAAGCCATGGAGTCTGCCGGGATCAGGAGGTCGGCTCATGCTCTGGCAGAGCAGGTGAAGCGAGACATTGCCGACGGCGGGGCATCGGCGTTGGAGTTCAAGCGCCTCGTCAGCTTCATTAGGGAGCTCAACACGTCAGCTGCATAGCTAAAAGATCGTGAAAGCTAAAATGAATGGATTGAAATATAATCCACTTTTTCCTAACTTTCAGGTGACCGAGGCCTTCAGGCGCCGCTCCTCTCTTTCTTGCTCTCCGTTCCTGATGCATGCATGACTGCGTTAGATGGATATCAATGAATCACTTCGTCGCCTGGCCACATTCTAAAATCCCAGACGACTGGAAACTGGCAAATCCCAAATGAATTTACACAACCACCGGGGAGCTCGTATCCACTTCCCCTTCCCTTCCCCCACCCCCTCCTATCCTCTCTCTCGGGTTGTGTGGCACCGGGGAATGCGGCATGTAGACGGTCGTCGCCACTGCCACCCGCGTCTCACGTCTTCCGCTATCCCACGTTGGCAGGCACGGTGTGGTGTGGCGGCCAAGAGCGCAAGGCAGAGCGGTGGAAGGAGCACACTCATCATCTATGAACATACGTACGCAGACCCTGTCCCTATGAGCGCATCCGAAGTATTAAGTCAGCAAATCTAGAAATTTACGAAGTCATCACCGACGTCTTCCTGTTGACGAAAACGTTGCTTACCGTTTAACACATAATGCCGGTAAATCCTAGGACAATACAAGAAAAAAATGTGAGCTTCAGAATTTAAATTTTGATAGATTGTGTTCTACTAGACAGTCCTATCATTGAACCACAGGTCCATCTGTAGAGTGGTGATAAGAGTGGTACTGGGCTCTGTTGGCCCAAAGACGACTTGGAGTACTAGTTTTGTTTAATGGTGGCTTAGTGGCCAAAACAGGGCAAGTATGGCCTATTTGGCGTCACGGCCGCGAATCAGTAGAGTAACCTTGACATCCCGCGGTGCGGGTAAACCACTGCCATTCCCGGTGTGTGCGTGTGTGATGATGATGATGATGATGTTTGATGCCCGTTCCTAGCGTTGAGTAGTTACTCTTATGTGCTTTCCGATTGTTATTGTGTGTATAAACTGCAAACGGCCCGGCTGGCCTACATATTCCTCTCTCATTTGAGTAGTGCAAATACGTGTCGTGCATGATACACCGGTAAGGTATCGTGTCCGAGATTACCGTGTACATATACCGCGTTGTGCACATCAGAAGCCGCGTCCATCGCAGGTGGAGTCGTCCGAAGCATCGTAGCATCCACAGCACTCCAGCAGATGAAAGCCGTGGCCTTGACAAGTTTGATGTAGCCTGCTTGACCATTAAGGAACCGACACGGCGACATATGGTTGGATACGTTGTGATCTATCCCGGCCTGGATTATTCTTTCTGCTCGGCTAGCTTCTGCTTCTGCATTCGTCCTTTATTTTCCTGGCCGCTCGTCTCCATGTGTTGACTTGACTTGTGAATTTTCTTTTTGCGAAACAACTTGACTTGTGACTTGGGGTCTGTGTCTCCACTCGCCGATCCGCTGACTCTCTTTTCTCGCAACTTTTTCTACTGCTTTTGTATGAGCGTGGGGGAGTGGCAAAAATTGAATTCGCAACGCGTTTTGTTTTATATACTACTGCAACTTTTCAAGATGAGCGGATGCCAATGTGGAGCATCCGACAGCGTCCCTCACCATCGAAGCGTAGGACCATGCTTCTGATGTCGTTCCTCATCACAAGTGATCCTAAAAAAAGAGGCATCGATGATAGATCATGTACCACTATTATTCCTCAGCGAATAAAGTTTTCACTTGCAGGTAAATAACTGTCAACTTAAATCGTCTCTGCAAGTATCTCAACTGTTCCAAATATCTCTTCATGGTCAATTTTGAGCAATCCATTTTGATCCAAATATCTCGTTAGATTTAGTGGCACAGCAGTAGCTTAGATTCCTTCCTAGAATTGTGCTACTATATTTCAAACCAAGGGGGTATGGAATTTTCATCAGCGAAAAAGGGTCGGGGTTTAGCCTTGAAGGTAAGGAAAGTTTCATTAAACAACCTAGAATCCTCCAAGCCTTTGATATATATTCTCAAGAGCCAGCGTACTCCTTTCTTTTCGAAGAACCAGTGACAAGAGCATGTAGGTATGTATTTATAGAGAAGAGATCTTACAAAAATTAACTACAAAAACAAAAGCAAAATCATCACAATGAAGGCAACAACACGACCACCACCAAAGGAAAGCACAACACTATCGGAACTCAAAAGCAACAACCGTCAAACGCTACCTTGTAGACCACAAAGAACAAGCGAACCAGAGGGGAAGTCCAAGGAGAGAAACGACATCTACCAGAGAGCCATGTTTTTTCAACCAAACTCATAGAGGGTAAAGTGGTCTCAATAGTGTCTCTAATGAGAGACATGACACCAAAGGCAATAGCATTGTCGGCCATGGCCAAGGGCCTACTAGCAGGGCCTTTGCCGACAACACCCATGCCCAAGCCCATCGTGCCACAAATGTGACTTGGCGTTGCCAAAAACCATAGTAAACCGCTGCTAGTAGGAGATCACTGTGGTACCGAAGAGGCCATTGGCATGCATGACCTCTCGCCGCCACGCTGGGAAGTACATCTTGTTTCTGCACCAAACAAAGGTGTCACCAACTTTTTTGCATGTCAATGTCCCTCAAGATTCTATAGATCTATCAGCGGCCATCTCTACACTTAAAAAAAACCCACTGTAGTCACACTGCTTGGTTTTGCTACAATCGCATCACATTTTTTTCGAACCGTACCATTCATGCATAACCGAAATACAAGAGAATATGTTTGAAGAACTTAGACAGTTTAAGGAGAAGCGAGACCCATTAGCCTAGCAAGGACAAACATATAACTGAACGCTACTACTAGCACCCCGGTCAGAAGTTGATGGCAAAAACCAGGAAGAACTACCAGGGGAGTATCTAACACCAAGGCTGGAACAGACCATCAAACACACTGTACCAAAAGACTCCATAGACAGACGGGCCAAGGTAGCAAAGGTAGTTGGTTCCAACGCACATCAATCTTCATCACATAGATTGAGCTTCTTGTTGGATCGCGAGCAGTAGTCAATCCGTCGGCTTCTCTTCTGGACCATCCTTGATCAGCAGGGGGGCATCCTTCTTGGCCTTCTTGTTGAGCAGCTTCAGTGCAATCTCCATCATCGAGTTGACCCCAGTTTCAAGAGTTGCCTTTTCTTCTTCATTGTAAAGGCCTGCCCAGTAATTCATTAAGGCACATGCATGACAGATTATGGATAAAGAGTTTTGAATAACTTTTCCTTCGAAGCAAGTAAGGTTTCTAGCTTCCCAGATAGACCAACAAACAACTGTAATGCCAAGAGCATGGAAGTTTTTGTGTCCAGGTAACCATTTATCACACCAGGACCAAGCTTGGTTAAAGGAGCCCGGGATGTTGTTGTCTCCCACACATGTTGCCATTATGCCCCAAACCACTTTAGCAGTGTCACAAGAGAAGAACAAGTGTTGTGCAGTTTTAGCTTTATGGCAAAAATAACACATCGAGTCCCCTTTTGCCATTTTCTCTTAAGAAGGTTGTCTTTAGTAAGAATAGCATCATTAAGAATTAACCACATGAAGATTTTGATCTTTAGAGGGATTTTATCCTTCCAAATTTTCTTATGGAGAGTGCCACAGTCATTACTTGTCACAGCATTGTATATTGATTTGATAGTGAATTTTTTATTGAATCATATCATCATCTTCAGAGAGATAAACTGATCTAAGATTAGTCACAATATTGTCCCACTGAGCGGCCCAAATATCCACCGACCATCTTGAGAAGGATACAACTTGTATATTATTTTTAACTTTAGCTAGGGTAATATCTGGCTGTAAAGCCATAGCAAATAAGTCAGGAAAGAGCCGAGCTAAAGGGTAATTATATAACCATTGATCTTTTCAGAATAGGATCTTTTTTTTTTCTATTTCCAACAATAAAGTTCCTTCCATGAAAATAGACATCTCTGATTTTAAGCAAGTCAACCCTGACTAGAGAATCAGTTTGTCAATGTTTAACATTACATATATTCTCTTTCTTCAAATATTTGAAGTTAACGATGTCACGCCATAAGCCTGGTTCATTTTCAGCTTTCCAGAGCCATTTACATAGCAAAGATATGTTCATTTTTCTAATATCTTTTATGCCCAGGCCTCCTCTTTTCTTCCTTTTACGGATCTTTGGCCATCGGATTGAATGATATTTCCTTCTAGTACCACCACCTTGCCAAAAAAAAGGTTCTTCTAATTTTGTTAAGCTACTTGACAACAGATTTTGGGAGGAAGTAGATGGACATTTGGTATATTGGAGCATTGTTAAGACTTGCATCAATCAAAGTTTTTCTTCTAGCTATAGACATAGAACCTCCTTCCAATAAATCCAATTTTTTATAGCTTTTTTGAATCAGGGGATCCCAGTCAGCAACATGAAGTCGACTGGGCCTCACTGGGACTCCCAGATACTTGATGGGAAAATGTCCAATCTGGCAATTAAAGATATCAGCATAACAGGATGCCCAATCATTGTCATCATTGATAGTAATTACTTCACTTTTATCAAAGTTGATCCTTAAACCAGACATAAGTTCAAAGAGGTAGAGTAGCATCTTTAGATTTCTAGCACCCATTAAATCGTGTTTAAGGCAGATAATCGTATTGTCGGCATATTGAAGCACGGCGACACCCTTATCGACAATTTTTTTGACCGAAACCTTATCGACAATATGATCAATCAGACCACATATGAGGTTATTGGACTGAGCTTTCATAATCATTCTAGATAAACTATCAGCCACAAAGTTGAAAAGAACCGGTGATAACGGTCACCTTGTCTGACGCTTTTGAAACTTTTGATATAAGTACCAACCAAATCATTTAGTTTTACACTGACCATTCCCCTGATACTACCTGCTCAATCCATCTACACCATTTTGGGCAGAAACCTCTAGCAGCTAGGCATTCAAAAAGAAAGTTTCACTTTACTTTATCATAAGCCTTCTCAAAATTAATCTTGAAGATGATTCCAGTTTGTTTTTTTCCTTTTTTTTTCATGCAAAATCTCATGTAAGATCATAATACCACTCATGATGTTTCTCCCTTTCATGAATCCTGTTTGATTAGAGTGTATGAGTCTGTCAGCAACTTTTTCTATCCTGAGGGTAAGAGTTATGGTAATAAGCTGATATAAATAATTCAACAGACAGATAGGTCTATATTGTTGAATAATAGAGGCATCTTTTTTCTTAGGCAACAAAGTGAAGCATCACATTTGTTGCGTTCATACAAGAAATAATTAGTAAAAAGAAAACGCTACTGTGATCATACGTTGGAGAAATATGAACCATTGCTGATTGCTCTACCATATGGAAAACAGTCGTAGCCGCTTCATTACAGTTGTTCGAGAAGCAAACACGAAGGATATATACGTACGTACACCACCGGTCCAATCTAAAACTCTTTTTTTTTTTTTTGATAAATGTCGAATCTAAACCTCTTTGTAGTGTTTCGATCTGATCTGATTGCAGTTTCCGGGAAATGGAGCGCTGTGCCTGCGCAACGCGGTTTATTTCCGGCCCACCAGCGCTAAGCATAATAAAGCAACTAATTGTAACACGCAGTGACGCAGATTCGAATTCGCGAACGCGTGTATACCGCGTTGCGATGCACCGAGTAAAGCCCGTGCAGCAAAGTCTTCGTGAGACGCGGTAGAATTTTTCTCGTTCGCGTCTCCGATGATCCGTTTGTCCATAGTCTTTCCGGTGCACACATATCACCCTGCCCCGTAGCGCTAGAGAGTACTAGAGCCTGCTTCCAGGAGGAGGAGCTGCACGACACCGGCCGGCAGCCTCCCGCGTGTTGACTTGACTAGCAGGTGGCTACCCACCCACGCCTTCGGCCGCAGTTTCCGGAAATCATCCGCGCCGACCATTCTGCCGGACGGACGGAAGTCACGTGTTATGGCCCATGTAAAGCCTATATAATATATAAATTTTTTGTTTTTGTCTATTATCGTTTCATGAAAATAAATTATTTATTGTATTATTTTTTATAAAAAAATAATTGTTCTTTGCATTTGATATTGTATTTTTATTGTATTTGTTAGAATTGTGAAGTTCCAGAATATCGACAGAGCACCGATGTTATAGAACATATCAACCAATATTCTATCGTTTTATTTCGATGTTCTGTCGTTTTTTCTGATGTTTTATTGTTTTCTTTGTAATATTTTATCATTTTCTTCTTATGTTTTTTCCTTTGTCCATTCTACGAGCGAGCACGTACGTAGGAGCGGGGCCAAGACAGCGTCGCGTGGTCAACAACAAATGAGTCCAACAGCGCATGCACTGGTCGGCAGCCTGGTGGCGGCCACCCTGGTCGGCATCCGGTACGACCCCGCAATTCCCACTCCCAGTACCGTTGTTCGCGCAGAGCACTGATTTCGTTCCTGGTAGAAAGCAAGAGGCGAACGTATGGACGCGAATTGTTGAGGCGATACATCGATCGATCCGGCGGCATCTATCTAGCGATCCCTCCTCGTTCCTCGGTAAACTACGTTTGCTTACCCTCGAAGCATCAATGCCGCGTGCTCAGTTTTAATTATTTGCATTGACGTCGTCTGTTCTAGTCTAGACGCGCGCGGCCTGGCCAGTGCCCAGCCCGCTAACGATCCGTCCATTGCCATGTCCAAGAGATAATTTGCCGAGACGCGGAATCGTACGGAAAAAACGCGTTAATTGATAGAGTTGGCATCTCAGCTCGGTTGATCAATGGAATTCTATAGTCTCGATGATGCTCCAGACGGAGGGTGAGGGAGATGGAGATTCTTGCAATGAAATTTCCTGGCAGCTACTGAAAAAAAAATGCCATATATGTTGGATCCGTTTCGTGTCGCCATGAACATATGAGAACTCTCTCTCCTCATTGTACATATTTCGGCATCTGCTCCTTCTTGCTTTGATGGCTGTTTGCAACCATATGTGTCCCATTCGCTTTTCTTGTATGTCCCTGCAAGAAGTGACTTTTAGAGAGTCATTACTTGTGGCTCAAATATATTCTCTATGGGTTTTTAAGGGTCTGTTTGAGCTTTACTAGCGTAGCATGCATTTTTTTGTGCTTCGGTTCTATGGGCCAATTTAGTAGAACTCAGTTTATCAATGAATTAACTTTTATTGGCTTGGGTAACAGTATAACACGTGCAACACTGACTCCACACCGCGGTAGGCACCACCGTTGCGACAGCTGCACATCGCGTGCCTAGGACGCCGTGTGCGCGTGTGAGGAGGCCGGGGGCGCTGCCCGCCGCCGCGGCCATCTACGGAGATTGCTATGTCACCTAGGCAAATTAGAAAATTAGAAATAAATAAAATAGGAAGAGGAGGATCCACATGATCTCTGATTGCTTAGAGGTTAAGATAGATTTTGCTTAGCAGTCAAGTCTCTCAGGACTATAAATACAAGAGATCTGTAACCTCTGATCTTTAAGCAAGGAATTGGGGTCAAATCCGTTACCCGAGGGTAGCCCTGCGTTATACCTCTTATACCTGGTATCAGGAGACCACATCGATCCTTCGTGCATCTATGGCTGCCACGACCACCATGAATGCCGCCGATAACGAAGTAAGAGTTCGCGATCTACGCCACCAACGTCGACAACAGCTTGGAGGAGATACGTGCCATAATCACAGTTGGAGTACACTCAAAAATTTCTTCCTGCATGTTGTTTTAGGCCTAAACCATGGAAAACCTTGACTGAAACAAGAACAACTGAATTCATAGGATGATGAGAAATAATCATGAAATGGTGAATACGAAATGTATTAATCTGATGTCCTAAAATTTAGGGACCCCTCTCTGTTTACAACCCTCTTGGGGGCAATATTTATACATGACCGTGGGTGTCAGGTACCACATTTAGGGGTACCCAAAGTTGAGACTTAATGAACGGTCAAACGCTAATAAAACCTATGGCTAAGCAAACAAAGGAACCTGCTCGAACCCCAGCCCCACAAGAGACAAGCCGTTCCCGAGCCCGGCTCAAGACGGCTCCGATTCGGACGAGGCCCGTGACACCAGTTCTCGAGCGAGGCGTCCGATTTGCACGAGGCAGGCTCGAGAGCAGCAGAGCTAGCCTTGACCAACCAATTCGACAAGAAAGTACATCCATTCAATGCGTTTTACGAAAGTCTCACCAACTCCCATGGCTACAGCACCATAAACATGGTAAAAGGACCATGGTCAAGTCAGCTTTTTACCCCCAATAACGGGGTCATGAGGTGATTACTTGGTACTATATCACCATGCTAGGCACTATTCCACCCCGCGATGCCCCCTTAGGCGCAACACGACAGACAACAAGTACCAACTTTTATTAGTGAATGAACTTTTATTGGCTTGGGCTCCAAAAACAGCTTTACCAATAAAGTTGAACCTATTTTAATAAACATTTTGCCAAAATAGGTTCTCTAGGAAGATAATAGAGGGAGCTAACAGAAGCTAGTATTTCCAACTTCATCTAAGAAACTATGCCCGTGAGAGGGGCTAAAAATAACTTTTAGGGCAAAAACGCTCATCAGGACCTATTTGGTAGGAGAAAATGTGAAGCTAGGGCAGAAGCCCTAATAAACATGCTCTATGAGTACCTTTACTAGTGTGACGTTGTTTCAAAAAAAAAACGTTTGGTTAACTTCTCATGGAAGATAGAAGAGAGGGAGATAGGAGAAGCTAGCACTTTCAGCTTCAACAACGTTTTTCTGCACATGTGAGAACATATTTTGGGAGACTTATAAGTAGAAGATATTCCAAAATAGTTGTTTGGTATGAAAAGCTAAAAAACAACTTTGTAAAGTTGTACAATAATCTTTACCAAACAGGCCATGAGATAAATTGGAAGTTATTCTATTTGAGAAGTGAATTAGAGGAAGGCATAGTTTTCAGCTCCCAACCAGTTTCACACTGAAAATTTACTTAGAATTGGCATATAAATGTTTCAATGCAGTATTTGTTAGACTTGCAATTTACTTAAATATCAACGGTCATTGCAATCCAATATTTACCACCCAAATTGTAACTAATAGTAGCTCCAGGGGAAAAGTGAGGCACCACAGTGGCATTCGCACCATGTTATCTCCAATCATGGTTACTGACAACGTCGCTAGGTCTAAGTACCTATGAATGTGTATCAAAGGGCGTTGAGATTTGGTTAACATTACTCTTGGAACCAGACATTGAATGATCGAGCCATATTAATGAGGCCTTGTTAGTTTCCTCACAAACAAGAGGGTTAAAGGAGATTAGAGGGGATAGAGGAATCAAGGCTTAAATTGAGCCAAGCACCATATGAGCCGAGCTCCATACACTCTTCCATTTGACAAGCATGAGTAAGTATATGAATCGAACTATGACCTACCATAATGTTCTACACTATGCTCTACAAAGCATAAAACATGCAGACAAAAGAAAAGGTCAAATTATTTAGTCTTTTTGTACCATAATGGAGCAGATGGTAGGAATCGAACCCACACCATTAGCTTAGAGGGCTAGGAGTTACAGTCGAGGAAGGTTGACCAAACATGAATTGTATGTCCTTGGGTTTCTTAGCATCTCCATTTGGGTGTTGGCAATGGAATTGGGTCAACATAATTGAGTTTCCAAATGAATGACATACTAAAATGATGTTACACTCTGATTTAGTTTCCATGGGTTCGGATATCTTTATATTGGTTTTTATAATTTAAAAACACACCACGTCTTCTCCTTACCCGGTGCGGTCCCTTCCATCCTAGCTCTACCTGCGCCCCCTCTCCACACATCAGCAACTCGCCCCCTCTCCATGTGCCAGCTATGCCACTCCCTCTCTCCATGTGCTGACTACCTCTGCCCCTCCGTGCACCAGTGAACCCCACCCCATCTATGGCGGTGAGTTTTGCTCCTCCTCGTGTTGGCAACCCGACACTATTTCTGCCAACGAGCTCCAACCCTCCTGTGTTAGCATGCTTCACCCCACGGCTCCATCCAACACTAAAGTTGTATTGGGGGCTTGTTATTTTATGCTATGAGAATGTGTTTGGAATTGTTAGTCAAATTCCAAGATCCAATTCCAAAACATCCAAACAAGTGAAATTGAAGATATACAATTCCAATTTCCCATCTCCATGCTGATTGGCAGCATCCAAACAGGGTGTTATTGACATTCTAATTTGTTGGATTTGGATGGTACATGCACTAATTTAAGCATATTATTAAGTTCTTGGATAAATTTGCACCTACCATCTTAATTGGTGTATGATAGATGCAATTTACGCAAGCTTCTATCTCATTTTCAATTTCCCTGTCATATGCAAAGGGTTGATGTAACTAGTGCTATAACATAGTCATTTGATATCGTTAGAGACGCCACAACAAGTTTGAAAATACTTGTAATATGGAGATAAGGACACAGATGGGTACCCAATGATGTTTTTTGGGGCCAAGTAACTATTTACAACTAAAGACCATTCTAGTTCATCTGAGTAAGTTTTGGGTTGACCCAATGACAAAGGCAGAGGTGGAGCCTCATGGAGAAGATACTAGGCTCTTGCCCCCTTGACGTGAAAGGAAATTTTAATATTGGGGCTCTTCTTTCCCATCAATCTTCTATTCAAAGCCATAAGTATTCCCTCCATCTCAATTTATAAGTTATTTCAAATTTCTTGGAGGGTCAAAATATATCAAATTTGATCAAAATTTTAAAGAGAATTACAAAGATTTATAATATCAAATAGGTGTACTATAAAAATATAATTAATAAAGAATTTAATAATATATTTTGTTAAATTTAGGATGCTTTGACTTTCCAAGAAAGATGACATGACTTATAATTTAGGTCGAAGAGAGTATATCTCTTCGCATGGCACATAACTTTGCCCTTTATTTGCACCTTGGAGGATTAGGATGCATACTGCATTTTTTACTTTATATATAGTTGTCCATGGCTTCTTAATTCTACCTCATGCTCTGCCACTGATTAAAAATAATTATTAGAACTTGCATACTCTGCGAGCGTTCACTAGTCTAGTTGGTTTAGCTGAGTGCCGTGCACCTTGTCGCCCAGAGTTCGAACCCCTACTTGGGGAGGATTTGTTGGCCAGAGGAGCCGTAGTTTATCTACGCGTTAAAAAAATTTCTCGTCTGTCCCACGCCAGAGTATAGGTCTAAGGCCAGTACAGTATCATGGGAGCCTTCTTCTTCTATGAAAGATGCCTAAGGCGAGACTAAATTGCAAATCCTTATAAATCACAGTGCCCTCCGTAGAAAATGACACGGCACGGCTGCCTTGAGCCAAAAAGATTTAGGGAAAATTTCGCAAAAAAAAAAGAAAAAAAGATTTAGGAAAAACGCGCTTGCTCCTTCCTCGATTTTTCTATATATAACACTAGCTAGGTGCAGCCCTTCCAGCACAGCACCACACCCACAGCCCAGTTTCTCCTTCTTCTTACTCACCGGCGTACGAGTAAGCGCTCCGCGATGACGGCGTTCCACTTATAGCGTATTAAGCGACGCCATCCCATACGTCGGGAAGTTCGCCGGCCAAGGAGCCAAGGTCAAGGTGAGGACGCCAAAAGGCCAAAGGCACTCGTTCATCTTCATCATGATGTGTTTTTTTGCCGTCACACATACACAACTCCCGTATCTTCCTCCATGAGCTCCGCCAATTAAGTCTAGCCAACCACACATGCATGTCCACACCCTCCTTCTGCTGCCGGTGCCCAGCAAGGACGCTAGCTAAGTCGAGCTAGCTCCTAGCTGCGTGAGCCTGTGACTGTGACATGTAGAACCACTTGCTCCGCCGCGCCCGCTTGCTGCATGCTGCGTGGTCCTGGTGCGCGTGTGGCCGCTGGATCGGAGGTCGTCGGAGCTGAGCTGGGTATAGGGCCGCCCAACTCCTCTCTGGTCGAATTCGGTGCTCCGCTCCATCTGCGCCCGCCTCCGATCCTAAACAACAGCCGGCCGCCATGGACTCATGGTGGTGTTTGTGTGATTGTGTTGGTTCGAGGTCGAGGACGAGTCGAGGGAGGTAGCAGCGCTAGGCTACTCCAATTCAGGAGGCGCAGGAAGCAACATATAGCCCATTTTAGTTTTCGTTTCATATCTTTTTCTACGGTAGAGTACCTTTTTTGGGGGGCATACAAACTCATCGTCAGTATGCCATTTTTACTATCACATCCGGCAGTCTTTATTCGGATCCACTTTTTTTTTATTCGGATCCACTTGTATACATACACCACCAGAACCGGCGGTCACAACTCACAAACGGACAAAGACGATAGGCACACAGGAAAACGAAGACCCAGAGCGGAGACCACCCCGACGCGCTTCAACGCTTTTATAGAGCAAAAAAAGAAGGTGACGGTCCATCATCGTGTCCAGTTTTTTTTTCCTTCGGGTCGGGCTGTTCTTGACCCGTGTTCCTATATTATTTCCATTTGTACAGTGCAGCGGTTCGCCTGCCACATCGTCCCCGGCAGGCTTCGACGATGACCCGTCGTCCTCGTCGTCACGGGACGCCACCGCGGCCGGCTCCGGCTCCAGCGACGACGCTGTCGCTGTCCCAGGTACGTACGCCGCGCCGCTGGCCGGTTCCTACGTCCTTCTCGCCGTCAAAAAGATGGAATGGAAATCCCTCGATGCGATCGAACAAGCGTAATCGGCTAGCGGCGGCACCGACGATGATGGTGGCCATGCATGGTGACGGACACAAAAGCAAACGGGTTATTGCAAACCGAACGAACGATGTGGAGTACATACAGTATGGATAGAGACTTCGGTGGACGACTAACTGGGATGTCAGATAAACACAGTCAACCTGCAGTGTACCTGCTGTCAGCTCACGGTCGTCGGATGATCGACGCCGCAGTTAGAATTGAGGACATGTCAGGATCAGGTCATGTGCAGTAATATCTTTCTTGGTTGGTGAGAAAGATCAGAGATGATGATTGGAAAAAGCAACCGTGTGCAATAATTGTTCAGGACACTGCTGTACGTGGTGCAAGACTTCTCACTAATTGGTCAGCAGCGCACCGTGTTGGACCGGATGGAAACCACTAGACTGGACACCTTTGCTTGACCCTTGATGAACTGAAAATATCTCAAAACTCTTGGCTGGTATAACTACCAAAGCTTTGTGTACTACTTTGAAAAGTACTCCCTCCATTTTCAATTTTAGTTCACTTTGATTTTTTGGTTTATGCATTTTGCTATGTATCTAGATATATTATTTATCTAGGTACGTAGCAAAATACATAAACCAAAAAAATCAAAGTGAACCACCACAATTTGAAACGGAGAGGGTTCGTACAAAGCTTTGTGTAGCAATAAATTATCCATATCGAAAAGGTTAAAATCCAAAAGAAAATCAATGCGTTAAAAAATATAACAATTAGCTTGAACATATGAAAAAAAATTATAAACAAACTGAATGTAGGAAAATTATCTTAAGAAGATCTACCCGAACATAAACTATGCAATTTGTGCTAAGTACAAGGTTTTCTGAACCGGTGTGTGCAAGAGCAACATAGGATTTGCCTGATACGGTCTGGTACTGTCTTTCTGTTTCTTTTGTCCTCCACGCATGCATGGTAAACCAAACAAACTGACGCATCCATGTGCCGATGCGCGCAGGTTGGATTGGAGCAGCCGGTTTGGACTAAAGCCCCTGGTATCTTACATTTCAGGCAGAGGCGGCCTCTACTGCGACCACTACTGTCAGCGAGAGGGAGGAGCAACGCCACAAGGCCGCCAAGGAGAACCTCGACGTCGGTGCCGTCGTCACCGTCTTCGGTTTCACCGTGCTGGTGGCCGGGCTCTTCCTCCCGAAGGAGGCCAAGCACCCGGGCCTCGCCGTCTCGCTGCTGCTGTCCTTCGCCACCTTCCTCAGCGGCAAAGCCCTCGTGCTGCTTAGCCTGAACATGATGGGCCGGCAAGTCCTCGTCTCACGCGGCCACCGCGTCGCGGCCAAGTGCCTGGTCGCCGCATGCGCCGTGCTGTCGGTGCTCACGCTGCTCAGCCTACTGGCGCTCCTGCCGGGCGGTGTGTACCTCTACATCGGACTGTCCGTTGTTATGGCGACAGTGCTCTTGGCCGCCGGTGCGCACCGGCTCCTCAGGCTAATGAGCGGCAGCGGCGAGGCCGTCGCAGCGTACGACGAAGAGGACAAGAGCAAGGAGGAGCATGACGCCGCGTCAAAGACGACATGCGCCATCACGAACTCGGCGTTCGGTGGCCTCGTCGGCGTCCTCTTCAGCGCGTCCAAGATCTCCGGCGTGACGGCGGGCTCTGTCGAAGGCGCCGCCCACGCCGCCATCTTCTTCACGTTCGCAGCCGCTATTCTCGGCGTGTTCGTGATGACGGTGTCGAAGGTGCTCACCAACCAACGACGACGACGCAGCAGGCGGCTCATCGCCACGGCCATGAGGCTCACCAACGCGCTCCTGCTCTGCTCGCTAGCATGCGCCGCGTTCGCGGCGGCCTTTGTGGTGCTGAGGTACCGCGTTTTCGCGGCCTTCGCGCCGTTGGTCTTCGCAGCTGTCCTCTGCTTCCTTCTCCGGCACTGCATCGTTGTCCGCCACGACCGAGACCGAGACGTCGCCGCCGCCAGCCTGCGGGAGAACCAGGAGGCTCGGATCAAGGCGATGGAGGACATCGCGAGCAAGGTGACCGCGGCGACGTTGGGAGGCATCATGAGCATCCTCAGTGGTGCGCTCGGAGAGGAAGACCACCACGACAAGTGGGGCTCCACGGGCGTCCTCATGGTTGTCCTCACCTCGGCGTTCGTCTTGGGCTTCGGGTTCATGGTGCTCGCGGCGGCGCCAGGGTCCGCCAAGGCGATCCTGGCTCCAGTCGCCCGGGTGCTTGTCTGGTCCACCGTGGCGTTGTTTACGGCCACTGCTGTTGCTGTTTATGGCGCGGAGGTGTCAGCAGGGCTAGACAACCCGAAGTGAAGCCGTGACGACGATGTCTTGCTAGTTTTTAAGCCTTTATTAGCAACTATCGAGAGAAGTGCGTGTATATGCACGCTTCCATCTTGATCCAGTTCAGTCCGGTAGTGTATCTGTAACATTATTTTGTTCTTTTCAGGTGTAGAAAGCAGTAGCCCGCGAAATAGTTGCGCGGCTTGATTTTTAAATGAATCCAAGTCCAGTAACAGGATTTATATGTCTTTTAAAGTATGCCTACCCATTACTTTTTTTTTGCCCTATCTTGTAACTTTGGGTTTGTATTCTATTCTGTTTAATGAAAAACGCGTTAAGGGATGAGTGTGATCGTCAAAAAAATTACCTTATTTTTTTCATTTTCTATGAAACCAAACCTTTAGAATATTTATGTGCACATTTTGATATGTTTGTTTTCTTTGAAATACTAATACTCTCTTACTTTTTATTGTAGAGAAGTGAGTAGAAAGGGTAACTTAATTTTGAGATGGCTTGGACCCGTATAAGAAGTTTCGAGAAATTTGCGCACGAAACTATAATAGAGAAGGGATTTTTTTTGAGAATTACATTTTAAAATGAAGCCGCTCACGACGACATGCATGCACATTCACTCATATCTATGTACACATGTAAATAAGCCCTACCTCTATGAGTATTTTTTAAGGAATGAACTGACAAATCTTGGGATTCATGTTTTTTTTTTTTGAAGAATGTCGAGATTCATGTAGTCATAATAGATGCCTCGACCTAGAAGTGTATATAACGAGGCAAAAAAGTGTTAGGCTGTGGGCTTTAATTCATCCATTCGGTTTAAAACATATACAGAGAGTGATGTGCTAGGTCGTGCCTCGTGCTCCTTATTTTTCCAGTTTGGCCCAATTACAAGCGGGCTTTATTTTCAGACGCTAGGCTGGGCACCTGGGCTGCTCAGTCAGCGTGGTTGCTGCTGGCCCGGCCGAACGAAGAAGGATGGGACAAATGCCTTCGGTTTCAGTGATGGGGATGCGAAAGCCGGAGATGGTGAATGGTGCAGCACTAGAGGGGCAGCGATGCGATCCGTCGGCGGCGAGAGAAACTGTAGGCGCGGTGCGCATTCCCCATATAGGGGCGGCGGCGATGAGCCGATGACTGATGAGGGAAGAAGTAGATTACTGTCGGTGAGGTAGTTTTTATCTAGTGGGGATTAAGCGTCATCGAGGGGACGAAACGCGAGGTCGACGGAGGCACGTGGCGGCGACGGGAGCTGTTAGCGATGTCGGATAGATGCCGAGCAAGATCTCTTGGCTCCTGGCAGGTCCCATGCACCCTCCATGCGAGGTCAATCCCCTCTTCAGATATGATCCGAAATTCTGAACTGTCTGACGATTCAGTTCCCCATCTGTTTATTTCGAGAACTTTGATTTCATCCAATACGTGGATATACACAGACGCTCTTGGCTTACAGATGGAGGCAATAATTTGGTGGTGAGGGGTGGGGAGAGGGTTGATTTTGGTCGGATGAATTTTGCACAGGATAGTGGATTTTGGGAAACAAATAATTTGTCGAACAAACTTGATTTTGATATAGCAGTGGATCATGAATTTTGGTAACCAAAGTTTCAGTCCTGACGACACCAAGGTTCTGTCATGCAAAAAGTTTGAAACTAGAAGTAGAACCACATGACTTTTGCTGCATTCTTCATTAGAAAAAGGAGTAGCATAGATTTATAGTTTTTGTCAAACAGTCCAACTTTTATCACAACCTGTAGTTATGGTAGTTCTACACAGTGCTCTATTGTCAGGAGCACATATCTTGGACATGGCAAAATATGAATGGATAAACGGCATAAACATCCATATTTGCAAGCTTGGCCTGAACTCTGAATTTCGGATTGTTTGGTTGTCTCAGAATGTAGCGTCATGTAAAACATGGATTGCCATTTGCCAACGCTTTGTTTCTGAGATGTGAGAGATAAAAAATTGCGACTGTCAGTGATAATATGTTTGAAATTCTGGTTGGTAAGAAATGCTGAAAAAGAATGCATTGCTTTGCCTATTTGCAACTGTTAGATGACGATGAGCAGCTCCTGAAATTGTGAAAGTACTATTGTACCCTTCATATTAAATTTAGAATTAATTTCTGACCCACATGTTCCAATCCACAACTTAAGTTCCTCTATACTAGTTCTTATTTTATAACCATTAGATCTATTCAAATAGATGGCTCTAGTTTTTCCAAGCACCGTAAAAATATGGCTCATCTTGCAACTTGGACATGCTGTGCACTGGGACGTTGCTTTGTATCCATGTTTGCTCTAAACAAGTATTGGCTGCACTCAGTAGTGATGTTAGATCAGATTGAAGGAGGGTGTATTTGGCTTAGTCATAATAGTTGTTTCCATAATTCTTAGGTGGGGGGGGGGGGGGGGTGTTGTTACTTTTGTTGGCAATTAGAACGGTAAGGTAGCAATTTGGGCTATCATGAAAATGTGCTATTTACTTATAAAGCACCACACTGGTTGAAACAGCATAACCAACTACTGATTTCTAGTTCTAGCTATGTTTTTTTTAATGTATCGGAGCTTGACATTACTTTGAACTGCCAGAAAACATTTAGGAATCATCATCTGGACTGAACTGGTGCTTGTCCATACAGCCATGGCTTGTGGCATTCTAAACTGTTTCATCCATAAAATTGTCAATTGCAGGCCGAGGAAGTGATCACTGCAATCAAAGGAGCTAGGCCATGCAGCCAAAGCCAAGGAGAACAGGGAGTTTGGTGCTTTCATTGCTGCCTCTACTGCAAGCATCATGGTGGCGTGGTACTTCCTCTCTCCAGATGGCAGAGGAGCATACAATATGCGTTACATCAGGCCAGATCCAACCAGTACTAGCCTTGCTTCTACCGCAACTATGCTAGATTGGACTGCATCAGCAACATTTGGAGCAACGATATTTGCCATTATGGTTGTGATGGTTCTGCAAATCCTGTGAGGTGTGGGCCATGTTGATCAGTGCCCTTTATCTTGACACCACTGGATGGTCAGATCAGGTATCGTATAGTGGTGATATGGATCGTTGATAAAATAAAAGATATGGATCGCTCATTCTTTTCTATCGGATACCATGCCAAGAGAGGGAAACTGAGTGCGGGGGAGCATCTTGAATCTGGGATATCAACCCAGGTATTGTCAACTGGTGATATGGATCGTTTATTATTTTCTACTGGATGTCATGCTGAGAGAGGGTAACAGAGCAGGGAAACATCTTGAATCTGGGATATGCAGAAGCTGTTTGATCCATCCTGGAACCTCACTTTGGGACATAATGCTTACTCAAATTCAAAAGTATTAGTGTCAAGAAAATGAAAAAATGGCAGAGGAACAAGGATAAAAGTAAGAGGCAAAATTTTCTGCCCTTCTGCATGTAATGATACTGAAAAAATGCGCCTTTCTGTTGCTAGCATGTAATGACAGAACCTACATATCTTATTTGCAGTGGGTTTACTCCTGAGGTTCCTGAAATAATTGTAGAAAACAAGATATGACCTGCTGCAAGTCTTTGAACATTTTGCATGATCGGCATGGGGTATATAATTGACATGTTTGAACTATTTTTTTTTATATAAATGTGTTCGGCCTCTGCACCGAGTGACAACAATTCTGAAACCCTGCCACTACTGATTAGTGTTTAAATAGATATATTTGAACTTAAGTGTTATGAGTGCCGATTTGCTTACTTATGTAACTTAAATATTACCTATACATTTTTGTCATCCCGCTACTCGCCTTGGAGTGGTTGGACAAGAAACATTAGAGCTAAAAAGCTCCAAACAAGTGTTCGAAAGTTAGCTTTAAACTTTGGCCCACCTCACATTAGAGCTTTACACAGATCAAAAGTGAGCTAAACTGGTAAAGCTTTTAGAGCTCTAAAGTTTAGTGGAGGGGATCCAAGTGAATTATACAAATTCTTACACATTGCTCAGATGATTTCTAATACCTATAATGAATCACAATACGCAAACGCTGTGGGGATAGTTGTTGCTGTTTAGGACCCAGTCATGTAAAGGGCCCTTGCCAGCCTAGTATGTAGGTAATCATGTAAAGGGCCTTTGCTAGCCTAATATGTAGGTAACTTGTTTTTTTTCCGGTAAAAGTGTGCTCAAAAGAGTGCCTCACAATTCATGCCTCACGAGGGAAACAAATGCCAGTACAAAAGATGGAAAACAAGACATAAAACAACCTCCTATAAAAACTGACTCGTGTAAAAACTAAGTGAGGGATATTGAAAACCAAATTGGTTGTCTTCTTCCTTCGGTCATTCACTGCTTGTCGAAGCTTAAAGAACACACTGAAGAAACAAGAAAAGGACAGGTAAACACCCTCATCGAACAAGACTTCAGCAAACAAGACTTTGAAGACCACATTAGCCACTGGCCGCCGAAGAAGAGATCTACACTACGCCACATTCATTTTGTAGGGGCGGCTCCAGGGCCTCTATAAGGGCGGTTGGCCCAGCCGCCCCTCATGGTGTTCTTACAAATCAAGGCACTATGGGGGCGGCTGGTCCAACCACCCCTACAAACACCATTTTTAGGGGTGGTAGGAACACCAGCCGCCCTTACAGCGTATTTTTTAGAAAAAAATCAGCCCACTGAGGAGCCCATTATTGAGCCTGCCGGTGAGTCCGTTCCAATCCTAAAACCCATTGACGAGCCCGCCAGTGAGCCCGTTCCGCCACCGGGGAGGTTGGCCTCGCCGGATCCGCTGCCGGGGAGGTCGGCCTCGCCGAATCCGTGGAGAAGGAGGTCGGCCTCGCCGGATCCATAGAGGAGGGTCGGCATCGACGGATCCGCGGAGGAGGAGGTCGGCCTTGCCGGATATGCGGAGGAGGGTCGGCATCGATGGACCACGGAGGAGGAGGTCGGCGTCGACAGATCCGCCGTCAGGGAGGTCGGCCTCGCCGGATCCACAGAGGAGGAGGGCGTCGGCGCCGGATTCGTGGAGGAGGTCCTATGCGCCAGATCGGAGAAGGAAGAGGTTGACGCGGTGCTGGAGAAGTGCACGGATCTATGAGGGAGGTAGGGTTAGGGATGGATCCAGAGGAAAGAGAGTGAGAGCAGAGGAAAGAGAGAGTTGTACCAGCAGAAGGTAAGCAGATAGGCCACGCCATCTTGAACGCCGCTCGTTCACAGATCGGGCTTGCTGAGCCCGGCCGTCACCAGCCCCTTCTGCCCCGACCTGGAGCGAGGCCCCTCTGCCATGAGGACGCGCAAGCCCCGCTCGCCTCGGCATCGATCCCCGGCCGCCGCCGTCGGGAACACGCGCGGGCATGCGGGCGCCTCAGGCCCCGCCACTACTGCTTGCTTAATGGACGCCGTCGCCGGGAACAGGCGCGGTGGTGGAGGCGCGATGGACGAGTGCGGACTGAGGAAGCGTGCGGTGGTGGAGGCATGTGGTGGAGGCAGCCGACTGCTGCTGTGACGGAGAGAAGACAAGGAAGAAAGAAATAAAACTAGGGTTTGGGACTGCCGGCCGCGATGAGGGTTTTTGATGCCCCGAAATCTGCTATGAGCCGTAGGACTGAAATGGACGACTGAGATGGGCCGGCAGCAGGAAGTGGGTCGTGGGCCGGCTGGCTGTCGGCGCGGCCGCGCGCTGCACACAGATGGGCCGTGGGCCAAAATGGCCTACAGGCTGATTGGTCTGCCTTCGGCTCGTATGAATAGTACAATTTATGAATTATTTTTAGAAACTATTTGAATGATTTTGAATTGGATTTTTTATGCAAATTTTCTATAAAATTTTGTCCAACTATATTTTTTCAAATGTAGATCTTGATGAATTCTAGAAATATGGTATTCAAAAGTTTTTTATTTGAGGCCATTTAGTGTCTCATTTGACTGAGTTTGACCAAGTTAAATCTCAGATTTTAAAAATATGACACTTAGGCTGCAGTTTTTAAAGCCCTAAATGGTCTCAAATA
>CM041644.1:27780994-27903985 GCA_023333625.1 Bothriochloa decipiens
TTTTTTGGCGGCCAGGGGGCCGCCTGCAAAAGTGCACGGCCGGCTTTGCAGGCGGCCCCCAGGTGGCCAAAAAACGCCCACTGTGTGGGCGTTTTTTGGCATCCAGGGGGCCGCCTGCAAAACAGCGCGGCCGGCCTGGCCTGTTTTGCAGGCGGCCCCCTGGGGAGGAAAAAACGCCCACTGTGTGGGCGTTTTTTTACTGCTCGGGGCCCGCCCGCAAAACAGGCCGGCCCTTTTGCAGGCGGCTCCCTGGCGACCAAAAAACGCCCACACAGTGGGCGTTTTTTGTCCGCCAGGGGGCCGGCCGCAAACGCCGGCACCGGCGCCGGCCGGCCGTTTGCCACGTCACAAAAAACGCCCACACAGTGGGCGTTTTTTAAAAAACGCCCACTGTGGACGACTACTTCTGTCATTTTTTCAAACCACCGATTATTTTTGTAAATTTTTTTTAAAAAATTAAAAATAAAAAAAATTCGTGACTTTGAAAGACAACTACAGTAGATCTACTAGTTTGAAAATGCATGTCAATGACCAAATCTTTTGGGCCGGCCCACTGTATGAGTTTTTAATATACAAAATCAACCAATTCTCAGAGTTTTGTTTTTTTCCCTCGAGATGAATAAAGAAGACCTCCTGGACTCCATCTTGTCGCTATCGAGCGAGACGAGACCACCACTCCTAATTATATCACTTTATAGGATCGTATAGAGTTCTGCGGTGTGCCGATCGACGGCGGGTGTTCGCTGCAAGCAAGTAGCGGTTGTGGCTGTGGCTTCTTCTTTTTTTTTTTTTTTTTTTTTTTTACAAACTGCTGTGGCTTTTGTTAAACATACTCCACACATATATATGCGCAGCTGCAGAACACCGCACACGTTGTGTCGTGTAGGGGTCCACTAGGGAGTAACAGAGCACAGCTCATTTCCCACTCGATGGTGTTCTTCAGTTATTAGTCCCTCCGTCCTACTGATAATGCAATTGTAGCAAATATATCGATCAAAGCTACATTAACTTTGACTAAGTTTATAAAAAAATTAGTATTTATATCTCAAAATAAATTTATTAAAATAACTAGACTTAAAGATTTTTCTGATGACATTAATTATTTAGCATAAATATTTATATATTTTAATTATCGTCAGTTTAAAAACATTGGCTTCTCGAAAAATAAAAATTACATGTTCAATGAGACCGAGAGAATACTTATAGGTTGTCCGCTGAAACTGGCGGATACTCCGCTGGTTCTCAGTCTTGGTTTGAGTTTGGTCCAAGGCTGGCATTGTGCCAAACCTTTCAGTTGGAACGACCATAGGTCCTTATACTAATAGAATAGAATTAGATAAGTGTTATAATAATTTATAAGATTTGATGTAAAATTGAACAACAAAACAAATAGCAACTTATAGATGGCTTCGATATATCTTATATCTTGAAAGTAGCAATCGTGCTTAGTAAATGTAGTATGGATAATTTGTATGAAAAGGTTGAAAGTTAGTGGAATGACTTGGTAATTAGTAGGAGATGATATGGATAATTTAGTGAAAGATGACGTGGACGGGTTACATGTTAAGATAAAACTTATAGTGATGATTAGCTTCACACGAGAGATATAGATGCACCGATAGTCTATCTAATTGAGACTGGGGAGGCTCAAACAACTCCATGAGTAAAAATAGTGTACACATGGATCTAAATTTGCACCACTGTGATGAAAAAAGAAAACAAACTATTAACTTTTCTGCATTGTTTTTAAAATATTGATACGTTAGAAACTGGGACATGTACTTTCACTAAAACTAGTCTAAGTGTGCAAGCAAATGATAGAATCAAGCACCAGTGTTTTCCTTGTCCGCCCTGTGGAGAATAGATTTTAGAGGAGAGAGAAAGAGATTGAAGAAGATAGATTGAGAGCCTTGAGAGCCTAAGCTGAGGCAGAGATGATCTTGGACTAGCTATGTGCATGCTCATGGCTGCAGCAAGCCTGCAACACCATGTGCACTCTAACACCGATATGATGGCCAGTGTTGGGGATGCGCCCCAGGACCGGAGGAGCTTGTTACCTCCGATTTCTGTCTGGCTAACAGTTTCGATCGTGTTCAACCTGGCCCATGTTTGCAGGTTTTGGAGTCGCCGTGTCGGAGGCCAGATCTCCGGTGGGAGGTCTCCGGGAAAGACGCGGAACCGGTCGGCGGCGGAGGTCGGGCGGAGGCTACCGTCACTCAGGCGGAGGTTAGATCTCCGCCGGGAAGCCTCCGCCGTAGGTTTCGGACCGGTCAGCGGAGGAGGCTCGGCGATGGTCACCGCCGCCTTGCGGAGGCTAGTCGATACAGCCCCATCGGGTCCGGAGGCTCTGCGTGGAGGAGGCGATAACCTGAGGCTGCTTCTATCCGGGCAGTGTGTCGAAGCCTGCTGGAAAAAATGAGGACAGTTGGTGGGCTTGACGGGCCTCTTGCGAATGGTGATGGGCCACGGCCCGCGGCCGTGGACAGGAAATGATGGCCTAGCCTGCCCCAAAGGGATCCACGTGTAATAGAGTCAGTGTCTAAGGTTTAGAAACTCCCTTTGGGGGCACGCTTGTACTTTCGGCTTTGGGCTGATGAGCCACTATTTAAGGCCAGGCCCCCTGTGTAATAGAGGAGGTCCCCCTGGTAGTTGTAGCACTACTCGTTGTTGGGCCCATATTGTAATTTCCATATTTAATACAGAGAGAGAAGAACCATCTAGGTCATCCGTTTCACCTTCACTCTATCCTGCTGGGACTCGATCCCAACAATTGGCGCCCACCGCTTGTGTCTGGCCTGAGATAAAACCCGCACATGCCACCCAGAAAAAAGACCACCGCGAGGAGACGTACCGTCGCTGAGGCGGAGGTACAGGAACCCTCTCCTCGCGAGAGGCCAACAAGAAATGCCCGAAGCACCTACGCCTCCGCACCGGTAGGCGGAGGTGACGATGAGAACAACGCCACAGGGGGGAATCCCACAGAACAACCCCAGCTTGACCAGAACCAAGAAGATGAAATAAACAGGCTGAGAGATGAAATGCGTCGCATGGAAGCCGAAAGAGACAGGTTAAGGGCATAGCAAGCAGCTACCGAAAGAACAATACAGTCATCGCGTCAAGCGGACGAGATAAGGCAACAAATGGCCATTCTGCAAGCAGAAATACAGAGCATGCAACCTCCGACAGTAGTTCTAGCGGAGGTCGCTCAACCAGTCATGGCAAGTCGTCCCCCAGCTATGAATGCGCAGGCCACACAAACCATAGTTCCAAGCCTACCCACACCATCAAGAGTCTTTGACCCAAAATCACCATTATCCGAAGGCCTGCAAAGTTCACCATGGCCTCCAAGTTACAAGCCTGTGTCCTGCCGAGGTTCAACAGCAATTCAGATCCGAGACAGTTTATAATGAGTTTTGAAGCTGCAGTAGCCTCCGCCGGAGGCAACAATCACGTAATGGCTAAGTCGTTCGTGATTGCAGCAGAAGGAGATGCACTCGCATGGTACTCAATGTTGAAACCAAGCACGGTATATTCATGGGAGAACCTACGAGACCAGATACTGGCAAACTTTAAAGCTTACACAAGCGAGTCGCTAACATCATCAGACTTGTTCAGCAACAAGCACCTCAAGGGCGAACCCCTCAGAGACTATTATCAGAGATTCCTACACCTCCGGGCTAAAGCATCAGATGTCCCTGATGGAGTGGCCATAGAAGCAGCAATCAAAGGACTCAGGATCGGCCCATTCGCCAGTCACTTAGCAAGAAAGAAGCCAGCCACAATGGCTCAGCTGTATGAGGAGTTCGAAAAATACTGCAGGTCTGACAATGACCTCCGTAAAAGATTAGAGGAAGCAGACGGTCAAAGCAAACAGTACTCAAATAGAGGTAGTAGAATAGACAGCAGGAACCAGCAAAAGCAACAATACCAAAACCACCAGAAGAAAGTCTTCAATTTGCAAAGCAGCCAGCCTCCGAATGCTCATGACAAAAAAGAATCCAATTACGAGCAGAGAAATCAAGAAGGGTAGGGCCACAACGAAAATAAGTCCAAGAATTGGAGCAGGAACCGAAAACCAAGAAAGCAATACTGCCTCTTTCACGGGAAAGACAAAGGGCACATCACACAGGATTGCCCGGAGGCCCAAGAAACACTTGACAGAATGAAAAGCAGACAATCACAGCTACAGCCCCAGCAGCAAGGTAGCAGGGAGGTTAATCACGCTCACAGTTCGCAATCCTATCAGCAATACAACCCAAGTTTCCCAGGATACGTTCCAAAGCCGTTACCACAACACAACTTGGCTCAATAGTACTATCCGGCAGCACTGCCAGCCTGGAGACTAGTCTATCAGCAAACATCGCAGCACCAGCTACACCCAGAACAGAGTAGAGAATGGTCTAATTTACATCAATCAAAGACCTCCACACATAACACTCATCGAATCAACATAGATACAGACACCTCCGATGGCACAAGAAAGGCAGTATGAAGCATTAACAGCACCTCCGCAGCATAGTCTAGCCCAACCATCAACCGCGAAGGCAGTGCCTCCAACGAAAAACTAGTTAAATTCGCATTCGGCACTATCAACCATTGGCATGGTATTACCTATAGCCGGAGGTTCAGCATTAGAATTGAAAACCAAAAAGCAAAAGAAAAACCACCTCTGGCTGGTAAACAACGTGGCAGTCCAGGGAGCTTACAAATCAACAGAATGGTCCAAAATGCCAATTCAATTTACGGAGCAAGACCTCCAAGTTAAAAGCTATCCACACACAGATGCCATGGTCATAAAGGCAAACATAGCAGCCTGGGAAGTAAACAGGATACTAGTCGATTCCGGGAGTTCAACGGACATCATCTTCGCGAACGTGTTCGACCAAATGAAACTCAGCAGGAGCCAACTACAGCCACCGGACACCCCACTGATTGGATTCGGTGGAAAGAAGATCAACACCCTAGGCAAGATATCACTGCCAATATCATTCAAAGATGGGGACTGTGCCAGGATAGAGTACATCATCTTTGATGTGGTCGACATCTACTACCAGTACAATGCGATACTGGAAAGAGGATTCGCCAACAAGTTCAATGTGGCAATACACATGGGCTACCTCTGCATGAAGATGCCAGCATTACATGAAATCATCACAGTGCGGGGAAGCCAAAAAGAAGCAAGGAACATAGAGAAAGCAATCTACAAAGCACACAAAAACATCAACACCGTAGAAGCGGAGGAGCCTCCGGACATGCCTGCGGGAAAACTAACATGGCAGACCAAGAGAACACAATAACATTACCACTGAAAGAAGCAGTCTCTAACAGGAAAGTTACCATAGGTGCCAATCTATCGGAGGTAGAAAGACAAGACTTGTTAGAGCTACTAGCAAAAAACAAGGACGTGTTTGCATGGTCAGCATTAGATCTGCAAGGAATCCATCGAACCAACCAGCGTTGCCGTCACGTGAGGGAGACCCTCCTCGATGCCTCCCGACTCGCGGAAGCGGTCGCGCTCACAGGGTCGGGGCGTCTCACCTCAACCTCCCCCCTTGCGCGGCCGATGACTCCCTGCTCCAATGGTCCTCCACTGCCTCCTCCTCCACACTCGCTGCTCCAGCTCCTCCACCGCTCGAAGCCAGCCACCGGCCTCCTGCTCCGACCTCGCCACGTAGGCGCCGTCGTCTTCCTCGACATCCTCCCCACTTCGACCCCGCTGCGCAGGCCGCCGTCGTGTTCCCGGCGACCCAGGCGAGCGAGGCCGCGCCCCCCGCGACCGCGGCCCCCTGCGAGGCTGCGACCTCGGCACCCTAGCGACATCCCTGCTCGCTCCTCCACCAGCGGTGTCGCTCCGCGCTCGCGGTGTGTGGGCAGCCCCGCGGGCAAAACACGCCCACGGATAGCGGGTGCGGGCATGAAGTGCTGCCCGTCGCGGATAGCAGGTGCGGGCGCGGGCACAGAAATTTGCTCACGGATGCGGGTTTGAGCTACCTGTATCCGCGCGGATTTTATCCGTTGCCATCTTTAGTACGGGGTGGGGTGAACGAAGTGGAGGTGCGCGGGAACGACCGTCCGATGCGCACAGGACGTGCTAGCATCAGCACCTCCCTACTAAGCACCTCCCTACTAATAATGGGTTCCTCGGTAGTTCCGTTTGGTTGCTATCTATCTTCGGCAGAAACACGGTTATAAGTAGTGGAGAAAAAAAATCCACTTTTCCTTCCTCAAAGGTCGATATAAGTGTGAGCATATCCTGGCAACATCCTACTCTGCCGCTGCGATACCCATAAATCAACAGGTACGCCCCTCTTTGCAAGCTTTTTTTCCCCCACCCTGCTTTGTGCTTGTAGAAGAAAAAAAAAACATTGGCTCCGATGGATTGACGATTCTATTCCGGTCTCAAATCCATCATAGCAAAGCAAGCTCGACGATCGTTCCTTTCGTAGACGCTATTCTCCGATGGAAAACTCTACCTCGCTGCTGTTCTCTCTTGGATATCATCGATCATTTAGTAACTATGTCCTGTTGCAATTCTTAGGTTTCTCAGGTAAGAAGAAGCTGGCTGATTCGGTGTAAGCAGGTTCACAGCCCCCGGCGACAATCAGTGATGGCCGATATCTCCTGGTTGACGGTGCTGGGCTTCCTCTTCCTGACGTTCAACTCCGGCATGGCCGTTTACCGCTCCAACGGCGACACTGGCTCGATCATCTTCGTCGTCGCATCCTACGCCGACCTTGTGGCGCTCTTCGGCTGCCTCCGGTACTACGAGCGCCTCGACCGCCATAGCCCGAAGCGCGACAGGGTCAAGGCCGCCGTTTGGGGCCTCACCACGCTCCTCACCGTCATGTTTAGCTACAAGGTCGCGGAAATCATGCCTCTCGCCGTCAAGGTCGTCGTCTGGGCCATGGCTACTGCTACGTCCTGCGGCGGCTTCTACGCTTTCTTCGTCCACGAGGAGAAGCCTGAGGCTCTGCCGGCGAGGGCCGACGACGGCGCCCTCAAGGAGGGCCTCGTCGCCAGCTAAGCATACCGGGCGGCGGCACAGCTCGGCCCGGCGCGTTAGATCTAGATCTCAGGGCCAACAACTAGGTTATTTTTCCACCTTGGCTACCTTGATTCACCTTTTTGCTGTCACATCGGCTGTTTTAGCTCGCCGGGGTGCGGCTGGATCTGGACTTCAGCAAGGCCAGATCTGCTTCTCCTGCCGCCCAAGACAGGCGGTCTCTCAGCTTTGGATTGTTGCTAGCTGGACTTCCCGGTCTTCATACTGCTGTCCATGTGCCCGCCACGAGGAGGAGGAATTTCAGGCTTTATAATCTTCTTCTGGTAAGCTTATTGGATTGTCCTCAAGCGGGGAAATTATTTGTGTTAGAAGTCCAGAGCAAGGACAGAGGAAGCAGAGAAGAACTGGAGAGATATAGGCTCAGTTTGTACATACAACATATGGAAGCTGCAGATTTGTTCCTTGTGATTATATCTGTGAGCAGAAATTCGTGTGGATTTGGAGCAGAACAGGAGACTGAAGAGAACGAAAAGAGGAGGAAGACTGAAGAATTCAAGAACCGAAGGATTAGGGCTATAGATGAATGGAAGAAGCAAAGATATGCAAGGGAGCAGATCAAGATTTATCTCCGTCCATAGTGATCGGTACGCCAATCTTAATCTCTATGGTCCCATCCTACTGAAGTTCCAAGAAACTACTGTATCTCAACCATGGTGAAATCAAATATACGTTGAAGGTTGTAGCTAAAGCATTAACCATTCATCATGGATTCATGGTGCTTGAAAGCAAGCAAGAAATTCCATATGAATATGAATCTATACGGTTTGGGACACTGGTTCGAAACCCTGTTTACAACTAATGCCGTCCTGGTTATCAGCCAAAAGCAGAGTATGAAGCTTGTGACATGAGCAAGGAGGAGGCCTGTTAACTAGTATCACAGAGGACGGCTCCATAGTGACTCCCTATTGATTTCACAAGATAAGCCGTCCTTCGGTGGGAAGAATCCACGATGAAGAATAATGCGGAGTGGAAGCGACGTGTGAGCAGAAGCTTCACGGAAATTTCCCCCGAAACATCGTGAGAGGTGTCTGACGGCACTAGCGACGACGAAACATCGTGAGGTGTGTCTGGACGGCACTAGCGACGACCGAGGGTGAGCCACATGCACAGCGGGCACTAGCAGCGGGAAATGCGATGAGGTGGGCACGACAAGAATATGATGCTACCGATGTTATCTTTATGTTATGTTATGCTCAGCGAATCCTTTATCCTTTATCGACAGCAAAGGTGAAAGCTTCTCGATTTGTCCTTGAAAAAACCCCAAATATTCATGTCTAAAGCCAAGATATTTTAACATCTAGTTGGCCCTAGATCATGATCTGACGTGCCGTCGCTGTAGTTTGTGCTTGAGCCTTGAGGTATGCGCTACGTGGTACTCCGTACTAGCAAGTTACATATTGCTTAAAATAATTCCTCGTGTTGCGTATTCATGTATTTCCTATGTAATGTGCGTAGTATATGTGTGAGAGTGTTTGATGTCGTTCGTGTATTTTTTTTGTTTGATAAGGCGACGTGCTTTGTACCGTTGCCTGAGATACATCTATGTTCAGCGGTTGCTCCTTTCTGCGGTGATAGTCAGGTATATGCATATCCCTCCACTGTCATCTTTACTACCTCGTTAATGTTGTCGATGTAACAATTTGTCACCATGTAATCTTTATATGGATTATTATTACTCCCTCCAATTTAGCCTTCTTTGGAGGCATATGTGTCCGTATCAATCCACTTGTGTTTGTGGGTTAAAGTAAAAATTAGTTTAAGTTCTACTTCAATTCACTGAGTATACGGATCGAGTCTTAAATTATATAAGTAGCTTTGATTTCTTTGATAGATTGATTTTGTATGTTTGGAGTATAATTAAAATCAAGTAAGCATCTTTAGTTTTTATCGTTTATGCTTCCAGCAATCTTCGAGAAAATTTTTCTCGTTTATGCTTCCTGCAAACTACTCGCAGTAGGAGTCACATGTCTGGTGTGGCTGAGTCGGGCAGTGGGGCTGCCGGCCTCTTGTCCACATGGCAGTGTGGGGCCGCCGGCCTCTTGTCCACATAGCCCGTGCTATCACCATATGCTCTGCCAGGACCGGCCGAGCACAGTATACCTTGTCTTTCAATAAATGATGGGAACATTGCTGTCGAAATAAATATTTCCCGAGTGGAATCGGTTTTCAATTTTGATTCTACCAGAAAACTAGTTGCTCAATTAGACCAGCGTCTGGTTTTAAACGTCACAAGCACGTACTCCGTACGAACTAAGAAATCATTTTGACATTTTGCGGCTAACTAATAGTACACGTCTCTTTCTTTCTCGTCTTACACGCAACTTCCAACAAATGACTTCCACTTGCCGTATTTGTCCGCCACATAATTTGAATGGTAGATTTGAATTCGCCAATATCCGCCAACCGTTTAATTAGGTGGCCTTTGGTCAAGTCTTCGTTGATGTCGCCCTTTTCTATTAGGGTAGGGCGGTAGGTCTGGAACAGTTGATTCATACTGTCAAAATACATCTTTTCAATCACCAACCGGTAGGTACACCAAATATGTTCACCAAACATGTCGAGGTTGCAGTTTCTGAATCATGTTACTACCTTCTCCGTAGTCACGAGAAGATGCCCTAATCGTTATTTGGCGCGTATCCGTTGCTAGCCGCAAGCAACGCAAACAGGAGGACGACGGTAAAACTAGGAGGGGGAGGGAGCAACAAGCAGCGAGCCCGCCTTGGACTAGGAAGGTGGAGGGGGCGCCAGCATCGGTAGGATTTAGGGCTAAGGGTTCAGATTTTCGGGGGATCCCTCCATGGTGGGTGGTCTTAGAAAGGAAAGAGCCAACAATGGTGGTAACTAGAGCGACGGTGAGCGAAGAGGCCAACAGCGGTGGTAGGTGGAGCGATGGTGATCAATGAGGTGGTGGTGTCGAAAGTCGGTGGAGGAAAATAACCGGATAGGCGCAGTTGGCAGCGGGGCCTGATGATAAGCTTTCTTTCAACAATTGGACTTTAGGGTGGGAGGGGATGGAATGATGGGGGAGAAGATTTTAGTGATGAGGATGAGAAGAATAATTGCTCTATTGTCGGGTACCTAGACGAGGGGGAACCCAAAACCCTCGGTTAGGAGAAATAATCCCCAAACAATCAGCACAAATCTTCAAGAAAACCAGCCATAAGCCGAGCTAGCAAAACAAGGCCCAACATCAAGGCATCGAGCCATACCGGCCCGGCCCATGAACGGGACAGATCCAACCGCACGCTCGACGGGGGGCCCTCGAGTGACGGAACTCTATGCGGACGAATGACCCCCCATTGACCACCACTCTCCCCCTCAATCTACCTACTTCCTGTACGGATCCATAACATTTATTGCACCCTGCCAACTCTTGCCTAACCCCGTGGCTACAGTAGCGCTACAGCGGCCAGGTACAAGGTCAAATCCCTCTTTCACCGCCCATCCTCGGAGAAGCGGTGATTCGTACTGCCACTGCTCCCACGTACTGAGCACTGTGCCTCGTCAGGCACCCCCTCGAAACGCAATTGTCAACATCCGTACCGCATTTTTCGGTGCTCGGTCTTGTCCATTCGGCTTCGACCCGTCGAGCCACCCCTCGACCAGGCCTCCGGTGACTCTGGCCAGCGCTTTAACAACTCATGCGCATCATCAACAGTGAGCCTCACATCCGCCACAGGAGCACGGGTCTTTCACACCTCCATCACCATGACGCTCCTGAAGGACAAGTCAATCACCGACCATCGCCGACATCACCGTGACATGCCCAAAGGACAGAGGCCATGCCCGGCGCACGCCTCTACAGCAACTATGACATGACTGACATCGTCGCCCCTACGCCATCATCCTAGGGTTTTCTGTACACCCGTGCCTCCCCTTCGCGTATAAAAGGGGGTGCCAGGTCTAGTTCAGGGGCATCAAACCACACTTTGAGAAATCCGAGCACTCTGGTAGCAAGGCCTAGGCATAGCACTTCTAGACTTAGGCCTTGTTCTCCACCCTGAGTTCATATACGCTCACTTGTATCCCCCCTGTACAAGCATTTCGGTGCAAGATAATACAATCTCTCCCCCCGCCGGAAGTAGGGCCTTTCTGGCCTGAATCAGGATAAAAACCGTGTGTTCTTCTTGCATCACCATCCTGATTAGGGAGCACGTAGTACAGATTCACTCATTAGTGCTTGGCCCCCAGGGTCGCGCGCCAGGTAGGGGAATCTATGTGTCACAACCGCTTCCCGCCATTTTTCGGATGGCAGACTTCGTTCCACCGCTACCATTCACCACGGTGATTTGGTTTGGGAGTCTGGAGTTCATGTCGCTTGGCCACGGCCTTGACATGGTCCTGCTCCCGCCCAGGAACCCGGATGATAGTGATCGCGGGCTCCCTCGATCAGGAGGGGCCACGTGTTATGACACCCTGATTTCGAACCTGAAAAACATTAGATGAATTTGATTTATTTCAAATAGATGTTTTACATTCATAGGCCAACTATAAAAGTTTTATGAAATACTTTAAAACTTGTAGCACGTTAGAAACCATGCATTGTTGCATTCATGCGCTGCATAAGTTTTGGTTGACTTGTTTGAGCTTGTTGTTTAATTCTTGCTTTGCTTTCTAGCTTTTAACATGCTCTAACTTATCCCCACTAACCCTAGACTAACCTAACCTAGTCTAACTAGCCTAGGCCAGTCCCTAGTGGGCCCTAGCAAACCCCAGCCTCTCCTGGCCAAGTGTGGCCAGCCACAGCCGGCCATGGCCAACCTTGGCCCGCCATGGCCAAAGCAGCAGCAGCAGAATGGCCGGCCACGGCCCGCCAGGCCGGCCAGCGGAGCGGCAACCAGTGCAGCGGGCCGCCACAAGGCATCCCGGCCAGCCAGGCCACCCAGCGCCGCGTAGCAGGCCACAGCACGCCAACCGCTAGGCCCAGCCACGCGCCCGGCCGCGCTCTCCCGCGTGGACGGAGCCCAGCCACGGCCTAGCCGCTCTGCCGTCGCGCCGCACTGCTTGATGGGCCGAGCGGCCCAGCAGGCCACGCCGCCCGCGTTGCGTCAGCAACCGTGCCAGCCGCTGGCGTCAGCCGCGCGTTAGCGCCACGTCCCCGCCCACCGCCGCTGATAGGTGGGGCCCACCCAAGCGGGGCCCACAGCAACAGTGTCGTCTCCCTCACGGAGACGACACCGAGCCGGAGCCGGCCTCCGCCCGCGTCGTGCCGCTCGTACGCAGGCCGAGGACCATCGGGCCCTATAAAGCCCATCGCTTGCTTCCCCGTGCCGTCTTTCGAAACCCCAGCCGCCACCCAGTGCCCTAGCTCTTGCGTTGCTAAACCCTAACCCGCCGCCGTCCGTCCCGCCGCCGCCGACCTCCCCTCCGCCGCCGTATGCTACCAAGGTGAGCCTGCTCCCGAGCTCCGCGTGACCCCGAGGGTCACGGTGCCGCCCTTCGCCACCGTCTTCCCCCTCTTTGTGCGCCGTCGTTCATCATCGAAGTCGCGCCGCCGACGCCGCTCGCCGTCGCGTCGCGCCCCGCCGCTCTGGTCGCGTCTCGCGGCGGCCGTGCCACCGGTCAAATGTGCTAGCGCACGTGCATCACGCCCGTGCCTTTGCCTCGGCTCCGTGTTCCCCGCAACGCCGCCGCTGCGAGGTAACTGCTGGCGACCATGGCCGGGGTCGCCGAGGATGGCCCCGTCCGCCGTCGGTCCACCGTGGACCCGTGGACTCGGTCCACGGGGACGGTCCACGGCCGGTCCACAGGACCCGGTCTCTCCCGCGCCGACGCGTGGCCATCAGCGCGGGCGACACCACCGCCACTCGCACTTTTGTAGAAAGGCCCTTGTCCTTTTTTACTTATGTTCTAGTCCTGCGAAGTTCAAAAGTATTTAGATTATAGTCCTGTTTTCTGCAGTTTAGCCCCTAGTCTTGTATAGACCACAAATTTTATGTTTTAACTCTGATTTTACAAACTTATATTTTTTGGAATTGTCTCGACCAGTAGAACAGTTCTATGCTATTGTTTGCTACTGTTGAGATGTTTTGGTGTACTGCTCTAATTAAAGTAAGTTTGCTTGCATGTATTGTGCGTGTGTGATGATTGTGGCGTATAGAGAACGAGACTTGGGTGAACGAGGATCAGCAGGACCCGGAGGACTACGTGTAGCAGGACAACAACCAAGGCAAGTGTAGGCACCTTTGATTATATTGCGCCTATTCACTTTTAATTAATACATTGCATGTGTCTTAAATCGGCAAACCATAGGGATGACTAGCCACTCTATCCATATATCACCTATGGAGGTTTTTAGTTGATAGGTTATTAGGTTGCTAGTGCTCTACCTCACCTTTCACCCGTTTAATGAAGATAAAACTTGCTTCTTAAAGATGTTGGAGCCATGGGCTCTTGGCTTCGGCCGTTGGAGAAGTTGATGCTGATCCGTATCGTTGGTTGGCGATGAAAGACGAGGGAAACAGATGCTAGTGGGACTCATATTGACGAGGGTATCCGTATCTCCTCCCCCTTTTTGTGGACCCGTTGTGGAGCGGCAACCTGGGACTTCCGTACATTTCCAGGCTAATGGGCTCTGGCTTGGTCTATTAGCAGGACCATCATGAGCAGGGGACAGCTTACCAACGGGTGGCCATAGATATGGTTGCTGGGGTGTTTTCAAATATTTAGTATGGGAGGGGCTAGGGATCCATGGTGGGGGCGGCCTCACGGTGAAGTCGCCCATACGCTTGCACTGCATTGCTAGCAAGTTGTCACTGCCTATGACCCTGTGAAGAACCTTGTTGTGACCTCTGCCAGCCTATCTCGGCAATGGGCTAGGAGGCTGATCACCTCGGGCACAAAGAGTAATCACAATCTGGAGTGAAAGTGTACACATATGTGCAGAGTTAAAATTGATATATCATCTGTGCTCACAGTCACGAGCGGCCCAGATCCTCACATGACTTAGCCAAATGGTTTAAGCTGTTAAATCGTGGTGATGTTGTTTGAGGTTGCTACCTCGGGCTTTATCGGGATGGCTATCTTGTGTTCCCTTTGAGATGGCTATCTCATGTTTATGGATATATGACACATTAACTGCTACTTGAACCTTAATTAAGGGTTGGGAGTTTCAACCAAGTTGATTAGAGAATAGGTTGCAATAAGTGACATCTTAATTGTTACTTTAAAATGCTACCATAGTTTACCTTTCAGCTGTACCTTGTTTTAGCCTTGCATGTCATTAATTTTTCGCCTGTACTTGCTGAGTTTTGACATGGAACTCACCCTTGCTATTTCCCAACCAAAGGATGCTGAAGTGATGACTCAAATGGTGACTTTCCTGACAACTATTCGGGCTGTTAGGCGTCGTGATGCTACCGTCAACCTTCCTGTGGCGAGATGGAGTCGCTACGCCTACGTTGTTTTAGTTGCCTTTCGCCTTGGACGATGTTATTTATATTCCGCTTTACTCTGATGACAGTTATGTAATAATGGTACGATGTAAACATTATATTATTGTTTTATTCGAACACTGTGCTTATTGGACCATGTAATTGTTGTTCATGTGTGTAATTTTGATCCTGGCACACATGAGTTTTTGCCCTGGTTTTATTCCTTCGAAACCAGGGTGTGACACGCGTCGGTCTCGCCACTCTCTTCATGCATCGGTAGCTAGGAGGAGGCGCGATCAGCGCAACCATCGTCACCACCTTGCGGGCGAAGCGGCATCTAGTGTGGCTACCTCACAGCCTCCCAGCGATGAGCGTGTCCTCGTAGAGGGCCTGTCTGACCTATGTTTGGCTGCAGAGGATTGGCCAGAAGGACACCGCGACGCCTAGACGTTCAGCTTTGCTATGCGCTCGCCAAGGGGACCGAGTGTGGTCTCTTCTGCAAACGCGGCTCCAACACCACCCAACCTGCTCCCACACGGGTTGTTCGAGGCTCATCGCCCGTTCCCATTTGGCCTAAATAACTCCGCCAAGACGTACTCCTCTACGACGAGCACCAACATGAGCGTGTACGAGGATCTCCCAGGGCACCTCCTACGAGCCACCATGGACTCTGTGACGTCCACGCCAGTCTTTGAGTACTCGAATCCTCCGAGACTCCTGCTCCGAGGCACTACACCCTTGGTATGCTCTGGCGTCGGCAAGAGGAGGAGCGGCATGGTCAGGGGCTCTTCCTCAACTACTACTTTAGCTACGTCAACTCCGACTGTGCTGACGACAGCTATGACCCAATGTGGGAGTGCTTTCATGTCGACGGGGCCATCGCATCGATCGATGAGACCAATGACGCCGCAGCAGCGGCGACAGCGGCGGGAGCCAATGCCACACTAGATCGAGAGGCACCTCCGGCGGTGCCTAACGATGTACAACTACCCTAGGATGGCCAGGACACCCAGCTGGCGCAAATTTGGGAGATGCGGGCCAAGGTCGACGAAGATCGGGAACGCCTGTGCCAGCTCGAGTAGACCCTCAAGCGAGAGCACGGGCGCGTATGCGGTAGAGGAGCTCGAGCTAGGGCTCGAGACGTCAACAGGCAGATCATTAAGGAAGGGGCGAACGAGCACTCCGTCTTCAATCGTGCCAGCCAGAAATGTCCTCTATGGCGACAACAAGGAGCTTTATCGACGTAGCCCCATCGGGGTCTTGCAGCGCTGCATCACCATCGAGGAGGGAAGGAAATTGCTCAAAGACATGCACTCGGGGCTTGCGGCCATCACGCTGCCCCTAGGACATGCATTTTGGTAAGGCTTCTATTGGCCAAACGCCGTTTCTGACGCCATCGACCTTGTCCGCTCGTGCGAGGGATGCCAATTTTATGCCAAGCAGACCCATCTCCCTGCTCATGCTCTGCAAACCATCCCCATCGTGTGGCCTTTCGCCGTTTGGGGCTTGACCTTGTTGGATCCCTGAAAAAGACAATCGGGGGCTACACCCATCTGCTTGTGGCCGTCAACAAGTTCTCCAAGTCAATCGAGGCCTGACCCATCACCAGCATCTGATCCGAGCATGCAGCCCTCCTGTTCTTCACCGACATCATTCACTGATTCGGGGTCCCCAACGTCATCATCACTGACAACGGCTCGCAGTTCACCGGCAAGAAGTTCCTAGATTTCTGTGACCACCATCATATCTGTGTGAACTGGTCTGCCGTTGCTCATCCTAGGACTAACGGCCAGGTCGAGCGTGCCAACGGCATGATTCTACATGGCCTCAAGCCAAGGGTCTTCAATCGGTTGGACAAACACAGTAAGAAGTGGGCCACTGAGCTACCATCTATCCTATGGAGCCTTAGGACGACATCGAGTCGAGCCACGAGGTTCAGCCCATTCTTCCTGGTCTATGGGTCCGAGGTCGTCCTCTCCACCGACCTTGAGTACGGGTCCCCTCGACTAAAGGCCTACAATGAGCAGATGAATGAGGAAGCACGGGAAAACACCATCGACTAGCTCAAAGAAGCTCGAGATGTGGCCCTCCTTAAATCTATGAGGTGCCAGCAGACACTTCGACGCTACCACGACAAGCATGTCCGCAAGCGCGACCTCCATGTCAGTGTCCTTGTCCTACAGAGAAGGAAAAGCAACAAGGGCCGCCACAAGCTAACTTCGTTGTGGGAAGGTCCCTACATCATTGCGGAGGTGTTGAAGCCGGGAACGTACAAGCTAGCCAATGGCAAAGGTGAAACCTTCACCAACGCCTGGAACATTGAGCAGCTATATCGCTTTTGCCCTTACTGCCTCGAGGCTTTGTTCATTTTCCATGTCATGAATGAATACAAAGTACTTTCGATTTTAGTATGCTTTTTGTTCACAAGTTTGAGGTAGCCCTGACCCTGCCTCATCAGGGTCGAGCCTTCCTCGGGGGCTAACAGGGGGAACCCCCCAAATTCCTAAAAAACTCACACGTTTTTTTGAAACTCGACATCCATTCTTCTTTGTACGCTTTGATACGCATTCTCACTTGGTCGAAAACACCATGAAAGTATCTTTGAGGGTCGAGGGCTGTTGAGCCGTGAGATTGCCTCTGCCCCTGTGCTACGACACCTCCACTCACTCCCCCCTTGACGGGCACGACTGTGCAACGAGTTTACTAAGTGAAAGTACAATTAGGCTGACATGAAAGAAAAGGACTTAAATCAGGCTGACACCAAGTTTACATCAGTGCATATTGTTTTAAGGCCACCAAGGCCACACCATCACGATTCACAAAAAACTAACTTATTACATGGGCCTTTTGCCCAGATATGGCTCACAGGCCCTCGTCTTCATTGACGCCAGGAGGGACAACCTCGGGCTTAAAAAGCTTCGCTAGATCGCTGCCAGGACCTTTTGCCGCCTCCATCAAACCTAGGCACGTCTTGTGATTCTTGGCCTCAGACTTCTTTGGATCAGAGATGAAGCCGGTGGAGATGACCCCCATGTCGTATGTGTAGCCTGAGCGGACGACGGCCAGCACCCTCTTCACGCCATGATGGAGCGCACCGCGAATCTGCTCCTGCACGACGCGGCCAAGGGCGTACATCCATCAAAGAAAGGAGGTTCCTGGCACGTCACCCTCGACCTCCGCCTCGGGATTGACCCCCTAGGCGTTGCAAATCGAAGTAATGGCACCTCAAAGCCTCTCATTCAATTCTGCCTCGGCCTAGTAAAGGTCTTGGAGTGTCTTGGTGTTCTTCTGGGCCACGAGTTTCTGCTCCTTGAGGTCTAAACACAAAGCTAAATCAGTCATGAGGAACGAGGCACTCGAGCCAAGAAGCTAAAGCTAGAAAGAAAGAATCACCATTGGCATGGGTCTTTAGGGCCATGAACTCGTCCCGCTGGGTGGCGATTGTCTCATTGGCCTCAGCCAGGGCTTCGATTTTATCATTGAACATCAATCTTAGCTCCTCGATCTCCTTGCCGGTACCGGAGAGGGCCTCCTCCTTCTCTCGGATGGTCCCCTTCAGCACTGTGACTTCTGCAGTCAAAGTCTCGTGGCGGAGGTTCACCCTCCCGATTGCGATGTTGAGGAAGTTGCGCTGGCTGGAAGCTTCAACGAGGCACCCCTCGAGCTCCTTGATGCGCGTCACAGACTAGGCGAGGTCCCCTTCGATCGCTTTGACATGCTCGACCGCCAAGGTGAGGTCCCCAAAGCTCTTCTGAGCCTCCTCTCGAGCCTTGGTAGCATTGTCCTTGGCTTTGGCCTCCTCCTCCTTTGCCTGGGTCATCTCCCCTCGAGCCGCGACGACATCCTCCTTGGCCTTGGTCGCCTCACCTTGGCCTTGGCCGCGTCCTCCTTCGCCTTTGCTGCCTCAGAATGGACAGCCTCGAGCTCTACTCAAAGCATGGGAACCTGCTCCCATCCACCCTTCATCATGTGGATGAATTGAGACTTGCTCTGGGAGCACTCCCTCAGGTCCTAAAAGCGAAAGGAACAAGTTCGGATTAGGCGTTAGAAAGAAGGCAACTTGACCCTGAGACTATAGAAGAAAATTGGTTACCTTGAAGGCCCTGACCAAGGCCCTGGCTATAGAAGAAAAGCTGTCCGTAGGGAATGTTGCATTCAGGTGTGGAACTCCTCGACGTGCTCCGAGCCCTCAACCTCCGTGAGTTCGTTCATTTCGAACAAAAGCGTGTTAGGTCTGCTGGGTCCCAGAGCCACAAAACCTCGTGGCCCTAGTGAGGAAGCTTCCTCACCGTCCGATCACACACGGCCATCGTGATGCTATCCACTAGCTCGGCTGAGCCCCTAGCATGATGCACCCGTGCGGCCAAGGAGGGGAACATCAACTCTCCCTTGACCCCTGATGATTCAGCATCTCCCTGCTTCTGCTTCCCCCTGACGGCAGGGGAACAAGAGGAGGGAACAACCACCAGGATGGGGGCATACAGGGACCCCTGGCTGGTTGATGCCCCAGCTTGCGGTAGGCGAGGGAGTAGCGCCATTGCAACGTCCCCCGCCCCCGATGCCTCTGGTAGGATCGCTTGCGGGATCGGCCGCCCAACTAGCCTCCCCGCCTCCAATGGGACATCCCTAGCCGCCAACTCCTCCTGCTGCTGCTGTCGCGGTGGGCTCGAGGCCACCGAATGCTCTCGTAGCGATTGTCACGATGGGCTCGAGGACGCCAGCTCCTTAGGCTGTTGCCGCTGTTGCTGTTGCTACTCCTCCTGCCATTGTTCCTGTGGATGGCCCAGGGGCCGCAGCTCATCTTGTTGCTGTTTGTGTAGTTGCTGTCGCAGCTGCCGCTCCTCCCATAGCTGCAGCCCCTGTGGCCACGGCTCGCATAGCTGCTGCTGTCATTGAGGGAGCACCACTCTCGCCTATTGCGGGCAATCTGCCACCTCATTCATGTCACGAGCGGAGGACTCATCCTCCTCATCTGCGACGATCATCGGGGCCTCCATCGTCGACCCTAGCATGCGGCCACCGGTGACACCCTCGACCTCGATGGTACTGGAGGGCGCCTCACCCTGCTCCTGATTCTGGGCGGCGTCATCACCCGTCGTGGCTCCCGGGGCGCACGAGCCCACAACGGAGGCGGCGCCCATTTGCTTGCCTCGAGCCATGGCGGCCTGGGCATCCTATAGCCAAGAGGCCTCCACGGTTGACTGAGGCTTCAGGGCGATGGCTTCAGTTGACGCCACCATCATCGCGGCAACCTCGGCCTTTAGCCGCTTGACGAGCGTGGGGATCGTCTCCTCCACTGGGTGCTTGAGCCTAAACATGCACGAATGGAAAACATTAGGCATCCTAAAAAAGGCAAAGGGGGAAAATAAAGATGCAAAACATGGAAGCTTACCCCATTAGGATGATGGGCGCCCTTGTGAGCAACCTCGAAGCACCCGGGGGCTTCTGAAACCCCCTTCCTGATGGACCCTTGCTGGGTCCGGAGCCACCCGGGGTCCGGCAGTGCTCCTAGTGTCCTCTGCTCCTCCGAGGCTGACTGACCCCATGTCCTGGTGCTGAGGGTCGATGACCTGGTGTGAGGCGGTGGCGTGCTGGATTTACCCCTTGACGAGGCCGGTGGCGTCTTCCCGCATGTGCGCCACGACGCCGACCCCTCCGGGGTCAAGAGTTCGACTGTCCTCCTCACCCTAAGCTCCTCAGGGGCCCTCACCTCGTGACCCTCGATGGATGTCAAGGTAGCCCTTGACGCCTAAGAAGACGACCCCTCCTCGACCACCTCCTGCGGAAACCGACGGTCAGCTCGAAGCACATCGGGCAACGCGGTGTCGTACCGTGACTCCAGATCATCATCATCATCTTCCTCCTCCTCCTCCTTATCTTCCGAGGGGGACTCCTCCTTGGGGAGCCCATCACGCCTCTACCACGCCCGGCACTGTTCCAATGCCACGTGCTCAAGGCTCTTCTTCCTCCTCTTCTTCTTATCCTTATCTTTCTTCTGCTGGTCGGCAGTAAAGCGTCTCACTTGACGGGCAGGTTCATCCTCCTTGACTAGGGGTGTTGACGTCCTAAAGTCTGGGATCACCTGCATACAAACCAAGGACGGAGGCATGAAGATAAGGCAAAGATAAGAGGAACCCTGAGACGATGAATCAAAATGCTCACCAGCTAAATGTGGCCATCGTTCGGCCGCATCAGGATGCTATTCACCATCTCTGGCTTGAAAACACCGGCAACCACCACCCTTACTCACTTCATAATCTCCTCGCAGGACAGCGTCGCGGCCAACATCCGGGTCCCCTCGATCGACACCCTGGGCTCCATCTGGTCTAGACGCAGCCGGCGGTGCATCACGGGAGGACTCTTCGGAGGTGGAAGGCTGAGACGACAATCCTAGTGGGTCAAACCTCTGTCGCGCAGCGTCTTCAGCGCGTCAAGATGGGGGTTCAACCTCGGCTAATCCACCTCCGCCACGCCGTGCGTCCAGTGGTATGGGCGCTTCTCGATGACACGCCCGGTGTAACGCGACAGCCAGTCATTGTCGTTCCGAAGGTAGAACCACCGGCCGTGCCACCTGCTGTGGTTGGAGGTCAGCCCCGTCGGGATGTACAGATCTGCCCTCTTCAGAGCCAGGTTGCAACAACTGACATGGGTGGTCTTCCTCACCCCGTCGACACCGGCTTGGCGAAATGCTCAACCTTGAAGAGATGGAGCCACAGATTCCTGTGCGGCTCCATCCCCAGATACCCCTCACAGACGACAACGTAGATCGCCGCATGGGAGATGGAGTTGGGGGAGAAGTGGTGAAGCTCGACCTCGTAGTGGTGGGTTAGCGCGCATAGGAACCGACTAGAAGGCACCCCAAGCCCCGCCTTGTGATAGGAGATGAAGCTCAAAACGTAGCCCTTCGGTGGCTGCAGCTCCTAGTGGCTCCGCGGTGGCACCCTCCACTCCGGCCGGTCGCTCGAGGTGATGGGGGCAGAGAAGCCCATCGTTGACGAGCTACTGCAACTGCTCTACCATCACGGACAAGGGGAGCCAGTCATTAGCGGGAAGGGTTTTCACACGGCCAGCATGGAGGAGGGCTGAATCAACTGCACAGACGAACAAAGGGGAAGGTTTCCTATATCTCTCTCCCATGTGCTTGTAGGATTGTCTTTTCTGGCAGCGGTGGCGGCGATGGCAAAAAGGCAAGGTGGAGACCCAGGAAACCCTACCTCCCATATTTATAGGCAGTCCAGGAGGCAATGAACGGATCCGATGAGCAGGTAAATGAATCCTTGCATTCAATGCGCCTACCTAATTGCTTCCTCGATTCTCAGGCCAAGGACACGTGTCACCCACCCGCAGAACAACCGTTTTCCATGTCACCCACGACCGCGCCATTCTGGTTCCTGCCTAAAAAGGCACGCCCAATGGACGGGAGGAGTTATTCGCGAGCAACATTTTCTACGGGAAGGAAAGCAGGCCCTGGCCCCACATTAAATCTTGAGGGAGCAAAGGTTGGCCCTCGGTCAGGGTTCGACAATCGCTCTCGTGTATCTAAGTCAGGGATGACTAAGAGCGGGCCCGCACATGGCCTGGGCTCGAGCCACATTCTCAAGACACCCTCGGACATATTCAAGGTAGAACTGGAGGATTGCCATGGATCCCCTCGAGGGGAGGCATCGAGCCACCGGACCCCATCGAACGGGACCATGATCCATGCATCCATCCATTTGCATCAGACAGAGCGCCTCTGTGGCCACTAGTCAACCCCCATAAAATGGGGCATGAGCTCCCAACTTGAATTTCCTAATAAAAGCTCACCGATGGACGTCGGAGCTTGCCCAAATGAGGGTAGCACGGCGCTTCTCACCCCTCCTCTCTTTAAAAAGGAGCGCAAAGGTTGAAAGAAAAAGACAGGCTTATTCTTGATCGACCTCGAAGAAAGAGGCTCGAGGGCTCGCTCGCAACCGGATGGCCTCGATGAAAGAGGAGCTACCACCCAGAGGGCTCGAACACCCATCGAAGGTAGCACGCTGCGACTCACCTCACCTCGATCAAAAGGACTTGTGGGGATTATACGCCAAAGACTAGCAAAGCCGCAGCCGTGCGAGGCCCAAAGGCTCGACTACGCTTGGCCCCCTCGACAAAAGAGGGACAAATGCACTCAGGGGCTCGAATACTCAAGCGCCCCTCGACCACACATCAGAAAAGCCCTCGAGGGAGTTTTCTACTCCTCCGAAGCCTCGTGGGATACCCTCGAAGGGTGCGTTCACATGCACCTATCGAAGGGTATCGACACCACGACTCTAGTTCACCATTATCTGGTCCCTGAGAAAAATGTATCGCACTCGACCACCATGATGCAAGCCTCGACGAAAGAGGATTGCACCCACTCGAGGGCTCGACTGCTCAAGCACCCTTCAACGAGAATATATAGAGCCCTCGAAGGAGTTTTCAGCTCCTCCGAGGCCTCAGGGGCTACCCCCGATGGGTACGCTTGTGCGCACCCATTGGCGAATGAAAACGCTATGACTCTAGTTCATGAGCCTTTGCATGAGTGCCAGCAATCACGCAGACACTCGGGGGCTACTGTCGGGTACCTGGACAAGGGGGTAACCAAAACCCTCAGTTAGGAGAAATAATCTCCAAACAATCAGCATAAATCTCCAAGAAAACCAGCCATAAGCCGAGCTAGCAAAAACAAGGCCTAGCATCAAGGCATCGAGCCGTACCAGCCCGACCCACAAATGGGACAGATACGATCGCACGCTCAACAGGGGCCCTCGAGTGACGAAACTCTAAGCGGACAAATGACCCCCCGTCGACCACCACTCCCCCTCGATGTACCTACTTCCTGTACGGGATCCAGAGCATTTATTGCACCCTGCCAACTCTTGCCTAACCCCATGGCTACAGCAGCGCCACAACGGCCAGGTACAAGGGTCAAATCCTTCTTTTACCGCCCATCCCCGGAGAAGCGGTGATTCGTACTACCACTGCTCCCACATACTGAGCACTATGCCTCGTCAGGCACCCCATCAAAACGCAATTGTCAACATTCGTACTGCATTTCTCGGTGCTCGATCTTGTCCATTTGGCTTCGACCCCCTCGAGCCACCCCTCAACCGGGCCTCCGGCGACTCCGGTCAGCGCTTCAACAACTCCTGCGCGTCATCAACAGTGAGCCGCACGTCCGCCACAGGAGCACGGGTCTTTCACACCTCCATCACCATGACGCTCCTGAAGGACAGGTCAATCACCGACCATCGCCGACATCACCGTGACATACCCAAAGGATGGAGGCCCTGCCCGGTGCACACCTCTACATCAACTATGACATGACCGACATCGTCGCCCCTACGCCATCACCCTAGGGTTTTCTGTACACCCGTGTCTCCCCTTGGCCTATAAAAGGGGGCGCCGGGTCTAGTTCGGGGGCATCAGACCACACTCTGAGAAATCCAAGCACTCTGGCAGCAAGGCCTAGGCATAGCACTTCTATACTTAGGCCTTGTTCTCCACCCTGAGTTCATATACGCTCGCTTGTATACCCCTGTATAAGCACTCGGTGTAAGATAATACAATCTCCCCCCCGCTGGACGTAGGGCCTTCCTTGCCTGAACCAGGGTAAAAACCGTGTGTTCTTTTTGCATCTTCATCCTGATTAGGGACCACGCAGTGCAGATTCACTCATTGGTTCTTGGCCCCCGGGGTCAGGACACCGACTAACTATACAATTTTAGCTTTTTATCAAGTTATTAGTTTATCTTACCTTTAATCAATAATATATGCTAATGAATAGTACATAATGAAACTAAACTCATCATAAAATATAATGCACATTTGGTAACGCCCTACATAAAGCTTCACAAACAACTTCATGGCTCTAGAGATCAAATGTGTTGGGTGGCTGCAACTTCGCATGTGAAACCCTATGGTTCGCACTAATAGAAGGTGCACGTAGTAGATGGTTCCGAAAAAACCTGGCTCATATGCTCTGTCCTCATACCTATAGGATCTAGGTGAAGTTGCCTTCGGCATGAACGACAAAGTGAGAGGCAGGACATGGAGCTAGCTCATGTCGAGTGAGGAGGAGCCTCTGAGCTAGTGCAGGTGAGGCGAATTCGGCAGAGGGCAAAGGTGATCACATGGTGGTGTGGCAGAGGGTGGCGCCGGGAGGAGCAAAGAGGCCGGTGGCGAGGAGATCAAGTCCCGCGAATAAGGTGGGATAGAAGAGAAATAAAGGAGGAAAAGAAGGGTGTTATAAACGTTTCACCATTTTTAACAATTATACGAAGTAATTTTTATTAAGCGTTTTTTCCAGAAAAGCTAGAGTAAAAAAGAGTTGCTTTGTTAAGCTACGGCTGAAGCTCAATCAAATAAATTAAGGAAATATGTATCTTTAGTAATAGGATTTTCTATAAACTTATAACCATTATTTAGTACTATTTTAGAATTGTATTTTTTGTCTAGACAAAGGAGCACAACGAATGTTGTTTAACAAAAATAAAGGCCATGTCCTCAACTCCTTATCCAACTGTCTATCAAAAATTTTGTTGATGCGCCATCCCCGATGATCACCATCATGGAAGCCTGGCCCATCGACCTGACGATCTTCTCTGGATTGTCCGGCAGCTGCGCCCAAGCCGAGTCCGAGCTTGTACGCTCAAGTCATTCTAAGTACGCAGCCAAGGACCGTAATGTCCGGAATGCCCAGTACGTCCTCCATAGCATGTCGGCGCGCACGCAATCTTCCAAGCGACCTTGCAATGGCCGCCATTTGACCTTGCACTGGCCGCCATTTGCTGTCTCCGTAACACACCACAGACGGCACGCCAACGTTTGTCAATTTATCTGACCTCGAAATGGAGACATGTAACGGGATCCCAGACGACAGATACCACGAAATGGAGACATGTAACGGGATCCCTGACGATTTGGTCAATGTAGACGCCCTCCAGGTGGGCAGTCTGGCCGCGACGGCGTCCACCGGACGCTACTCTTCCGACCGCCTGAGGTTTGTGACTGACAACGGAGCTCCCAAATACTTCCACGGGAACAGAGAAGTTGTCACCAACTCGAGGACGCCGGAGCCTGACAACCCTGATGCTAAGACCGCTTGTTGGGATGTTTGGTTGCATCATTGTCAGTCGCAGTACGGCACGAGCGCGATTGGTAGAAAAATTGCAACTGATCGGCCGACTACCGGGCCTGACGGAGCCCCCCCGCAGCACCGCCGCCGGCGTCGGCTGCCTCACCGGTACTGGCGCCCCGTCCCCTCCCCTACCACTCCTCCTCCTTGCCCGCGACCAAGCTCCGCTCCGCCGTGCCAGGACGGGTCGCGCCGCAGGCCATCAACGGCGCCCTTGCCGTCGCCGGTAGCTGGGTCCGCCAGCGCCGCCGTTGCCGCCTGCAGCCCCTCCTCGGCCTTCCGCGCCTTCACCGGAGTCGAGGCCGGCGGCTTTGGAGTCTGACGGCTTCGGCTCTTCTGCGGATCCCCCGCAGGCTGCGTCGGGTGGCTCCTCCTGCACCGCCACCGTGACTCCGCCCCAGTCGTCGCCGACACCTGTTGCGGCCGCGCCATGGAGGGGCGTGGGGGGCGGTACTGGCCCCTCAACGCCGTCGTCTGCGTCGGACACCGCGGTGCTCCCGGGCGCTGGTGGCTGTCGCACTCTCTCCCCTGACGCCACTGCATTCTTCCCCACCACGGGTCGGTCCAAGCCCATGAGGTGGGACGAGACCTCCCTTGCTGCCTCCGACGTCGTGGACGAGCGCTCCCTTTCCTAGTCCCTCATGGCTGCAAGCCGGGCGAGGGCGGGACCTGCACCGGCGGGCGCGTCGACTGCAGCCGACGTCACGCTAGGCCCCTGTGAGGTCGCCGCGGCCATCCCTGGCCCGGTGGCAGATGGGACGGTTCACCGCAGTAACCATCGTGGGCATCGTCGTCCAAGGCGCGCGAGGACGGAGGCCGGTCGTGGGACTCCTCGTCGTCCCGTTACTCCGACAGAGATCCGTGCTGTCGAGCTGCCTCCAGTACGCCGGCGGTTGGGCTCCCCTCACCGCAGGGCCACCGCACCTCCACATCACGCCTGGCGCCCGGTACGCCCCACCATCTCCTCGTCGCTCCCTCCGCGCATGACATCTCCGGCGGACGCGGATGGGTTTCACCTGGCCGAGAGCAAGCGCCGATGGAGGCGGCCTGAACGACGTACTCCGGCAGTCTCGTGCCCGGTGCCACCAGGGTTAGTTGGGCTCTGTTTCAACTGCCTGGCGGCAGACCACGTCGCGGCGCGCTGTACTCTCCCGTCGTGTTGCCTGCTGTGTCGCGGAACAGGCCACCGGGCCAGGAACTGCAAGGGTCCATGTCCTCCTGCGCAATCCGGTCGTGCAAGGAAGGTCGTGGCAACGCGTCGCCGCCGCGAAGCCGGAGGTAGCCATGGCCCCTCTGGTTCGGACAACCACATCGCTGGCGGCGCGCTGGAACGGCGGCACCTGAGCCAGTGCGGGCGCTCGGCGTTGAGGTCCCGACGGCATCGTTTCGACAGCAACGGTGGCAGCGGGGACGCCGCCAACGGCGATGCGTCACCTGGGCCCAGGCTGGGGGCCAACTCTCCAGCCGGCCTTGTGCGTCTTGGTGGGGTCCATCCCTTGCCCGTTCGCGCCCGTTGCTTTGGCTCGGTCCTTCCACGGTCGTCCCAGGTTGCTGACGCGGCCAACGTCAGCACTGATGCCGGTGAAAGCGCCCAGAGCATTCGAGGCAGGCAGCGAATGCGAATTCGAATTTCAAATCTCCAGTCCTCACCAACCGCCGCCGGAGAGATTCGACCCAATGCTTGGTGTCGCTGAGTCGCTGGTCCCATCTCTTTCCGCTGTCGCAGCACGCCTCACTTCTGCTTTGCGTGGGGCCACTGCCATCTCTGCTTTGGGAAAAGGCGGCATGCCCTCCGATGCCAGAAGACAACCAACAGCTCCCCTCTGGCGACAAGGCTGCTGCTGCCTTGGGGCCATCCTTCGTCGAGATGGGCACGCAGATTGAACCAGAAGAGGACATGGCCCAAGAGCACATGAACGCATTGGGCCTAGGTTGGTCTTCTACTGTCCAATCCCCACCCGCAACTGGGTCTACTCAGCTACCAGTTGGTGGCACAGTCGCGACAGACCTGGACTCGCCAACTCTGCCACGACCTAATCCAGAGGGGACCAATATGTCCTTGGGCTTGGAATCGCCGCAAGCAATCCAGCCTGCTTCAACCGCTACTAAGCCTCCCAAAGTCGATGTCCCGATAAACAACGGTGATGGTCGCTCCCCGGCATCCTCGACGCAGCGATCGCGCATCAACAGCTTCATCGCCGTTGTCACAAAGCCGATCCAAGGGGTTCTCATCTCTTTGCCGCCTCGGCAAGGACCGACAAGGACCTCGTCCCATGCGTTCATCCCGCGACGCAGTGGCCGTTTGGCAGCGAAGTCTATCAACTGTGATCCTGTTCCAGAGAAGCAGGCGCGCAGAGTGCTCCTGGGCAAATGGGAGCATGGGCAAGCGAGCAGCAAGCCGAACGACGCCGAAATCGCCATCAGGTTCCATGAGACCTTCATCTAGCCGCTATCTGCTTCCAAGTTGGCAGTAATGCGCGAGCTGTTCCCAGGAGCGTAGAAGCGCAGAGGCAGGGTGGCACCATCGCCGTAGTTAGGGCTGCTTCATCTTCGCCGTAAGAGTCGCGCAATAGGTTTCTTTAGCAAGTATGACGTATATTAATCCACCGTCTCCGCGGTGCCTTTTGTAGTGTGTTCACCGTCATGTTTTGGAGGCCTCTCGCTTATTAACGTGTTTGAACGTGTACTAAACTTACTTCTTCTTCTTAATAAAATACGTGCTAACCACGTTCCGAAAAAAAAGACAACCCTGAAGCTACTGAAGAACAGGGTGCAGCAGAGTAGGAGCCGCTGGCGGGAAAGAGGACCAGGCGCGCCAACCATCGCGTCTTGGGGCCAGACTGGCTGTAAGCCCAATAGGCATCGTGTTATCCAGCCCATGTAACGGGAAGGGAGGCCAAGTCAGCTGGCTCCTATGTATTGCTTTCGTGCGACAGAAGGATGAACTCGAACCTGTATATCGAATCCAACCGAGCCGTTCAGCGTGTTGTCAAAAAAAAAAAAAAAAAAAAAAAAAACCGGGCCGTTGAACGTCGGCGGCGAGCTTTGGCGTTCGCCGGAGTCTCGATTACTGTGAGTTCCTTGTATCTGAATGTTAATCCTATCCGGTACGGCAGCAGAAATCTGGCAAGGAAGACATCCTAAACCAGTGCGATGTCTTCGTCAGAGCATCGAATTGGTGATATGCAATGAGTGGTGATGTATGACATTTCTCAATGTTGGTGACGAGGCCCAAATCACCTGCGGCAAGGTCCAGGATTTCTCTGATGCAGTGAAATGAGTTGGCCTGAAGAAAATGACCTAATCTTGTGCATATACTGCTGCCCTGAACTTGATGAAGCTCCCTGGAAGAGGCGACAACATGCCGTATCTCTGTTAGCTTAGCAATGATCAAATTGTTCCAAAACATCAAGCAAAAACGGCCAAGCAACGGAATCTGAGGCCTTGGCTATGTCGAATTTTAACAAGATGATAATACAAGGCTGGCGACGGGCGTATAGCATACGACATGTCTCAGTTGAACAGACCGGAAGTTATCACCCATGTCTCTCCCTTCGATGAAATCTCCTGTTTGACTGGTGGTTTCTGCGGTGACTGATGCGGATTTCTTGTGATTGAAAAACATTATTATACCATTGGAGATAAGTAAATTCAAGCGGACAGGGATTTTTTTTTTTCTTCTGTCCAGTTTCGAGTGTTTTGAAGTCATCTCATACTCAGTTGTAAGATGTTTTTAAAACACTGAGTTGAGAAGTTGAGAGTAGACAGAATCTTTCGTTGTAAACAAGGATAGCAAGAGTAGCTCTGCACCTTTCATTCTTGTAACGACCAGCCACTTCTCCAGTCCTCCTTGCATGTATTCATGTGTGGTTGGCCCGATCTCTCAACCCCTTATATACCTCAACGATTGTAATACAAACTGCAGTCATTCTTCCCAAATTGCTTTCTTTACATGGTATCAGTCGACCATTGATCCTCTTTCTCATCTTCCGCTGCTTTCCGGCCATGGCGAGCCCTGACGCTTCCATCTCCTCCAACCCGTTCGCCGCGGCCGGCGAACCTGCTCCTCCTCTGGCCACAACACTCGTTCTCATCAATATCCACAACGACGTCCCAGCAAAACTTGCCACAAAGGCAACTTCCGGGTTCCGGCGATCGACGTCTGGCTATCGTGTGTTCCTTGGGGACTCGCTTGTCTCGTGGTCATCAAAGAGACAATCGACGGTCTCCCGGTCGAGTGCGGAAGCAAAGTACAGGGTGGTGGCCAACGCCTCCGCGGAGTGCTGCTGGCTACAAAACTTACTCCAAGAACTTCATGTCCATGTCGGGAAGGCCACTGTCATATATTGTGACAAACATATCAGCTGTGTATCTATCACAGAACCCAGTACAGCATCGACATCCACTTTGTCAGGGAGAAGGTAGCACTTGGCCAATTAAGAGTCCTGCAGATTCCAAGTCGGCATCAGCTAGCTGACATCATGATCAAGGGACTGCCAACGCCGTTGTTTAGAGAGTTCAAGTCCAGCTTGTGCATTGTGTATTCGGACATCCGGTGTAATCATAGGATAGCAAGCGTGGTTTGCCCGAGCTCTCAACCATGTATATGTACCTCAACGATTGTAACACAAGGTGCGGTCATTCTTTCCAAATTGCTTTCTTACATTCGTTAACTGCTCGACTAAAGAAGGGACATGGATTTACCTTCCTATAATAACTATTATTTCAAATAACTTATTTGTGATTCCTCCTTTGAAGGAACACTAGGAACATCTCTTTTTTTTTTTCTTCTTTTGCTGAAGATTCTTGAAGGTTGCTCAACATTCAAGTTCCTGGTTCTCAAATGCACCACCCCTCTCCTTCCGTGAACCGCTGCAAAGATGACTTCTATTCTCAGGGACAAGAAAAAGTCACTCCCTCATTTGTTTCATGGCAAGAAGCTTGTGTGATTTTCTTCGTTTTTCTCCTTTGTGCACTTTTCTTCGTTCTTTTGTAATTTTCTTTATTTTCTTTGTTTCTTTCTTTTTCTTGATTACTCTGCATTCGCCTAAAAAATGTGCATATTCTTGAGTACTCTTTTGCAAAGAACAAAGTTGTCAACCTTCCGAAAGCCAAGTTGATGCCGAATGCCGAACCTTTATCAGCTTCTTAATCTCTAACACAACCTTTGTACACACTACTTTGAAAAGAAGAAAGTTGTCACCCTTCATAAAGCCAAGTTGATGCCGATTGCCGATCCTTCATCAGCTGCTGCGCAGTTCACCTGATAATCTCCGACACAACCTTTCAACACATTACCAAACATCAGCAGCTTCTCCAACAAATCTCTTCTAGTTTGGAGTATGACTAATGGGTTTATGTCTGGATATCAGACATTTTTTCCTCGAGGATCTGGCATTTTCTTGGCTCTAGCTAGAAGTGTTCCCCCAAACACAAAATTCTCTTTGGCTACTTTTCAAAGACAAACTACAAGACTTACTGAAACCATGGAACACCTTTTCAAATACATAGAGCCAGAATCTTGTTAAATAATTAGGCAATTTCTAGATTAATTTCTAGATTAAAACTAGAATATAAATCATGACAAATAGATGAACTAGATTAAGCATGTTTAAATTACTAGCATGACAGAATAGTATATCGCATATACTAATATAACTTAAATCACATAGCATGACCATGATATCTAGTGTAAACATAACTAATACACTAGATAGATTGGATAGTATGAACATGAAGATTAAATCAAGAGTATTATACCTGCTAGCTGTAGAAGTACTTGGTGGTGGAAATGCAGACGAAGATGTCGCAAGATTAAGGTCGTCGAAGGCGAGCTCGATGTCGTAGTCATCGAAGGCGTGGTCGAGATCGTTGACGTCGATGAGTGGCGGTGGAATACTTCGCTTGAGTTGACGACGAATACGCCTGGACGTAGCGCCGCCTGATTTGGATGGAAGACGACCCGTCGTGAAGGTTGGGAGCAGTCGCGTGAAGAAGGCTTCCCAAAAACCTTATTTGCTTTCTCTCATTGCATGATCGCAAAGACGAGGGTTTCGGAGACCTGCTCTCCCAGTCGCCGGTGCACGCTGACGATTGGGATGGAGAAACTACAACGGTAGCGCAATAGCGAGAAGAGGAAAAACTATTGTACTACGTTAGGATTTTCTAATTGAAATTCCCAATTGTAGTTTTTAGTGTGTCTTTTCCCAGGAGGATCGGTACCTATATATGTGGAGCAAATCCCCCATTCTTTACATCAACTAGCAATATAGTACTAATTGATGTTGTACCTCCCACCTCTACTCATGTACTTAAATATTAAAACCCATTAGGAAAACATGTGTTGGGCCTCTGAGATTTAATAGAATTTCTTGTATGGAATTGAGAAATTATCCATATAAATTCTAACAAATCTTACTACGACGAAGGGACATATACTGTCCGACGAATCTAGCTTTACCTTTTTCAAATATACAGAGTACAAGAAAGTTATTACAACGAAGGAACAAGGTTGTATCGGCTAGAACAAAGTAACATGGTTTTATCATCCGATATATAATAGTGTTATCTGTGATTCCTCTTTCAAGAAACTCTTAGAACATCTTTTTTCTTCACTTACTCTTTTTTTAGGTAATTTGGGGAGACCAAATGATTTTCACCTACTTTTCATTCCACGGGTGCTCGGCAAGCCGAGCGGTGGAAGGGCGTAAGTGTCAATCCTCATATAAATATTTCCTAAGAGGTACAAAGGGGGGCGAGAGAGATTACAAACAACAACACCACCAACAACAAATAATAAACTCAAAGGAAAGCCCAGACACAAGCGGAAAGACGTGATCCGTACAACCTCCATGACCCCTCGTAGCTACGCCGCTCCACTGCCACCCTCCCTCTGAGGGTCCACAACTAGAATGAGGACTAAGAGTGGTGTCAAGCATGTTAACCTCGGATCATTAGATACGAAGACCACACTTTTGAACTGATGATGGCACCTCAAAAACATCTAGGCCCACATACCACCTTCCAACGCCATCCAAGGGGAGGAATCCTTGGAGGGGAATGACTATAGCGGTGGAAACTCCACCCGGCATTTTATTTTCTGACGCCATCAAGGAGAGAGCCGACAGAGCACAGACGCCATAGGAGGATACTCGTCGGACGCTCGGCCACGACCAGCAACCAGAACAGCCTCACCCAAGACAACATCAACATGGGGGAGAGGAAAAACAATGGCACCCTCAAGACGATTACGACGTTGCCAATAGCATAAGGCCGCGAGAAGATCAAGTTGGAATCTGCCTTCCACAATGGCACCCTCAAGAGGGTTACGACGTCGACAATGCCATCGCCATCGGCTCCAAACAACTAGAGCTCGGTTTTCACCCGGAGGGGAGGGACAAAACTATGTTCATAGGGTGGGGGACTATAACTTCGACGCCTCCAAGGAGGTAAATGACGCCACATCACCGTTGATCGCACCAACAAGGTCGTGCATGGCTTTCGCCTAGTCTCCCTAGTTCCGTGGCCTATAGCTCGTCAACTCAGAAACCAGGAGCGAGCCAGAAGGCCAACCATGGCGTACCAACACGCAGCCCCGTCATCGGTAAGCCCACGACCAAACTGTGAGCCTGCGCCGCGGAAGGGTCCCTGCAGAGAAAACTAAGAACACAGACACACTGCTCCACCGCCGGCATGCCCGCGGCCGAACTGTACACCCCATCCCGTTCCGCAATAGGCCCTCGCCCAGAACTTGTCCAAGCCAAAAAAAGAGCTAGCGCTCCAGAGCCGCACATCAGCAATCGTCGCTGGGGCTACTGACCCTCTGCAACTGGACCCACGCCCAGAGTTGAGGCGCCCAGAACTTGACGTCATCGCCCGCACCGAGCTGGAGCATCACCACGCCACCGAGCCCTAGCAGGCCAACAATGCGAACTGGACACCATGGGACGCCGCCTCGCGCGATGGCGTCGTGCGCTGCTCCTGGGGCATGCCCATGCCTAGCTCGCGAGCCGGCCATGGCGGTAGCTCAGAGCTCCAGCCAACCGCGGGAAGGCTGGCCGCGCACGTGCCGGACCCGGCAGAGCGGCCACCGGCGTCCGCCTGCACCAGGTGAAGGCCGCGACCCAGGGTGTGCAGCATGGGCGCCTGGCCGTCTACCAAGGCCGCCATCGCTGGCCGCCGCCGAGACGCCCGCGCGCCATCGCCGGATCTGGGTGGGGGCCGTCGGATCTGGTGGAGGGCACGGATCCATCATCCTCATGGTCTTCCCGGCCACCATGCTCACAGAACACTGAGAGGAGGACATGGGAGAAGAGGGGAGGGTAGGCAAGGGAGGGGCAGAGAGCTGTTGCTGGCCGCTGCCGCCTCTTTGGGCGCCAGACAACCGGCCGCCGCCGCCGCTAGTCGAGCGGCGCCCGGAAGTCGCTCCCGTGTCGCTCCTGTCTACACGTTTTGTTTGAATCTCATTCTGAACTTATGATTCATTTCTTCGCTTAGGGGCTGTTTGGTTGCCCGCATTGCGGCATGCAGGCATCACAGCATGCAGGCGCAGGGCGTTTGGTTGCCTAGATGTGCTCTCGGGATAGGCTAACCTCGTACAGAAGTGTCCTCCAAGCCAGGCCCAAAAAGAACGCAAGAATCGAGCGTATCCAGGGAGCCAGGCTCGCACCATGCATGTTTAGAACAACTAATAACGTTATTAGCATATAATTAGTGAATATTAAGTGGGTCTAAAGCTAATTAAAGTTGTATAAGGTAAATTAAGTTTTATTATTATATAATACCATAAGTAGTTAATATTTTAATATTTATTTTGACATATTTACGTACATAATTTAGACTCGTACGGGCAACCAAACAACGTCTCTTCAGAACCAGGCTAACTACGTGCACGCAACCAAACAAAACAGCATGCATGCCATGAGCCGGACTAAGGTGAGCCAAGCTCATAGAAGCAAGCAACCAAACAAAAGTGAGCCAGGCCCATAGAAGCAGACCAGGCTAGATCCATACGGCAACCAAACGGCCCCTTACTCTTTTGCTAAAAATATATTGTTGGACGTTGCTGAACATTCCAAGTGCCTGTTCCTCAGTGCCATGGAGATTGTAATTCTTTTCTTTGCTGAAGTATATGGACAGTAAGGAGTGCTTACATTGTTTTAATTAACAGGAGTTCATCCTACCCTGAACCGCGGCAAAGATGAATTTATTTCTCAGGGACAAGAAAATCACTCTGTCGTTTGTTTTGTGACTATCTAGAAGCTTTTGTGTAATTTTTCTTCGTTTCCTTTGTTTTCCTTTGTGTAATTTTCTTCAAATTACTATCTGCGTTTACCTTAAGAAATGTATTATCGATGCATGTAAGCACACGGAACGGGAGAGTTCGTTCATTCACTGGAGTAAATAAAATAAAAAACTGCACGGCAACCACGTCTCATCAACTCCCTTCGCTAGAACGTCCGCTCTCCTCCTCCTACTCGATGCCGTAGGTCTTCTTGAGCAGGTTGATGAACTCATCCACCTTCTCCGGCGGGTGCAGGCTCTTGGCGACGCTCTCCCTCTCAGCACACCGGCGCGCCCACACAGCCAGCCGTGGCGCGATCTCCTGGACACTAAACCCCCCGTACCTCTCGTAGCTGGGGAGCCACGGCGCGAAGGGCACGAGCGCGACGTCGACGAACCCAAACGCCTCGCCGCCGAAGAACTTCTTCTCGCCGAGCTCGCCGTCCAGGTTCCTGATCACCTGCACGATCTCCTCCCGCGCCTGCGCCTGGGGCTCGCCCTTGAGCTTCCACAGCCGCGTGCCGACCTCGTACACCTTGTCGGAGTAGGCCGCCCAGAAGCGGGCCTGCGCGCGCGCGTACGCGGCGTCGGCGCCGGCGCCGGCCGGGAGGAGCGAGGCCGACTCTGGGAAGGCCTCGTCGAGGTAGTTGAGGATGACGAGGGACTCGCAGACGGGGCGCCCGTCGTGGAGGAGCACCGGGATCTTCTTGTGGACCGGGTTGGAGCGCAGGAGCAGGTCGCTCTTGGCACCCAGCAGCTCCTGCTCCGAGTACTCGTAGGGGATGCCCTTCTCGGCCAGCGCGATGCGGCAGCGCTGCCCGAACGGGCTCACCCAGAAGTCCAGCAGCACCAGGCCCTTGTTCTTCTCCCCCGCCATTGCTGGTTGCCGGCGTCGATCTCTTGGCGGAGTGATTGATGCCGTGTATGGGGTCTGGGGTGAGGCTGTGAGTGAGTTGAGTGTGGCGAAGCTGGCAGCAGGTGGGTGTGCTTTATTATAGAAGGGAGATCAGGCTGTTGACTGTGAGAGTATCGTCGCGTTGTGACCGATGGGCGAGCAGGATTGCCGGCTTCGTGGTTGAGGGAGCACCACCCAAATGAGATCGCCTATTCGCGCCTGGAGATCGTGCGGCACGTGGACGCGCCCGCTCGATCTGGCGGGCTCACACGGCGCCGTGAGCCCCTGGTGAGAACATAGATGGCTGGCAATTGGCGTACATGCATGCACGCGACGCCAACGACAGAGGACGACCGCGCGCAGCGTCTAGCGGCGTGGGCTGATCCGCTGATGGGCAACAGCGTATGCAGAGATCAGATATTTAGAATTTTAGATCGATGATAAGATGATGGAATATGGGAGGAGGCCAGGCCTTGTTTACTCCCTACGAAATTCTTAACTTTAACACTATATAAAAATAAGATTTTTTGTTACATCAAACTCGCCGTACATCTATGGAGTACTAAATATAAATAAAATAAAAAAATAATTATATAGTTTGATTGTACTTTACGAGATAAATATTTTATAAACAAATGCTACAGTATACACATTGATAATGCTACAGTGAATCGGAGGAACTATACAAGGCCCCGGTAGATAGCTATAGCTATGGTGGTGAGTGTGTGTCGATTCAGTATTCGGAATGCGTGGTGATCGCTAGTGTCCACGCACGTCCACGTGCTTTGCGTCTCTTTGAACCAGTGCCTGTCCCGCAGAGATTCTTTCCCAGTCCACGAAGTTCGGTGCGCTTATTGGGAGCACGCCACGTTCGCTGGAGGTCGCGTGTTCAGCTACGCGACGGTGCGCGCGTGCCTATTCCTTAGTTTGGACCTAGTTTCTGTTAAAGAGCATATCCAGAGAGCACAAAGTATAGCATAAAGTGAATCTATAAGATCTTCAAGATCGAACACTATTATTGTCGGGTAATACCATTAAGAGAACGACACAAAAACCTTCTATGATCTCTTTTGTAGTTTTATTATGCATCATTGCGCTAAAGGTCGAAAACCATTTTGTTAATTCACAACAAGTTGAAACTTGAAAGCCAAGTTGAGTGTGTGTTGTAAGTTTCACCAATGGGACAGTCCGAAAACAAGATTGATGTTTGGCGAAAAGCACGAGATGACTTGGAAGCAACTTCATTAAGGAGACGAAGTCATGGGCATCAGTGTCATGATGTCGATGCGGGATGCGCGCACTATGTAAAAGTATTATTCTCCGATATAGAAACTTTGATTCTGTCCTCGATCGAGGCTCTCTGCATCTCAACCGTTGGATGCACATGTAATTAGCCATGTGGTTACAAGGATGTGTGGAAATTTTGCTTTCCTTCAGGTTAGATCATCTGTTTTCTAGTTCGTGCAGGCCCAATCAGGCCAACTTGCCAGCAAATAAGTGCCAGGTAACTATACTAATATAGTTTTCAGCTTTCAAATAAATTAATATAATACGAGCACCTGATCTCCTCAGATAAATATATAATAGCTTACGCATGGTCCGCGCCAGGTAGAGCATCTTCAACTTCAACCGCTGATCTTAGAAAAACTCGCGCGTGTATCAGCTGCAAACTAAAATAATCAAGTGCCAATGGTCATTATATCACCATGCAAAGCGGTGCGGTAGCTACGCCGAGTGTGCTGATCGAGTATTCGAACGCGTGCTGATCGCTCCTGTAGTCTCCACGCACGTTCAGGGGCTTTGCCTCTATGTGTGCCTGTCACTACGCCACAATTGAATCGCCGCAGCGTGGCAAAATACGGCCCCGTGGCGGGCGCCTCGGCTGCCCGCTGCGGTAATTTGGTCGCCAGCCACGACTGGCCGGCTATAGAGCCGCCCACTGTGATAAATACATTAACCGTAGCGGGCAATTTTATTTGTCCGCTGCGCTAAGAGTCTATTTGTCACAGCGGGCGACTTAATGTGTCCGTTACGGTACATGCATTAACCGCAGCGGACAAGTTATAAGCCTTGCTGTGGTAAAGATTGAGGCCCAACCGGACCAATAGCCCATAGCGGTGCCTAATATCCGCTCATCATATAAATATGGGCACTTAGGGGCTGTTTGGTTTTGAACCTGACAAAGTTGCCTGGGCCAGGCAGCTCCCGAGGCCATCGATTTTGAGTGCCTAGCGGTTGGATGGACCTGCCCGGGCAAGCTCCCCCAGGCCACGCTGCAAACCAAATAGCCCCTTAGGGTTTGGAGGCCGGCCAATTCCTCCCTCATGCAGCTTGTGACTCCTCCCCACCTCCCTCCCGCAGCGCGCTCGTGCTCCTCTCTCCGCGGTGCCCACTCCCTCCGGCCTCTCCTCTCTCACTCAGTCTCCTTCTCCTCCCATGGCGGCTAGGGGCTCTCTTCCCTCCGATGGTGGCTCCCTCTCATGGCGGCTCCCTCTCATAGCGGCTCCCTCTCCTTCTCCTCCCATGGCGGCAGCGCGGGCGGAGAGCGAGGAATGCGGCGGCGCCCCTGTCCCAAGCACATGGTGGCAGCGTGGGGCCACCACATCCTCCCAGATCCGGTATGGATCCGGCCCGTGGCGACGTGGCTTGGACGGATATGATCGGCGGCACAAGGAGGAAGGCTGGTGGCGCGCACGCGTGGAGGAAGGCCAGATCCGCAACGACGAGCGCAAGGAAGTGGCCACAACCTCCCAGATCCACTCTCTCCATTGAGCTATTACGGCCTAGGTGAGGTCTTACACGGTGTTGGTGGCGACTGGATCTCAGCAGCAGCCCCCTCTGTTGCGTTCGCGTGCGTGGAGCTCCCGACGACGGGATGCGCGGTGGAACTCCTGGCGGCGGCATGAGGTAGGTATGCCACTCTCCTCTCCCCACTCATCCTTCATCTCTTCCTTCATGTCTCAGTCTCTCACTCTCCCTTTGTAGATTTACGACGCGGATGCTTGGTGCTGGCGTAAGGAGGCGGGGCTGACGCAGATCCACGGCAGTGATGGCGGCGGGATCGATGGCGGCAGATCAATGGCAGCAACGGCGGCGGGATCTGGCGGTGCCTGTGAGGATCAACGGCGAGGATGACCCCCACAGACTGACGGCGGTGGCGCTGCAAACCCTAGATGGGCTCGTCGGGCCTGTGGATGGGCTTGCCGGGCTTATCTAGGGTTTTGTGTTTTTTTGTTTTTTCAAAATTATTTACCACAACGAGCAGCCCGCTGCGGTAAATTGCTTTACCGCAGTGGGTGCTGGTGTTGGGTTTAGTACCATATCAGAAGTTGATGTTGGGAGTGCACAACAAATAAGGCTGGGTAACCCTCACCTATCAGGCTAGTCTTTTGGGTTGAGTTAGGCCGAAAGGCTGTTCTGGATATGTTGTAGGCTCCAGTGGACGTTGGGCCAAAAGGGCTATCTGCTCGTGGACGTGCGAGCTGGGCCGAATTCATAACAAGTGATATCAAAGTCCATGGTTAGTGAATCCTGGATCAATCTCAAAGTCACATGGTTACGGGGAAGCCTGTGAACGTCTTGCAACTGGTTCACATGGATGTGTGATTAGACATTGGGCCTATATAACATGGTGGACTCAGGTTCCTCCTTCTTGATACGAAGAACTGAATCCAATGTGTGACGGGGGAGATTGTTGGGTTTAGTCCCACATCGAAAGTTGATGTTGGGAGTGGACAACATATAAGGCTGGGTAACCCTCACCTATCAGGCTAGTCTTTTGTGTTGAGTTAGGCCTAAAGGCCTTTTGTGGATATGCTGTGGGCTCTAGTGGACGTTGGGACAAAAGGGCTATCTGCTCGTGGACGCACGAGCTAGGCCGAATTCATAACAGCTGGCGTCCGCTGTGGTGCCGCTGGATTTATTGTGACGTGGCATCGGCAGCGGACGCCGTTGCCCGCTGTGAAAAAACGAATTTGTCTGCTGTGGAAATTCACTACTACAATAGTGTGTCCTGCAGAGATTCTTTCCCAGTCCCCATGACGTTCGCTGCGGAGCGTACATCCCTACCTTGTTTCTCCTAAAGAGCACATCCAGTATAGCAAAGTGAATGAATCTATAAAATCATCGAGATCTGTCATCGGGTAATAAATTAAATACACAAAACCTTCCATGATCTCTTTTATAGTTCTATTATATAAGCATTGTGCTAAAGATTGAAAGGCAAGTTGAGTGTGTGTGTGGTAAGTTTCATAAACTCACGTAAAGATCTTTTTGGAGAGGCTGAAAGCAAGAATGTTGTTTTGGCTATAAGCAAAGTTGCTTGGAAGCAACGCCAAGGAATAGTCGTGTGCATCGGCGTCATGATGTGGATGAAGGATGCACTATGTAAAGGTATATTCTCCAATATAGAAAGTTTGATTCTGTCCTCAACCGAGCCACTACATCTTAACCGTTAGATGCACAAAATGTGTCTCTGCTTTCCTTTAGATCAGATCTTGTGTTTTCTAGTTTATGTAGGCTTGCGTTCTGCCCCAAGTGCTATTTGGCGCATGCACGCTGTAATAGTTGCTCGCGCACGCATGCCCTTTTAGAGCATCTACAAATATTCCAGCCCCCGACCTTTCATTTTTTTTTCTGTTTTCTTGGTCGTTTCCTGTTCGGAGCTGACCGCTTGGGGGAGAGAAAATTAAAACAATTCAAACAGTGCTCCGGTTTCTCTTTTTCCCTTTCTCTGCGACCACCTCTTCCCCCACTCAAGGCGCTATTGGAATCTCCCTTATCCCCGGTGATTTTTGACGGCCGCGCGCATCGATTTGCCATCGATGTAGAGGATTAGGTCTCAGCAGCGCCGGAGAGCAGTCGTTGGCCCCCATCGTTGCGAAGGTCGCAGTTGCCATCGCCTCATCGATTTTTTGGTTCTAGCAGTTTCCAATTCGATTCACGTTTCTGATTCAAGGTGGATATCGATTTCGATTCGATGGGATTCATGTTTTTAATGGAGGCGGAGTCCTCGTTCCGTGGAGGAGGGAGGGAAGCGGCATCGACCAATCCTTTTGCTGTTGTGCAACATCCAGCGGCTGCAGCATTGGTCACCGGTGTTCCTGCCGTTGCGACGACGTGGACGTTGTCGTCGTCGTCACGGAGGCGGCGGTCGCTAGGGATTTGCAACTCCTACAGGTACGTGCGCTCCTCCCCTTTTTTCTCTGCTTGGTCACACAGCCCCACATTGGGGACTATTGATGAACCTGCTCGGCAGTCTACCATGGGATACCCCGGGGTAGTAGGTCGCGATGAGGGCGCACTAAAACCTACGATCTAGATGTGAGACGAAAGACGAACAATCAGGACAACCAGTGTTTATCCAGGTTCAGGCTACTTGGAAGCGTAATACCCTATGTCTTTCGTCTCTGCTGCTGTATTGATTAGTATCTGAGTACAAGGGTTCCGATCAGATGAGATAAGATGAAAGAAGGTTCGTTCTAGGGGGTCCTTGTCCGCTTTATATAGCCAGGGGACAAGGTTACATATCTGGGGTTTTTCTATGGTCGGTTACATTGCGCCGTATCCTTGGAGTACACAAACAGATCTAACCGACTAAGACTCCTTGCATGCCAAGCAGCCTTCAGCACCGATGCGGCCCACCGACCTGGGTGCTAGCAGACCACAGGCTTTGTCTTATCGTTTGGCTCACCGATCAGGATGATGATGGACCAGCCTTCGTCTTTTGGTCTGGGCCGTCTGGACCGAGCAGCCCAAATTCCAACTGTGAGGGTATACAGGGTCTATAACCCCACAGCTAGTCCCCGAGCACCAAGTATTTTGATGGAGTCGCTGTCTTGACCTGTACCGAGCAGTGAAGATGCAGACCACGTGATGCCAATCAGTGAAGATGCAGTCCACGTGATGCCGAGCAGCGAAGATTTAGCACATGATGCCGACCAGCACTGATGCTGACCACATGATGCCGACCAACACTGATGCTGACCACATGATGCCGACCAGCACTGATGCTGACCAGTTAGCACCGTCCAGGCTTCTCCCAAGCAGTTCGTAAGTCTGCTCCTGATCACAACTCTCATCAAGGAAGGTGATCTGTCGAAAGATGCATGGTGTTCCAAGAAAAAGAAAAATTCTTTTCCACGTCCTGAGACATGGGCCCATGTTAACATGTGACACGAAGTATCATTGGAATGATAACTTGAACAATCCGTAGAGGTAAGGTTACCGAACCAAGAATAGAAGATAAGCCCAAGTCATCGTGAGGTGACGTGGGCCCACTTAGTCCACAAGCTCGATAGAAGATAGAATATGTTATATTGAGCTTTTTCAAGAAAAAATCACAAGCAAAAACACCAGCTAAGTGTAGTCAATGCTAAATATCCTTTCTAGAACCGAGAACAGAAAATAGGTCCAAGTCACCACGAGGTGACGTGGGCCCACGTAGTCCCCAAGCTCGATAGAAGATAGGATATGTTGTATTGAGATTTTTAGGAAAAAAGTAAAAAATAACACTAACTTAGCCAAGGCCAGTATCAAAGGACTAGACGTGTTCCACCTGTCTCGCAGTCCCCAGGTGTGATCGGAATAGGTCACGGGCGAGACCGGGCCAAGGACGCCGAGAGCCGTGGTTCGCAAGCACCACTTGGTGGAAAACTGCCAAAATCAGTCCCTAGATTTAAGGAAAAAATCTAGAACAAATTCGGAAAGAAGTATATAATTTAAAGCAAATATGAGATTAAACCCCCACATTACCGGACACGTGCGCAACAATCGGGATTGGATACGCAATCATACACCTGGGGTAAATAAAATATCCCGGCCCACGCGCGCACTCGGGACCAGGACGGCCCACCAAGCTGCGTCCACATGAGTCAAGCAGGGTCCAACCCTAGAAGTCAAAATGACATCATCCGGTTAGTATAAATAGCGGGCGCCGCCAGGGGAATCAGTTCCGCGTCGCATTCATTTCCACTCCCACTCTCTCCATCTTCTCGAGTGTTCTGTCTGCCTACTCCCGAGCAACCACTGCCGCTCCCAGTCCACCGCCACGAATCCACCCGTCACCGCGAGGCAACCAAGCAGATCTAACACATCCACACCACCACTGCTTTCTGTTCACCCCCGCAACCCACCATCCTCAGAGGAGATGGCAAAGAAGGGAGCCAAGAAGGCGATCTGATGCGCCGCGATCGTAATGGCAACAATCATCCTCTACACGGGAGTCGCTGCAAGCGCTCGCCGATGAGGGGTTGCTGCCGCCATATGAGATGGAGGCATCACATGAACCGCGAGGTAAGGACTCCCCCGTCCCCAAGATAGGGAATTTGTAGTTTTTGAGGACATGGTGACTAGGGGATTAGGGGTGCCTGTGAATGGGTTCCTCCGTGACCTCTGCATCTATTGGATGATTTCTATCTGCAATCTGGATCCAACTCCATTCTGTCCATTTCTATCTTCATCGCCTATTGTGAGATGTTTCTGGGCATCGACCCCCATTTCAACTTGTTCCACCACTTCTATCTGCTGAGGAAGAAGGGCTAAATCTGGAGGGTCCCAATTGGTGGCGGGTGCTATGTGCGTCTTTGGGATGGAATGAAAACGCACTAGCTAGGAAGCCGGCACCAATCGGCTACCAAGGGATGGAACACTCGCTGGTTCTATATGAGCCAGAACGTGGAAGGGAGAAGGGTGCCTTGCAACATAATGCAGGTGCCAGAGTTCAACCCCAGGTGGTCGAACCCACCAACCCCGGATGAGATGCACCAGGTGAACGAGCTGCTGACCTTGATTGATAACAAGATTGTCAATGGCGTGCTGGTGGCGGGGACGTGGTTGACACGCTGGATCTAGTCATGCAAGGAGTGGGTGAACCATTTGTATGAGTATGCTGGCCGGGCTGACCCTTCACAGGAAACCCGAGATAGGATGACGCCAGAAGCGGTGAACCGACGTATGTCCTCACTTTTTGAGAATACCCATAAGTGCGTGCACTACAGTATGACCTGTCTCGACCACCACCAGAGGTAAGCCGACCAGTTCCACACTTTGATTTGATTAGTATATACCGGATGTGATGATGTCTATATAACATGGGTTGTCTGACTGTCAGACATTGCCTGGATAGGACCAGAAGGTGTTCTTTTCTACTGTGCCGGTGGAGCCATGGCCTCAGGGTGAGGCGCAGGCCAACCAGCACAGAACTGAGGAGACCTACTATCGAAATAGGACCAAAGCAGGGCAGGAGACGATTGGCGTCTGCAGCCCAGATGAGGATGAAGTCACCGCTGCTCAGATGAAATGCCAAGCAGCGGGTGAAAGGTCGAGATGGCAGACTAGAGGGGGTGAATAGTCCTTTCTAAAACTTATCGCACCGGCTAACCGAAATAAATGTGAAATTAAAACTATCGGTCTAGCCAAGACTTCACCCCTCTAACTATAACTCTAGATGGACCTTGTAAAAGATCCTATACAAGAAAGCAAGGTGCCAAACTAAATAGTGCCCTCCTAATCAAGTCTAGCTTGCAAGGTCACACAAACATAAAAAACTAGTACTTTATCAAGCAAGGGAGCACCTACACAATTCTAATGAGCAAAAGCACAAAGCCAACCTAAGCTCACTAGATGCTCAAGGACAAGGTTACACAAACCGAATCTAAGAGCGTAACTTTACTTAATCTACACAAGATAAGCAAAGCAAGGGAACTACTTCTAGCTACACAAGCAAGAAGGTGTTTAACAAGCTACACAAGCAAATCAATCACAAGAGCAGCTACACAAGCTATACAAATGAATGTAAGAATGTAAAAGCAAGCTTGTGAGTAAGAGAATGCAAACCACCGTGAAGTGTGGAACAAGATGATACGATGATTTTTACCGAGGTTCACTTGGTTGTCACCAAGCTACGTCCTCTTATGGCGATACACTCACTTGGAGGTTCACGCGCTAATTGGCATCTCTTAGCCAAATCCTGCAGCCGGGTGCACCGTGTAACCAACACAAGATGAGGATCCTCTAAGCCACAAGCTCAACTAGAGTAGCCAATTTGCGACTCCCACGGGGAAGGCTCAAGAACCCCTCACAATCTCTTCTCTGGAGCACCGCACAATCTCCTTGCATGCTTCGACGGAGTCTCTTGCCACCAAGCCATCTAGGAGGTGGCAACCTCCAAGAGTAACAAGCCCACCAGCTTGCAACACAAACACCTAGTGCCACATGATGCAAATCTCTCTATGCAATGCACTAGAATCGCTCACTCACTCGATCGGATGAACACTATCAAGCTCAAGTAAGTAGAGGGCTCTCCAAGCACTCTCCAACGAAGACACAAAGTCCCCAAGGTGCTCAGCCAACGTCCAAGGCCGGCCACCATCTCTATTTATAGCCACAAGGGCCAACTAGCCATTATCTCCTCGGGCTGGCTTGACTACACGAGCCGGACGCATCAGATGCGAGCCGCCGGACGCGTCTGGTGCTCCATCTTGCGCCACGTGTCACCCGCGTTCAAACTCGACCGTTGCCTCCCAACAGCTATTTCTTAAAACCCCTCAGAACAACACATCGGACACGCCTGATGGAACCGTCGGACGTGTCCAGCGCGTTCACCATCCGCGCATCTGGCCGTTAGGCCATGCCAGACGCTGCAGCTCCACTGAGTGCCGGACGCTGCCGTGACACTGTTTAGCGTCCGGCGTGTGTCTGCTGTGCCTCGCACCGATCTCCTTTCTGCAGCACTGGACATGTCCGGGCAGCGCCGGACGCTACCCAGAGCATGCCATCCCAGCGCCTGCTCACCAGACGCCCGGCCATGAACCACCGGACGCGCCACTGTAGCGTCCGACGCGTACACGACTTGCATCGTGCGCCTACTGCTGGTCTCTTCACGCGTCGGACGCATTAGCCCAGTGTCCGGCGCTCTTGCGCTCAGTCTTCCATGCGTCGGATGCGTCAAGGCTGCATCCGGTGCCTCAACGCCCAGCGTCCGACGCTTAGAAATACTGCAAATCAAGCCGTCGTCAACGCTAACTTCGCCACCTTTGCTCATACATGCTAATCAACAAGTATACCACCTTGTGCACGAGAATTAGCATGTTTTCACCAACCAACTTGCATCTGGCGCTATAGAAAATAGCTCTCTAATTTTCCCAAAAGCGCCGAATCCAACTCAACTCAACCCTGCAAACACCTCCGCCTTTGCAAATGTGCTAACCACCACCAAGTGAACATCACCATGTGCATGTGTGTTAGCATTTTCACGATCATTTTTAAAGGATTTTCTCTTGATCTCACAACGCCACTTGATCCTAGCATGTCGCAATGTTAGATCGCTCAAGTGGCACTAGATGACCGATATGCAAACCAATTTGCCCCTCTTGATAGTATGGCCATCTATCCTAAATCCGATCAAGCTCTTCTCTTCTCAACCTTAGACCGATGAAATGAAAAGCCCTAGGTTATACCTTTGCCTTGTGCTTTTCCATTTCCTCCATCGCCTCCAAAATATGCAAGTGCAACACATGCACCAACACGATCATCAAGTGATGTGATCCACTTCATATCATCATGCAACCTTCTTGGTCCATTGATCTTGACCTCACTTTCTCTTCACCGTCTCATGGTCCATCGGCACCAAGTCTTGCTCAAGCTTCACCGTCTCATGGTCCATCGCTTCAAAGCCTTGACTTATCCTTCACACATCCACCGGTCCATCGAACCAAGCCTCATCTTGATCTTCACCAACTTGGTCACATGACTCCATGTCATGTCACATATGCAATAAAGCTCCTTCATCATCACATGTGTGAGCAATGTAACAACATCAAGCCCTCCATGGCATATGTTGCCCACACACATGATCTTGTGAACTAACCCCTGTTTATCTCAATCATAACACATGTTAGTCCACCTAAGTTGTTGCTCAATTACCAAAACCACACAAGGACCTTTCAGCGGGTAAGCAGCCCATGTCAGAGGGCACCAAGGCAAAGAGGCCCTCTACTCTGCTGTTCGGCGGCAAGTTGAACCTGGACGGCTGAGCAAGGGGAGCAAGAAAAGGGATTCACCGGCCACCCCAGAGTCATCGGACGATGATCTGCTGATGCTGAACCAGTGCTAGAAGAAACGTCAGGCCCAGATGCCTTAGACACGGAGGACACCGAGGCCCCCGACCACGACGACACCCAGGAGATCTGTGCGGAACACGCCGCCACCAACTCCTCCCCCTCAGCGGGGAAATACTACTTCAACCACTCGGCTAAAGCAGGGTAGGGCATCAGCACCACCGCCACCATCGTCGCCGCCTGTGCCACACGAGGCGGTCACGTCTCCAGCCGGAGCAGTTTTGTCTTCGGGGCGCCGAGAGGAGGCAGGGGACCAACTTCTTCAGTACGCCCCATCAGAACGAGTCGGATCGGCGAGGCGTCAGGCTGAGTCCCCGGGCGTGGCAGCGGGGTGGCCAGTAGGGCCCTAGGCGCTCCAAGCAGGGGAATAGCCCGCAGTTCAGAGGAGGGTTCCGGCGGTCAGCCAGGTGAGTGTCAATGGGTTCGCATATCTTGCATGTTCTTGATTTTGTGTTTGTTGTGAAGAAAATATGACTGTAGTGTGACTTACAGCCGTGCTCCACCGGTGACAACACCAACTCCACCACCCAGCCAGACCACACCACCAACCACCGGGCAAGTGACAACCGATGACACAGCAGGGTCTGCAGAGCAAGGGGAGGTGACCAGCACACCACAACACCTGCCAGACCGACCCCAACACCGACTCCGCACCCAGAGAGGCGGGTGGTGCCATTGAGGCCGGTCACCACCACAACGGGTCGTCTGCCAAGGTGCACGCCAGGCCAGGAGGGGCCAAGCATGCTGGCACCACCTGAGGAAGTCGAGGTGGTGCCTAGGGTGCCGAAGATGCCACGTGCAGACCTGCCCATGCAACGTATCTTCACATCACGCAAGCTGGGGGAGGACAGCTTTGTGTCTTATGAGGAGATTTTGGACGATGACATCGACACGAGTGTCCAGGATGCGATGGAAGTGCTGCTAGACGAGATCAAGGTAAAACCTGACAAGATTTGCTTGCATGTTTTGAGCTCGGCGTTTGGCCACAAACTCATTAATCAATCCATGGTGTATACAGTCACTGCAAGAGACCAATGCTCAGCGTGGCAAGACTATGGACCGATTTGTGGCAACCTGGGAGGAATGCAAAACCCTCTGGGTAGCCAAACCCAAGCTAGAGGCATAGGCCTGGGTCTACCAGGAGCGTGAGGTCCAGCAAGAAAAGGAAATTTCCACTCTACACGTCAAGGTGGAAGCCCTGGAAGAGGACAACGAGAGTAAGTAGACCTCTCTTTCCCATTCCACACTGATCCTTGCTATATATTTATGGGTGCTTCTTGTAGAACTAAACGACCAGAATGAAGCCATGGCTCGGGAGCTGGGCGACATGCTGGACCAGAAGGAAACCGCTGAGAAGCAGGCCAAGGCAGACCAGGCACAGATCGCCGAGCTGACTGGTAAGTAGAACAATGTAGAATTGTTGTGTGCAGTCTGCCGCATACTAGACGGACCAGGATATGCTAACCACCATTGCTTTGTTGTTGTAGGCCTACGAGAACACTATTTGGCCCTGTTCCAGGTGCTAGAAGACTCCATCTCCATCCTACAAGGAAAGATACGGGCCATGACTGACCACATCAAGCCCGTATTAAGGGCCATCTTCCGAGGAGAAGAGCACCCTGCTGACCCTATAGGCAAAGTAGTTGTCATCGTCGACCAGTGTAGGAGACTGTGGCCGGTGCTCCAGGAGTTTATCGTAGGAGCTGGACGCTACATGGTTGTAACTGCACTTGTCATGGTCCATTCCAGGTATCCAGAGGTGGAGCCAGTAGAAGTTGCGCTTGGGATCATGCCAGAGCTTTCGGAGACTACCGCCGAGGACCTTCAAAGCATGTCGGGACCTGTTGCTACCACCCTTGTTGACAACATGATTCTGGTTGAAGATCCTGCACAGGGTGATGGTGGTCAGTAGGCCATAAATAATGTATTGGTATGAACAACACTGTTTGTAAGTTGTGCCGAGCAGGTGGTGCTCGTAAACTTTTTAGCCTTTTGATGCAGACAAGTTAGGCATGTTTAAGCGGGTGGTAAACATTTTGCTGTTTTCTTTTTTAGATGCATATTTATGCATAGTTCATTTTTCAGAAAATGTCGACAATTAAGTTTTGCCGCCACCCTCGAAGCACGCTAACTCTGTCAGGTAACTGTAGGGTTATGAGGGTGCTATGCTAGCCAGAAAACAAAACTTTTCTACCTCATAAACCAGGATCTACTGCTAGATATAGGTCATGGGATTACCACTGGATGCGCAGATACAGTGGAAGACTCGATGTAGTCGAACACATCGCAGCAGTGCCGTGCAGTTGCGTGGTCGTCACTTAAGTACACCCTTCGCTTGTGGATCGTCCGAGCACGTTCCCGACAAGTCCAACTAGTCGTCGACCAGTTGCCGACCATCATGATCAACCAGGTCCGTCCTTGTGTCACAGATGCAGCACCTCCAAGGTATCACACACGTGCGGGAAGAAGCAATGCACAACCGGACTGCTAGGTCCGCGAGGAGCAAAGGCGTGAGCGTGGGGTGGGCGATGGTGGCTGAATAGATCAAAATAGATCAGATCACTTCTACCTCGCCCCTACCCCTTGCTTATATAAGCGTCCCTATGTGACCCTGACCTAGAGGCCCATCAGGAACCCTAAGCCTTGTCCAATCCGGGTCCAACCTGATTTAGGCTTCCAGCCCTTAAGCGTGCGACCCTATGGGTTCACGCACACATAGACATGGGCCGAGTACTCCTATTCATCCAATAGTTGATGGCAGCCTCTAGCAAGGCATGGCAACTCCTATGCATATGCAAAGATCATATCAGATGAACCACTATGACCACGTACAAGTTATTCCCTTTGCCACTGATATATGGTTCAACTCGTGGGTTAACACTTAACCCAAGCACAGCCATGCATTTGTTGATCCAATCACTTGAGAGATCCAGTGATATCACTCTGATTCAGAGAGGGGCAAAATCCATCTTGATTGTCTATGTCTCATAGCATGCTTCCCGACCACCCGAAGACCACCTTTATAACTATGCAGTTATGGAGCAATGTTTGATAATCCCTAAGTAGGACGTTTCATATCTTGAGTATATACCACAATCTCATGTCTAAGGACATAACGTACATGACATGAATAGAGACAATCTCAAGTTGGGTCAGTCCAGCCTACATGTCTCACGTGTGCCCACATTATTAGTTCAACATCTCCATGTCCATGACTTGTGAAACATAGTCATCAAGTAATACATGTGCTAGTCTAATATTCAAGTGTGTTCTCACAAGAACACCGACCAGGAACAACTTTAGAATAACTATTCAAGTAATTGAGTTCCATAGACAATTCATATAATTGCCAATCAACACAAGTTGTCTATAATGGATATTCAATGAACACTTAATGCATGTCATAGATACAATCGGAATATTATCATCTCTGTGATTACCTCTAGGGAATATTTCCAACAGTAACTAGGGATGCACTAGTGAATAGCGTAGGACCACCAGGATCACTAGGTACCTAGCACCGTTAGAGAGCGACTGCTGAAATCTCCTAGTGCCATGTAGCATGGAGCTGTAACACATCATAAGAGTTTTTGGGATAGTGCCTTGTCAAGCCATTCTCGTTGGGTAGAAAACAAAGTTTAACTGAGACTTATGCAGGGCGCATGTATGACAGATGTGTGCACGAATATAGAATTGTGATAGGAAAAGAGAACAATAAAGGAAACTTTGAATATAACTAAAATCTGGGTACATATCTTATTCTATGGATAGAAGCGTATGAGGTGGTCGATGTGCCATGAATTAGACTCCTCGACACCCTTCATCGTCTCCAACTGATAGGATGTCGGGCGTGTGACGGCCTTTATCCTAAATGGCCCTTCCCATCTGGATGACAGCTTGTGCAAACCATCTGTGTTCTGGATTCGCCGTAACACCATGTTGCCAACCATGAATAGCCTGCCTTTGACGTTGTGGTTATAGTAACGACGCACTAAAGCTAGGTACTTAGCTGCCGAGCACAGGATTTGAGTGCTATCTCTTCTTTGGCTATGATGTCAATTTCCCTAGCTTCGTTGGAGGCTTCTTCATTGTAATACTGGACACGCAGTGAAAGGAGTGCGACCTGGGCTGGTAGGACAGCCTCGGATCCAAACACCATGAAGTACAGGGAAACTCTAGTGTTGCGACTGAGCTAGGTGCATAGTCCCCAGACCACGACAGTTAATTCCTTGAGCCATCGACCAGGTTTAAGATCCTTGTCATCCCGGTATACCCATTTACGTAGGGTGTCAATGATCATACCGTTAGCTTGCTCCACCTGTCCATTTGCTCATGGATGAGTGATGGACACATATTTGACTTTGATGCCATTATCATCACAAAAGTCAAAAAAGTCATCGCTGGTGAACTGAGAGCCTAAATCAGTGATGATGGTATTGGGTATGCCAAACCGGTGGATAACATCATCAAGGAACTATACCGCTTTCTCGAACAAGGCTTTCTTGATGGCTTTATACTCAATCCATTTGGAAAATCTGTCGATGAGTACAATGACACATGTGTGTCCGCCAGGAGCCTTCTTGAAGGGACCGATCATGTCAAGTCCCTAGCATGAGAATGGCCAAGCGACCAGAATGCTCTGATGTTCATGTGCAGGGACATGAATCAGCTTGGCAAACATCTGGCAATTTTTCCACCGGCGCACATAATCTTCTACGTCAGAGATAGCTGTCGGCCAATAGAAGCCTGCTCGGTAGGCTTTGCCGACCAGCATCTGGGATGCCGCATGGTTACCACAAGTGCCCGCGTGAATATTCTTCAGAAGTTTCAAACCCTCTGCCTGGGTGATGCATATTTGATAAATCATGGACCTCAGAGCCTTGCGCATCAGCTTGCCATTAACCATGAGGTAGGCACGGGCTCTATGGACCAGCTGTTGAGCTTCGATCTTATCCTCCGAAACAAGGTGGTCATTTAGGTATCTGATAAAGGGCTCTCTCCAGTCGGGCTGGGGAGGCGCTACCTGCTCGATTGACTCATCAACCGGCAACTGCTCACTACCGTCATCAGATCACTGCTGGTCAGGGTAGCTATCTTCCACCTTTTTTGCCTTGCCATTGAGTGCCGCTACGAGCTGGTCGGTGGCGGTACTAGGTGCAGGTGCTTCGTAAGCCTGATCGGGGATCGAAGGCTTAATCAAATCTTCAACAAAAATGCCAGGTGGTACCTCAACTCGAGATGATCCAAGCTTAGACAGCTCATCAGCACCTGTGTTCTCGTCACGAGGTACATGGGTGAACTCTAGTCCATAGAACTTATTCTCCATCTTACGAATCTCGGTGACATAGGCATCCATCTTTTCATTGACTACGTCCTAGTCTTTGTTGACCTGGTGGATGACCAGAGTAGAATCTCCATACACCAGGAGCCGCCCAGCTCGACAGCAATGCAAAGGCCATGTAGGGCTGCTTCATACTCGGCCACATTGTTGGATGCCTTGAAGTGTATGCGCAAAACATAGCGGAGCGTGTCCTTGGAAGGAGAAATGAAATAGACCCCTGCCCCGGCGCCATCGATGTTCAAGCAACCATCGAAGTACATCTTCTAGTGGTCGGTAGACGAATCAGCCAGGGGCAAGTTGAGGTCCGCCCACTCCACAATGAAATTAACCAGGGCCTAAGACTTCACAGTATTGCAACTACGAAAGTTTAGTGTGAACTCAAAGAGCTCTAATGCGTATTTGACGATACGGCCACTAGCGTCTCTATTGTGGAGAATGTCGCCAAGTGCAGCTTCTATGACCACCGTGACCTTATAGGCTTGGAAGTAATGGAGGAGCTTTTGTTTGGTTATCAGGAGCGCATACAATAGTTTCTGGACGTGGTTGTATCATTGCTTGGTTTTGTTAAGAACCTCGCTAACATAGTAGATTGGGCACTGCACCCTGTAGACGTGCCCCGGTTCCTCGCCTCGACCACCATCATGGTACCGACCACGTTAGTTGTAGCGACAATATAGAGGAGAAGCTCCTCGCTCTCTCATGGGATTGTGAGTACTGGGGGAGTCATGAGGTACCTCCTTGAGATGTTTGAAGGCCTTGTTGGCCTCCTCCGTCCACTCGAATTTCTCTTTAGCTTTGAGCAGTTTGAAGAAGGGAAGCCCTTTTTTGCCCATGCGGGAGATGTAGCGGCTCAGGCTGCCATGCAGCCGGTAAGTTTCTAGATATCTTTGATGCTTCACGGTGGTTGTAGGTCCAGCACAATTTGAACCTTCTCAGGATTTGGCTATCTTGGCTGACAACGTTGCCGAGCAGGATCCTAGAAGGAACACCAAAGATGCACTTGTTGGGATTCAGTTTCCACTGAAAATTGTTGAGGGCCGTGAAGGTCCATTGGAGGTCGGTAACCAGTGTATGGGACTCCCTGGTCTTCACCACCACATCATCTACATATGCCTCAACAAGGTCATCGGCGATCTTGTGCTCGACGCAGGCCTGGATGGCCCACTGGTAAGTAGCTTCGGTGTTCTTGAGGCCAAACGACATGGTTGTGTAGCAGAAAGCACCTAAGGGGGTGATGAAGGCGGTTTTCTCCTAGTCTTCCTTTTTGAGGGCTATTTGATGATAGCCCGAGTAGCAATCTAGGAAAGAGAGCAGCTCGCAACCTACAATAGTTTCTACAACCTCGTTGATTTGAGGGAGATTGAAAGCCTGTTTAGGGTAGTGTTTGTTGAGATCTGTGTAATCGACGCACATTCTCCATTCATTATCCTTTTTGAGTACAAGAACCGGATTGGCTAACCACTCCGGGTGATACACCTCTTTGATAAAGCCAGCTGCTAGAAGCTTGGCTACTTCTACCCTAATGATTTCCTTGCGGTCACTAGAGAACCGTTGCATCTTTTGCTTGATAGGTTTAGCGGTCTTCGAGACGTCAAGGTAGTGCTCGGCCTTTTCCCTCGGGACACCTGACATGTCAGCGGATTTCCACGCGAACACGCTAATGTGCTCTCGAAGGAATTGGACGAGCGCACCTTCCTATTTGGGAGGAAGGGTAGCCCCGACCCTGGTGGTCTTTGAGGGGTCGTTCGGGTCGAGCTGGATCAACTTGTGCTGCTGGACCTTGTTTGAAGGTTGTCGTACAGACCCAACCAGAACCTCAAGCTTCGCAGGGGCGCCTCTTTGACACCCAAGCTGGTATGCTCCATGACATGCTTCAACTCCTCAAACTCCATGGCTGCATAGGCATTAGACTCGCACACCCGCACTGTGAAGACATTAACACGCAGGGATAGGATGCCCTGCTCGGTTGGGAGCTTCAACACGAGGTACCCATAATGAGGAACCTCCATGAACTTGGTGATCCCTGGTCAGCCAAGGATGGCATGGTAGATGCCCTCGAAGTTGGCCACGATGAAAGTGATATGGTCAATGCGGAAGTGTTGCTTTGCTACGACAGTTGCAGTGATCATCCCGCCGATCTGGCCAACGGTCTGGGTTGCTGTCGCGGTCGTGGTTGTCATCGCAGCGGTAGTTGCGGTTGGGGGGAATGGGGTCCCCTTGTTTAGCCCATCGTCGAGATGAGTGAATCTGTGGGCGATGGAGAGGAGCTCTTCCATGGTTCTTGGTCACTCGAGGAGCAACTCCTTCTTGGGGTCTAGACCACGTGGTTAGACTAGGCCGGCAACGAAAAGGTCAATCCCTTCTGCTGGGGTGACGTCGATCACATGATTCCACACGTCGGAGAAACACTGGATGTACTATCGCAGTGATTCCCTTGGACGATGCTGCACCTGTGCCAGAGTGTACTTGGTGTTCGGCTGCACACAAGTGGGATTGAAGTTGTTGATGAACATCTACCTGAGCTGAGGCCAATTGTGGATGCTACCGGCATGCTGGCGGAGCAACCAGGAGGTAGCGATGTTGCTCAAGACTACCAGGAGGTAGTTTGCCATGACGAATTGGTCACCTCCCGCTGCTTAGACTACACTTCATACAGCATGATCAGTGCTCAGGATCGTCCTGTCCATCGTACATCTTGACGTCCCCAATCCAGAAGTTCTTTGGCCAAAGGACGGCCTTGAGTTCTTCCGAGAACGGGGCTAGTCTGCTCATGTGTCGCCGAGCACAGTAACGTTCATCAAGGTGGCCACGGAGATCATGATCTTAGGACTGCTCGACTTCCTGATTGCACTCGGCGTGGCGGTTGGCCTGTTGCCGGTTGGCATGCTGGCGGTTGTCGTGTTGGTGCTGATCGTCACGCGGCACCTCTCACGGGGCTTTATTGGCGTTGGCCTGCCGGGGCTATTCGAGCAGAGGTCCTCCTTGATTAGACTCATTGTCAATGCCACTTTCTATGGGTTAGTGACTACGACTGTGCCTAGATCACCGCGATTGTCGACGCGACGTGGTCAGTGAACCGGCAGAGCGGAGCTGGACCACATGTGCTTCGGCGGTGATCAAAAAATCACGGATCACTTCGACCCCAGGTGTGTTTGGGGGAAGGTTGTTGAGCAAATCCATAGCCACAGCAATGTTGGCCATGGGAGTCTCATGGATGATTTGATCCCCCACCATGTTGAATTCACCATTGAGGTTGCGTTGGAGGCAGCGCGGCTGAGGGCCTGCACCGTTACCACCGTTGCTTCCATTGTTGGCAGCGTTCACTTCTTGTGCCTCCAGGAGGTGTCAGTGTTCTCGATCGGCATTGCAGCCTTCCCTCGCTTGCCTCTCCTGCTCCGTTTCATTTGGAACAGGAGGCTCATCCACACTGACCGCGAATACCGAGCTGTTAAAGCCAGGCGGGATCCTAGGGGTGCCTGGTGTCACGTCGGTAGAACGGGTCCGGTGGTCCGGCGTGGTCGGGCTCTCCTCCTCGATGTTCTCCTGGACCTCAGGACTCTCTTCATTAGAGCGGAGGTACTCGGTAAGGTCGAAGGAAACGGAGGCGTCCCGTTGAGCCCAGAGAGCTGATCAGACGTGACGTTGTCCTTGGGGAAGGAGTTTGCTGCAAAGCCACCATGCCTACCATGGGCCTTGGATCTTCTAGGACCAGAACCAGATTGGGATCTAGATCCAAGAGGCGGTCATCACGTCGCCGAGGAGCATTCTACAGGTTTCTTGCGTAGTATGCAGCTGCGTTTCTCAACCCGTGCATGAAGATGGGTATATTATTTAGGCCGGAGGCGATTGGATCTGCCGACCCTGGTGTAGGTTGCATCTGCTGCGCCCAGCGCTGCTGCCTCTACTCTGCGCGGGCCTAGCGAGTAGCGTGGCTGAGCGAGTGCTGGCGCTGATGCACGTTGATGAACTCGTCCAGCCGGGCAGTGGCCAGAGTTGGATCTGGTCGGCGCGGGTGACGAGCCTGATTGTGAGCAGGGCGCTGCTGACGGTGCCCGTGGTTGGACGCGGGCTGTCGTTGACGGTGCTCCACCATAGTAGAGGCCCGCCTCGGCGAGCAGGCGGTGGTCCTCCTCTACGGTTAGCAGATGATGCTCGGGCCGGGGCTAGATTTGGATCTAGTCGGCGTGGGCCACCGGCTTGGCCCGTACGTCCTTGCTGGTGCCGAGCGTTGCCCTCCTGTCAGATAGGTGGCGGCCTGCTAACCACGGGCGGATTTGGATCCGTGCGGCATGGCTGGTTGGCGCGATTGCGTCGGCGTGGTCGGACCGGGATGAAGTCCAAGTAGTCTTCTCAGAGCCGAGCAGGAGCGGACTCCATGTACTCAAGGAGCTCAGCCAGACTTGCCCCGTGCCAATCGATCATGTCGATCAGATCGGAGTCGATGTGCCTCGTCTGGCAATGAGGAAGCGCCAGTTTGCCGCTGGTGTGGCCATCAACTCCGCCCTCGTCATGGGCGGCTCGAACGACCCCGGGGGCGGCCCCGAGATCTGGGTTCTTGGAGATGTGGTTGGCGCGGTCGGTGCTGGGGCCGACCGCATCACAGCCGGAGCTGGGACCGGCTGCACTGCTCCCGCGAACGTGAGGGACGTCGCCACGCCGGTGGTCCATGTGAGTGAACCGATTAAGTTTTGCTAATGTATTTTTAAGTAGGCGTGTCGACAATTAAGTTTTGCTCTCACCCTTGAAGGAAGCTAACTCTATTAGGTGACATAGGGATGCGCTAGTGAACAGCGTATGACCGCCAGGATCACTAGGTACCTAGTACCGTTAGAGAGCGACTGCCGAATCTCCTAATGCCATATAGCGTGGAGCTGTAACACATTGTAAAAGGATCAAAGCAGTACCTTGTCAAGCCGTTCTGAGCGGGCAAGAAACAAAGTTTTAATTGTAACTTATGCAGGGTGCATATATAACAGACAGGGTATGTATAGAAAGTTATAACAGGAAGAAAACAACAAAAAACTTTATTAATATTTTAAATAAACTTAGCTTGTCTTTGGAGACGTGTCATCGTGGTCGAGAGCAGATGAACATGACTCGGATGGCTTGACAGCATGACGGGGCTTGCGTGATGATTCGGAGCACGAGATAGTGCTATATCCGCAAGTCATCGAAGTAGTCGTCAAAACCGTATTTGCTGGGTCGATGGTGCCGGCGATGAGATGCATGTCACCAATGTGAAACGGAGCAGATTGATGATGAGCAGATTCCTGGCAAAATAGACATGCATATATGATACATAGACGGATACTATGTCATAGAATATAGTAGATTAGAAAATAAATGTGGGAATCGACTTAGCTTTGTCCTCGGCTGTTGGAAAATACTCCGTGAGCGTATGTGATGCATGCACACGAGCCTGTACATGTCCTGTAGATGCGTTTGTGCCCCATGCAAGACGTGTACGTGTTTGCTTCTGCCTTGCCGCATGACGTACGTACGAAGTGGCCGTGCATATATCCCCGATGGATCCGCACGTGATCCGATTTTACTTGGAAGTAGAAATTGAATTCGACAGGATGGACACGCTGCACATCCCGAAGTTGCTTGACGTTGTACGCTTGATGGTGGACGGGCCACGACCAGCTTTGGATTTGGGCGACTTAAGTGGCGATCGTTCCGTAGTCAGATTTGGATCTAACTGGTGGGTACGGCTCGTATGTCCGCGCTGACGACGATGAACGGTGATGAAGCCGTCCTCAGCAAATCGATTGTGGACCGATCCGCTAAGGAAGTTGTCAACGAGTTGCGGGAGCAGATTTGTCGGTGAGGTGGTTGATGACGTTGGTGCAGAAGTAGGTTGCGCCGCCTCCACGGTTCCGGTGGTCGTCGCTACGCCGGTGGTTGATGAACGCACCGACGATGAAGGTCAGACCTGCCTCGAACTCCATGGAAGCAGGGAAAGAAACCATCTGGATCGCCTGCTAATCAGATCGCGCACTCCCTACCTGGCGCGCCACTGTCGATGAAACCTCGTCGGCAGTCTATCATGGGATACCCCGAGGTATTAGATTGTGGTGAGGACGTGCTAAGATCTATGATCTAGACGTGAGACACAAAACAAACAACCAGGACAACCAGGATTTATCCAGGTTTAGGCCGCTCAGAAGCGTAATACCCTACGTCCTGCGTCTCTCCTACTATATTGATGAGTACCGGAGTACAAGAGATCCGACCAGATGAGATCAGATCCGATGAAAGAGAAGGGTCCTATTCTAGGGGGGTCCTTGCCCTCCTTATATAGTGGGGGGCAAGGTTACATATCTAGGGTTTCCCCTATGGTCAGTTAAGACTCCTTGCATGCCAAGTAGTCTTCAGCACCCATGTGGCCCACCGACCTGGGTGGTGGCAGACCACGGGCTCTGTCTTGTCATCTGGCCCGTCGATCAGGATGATGACGGACCAGCCTTCGTCTTCTGGTCTGGGCCGTCTTGTACCGAGCAGCCCATAGTCTAGCTGTTAGGGTATATGGGGTCTATACCCCCACAATGCCCGCCTCGAAATCCATGGAAGCTGGGAACGAAACCATCTGGATCCCCTGCTGATCAGACCGTGCACCCCCTACCTGGTGCGCCACTGTCGATGAAACCTCCTTGGCAGTCTACCATGAGATACCCCAGGGTAGTAGGTTGCGGTGAGGGCGCGCTATGACCTATGATCTAGATGTGAGACGCAAGACGAACAATCAGGACAACCAGGGTTTATCCAGGTTCAGGCCGCTCGAAAGCGTAATACCCTACGTCCTGCGTCTTTGTTGTTGTATTGATGAGTATCCAAGTACAAGGGTTCCGATCAGATGAGATCAGATGAAAGAAGGTCTGTTCTAGGGGGTCCTTGTCCGCTTTATATAGCCGGGGGACAAGGTTGCATATCTAGGGTTTCCCTATGGTCGGTTACATTACGACCGTATCCTTGGAGTACATGAACAGATCTAACCGACTAAGACTCCTTGCATGCCAAGCAGCCTTCAGCACCCATGTGGCCCACCGACATGGGCGGTAGCGGACCACGGGCTCTGTCTTGTCATCCGGCCCACCGATCAGGATGATGATGGACCAGCCTTCGTCTTCTGGTCTGGGCCGTCTGGACCGAGCAGCCCAAAGTCTAGCTACGAGGGTATATGGGGTCTATACCCCCACAGGGACTCTATTCGATATGGTGAATTTAGGGTTACACAGTTGCAAGGTTATGATGATGCAGAGTTGCATCTGCTAGTTTCTATTATTTTTTGAGTTAATGCTAGTTTCACCCCTTTGATTTTTAGTTCAGTTCTTCAATTTTAGTTAATCCCCCCTTCAGTTCTTTAATTTTTAGTATTCGTAGTTACCAACAGCACATATTCAGGTCTTACCAATAAATCTAGCATTGGCTTAATGCTGTCAGAGTCAGTTATGTGTAGCAACAGATAGCAGTAACATAATGCGATGGTTTGAGAGTTGTAATCTGGTGCATCAGCCTAATGGCTAATTGTAGAAACAGAACCTAATTCTGGGTACTATTCTTGTCAGTCAGTTATGAATTTGTAGATTGATGCAATGCAAACAAATGTCTATGTAAATAGTGTCCTCTGTTCGTTACTAGTAATTACAATTTCAGTTCTCTATGAAACTCCCAACTTGCAGTTATTACGTCAGTTTTAGTGAATGTTTTTCCTTGTATGTACAAACTAAGTTCAATACTCTTTTAATATAAAGTACCCTTTTGCGCACATTCTTGGGATTCAGCCACGGCATACCCAGCCCTTGCCGTTTGGGGTGACAAGCATCGGCATATACAGAGACTCTAGAGAGGCATTCGAAATTGATATAAATAATGTAGATGCTCATTTTTGTGTTTCCACTTGTGATGGACATACTCAGATCTTCACCCCACCTTCTTTTTGATCTCTTTAGATCTCTTAGCTTCATCCTTCATGCACATTTCTAGGATTGCATTAACACGATAAGAATTAAGCACCATTTGAATTAGAATATATGATGCTAAGGCCTATTTTAACTAAAACCATATCATAGCAAGCTAACACTAACCACATATGGCACCTGCAGTAAATAAATTTTAGAGCTCCTGAAAACTTAGTATACAATGTGGACATGATCCTGAATGTCGCCGGACCCAACTGCCACCCAATAGTTCTATTGTATTAGCCTATAGTTTAGTGCAAGGCAAGGTTTGTCGCATGCACAGTTCACATCTGGAATAATGTTCTTTGTTTTGTATTGCCCGTGGTGCGAGCTGAAAATATGATTTATTTTTGCTTTGACATCTCACGGGCTAGATATACACAGTGTGGTCTGTTTGATAATGGAACACCCAACTCAGCGCATGGTTTGATTTGAAGACACACTGAAACCTTATACTTTTGATTAAATAGGAGAAAAATATAACGCCAAGTTTTCCAAATGCACAATTTCAATTTTGAAGAATAAAAACTGAATATGATTGTTCTAAAACAAAGATCTGCCTGCACCTTTTGATGAAAGTTAGTACTAGGAAAGAAGGCAATGAAGGGTGAGAACTTGATAGAATATTGTTTCTTCTTTATTCTGGTTTGTTTCATATTAATTTGGAGACATACCACTACTGGATTCAGGCGCTTTGCCGGGTGCCGAATGCACCTGGCAAAGGCTACTTTGCACCCGGCAAAACCTTTGCCGAGAGCTGCACTCGACAAAGAGCCTCCGGCAAAAAATTAGTTGCAAAGATTTCTTTGCCGGGTGCTTTTTATCGGACACCCGACAAAGACTTTGCCGAGTGCTAACTCGGCACCCGGCAAAGAAAAGTGACCGAGACGGCGCCGGTGTGTCAGCCCTTGCTTTGCCGGGTGCCATGTTAGAGGCACCCGACAAAGAATTTTTTATTTTTCTTTTTATAATTTCTTTGTCGGGTGCTGCCCCGCCTGGGCACCCGGCAAAGAGTTTTTTTCTAATTTCTTTGTCGGGTGCCCTATCAAGGAGGCACCCGGCAAAGAACTTTTTTTTGAAAAATCTTTGCTGGGTGCCCTGGCCCTAGCACCCAGCAAAGCTGGGAATTCTGAACATGAGGAATTCCTAGCTTTGCCGAGTGTCAGGGCCAGGGCACTCGGCAAAGCCTCTAAAATTAATTTTTTTAATTCTTTTATTCTATAATCACAAACACTGCGTATAAAAGACATATATCACATCTGTGACATCACAAACACAATATAGCGTATATATATCACATTCATCTCATCACAAACTCAAAACCACATATATATATAACATCACGAGCACATAATGTCTCACATATACGACATCGCAAACATAATAGGTCCAATATCCATCGTAACAAGTCGATAGTCGTTCACGGTGCATCACATGTTCATCAAGCAGTAAAAACAATAAACAAACTACAGGTGATGAGGAAACTGAGTGGTTGGTGAAGGAAAAGCGCTGTCGTCGCCTGGTTGCCCCTGAGATGGGTTATTCAAACCCGCCGACGGAGGCTGCATAAAGGATAAGAAATTGCATCTGTTAGAGTGGGTCATCTAATGAAAGCACTAGTCGAAGCAATATGGAACTCACTGGACTAGCTATAACTGGCGGAGGTGGTGGAGCGAACTACGGCACAGGTACACCGTTCACTTGCCCAAAGTTCTGCAGGAACATCGTAATCTCCACCAGCTGCTTGGCCTGTCTCTCCTGCTTGGCCCGCTCGGCCTGTCTTTCTTGCTCGGCCTCCGCATGCCTCGTCGCTAGCTCTCGCAGCTCCTGAGCTAGCCTCTCATTTTTGGCCTGCAACATTTCAATCGAATGTTTCAATGATGCAAAGGCAATTAAGTTATGTAAAGATCAATGAAGAGTTAAACGGGACAAACCTGGAGTGCATCGACCCGCTGTTGTGAAGGGGGGACGGCCATTGGCGTATGGCTGGCCCACCGCTCTGGGTCTGTGCTCGGACCTCGGAGAGGGTGGGAACAGAGCTGGACTCGAGGGTGCCATCGCCAAGCCAGTACTGCCCATGCTTCTTGCCTTGTCTGAGCCTCATGACCATGTCGTCGGTGCTCGGACCCCAGTCTGGCCCATGGACTGGCCACCATGCGACACCGACTGCAAGAAAGACAACAAGATGATTAGAAGAAACATGCAGAATGGAGCGTCAGAATACTAAAAATAAATTCACATACCCATAGTTTCTTGTACGCGTCGAGGCTACGGTTGCCTTGATGGTGTGTGGGGCCTATCGCCTGCAAAGCCCGCTCCCAGTGGGCTTCGTGCTCCTGGATATAGCCCTCTGTGAACCACCTGTCCACAATCATCTCCTAGCAGTCGGCAAAGGACTCGCACCACCATGGAATCATCTACATGTCATAAAGAATTTCAAATGTAAGACGACCAAATGAAAGCAACTTAATCTCAAAACAAATTAGTATTATTCTTTTTCATTTACCTCAAAGAACTGTTCCCGGGTCAGAGGCATCTGTCTTGCCTGTGTCTTGCTGACTTTCTGACCAAGTCGTGGGGCGTAGTACTTGATGATGCAAATGAGGCGCTCCTCGAAATGCATGTCCCTGATGCGTTTCCTGACACTTTTCACCAAGTTCTTCTCCGCCTCTCCTCCTATCCCTCTTCACACCTAAAAAAAGTCTGCAGACAGACACAATGTATAAATTCACTATGTCAAAAAGTGTGAAATAAATGCGATGTGTTGATCAAAGTTGTGCAAACGAGACTTACCTAGAACTCTCTCCTGACCCGCTCCTGCTTGTCTCCATAATCTGCGTCGGGGGTTTTAGGCATCCGACGTCATAACTTGCTCGAAATTTTCTCAATTTTTATCAAGGTCTCCACATGTGATAACAACATACATCGTCAAGTTTCACGATTTTCGGACTTCATTTGGATTTTATATAATTTAAATACACTTTTCCCACGATTACCTCTTCAGGTTACGACAACATGATGGTCGTAATTTAATGCCAGGTCCTGAATACGGCCTCAACATACGCCAAACATCATGAATATCATTTTTTGAATGACCGACATATACCTGCAGTTCAAATTTGGAGTAGTCGGAAAAATTCAAGTAAACGAAAATAATTGAAGAAATATAGGATAAAAACTCAAAATTGCCGGGTGCCAGCTCGGGAGGTACCCGGCAAAGAATTTTTTTAAAAAAAATAAAAAATTTCTTTGCCGGGTACCTAACGGCGTGGCACCCGGCAAAGGCTGACGGCAGGTGGCCGCCGTCACACCGGCCACCTTTGTTGTCAGTCATATTTTGCCGAGTATCCGGCACCCGGCAAACACCAATTTTTGCCGGCGGCTGGATTTTGCCGAGGGGCGGCACCCGGCAAAGGCTGATTTGCCGGAGGCCTTTCTTTGCCGGGTGGCGCCAGGCCTGGCACCCGGCAAAGAATTTCTTTGCCGGGTGTCCGATAAAAAGCACCCGGCAAAGTATTTTACTCCCGGCAAATCAGCTGTTTCCGGTAGTGTACTGCACCTTTTGATGAAAGTTAGTACTAGGAAAGAAGACATACTGTACTGAGTTTTTCATATCGCTTGTAGAGATGTTGCTTCATATTCAGACAAAGTTAAAAAGAAATGATTGCATCTAGAGATGTTGCTTCGTATTCAGACAAAGGATTCTATACACTGGATAATCCACAATATTTGCTAGATAAAAACTTAGCTACCTCACTGTACAATGAGCCTATCAGCTTCTGATTTTTGGAAGGGTGAGTGTCGTGTTGGAGTGGTATTATTCTATCCTTCTAGTTCTATTAATTGTGGTCTGTTTAGACTTAAGAGGTGTTGATTGGAAATCAGAAATGGCATTTGGCAAGAACAATTTGAACTGATTGTTTCCACACGCTAGGTGATTTCTGATTGTTTCCACCTAGTCTCTAACATCATGTCCTGTTCCTTACTAATACTATTTTTTGTCCTTATGGTCTCTAACAAAATCTTCTAAATGATGCAGAGGGTCAGCTTGGTTACCCTTCTGCTGATACCCAACCAACACCAAAGCATGTTAGTTCGCTCAAGCAAAGGATAATTTCTGTAGCTGCTGCAAAACAAGCACTAACTGCCCTTGAAGGTGAACTTTGTTGTACTTGGCGTTCTCTCAGAGACATCCAACATCCTCTGCTTGTCCAGCAGAAGGTAGGACAAATAGAAAACCTAAGGCTTCTAAGAAACAAAAGAGGAAGAACTACAGGCAACACAGACTCCGTCTGTGAAAAGTGAGCCTGGACATAACAAATCCCCATTACAGATCTTCAAGAAGTTCTACCAGCCAATGTCTCTCCTAAATAAGGTTAGATTATGTCATGTTTGCACTCATCCAATGATTCTATATGGTTTTGGCCTTCTATAGGTTCTTCTATTTTTTATTTTTCCTTTTTTTGATATGCATATTAATATCATCCTGGATGTTTGTATTGTTGAAGCTAGTCAAAGTATTACTTTATACTCTTATTTTACTATTATTTTAGATCCCTATTTTTTCTGTAGCTATTCTGTTTTGTAGTCTTACAAGTAGTAAGATGTAAAGATGACAGGCTGTCCCATTCTTCATTCTTTTTTAGCACCTGTTTTGTGCTTTACTTGCATAGAAGGCCAAGTACTTTCTCCCAGTGTGGGATCTCATACCTTTTTAGCTTTAGTATACTTCACTTTGCATTCATCCATAATGCTTTGAGTTTCTGTTCTTCTACTTGGATTCATATGGTTATCTTCAGAAAGCATAATTGCTGATAAAACTATATGTACACTCAAGCAGGAGGTGCATTGTTGCTGATCCAATTAAAGATATAGAGGCTGCCGCATTTCAGCAACACAAAAGACATTGCTTCTGCATTGGAGAATGAACAAACCTTCCCAACCAACTTCATCAAAAAAGAAGATTTGGAAAGGTAGCTTTTGTTATTGTTTCTGAGTGGCACGGTGCTCTCAGTGACACCCCAAAACCAGGCCTCCCTACCCCTGTTGTAGATGTCACACCAAAGCCTGCCTAGGGTGGTGCAAAGATAACTACGACATTGGCTTCCCTTTGAGGTATAAAAAAGCGAGCAGAGCAAAACAAATGAGCCCACATTGGCCAAGGCATGTCGTGTGACTCTCTTCATTCATTCCAGATGCACATTCAAGCCCAATAGCCATGACACCTCGTGCAGTGCCTTCTTCTGAAGCTGACAAGAGCAGGCCACCATGGTCATCTTCTACTATCTCACCCAATGTATCACGGCCTTCGCTCAGGGACATACAAATGCAGCAGGTAGTCTTTTCATTTTCATCCATGACTGGGGGTTAATTTCCTCCCATGATAAAAATTGTAACTAACAAATGATTTTTATTTAGGAGAAGCGGCACCATGGCATCTCCCATTGCTCGAAAACCCACACACTTGTTCAGGCTAGAGACTGACACCCCGTTCTATCCGCTCAAGGATATCACCCTATACTCATGGACGAAGCTGAGCCTAGGGCCCTTCTTCATTTGGCTCAACAACTTGTACCTGTTGACATTCACTATACTCACAGCTCCAATTGTAGCTGCAAGCTTCAATCTAGGAAAGGTGCGCCAAAATCTTCCATCTTAATTCTCAAATAAAACATACAACTGTCGTTCAGTGTGTGCAAATGAAAGTTCACACATGAATCAGAGAGCACACATTGCTGTAGGTTAGGACTCAACCATAGTATGGCTCCACATTCGGCTTTGTCTAGTGGTAAGTGCTAACAGGGACAACATGGGAAAGAATGTATGATGCAATGTAGGTTGTGTTTTGCATGCTATGGGGCTTGAGATGCCATTCTATTAAAATTCAAAAGCAAACCAACTTTGTTTGTTTCTAAAAAAAGTTTATGTTTTGGTTTGATAAGAATTATTGTGTATCGCAAACCTGTAGAGTGAAATACATATTTATCATATAGTTCTAGAAAGTAAGTACCTATATTTAGAACTCACACAAGATTTGTGCCAGTCTATACCATTGTGTGAAAATGTCTATGATTCTGTTATAGTTTATGCTGATCGGATCTGCTTTAATAATTTTTTTGCCATAGGATTTCACAGATTATCTTTTTTGTATCTACCCCTAATGTGAGTTTGCTTTTTGCTTGCCTTTTTAGTGAGTTAATTAGGATCTTTGTTTATACGGTAGGTTTGCAAAAGAGAAGATGGGTTGTTCAAACCTATCATCTCTTAGCTTATAAGTTTTGAACCTAACAGTAAAAAGTTTATAATGTGATAGTTCAAAGTTTTGAACCTAGCTGTAAAAAGTTTGTAATGTCATGGTTCAAAGTTTTATAATCTTTTTGAGTGTAAAGTTTTGAACTTGCAGTACAAAGATTATAATATGATAGATCAAAGTATGTAATTTATATGTACAAAGTTTATAATATTATTGTTCAAAGTTTATAAATTCTTAGTATAAAGTTTTGAAAAAGCTGACAATACAAAGTTTATAATGTGAAAGTGTAAAGTTTCATAATTTTAAATGTGTTACAAAGTTTATAATGTGCAAGTATAAATTTCATATGTTGAAGCTTGCCTTCATATCTAAAGGTTGTTGCGGTATGTATGTGAAGGTTATGTAGTACAAGTGAACAAGTATATTGAAGCTTTCTGCCATCTTTTCCACATGTTTAAAGCTTTCTGCCATCTTTCCATATGCTGTTATCTGAGGGTTAACTGTAAAAATTCTTGTTAGATACTTTCTTGTCACTAGTATGTGTACTGAGGATGGAGGAGGCATGCGCCTTTGCTTTGATAGTTTGTAGTGTCTTAGTTTAAGCATTATAAATTATGGTGTAAAGTTTGAAGATATTTAGTACAAAGTTTTTATATTGTGATAGATCAAAGTATTGAATTTAATAGTGCAAAGTTTGCAATGTCATAGTTTTAAGCTTTATAAATTCAGAGTGTAAATTTTTAGATGTGCTACTATAAAGTTTGAAATACATAGTTTTAGATGTGCTAGTATAAAGTTTTAATTGTGCTAATATAAAGTTCCTTAATTTAAATGTAAATTTTAAAATTATAAAGTTTTAAATCTTAGAGCATAAAGTTTTTAATGTGATAGTATAAAGTTTCTAAAATTAAATTTAAACTTCTAAATTACAAAGTTTTGAAGCTTGAAAATATAAAGTTGATGCTAGTATAAAGTTTTAAATGCGCTAGTATATAGTTTTAGAAGTTTAAAAATGAAATTTGACAATAGAAAGTTTGAAATCTTGAAGTAGAACATTTTAAAATGTGCTAATATAAAGTTCCTGAATTTAAAAGTTTGAAAACCTAAAATACAAAGTTTTAAAACCTAAAATGCAAAGTTTTAAAGGTGCTAATATGAAGTTCTTGGGTTCAAAATGTAAAGTTTGAAATTAATATGTTTTATACTTTGAAATAAAAAATTTTAAATGTGCAAGTGTAAAGTTTCATAATTTTAAAATAAAGTATGAAATTATAAAAATTTAAATCTTAAAGTACAAAGTTTAAATGTGTTAGTAGAAAGTTCCTAATATTCTTTATTTTTCATTCTCATACATTAATTATTAATGCATTTCTCTCTCATTGGTGACAGGTCAAATTGAATTATGAGGATGATACACTAGTTGATTGGGGAATAGAAATGATAGGAAAATTACAGCAACTTTTTTATATCGAACTTGCAGCCTGTTTACAATTGATGTTCTTTCACAAAATTTAAAATGATTTTAATTTAGATTATCGAGTTGTATTTGTTCAATCAAAAGCATTGAAAGTTTTTAATTATTTTGGGTCCGAAGTGCAATAGTTTGGTGCTGAAAATACAAAATTTTATTGTCCTAGTTCAAAGTTTGTTTATTCGATGGGAAATAATTTTATTCAAACCGATGATTAAGTATTATATGTTCTTTTTGAAAAAGTTGATTTATATCATTTTGTGCTTTAGTTTATTATTATTTCTACTTATATATGTAAGTGAAATCATCTCCCCGTTTATTTACTACCCACACATCCGTTGTCCCGAAAGAGAAAAACATAAATAAAAATACTAGACATGAGAAGTCAAATGGGTCAAAAACCAGACAGGAGAAACTAAATGGGCTAGAAACCGGATAGAAGAAGCTAAATGGCCTAGAAAACAGACAGGAGAAACTAAATGGACCAGCTCTAGAAAGTGAACAGGAGAACTATAACTCCAAAAAGTGTGGACACGGTACAATACGCATGCGCCGCTAATGCTTCGCAACGCGCGTGCGCTGCTATCAGTCCCAGCGCGCGTGCGCCGAGTAGACTCGCCCGCGTTCTGCAGATGCGGCCTCTCGATCAGGGCCAGCCAACACAGTGGCAGGAAACTACAGTAGTACCCCCTCTGCTTGCCCCTAAACAAATAGATTTCTAGCTAGTTTAGGACGAATTACTATGATAAAGAAAAGACCATATTATCCTTTATTAATTGGAGTAGTTGTAAACTGATCGCTACACCCATCTGTCTATTGAAACCCAAGCGTGAAAACGAGTGAGAAAAGAGGTAGTAAATATGAGGGGACTCTAACAAAATAAAATGCTAGTGGACCATTTAAGATATTGATTTATTTATAGACAAATTTTGGTGATACAAATCTGTTTGGGAAGAGGGAGTATAATTTTTAGCTTTCAAATAAACTAATATAATACTAGCACTTGATCTCCTTAGATAATATAATGCCTTACGCATGGTCTGCGCCAGGTAAAGCATCTTCAACCGCTGGTCTTAGAAAAACTCGCCCGTGTACCAGCTGCAAACCTAAATAATCAATGGTCATTATCACCACTTGCGTTACATAAGTAGTAGGTGTCGGTTAAGGTACTTCGCTAGTGATCCTTTCCTATCTAATTAAGAGCCCGGTTAAGGATCAATTTTGGCCCTGAGTTAGCTAGGGTATGTGTTGGATAATTGTACGAAAATTGAAAACGGATCGAATAATTATCCGTTCGTCCGTCCGTCCGTCCGAAGGACTCAAATACCGATACGGACTATTTTGCCGGACATCCGGACACTTCTGTGGATATCGAATTCGTACAGGTCAAATACCGATACAGACTTCCTTCACTAGATGGCTGACTGGTGAGTTTAAAAACCACTGGGACCTGCTGCTCATGGTGTTAAGGGATCCGAACCTTAGCAATGACAACGATTCTGTTATCTAGACTCTAACAGGTTCTAAAAAATTTAATGTGAAGTCTATGTATAAAGCTCTAACCAGCAATGATGTTGGGCCTTACCATAAAAAAACCGTGAAAAGGCAAGATACCATTCAATATAAAAATCTTTATATGGCTTCATATGAACAATGCTATATTAACTAAGGATAACTTGATCCATAGGAAGTGGAATGGTTCACCTTTATGTGCTTTCTGTGAATGCAATGAATCAGTTAACTATCTCTTCTTTGAATGTAACATTGCTAAAGCGGTGTGGTCCATTGTAGCTTTTTCTATCAATACAAACAACATACCTAGAAACGTTTATCAGTGTTGGAATTGGTGTGAGCGTTGGTTGCCACATGGAACTAAATTTCATACGCTTGGTATTGCAGCAATTTGCTGGGCCATCTTAAAGATAAGAAACTCTATTTGTTTTGAGGACATAATCATTTCAGATCCTGTAAATATAATATGCTATACCTGCTCATTAATGGGTTACTGGGTAGGGATCTTTATGAAGGAAGACAAGAAAACTCTGCTGAATAGAGTAGATGCTATGCTTGCTATTGCAACTCAACTGGTGGTCAAAAAGTCGAAGACCCAGAAACATCTTCAGCCGGAAGACGCGTCGGATCAAGAGCAGAACTGAAGAAGGTGCACCATCCATCCCCGTAGCGAACAAGAAGCAATTTGCTGCCTTTGTCTGATACTATGTCTAGCGTTGAGTAACGGGCGTCTGTAGTCGTAGTGCTTGCTTTGCTGCAGCTTTCATTAGCACTTGGAGCGTGGTTTTTTGTAGCCTAATCTGTTCTTATGTCGTGTTTCTTCGTAAACTCTAAACATTGTATTTCCGTTACTGGTTAATGGAATGGGGGAAGGGCCCTCGTATCGAAAAAAAATACCGATACAGACTATTTTGCCGGATATCCGGACACTTGTACAATATGTCCAATATACGCCAGATACCAGATATCCCGTATTTTTTGGATATACCCGAATAATATATACATGGATAAATATCCAATTTTTTTTTAAAATTTTAATTTTAAATTTGTATTGAATTGATTATATTGGCTTTTCACAGTCTCGTATACTTGCTTCTTCATTGCTAGCTGAAGCATCGAGGTGGGACTAAAACCAGCTTACTGGCATACCGCATACGAGTAGCAGCCTATGGAGCAGGAAGGCATCGTCCGTGGGGAGCAGCCCGCAAACTCAAGGCCCATCCATGGGCTGTTGGTACTAGGCCGGTGAGGCAAACTAAAATAAAAAAACTGCACATCTTTATGTTTGTCAAATGATTTGTATATATAAAAATATTTCTTTTACTCAATATCGGAAAAAATATAGGTAACCGACACCATCCGTGTCCAACTAGCTCATCATGTATTCAATATATATTTATTTGTATTCGTATTTGTGATAATCCGTATTCCTAGTTGTATCCGATAGCTATCGGTGTCCGAATCTGAATCTGAGGACAAATATGAAAAGAAATATGATATCAACGGTATCCGTTCTTATCTGATTCGTTTTCATCCCTATTCAATATACACGACTACTCCCTCCGTCACAAAATAAATGGTGTTCCTGCTTTCTAAGAAATAACTTTGATTAAATATATACTACAATATACTAATATTTATGCTACATAATTAGTTCCATTAGAAAGATAACGAATTTATTTAAAGATATAAATATTGTACGTATTTTCTACAAATCGAGTTAAACTTGTGTTACGAAAATCCAAAACGTCACTTAATTTCGGATGGAGGGAGTATAGTCACTAGTTGTTGCTAAACCCTTTTTTTTTTACAACAAGAGCAAAGAAGTTTGAAAGTGTTTGGCTGCGATATGTGTCGGTGGTGTGATCTGCTTGAGTTGGTGCAACGTTACCATCGGTTGGTATTTGAATGGCCTCCCAAAATTGCTTCGTTGCAGTGCAAGCAAAGATAACATGATGTGCTGTTTCATCTGCCGCGTTGCAAACATCGCAAATCAGACTTTCCACAATCTTCTTCCTTGCTAGATTGGTGTTGCACTGTATTCTCCCTTGTGATAGCAACCAGACAAAGATTTAGACCCTAGATGGCGCCTTGTTGTTCCACGCGAGTCAGGATTGGAGTCAGTCGTTTTCAATGCCCTGTACAGCAAGGAAGTATCGAAATCTCCTTTTGGCGTGATCAAGGGGCTCTGTCGTCGGTCGTTGCCTTCCTGCAACTATTGTTGCACAATAGAATCCATGATTCTAAAGAGGGGTGACCCTTGTTTTGTTCTGTGTAGCAGCATAAGCGCCTCAGCCGGGAGAATTCTCTTGGAATTATCAACTGAAGCAAATTTCACCTGCTGATGTAATCATTTAATGTCCCATTTGCCAAGTTGATCAGACATATTCGCATTCCCCAAATGTGTGCTAGGTCTCACTACAAAACCTTAGTTGTTCTCACAGAGGATGCAAGGAAGCAATCTCTCTTTAACCGGCACTAGCGAATCAAAAAAAAGGAAAAAGAACCCAGCACTAGACAAGCCTAGGAGCAAACTCTAATATAGTCATATACCTAAGCCTATCCCGCATAGAAAAAAGCAGTCTTCTTCTGTAGCCATATGTCACTATTTTTTTGAACGAACTAGCCATGTCACTATGAAACTATTGTTCACACAAGCATGGGACAAGATCTGATTTTTCTTTTTTAGAATCAATGGGGAAGAGGCTCACCACTTATTGCACTTTTCATAAGCCTGCTTGCAGATGTCACACATAGGCGAATCTACAATGTTTTTTTTTTCTGAACAGGGTGGTTCTGTATATATTGTATCCTGCCGCGCACTAGCAACCAAACAAAGAATTGCACTCAGTGGCGGAGCATGGCTTCCCCAAATGAACTTTGCAGCAGGATGTGGTGGCGCATCCCTGGACTGCAGGAGCCGGTTGAGGCTGCCTCAATCAAGCGACGTTTGTCTCTGTTGTCACTGGGCACTGTTTGGCTCAATATGTTGCAACTGACCGAATTCAGAAGTGCCATGAGCGGACAGGCTCTGCACGAAGAGGTTTAATTTGGGGCATCGAGACCTGAAGCATACACCTGCGCTACTGAAATTGTTTTCCTGGTGCAGCGACTGTGTATTGCCGGAAAACATTCAGCAAACACGTCCTCGTTGTACCAGGCGTCATACTAAGACAAGAAGAGGTTTCAGTGCCGTTCCCAATGTCCACCACCATTTCAATCGAAATTACAAATCCTTTCCGGCATTGCGCTTGACAGGACTCCACCCGGCCCAGTCGCCAATAACAAGCTCCCACTCGACGGGCTACCAGCTCTTGTCTCCTCCTTGGCCGCTGCTGGCGCAGGCCAGCGTTTATTTTCTTGCCAGCCGAGGTGAGCCAATTCCGTTCACCAGTAGCGGCGAATTATTAGCTTGCAAATTGCAAAGCTAGCCACACAATCAAATACGCAGAGTGGTTATAAAAAATCAAACACGCCACCATGCCAAGGCAAAAATCTCATGTATTAGGTGAGCTATTTACGGTCGCAGACTAGTTTAGTGCAAGATGGAACCTCTTTCTTCGATTCTTTTTCACGAACTGGACCTACTCTTGTGCGGACATCGATACTCTTCCTCTTTCTCATAATGGGCTTATTCTTTTCTTCCCTTTTCCCATGAATTGGGATGGGCTGTCATTCTTTTGCTTATAGTTGGATTTCGGAGCTTACTTTTTTTCTAAAAAAAATTCCTAGCTTAAATAGTTACTCCTCTCGTCCTAAAATAAATGTAATTGTCTTTTTGAAAAGTATAATATTTTCGGTTAGAATGTGTAAAGGCTGAACATATTTTTGATAGACTCATTTTCTTATAACAAATATTTGACAAACATTACCATATAAATGGTTTGACCACCATTTTCACACCAAATGCTTCACAAGAATTTTTATATAAACTATTATTTATCACCATTTACTATTTATATTTTAAAAATAACAAACTTTAAAATTAACCAATGTATTGTCAACCTGAAACTCCAGAGAATCTGGTTGCATTGGTGGATCTATTTAAGGAGGGTTAAGCACGCTACTTTGAATATGCATCACCTAGATTAAAATCGCCAATAATATCAATGGATATGATCTGGAATCTCATTTAACCACAAAATTAGGTATTTGTTTATGGCAAAATAGCCATCGTTCCTAAACTATCATCCGAGACTCATTTTGGTCTCTCAACTTTCAAAACACTCAGTTTAGTCCTTAAACATTGTATTTACGGATTGATCTTGTCCATTTTAGATATTTATTTAAGGATACAAATGGACGAGATTACGTGTACCATAAGATCCGGTAGTGACTTTGTGACTCCTTAGCGTATCGTTTGGTGGGTCAAACTTGACTTTCTGACAAGTTGGTGAAGTCTCCGTACTGCATCATATGATGGGGTGACTTTAGCACTCAAGAATATCATTAGTAGTTGGAAATATTTTTAGTATATTCCCTGCTACCCAAAGGTTTAAAAAATTATCAGTGGTAACATACTCTCTCCATTCTAAATTATAGTCTGTTTGAATTTTTAAACATCAAGTTTGATCATTTGTCTTATTAAAAATTACGTAAAATATTATATTTTTTATTGTGGATTTACTTTGTTAACAAAATTTTTTTTAAAATAACTTAAATTTAACTATATTTACATAATTATTTTAAATAAAATAAGTGATCAAATTTAAGATAAAATATATCAAATGAACTGCATTTTAAAATAGAGGGAGTATGTTCCAGAGGTCGGTGGCTTATTCCAACGGCTAGCAGCCCCTTCATCCCCTACATAAGTTCAGCTCCTCTACTCCAACGGCACAACATGATAAATTTTAGGTCATGCCAGCATAGCAAACGCAAGGGCTATGTGTCGTACCTAGGATTAGCATGATGACATATCACGATACGTTTTTCATTTTTGAGCAAACGATACGCTTTCTTGGATCTTGCTTGACCAAAATCAGGTCTTGAATCTGCTAGGGGCTCACCATTTCTCCTTGGAACTCCTCGCCTCTTCGTGCTCACTCCGTCAACGAGTTACTTGGAAAACCGATTTTCACTTTCTAAAATTTTCTCTGTCATCATCAACCTGGGGTCGGTGGCATGTGTAAATTAAGTCTTGGCTGGTTTGAGAACTTGATATCATCATTGGAGTTTTTTTGACAAAGCCTTCCATTTTATGCCGGATCACAATGATTCTTCAGATTTCAAGGAGAAATTCCCAAGGATTTTTCAATGACCCTTTTAAATTTCTTAAACTTTAACTAACTAAACAACACCCACGTGTTTTAGCATCAACCAACATATGAATTTTTCCGTGTCTATGACTTATGAGACCCCCCCCCCCCCCCTTCAGAAACCAGTTAAAAGATCAAAGGAGATGAGGGTCCACACAAATATGTATAGTGTTGTGTGCTCTGGCCGGGTTTCCATATCCAATTCTTGCTCACGAAACTGTTAGCTGTGCTGCCCTTAGTAACCCCACCATTGAACGATCATAGTTCATCTTCAGTGCTAATTCAGAAAACAAAGCCATGCATGTTGTATTGCACAGGTTGCTCTGACATGATGAACCAATCCCTTTTCATGGTTGGAGAAATTGGAGGCAATGACTACAACATATTGAGTTGCATGCACCAACACTCCCCCATCACGTCGAGGCTCCAGCGAGAGATCTCAGCAATGAGCAAGCCTCAGACGTAGAATAGGAGCGAGTAGCAATTGTTTTATTTTAATTACGTTAACCAGAATTCGAACTCGAGACCTCTGGTTTTGATACCATATTGAATATTGAGTTGCATGCACCAACCAATTCATCCTAAAATCTTAAGCTGATGGGGAGAGATGAACAATTCACTTATATTCCAACGCAATAGACCTCTTTTCAGAAGAATTCCTTTAGAGACTATTGTCACTTTTTCTCCGGCTGTTATCGCCAAAATCTCTTCTGCTATTACAGTGAGTATATGTTCTCATGTATTCGTCGTTATCACTAAGATTGTATAGATAGCAGTGCAAATGCATCTAACTTTTGTAGGAGTTGATTGGGCTAGGAACCAAGACTCTTGTGGTTTCAGGGAACTTCCCTATTGGGTGCCTCCCAAGGTATCTGATGACACTCGAGGGAGACAAGGAAGAAGATTACGAGCCAGGAACAGGTTGCATTAGCCGGCTGAACGAGTTTGCACGGTACCACAACAAGCTTCTCATTGAGGAATTGGAGAAGCTGCCTAAGCTCCATCCCAGCGTGACCATCATCTATGCTGATTACTAATTACTATGGAGCCGCTATGGACATTTTTGTTTCCCCGCTACAACATGGTGAGTTCAAACTTATATGTTTTAGAGTAAATTGTACTCACCATACAACAACTGTCTAAATGGGTGTATGTTAGTTCAAAATTTTATAATTTGTCTAATTTAATATAACAATTATCTAGATGGGTGTGTGTTAGTCCAACATCTTCTCAACTGTTTAAATTGATTTGAGAACTTGCTCCTTGATGCATATACGATCCAACCATTGTAGCAATGTGTCTCTAAATCAGTCATCAAAAGCACACACCCTAACACGCTCCATCACTCTGCTTGAATTATTTATTTTGTTATTGGTATCATTTTTAATTTGGCTAAATATAAATCTTACTTTAAATTTCTATTTTAAATTGAAGTATAGGAAAAATCATACTATTAAAGATTTATGGACACAAACCGGTAAGCTTATGGGAAACCAAGTCTCACTAACTGTGCTTCCAAAACTTCCACTGCAATCCGTGCAACCTCAACATTATGCTGCGTCCTTTCAACAGTGGCAGCTACTTTTTCTTTGTTCTTTCTCTTCTTTATTATTTATTTTATTATTTTTCTTCACTTACACTACCACAAATTGAGCTACCCTTGTCGTGACTTTCACTGCCATGGAGATAGTAGCATCTGGGTGATACTCGGACTCAGCCGAAAATTTCAGCTAGGGCGGACCATTAGGCATATATGCCTAACTTAACTCGATATTTCTGTTGAACCACATATATGTATTCATATTTGTATTGTTGAACCACATTCTCGCAGCCGCCGCCTCTGCCATTGCGGGTCATGCCTGCCATCTCCGGCTCCGGGGACTTGAATCTTGCCCGAGGGGAGGTAGGGCGGCCGCCCCACCTTGCCCTATGGGTGGGTCCGCCTATACTTGCACCATCAATTGTATCGATAAAGAGGCCTGGAAAGTAATTAAACTGATAGATGAAACTTCTAGCACCGACAGTTGAACCATCGACAATTGAGGTGAAAACAGTATCGTAGGGTTAATTTGATATTTTCCATATTTATAAAAAATCAATGATAGCTTTTATATTTGGGCATTTGGCTAAATTCGTAAATGAATATGGTAAACAATTCAATCTGAGTGATGGATGAGATGAGCATGCTAAGGTGTATACCTTCCGATGACAGTGGTTCAGAGTGTACAGATACATGTTGTTACAATGCTTGGACCGTATATGCACCAATAAGCCATTGCATCAAAGTAAATAAATTAGAAGATGTTGGACCAACATGCACCCATCTAGGTAGTTGTCGTATTAAATTGGTCAACTTTCCAGATCTTGGGCTAAAATGCACGCACTTTGATAATTGTTGTATGATTAGTGCAATTTACTCTATATTTTATTTACATTTTTTTGAAGAACATATATAGTGCAGATACTCACACACGCGGTGTTTGGCCTCTTAAATGTTTTTAGTAGTGTGCAATGCAACTAAATGAGAAACAGTAGATGATTTTAAAATACATACGGTTGATAACATCATATATATGTTAGTAGATAGATGCATTTATTATTCTCATCATGCCATAGAGTGAAATTAGAGATGGTACACTCACCTCACAACATGGTACTACACTGACAACAATTCAGTCTGTTCTTGCTCCAACCCTTTCATAATAGAAATAAAGCGAAGAGATCAACCAATTGCATTTGGGCTATAAGAGATAAAGTAGTCTGAAAGTTGTTTTATCTTATAGTATACATATGATATGTATAGTATTAGCATCATACCATTTGCATTGAGCTCAAGGTTGAATAAATTAGTTGGTGTCGATGGCTACTGTTTTTTAAGGCAAAAAATGTGGGGGGTGTCCCCATAGCACTTTGTTTTCTTTTTTCAATAATTAAAGAGTTACAAAATACTTACAAAGGGGTTAACTGAAGATATCTAACCAAAAACAGAAGGTTGATCTAAGGTTATCCTTAAAATGAAACGATCGAAATAAACATTGATTTTAAAGTTTCTAAACCAAATGTCTATGTGCACCGGTCCATTGTTGAACACTCTGTCATTCCAAAGTTTCCTCGATGGCTACTATTTAGAACCTTAGATAGAAGTTAAGATAACTGCACATGCATTACCTAGCTAAAAGTTTACTTTGTTGTTTCAACTTTTTTTTTCGAACCGAGGGGATGCCTCATTTCCATTACCGAAATAACGGAAATACAGAGTTTGAGAGAATACAGACCGGACAGTAGCAGGAAAAAGTAAGCAAAAAGCTGCGGGCGCCTAACCATGGAGCTTGATGTAAGCCGCACTACCAGACTTACATCAGCTATGTTGCATTGCATTCCTGTAATCGTGTCAAACCGATGTATCAGCATGTAGATGCATTAGCATGTTTTACTTTTGATTAAAGATGTAAGCATGTTTAGTTATGCGCGTAGAATCAGGGGCAGAACGGAGGCTTGCACGTTCTGCGCCTTGACCGCGCCCAGTGTGCCAGCCCTGCCATGACGGGCTCGCCGTGCTTGTCGCACTGGCTTCCGAGAAAGAAGGAGCACCATGCAGCAGCACGTTGTGGCGGGGGATGCGGATCACGTCCGCCTTTTATGAACACGAAATGCATCCAAAAAAGCTGCGCCATTTGCAGTGAAAAACTACCGTGTTCTCTCTCGCGTTCTTGTGTGTGTTCTCGACGGTTCACATGGTGACCGCGTACCGGACCTCGCTGGTGCCGGCAATTGTCTCAGCGTGGGAGCCACTCCGGCATCAACACGTGGTATCGGAGCCCGATGGATGCACTAGGTGGGTCCGTGAGTCCACCCCGAGAGCCGGCGAAGAAGAAGCGTGTGATTCCTCGACGTCAATCACCACCGATCGCCATGGGCGACAACCCGACTTCCTCCGGCGGCGTCAAGGAGACTTCTTTGATGTGGCCAATGCTGACGCACGACAACTACACCGAGTGGGAGATGCTGATGCAGTGCAACTATGAAGCATTGGAGATCTTGGGGGTGATCGACCCAGGTACCAATGTGAAGCGGGCGCAAGATCGGCAAGCGATGAGCGCGCTCCTGCGCTCTGTCCTAAAGGAGATGTGGCAAATGCTCGGTCAGCAGAAGACCATGAAGGAGGCGTGGGAGGCAGTAAGGACGATGCGGGTCGGTGCCAATCGAGTGAAGGAGGTGAACGCCCAGAAGATGTTCAAGGAGTTCGAGAATATTGCCTTCAAAGAGGGCGAGTCCATCGACGACTTCGGTATGCGGATCACCAACCTTGTTGGCAACCTCAAGACGCTTGGCGAGACGATCGACGACAGACGCTTGGCGAGATGATCGACGACGTGCGCGTGGTCAAGAAGTTCCTCCATGTGGTTCCCGCAAGATTCAGCCAGATGGTTGTATCGATCGAGATGTTTTGTGATTTGAAAACACTCAGCATCGAGGATCTTGTCGGGCGGCTGCGCACAGCAGAAAAGCACCTCGACGATAAGACCGACAAGGTCACGGACAAGATGGGGCGGCTTCTCGTTGCAGAGGAGGACTGGCTTGAGAAGAACAAACATCGATTCCACTCCGGGGCCAAGCCGGGTGGAAGCAATGGCGGCGGCGGCTCCAAGAAGGGGAAGGCGGCGGTGCGCCCTGACGGCGGCGCCTCGGGCGAGGTTAAATTGACCTCCGAGGGCATGCCACGGAGGAAAGGCCGATGCCGAAACTGCGGCATCTACGGTCATTGGGAGCAGGACTACAAGCGACCCAAGAAGGAGAAGAAGAAGGAGCCGGCGCAAGCGGAGGCAAACGTTGCCGTCGGCGGCGGTGTTCATGGCAGCGTTCTGATGTTGGCTTCGTGCGACGTCGAGCGCGGGTCGACTCAGATCGTGCATCTAATGGAGAAGGTGGTCCCCATCGACGTGCCTGAAGGAGTGTGGGTGCTGGACACCGGCGCCAGCAACCATATGACTGGAACACGATCGACGCTGTCACAGCTTGGTCAAACTGTTCGTGGCTCTGTGTGCTTCAACGACGGCTCCAGCGTCGAGATCGAAGGGATCAGTTCAGTGCTGATGGAGGGTCGCCATCACGAACACAAGGTATTGACCAATGTCTACTACATCCCTAAACTGAAAAGCAACATTATCAGTCTCGGTCAGTTAGAAGAGAAAGGGTTTAAGTCTGTTCTTGAGAATGGGAGATTGTGTGTTTATGATCCAGACCACACTCTGTTGATTTCTGCTCCTAGAACCGTAAATAGGTTATACACTATCAAGTTTGGTTTAGCAGCTCCTATCTGTTTACTAGCTAAGTCCAGTGATGAAGCCTAGAGACGGCATGCCAGATTTGGCCATCTGAACTTCAGAGCACTTAGAGATCTAGGAAGTAAAAGTATGGTAGAGGGTATGCCTGTAGTTGAAAGAGTTGAGTAGATTTGTGATGGGTGTGTCATAGGGAAACAACATAGATTTCCATTCCCTCAAGCTTCAAGTTTCAGAGCAGAAAAAGGGCTTGAGCTGTTGCATGCTGATTTATGTGGTCATATAACACCACCAACCCCAGGTGGTGCCTCATACTTCCTGTTAGTAGTGGATGACTGCAGCAGGTTTATGTGGGTGGAATTACTAAAAACCAAAGACCAAGCCTTGGAATGCTTCAAGAAAATTAAGCAAAGAGCTGAGGTAGAATCTGAATGCAAGGTGAAAGGGCCGAGAACAGATGGGGGGGAAGAATTTACCTCTAATCTGTTCTCAATTTTCTGTGATGAGCAAGGGATCAAGCACTACACTACAACTCCTTATACTCCACAGCAAAATGGAGTTGTAGAGTGTCAAAATCAGATGGTGGTGGAGATGGCAAGGTACATGTTGGAGTCAATGCAGGTCCCTGCAAAATTCTGGGGTGAGGCTGTGCTTACTGCTATGTACATTTTGAATAGATCACCTACTAGGAGTTTGAAAAATAAAACTCCATTTGAAGCTTGGTACAAGAGGAAACCATCAGTTAGTCATCTGAAAACTTTTGGTTGTGTTGCTCATGTTAAAGTGGTTGGTCCCAACCTGACAAAAATGTCTGACAGATCCACCAAAATGGTGTTTATTGGTTATGAGTCAGGTACAAAAGGCTACAGGCTATTTGATCCCTCCTCTGGCAGGTTGGTGATAAGTAGGGATGTCCTATTTGATGAAGGCAAGCCTTGGAATTGGGACAATGCACAGAGCAGCTCAGATGTGGAAACTGAAACTTTCATTGTTCACTATGAGGAGACTGACAGAAATCCGACAATAGATCAATATCCTGAAAATGCAGTAAATCAGGATGCAGAAGCAACAGGTGGCAATTCACCTGTTCATGGGGGTGAGGTAGGATCAGATCAAGCTGGACCAAACTCACCAGCTACACCACATGTGAGTGTAACTCAAGGTCATGGGTGGGCCACTCCACCAGACCAGAATTCAGCAAGTTCAAAAGAAGGACCAGTGAGGTTCAGAACCCTGACAGACTTGTTTGATTCAACAGATGAGGTGCATGATTTTGAATACAGTGGGATCTGTTTCTTAACTGCAGATGAGCCAAGGAATGTTGAAGCAGCTCTTGATGAAGATTGCTAGAAACAAGCTATGAAAGCTGAGCTAGAGTCTATAGAACAGAACAAGACTTGGGAATATTCAGTCTTACCCAAGGATCACAAGGCCATAGGCCTCAAATGGGTGTTTAAGGTAAAAAAGGATCCAGCTGGAAATGTTGTGAAGTATAAGGCCAGACTGGTGGTGAAGGGTTATGCACAAGTACATGGCATTGACTATGATGCGATCTTTGCTCCTGTTGCAAGAATGGAGACTGTCAGGTTACTTCTGGCACTTGCAGCACAGGGTGAGTGGGAGGTCCATCATATGGATGTTAAGTCTGCACTTTTGAATGGAAATCTACAGGAAGAAGTGTATGTGCTCCAGCCACCAGGATTCTCTGATCCTAAACATCCTGGGAAAGTTCTTAGGCTTAAGAAGGCTTTGTATGGGCTTAAACAGGCTCCAAGAGCCTGGAATGCAAGGCTTGATCAAGAACTAAAACATTTGGGTTTTAATAGATGCAGTGAAGAACATGCAGTGTATAGAGAGGGACTGGCAGTGCCTTACTCCTGGTTGGGGTCTATGTAGATGACCTCATCATCTGTGCGCCAGATAGCAAGAGCATTGCCGAATTTAAGAAATAGATGAAAAGAAGTTTTGACATGAGTGATCTTGGCCTGTTGACATACTACCTGGGCTTGGAAGTGAAGCAAAAACCAGGTGAGATCACTGTGTCAGGGTGCTTATGCTGAAAAGATTGTTGAGCTCTCAGGGATGAAAGGGTGTAATCCTGTTGACACACCTATGGAGCAGCATTTGAAGCTGCTGCCTGGCAAGCCAGAGTTGGTTTAAAATGCAACAAAGTTCAGAAGTCTTGTTGGGAGCCTGAGGTATTTGGTAAATTCTAGGCCTGATCTAGCTTTCTCAGTGGGCATGGTTAGCAGGTTCATGGAGTGTCCAAACTCAGAGCACTGGGGGGCTTTGAAGAGAATTGTGAGATATGTTGCAGGAACTTTGAAACTTGGCTGCAGATTTGTCAAGGGACCATATTCAGAGCTGATTGGTTTTACTGACAGTGACCATGCTGGGGATCTGGAGAAGAGAAAGAGCACTACAGGTGTCTTGTTCTTCCTGGGTGCAAATGCAATAACTTGGAGTTCACAAAAACAAAAGGTGGTCTCATTATCATCATGTGAATCCGAGTACATAGCAGCAGCTACTGGTGCCTGTTAGGGTGTTTGGCTTAGCAGACTGTTAGCAGAGTTGTGCAGTCAAGAAGTGAAGAAATTCAGAATGTACATTGATAACAGGTCAGTAGAAGAGCTAAGAAAGAATCCAGTGTTCCATAAGAGATCCAAACACATAGACACTCGCTATCATTTTATCAGAGAGTGTGTGGCAGATGGAGTTGTTGATGTGAAGCATATAAGCACAGATGATCTGTTGGCCGACATTCTGACGAAACCACTTGCTAGGATCCGGTTTGCAGAAATGTGGAGGCAACTTGGCGTCGTCAGAGTTTGACAAGATTAAGGGGGTGAAATGTTGCATTGCATTCTATGTAATCGTGTCAAACCGATGTATCAGCATGTAGATGCATTAGCATGTTTTACTTTTGATTAAAGATGTAAGCATGTTTTACTTTTGATTAAAAGTTATGCGCGTAGAATCAGGGGCAGAACAGAGACTTGCACGTTCTGCGCCTTGACCGCGCCCAGTGTGCCAGCCCCGCCATGACGGGCTCGCCGTGCTTGTCGCACGGGCTTCCAAGAAAGAAGGAGCACTGTGCAGCAGCACGTTGTGGCGGGGGATGCGGATCACGTCTGCCTTTTATGAACACGAAATGCATCCAAAAAAGCTGCGCCATTAGCAGTGAAAAACTACAGTGTTCTCTCTCGCGTTCTTGTGTGTGTTCTCGACGGTTCACGTGGTGACCGCGTACCGGACCTCGCCGGTGCCGGCAATCGTCTCAGCGTCGGAGCCACTCCGGCGTCAACAAGCTAGAGTTAACAGAAAGTAGCAATAAGACGCCGATTCGGAGTTACAGAAGTTTAATACATCTCAACACAGAACAAAGGCCTATGAAGATACAATCTTCCTTGCCAGATGATATCATATTTGCCCAGCATTCTCCAGTCTTGATTGATCAGGCATCCTCCAAGAGCTACGGATCTTGAGTTTGCCTCCTCTTCTTGACCAGCTTCGCCGCAATCTTCAGTAGAGTGTTTATCCCTTCAGCCAATGCCTCCTTGTCTCCACCAGTATTCTGCCCAATAACCCATGAGCATTCCAGCATAGCAAACAATAGAAGCAGGATGTTGTAACATTTTTCCTTTGAAACATATATTATTACGACACTTCCAAATTGCCCAGCACACTGCAGCAATGCCAATAGCATGAAAAATGGATCCATTGGGTAACCAATGTTCACACCATGTCCAACATTGAGAGAAAGATCTAGGCACATTATTTGCATTAATGCAGACAACAATGATTGCCCATACTGACTTTGCAATGTTACATTGAAAGAATAGATGATCTGCATTTTCATGATGGGAGCAGAAATAACATGATGGGTCTCCTGACCATTTCCTTCTAATCATATTGTGTTTGGTTAACATAGCATTTTGTGAAAGCATCCATAAGAAAATTTTGATCTTAGGTGGGATCTTTCCTTTCCAAATCTTCTTAAGATAAGGGCCAATATCAGATCTAGCCAAAGAGTTGTAAACAGATTAACAGTAAATCTATGCTTTCCATCTATAAACCAAGTTACTACATCCTCCCCATCTTGGAGGTGAAAGTTGTTGACATTACTTAACAAAGCTTGCCAATCAACCAGCCAAGAGTCTACTAACCATCTAGTGAAGCTAACATTATGAATATCATTTATAAACTGAGCAACAGTTATGTTTTTTTGCAAGCATAAATCAAAAAGATCAGGAAGCTTTTCACATATAGGAATATCAAAGAGCCATCTATCTTTCCAAAATAAAGTCTTTTCCCCATTTCTTACCAACACCTTTCTTCCTTTAAGATAAATGTGCCTAATTTTCAACAAGTGAGCCCAAACCTGTGAGTCGTCTTGTCTGTGTTTAATAGTACAAATTGTGTACTGAGGTTCAGGAATCAAGAATCCCTTTGTGGCTTGCTGTGGTGGAGAGGGACGATATGGTGCATCCCCTGATGTAACATGTGGACAAGGAAAATACAAATTATGTCATAACCCAGAAGCGCATGGATCGTGGGATGGCCTGCATCTTCCGGAAACTGTATACAGGGTGATCGCGACGAGCCTTCTACAAGGCTCTCGCACACAGCCACCGCTTGCTACTACCATCTCCAGTTCATGCAGAAAGCTTAGTAAGCTCAGCGTATCTATTGATGAATACAAAGTCCCTTTGAGACGATGCCAGTGTACAACTAAATGACTTAGTTATATCCTCACCGATGAAAGTTGTAGTGATCTAAGTTGTATATCTCGAACACAACATTCTTCTGACCGAATAGTTTTTCGACAACAACGTGTTAATTCTTTGATGATTCAACATTGTTTTTTACTCGACTTAACTATTCATGAATCCATTACATTAGAAATGTTTGGACAATATTTTGTTTTGGTAAATTAGCTAGAAGCTTGCACCTGCATCCGACCAGCGGGAAGGAGAGGCATAAATTTCAAATCTGACACTAAGATCTGGCCATTTTCCAGATGGAAGAGGCATGCTGGCTCACATGTTTTTCAGTAAGGATTTCCCTTTTTGGCTTGTCTTTTGGCATTTGTAAGAATAACTTTTTTACCTGATTTTAACTCAAACATATGGACATCCGATTCACTGATCCCCACCTCTTGTAACTGAGTTACTTGTTGAACCAATCAACCAAATCCATTACAGCTTCATAAACCATCCCCCATTCCCCCACATCCTGCAGAAATTAACCTACATTTTCTTCAACCCTCTGCTTGCCTGTTACCTATATAAACAGCTGCACCCCAGCATTGTTCATAAGTCACGACCATGGCGATTAATGGCGACGCCGATTGGCCATGCATACGAAGATGGCATTACCCTTTGATGACCCCGGCGTTTCTGTACTTGTACCTGATGGCCAAGCAGAGGAAGAAGAGGTGGTAGTGGTTGAGGCTGGCACCCTGCAGCCACGGCCGATGGTCGCCGCGGCCCGTCGCGCTGTTCACGATGGACACCAGCACGGAGCTAAGGTAGTACCCCAGCGCCAGCGACGCCCACGACAGCGACGTCGCCAGCGACCTCATCCGCGCCGGCGCCTCGCTGAAGAAGAACTCGAGCAGCCCAGCGAGCGTGAAGAGGTCTGCGGACCCAAGGAACAGGTACTGGAACGCGATCCAGAAGAAGGTGATGGGCAGCGGCTTGGCCGAGTCCAGCATCCCGTTGTCGGCCGCCACGTTCTTGCGCTTGACCTCGACGACGGCGGCCACGGCCATGGCGACAATGGACAGCACGAGCCCAGTGCCGATCCGCTGGAGGTGGCTGATGCCCATCTCGGTCCCGGTCACGCGGCGCGCGAACGGGACGATGACGTGGTCATAGACGGGCGCGAGGATGATGATGAAGGTGACCGGGAACACGGGCAGCGACGCCGGCGGCACGGTGAGGCTCCCCACGCGCGTGTCCATGGTGGCGGCCTGCTCGACGGAGAAGGTGGACAGCTGCGCCAGGCAGCAGTTGAGCATGATGGTGGACAGGAAGATGGGCAGCACCATGAGCACGATCTTGACATCCTCCACCTCCTGCACTGTGCACGCCAGGCAGCCGTGCCGCGGCGGCTGGCACTGCACGGCGCGGTTCAGGAACGCGAGCTCGCGGGACGGCTGCTCCGCGGTTGCCACGGAGATGGATATTTCCCTGCCGGTGGGCTTCCCGCCGCCGTATTCCGCCTTCATGTCGTCGTCGGCGCTCCCCGTGGGACTAGGCGCGCGGTCGATGACGGCGCCGTTACTGACAGCGCTCTGCGCGTATCCGTACCCGCATCCTCCACCACGCCTGCGCGCGAGCGCGGCGGCGACGAGGACCATGGCGATGGTGGTGAGCGGGCTCCCCGTGGGCACCTTGTTGCGGTACATCGCTGACCCGGCAACAAAGACCGGGATGGAGAGGAAGATGGCGATGGTGGAGATGCCGAACCCCCACTGCCACCCGCGGTTGTCCTCGACCCAGACGGCGAAGGTGACAGCGACGAGCGCGCCGCACGAGAGGCAGAAGACGTAGTAGTTGAAGAAGGTGGAGCGTCCTTTCCGGCCCTGCGGGGAGTGCTCGTCGAACTGCTCCGCGCCGTGGGAGGGCAGCGAGCCCTTGATCCCGCCCACACCCAGCGCCGTCAGGTAGAGACCCGCGAACAGCATCGCCTTCTTGGCGCCGGAGAGGGGATCGCACGGCGACGGCTTGGGGCCGCACTGCGGCGGCATCAGCGACGGCGTGCGCGCCTGGATCGTCAGGATCACCAGCCCCTGCGCGCCACGAAAGAAATTTGTAAACGATTTAGACATGCAACAAGAAGCAACAGACAGACAGCCCATTTTCTTTGGGCCGGGCCGAAATCCTGCACACATTGTCTCTAATCTGACATGACGATTTGGTGCGAGTACTGTGTAGTTTATTTTCTCTAGTTACTTGTTTCTTTTTTCATCTGTAAAGCAAAAGGGCCGTTTTTGTACATCGTGTCAAGTGAGGGACGATCCATCATTTCGAATGATTGCGTAAATATCAGGCGACAAGGACAAAAAGCAGGCACACGGACTGACGGACACGGCAATGCAAGTGACCGCGGCGGCGGTCCTCTGCTGGCTACTCGTACTCATAGTTGCGACGGGCCGTGGCCGGGCGATCCCCCGGGTTCCGCCCGTGCGCGGCGTCGCTTTGCGCCCGTGAGAACGCCAAAGCAAGGGAGGAGACCGACCCCGGCACCCGTCCCATGCCGCGCAGTTGGGCCCTTTGACCAGCCAAATAAAATCAGGTTAATGGCGGGCCCTGTGCAACGCGCTGATGACTCAGAAGTGCACGGCGAGGTTTGAGGCGTTTGCATAGCGCTCGGAATGGCTGGGAGGAGGACCTTGACCTGGTGCTGAATCTAGTATAAGCAAAAAAAAAACATTCAGATTGAACTAATTGCTGCCGTGCACATGTAACGTTGAGGTGTGTGAACTGCGTTGTGCAGATGTTGTAGCGGACCGATCAGCCTAAGAAGTCGTCCAGGTCCGCCACTCCGTCGCTATCCCGCCCCGGCGCTTCGCGTTCCCAGCGGCCGGCCACCGGGGCCGCAGGGCAGGGGCCCCGTCGTGCCCGTCGCGGCACCATGCCCTGGCCCGAAGGCGAAGCTTCACGACGAAGCCGGAGATACGCGCGGGCCCGCGGCAGTTTCGGCGTCCGGTGGTGCCCTCACGCTTGGCGGGCCCTGGAGCGGCCGTTTGACGGCTTCTCAACGGAGAAGGGGACGTACGGGGCTTTTGGCTTTTTGCGTGCCAGCGTTTGTGTCGACGTGCCAAATGTACACGGACGAACCATCAAATCATGCCCTCGCACTGCGCACAGTGCCTGCATCACAGATATTCGTATTCGTACGTGTCTGGTGGATCAGGTTCGGTACGGACCACCACGGTCCAAGGCAGGCAAAGCCTCCAGAACGTTCGGCGTGCCCGCCCGTCACACGCGCCGGTTTGGCGCAATTTGGGGCAAAGCGCTGGCTGAGCTACCGACTTGCTGTCCCTGTCGTTTATCCTTGCTCGCTCGTCGAGATCGGTCCGATTGTCTACGTCTCCGCGGGGCCTCGTTTAGTTCTCTGAAATCTGAATTGAATTGGGATGTGCTGTAATTCCTATAGCTCACTGTAATATTTTGTTTGTATTTATGAATTATTATTTAAATATTAACTAATTAGGTTCAAAACGTTCGTCTTATAAAATACGATTAAACTGTGCAATTAGTTTTTGATTTCATCTATATTTGAGACTTTATACAAATGTCGGTATTTTAATGTGATGAAAAATCTTTTTTTTACGTAACGTAAAGTAAAATGATGGAATTGGCAGTGAAATAAAAGTCCGTGGTTGAAGCTAAATAAACTTGTCCCTACCGTCTCCCGAGTTAGAGTACGCGAAAGCTCCCTACTGGTCGTCGTAAGTCGTCCTGCCGGTCAATGCAAGGACAGGCGCTGGGATTCCTCCGCCGGCCGCGCCCCAGGATTGGCCGCCGGCCGGTCCGGGCCTCGCGTCGATCCATCGGAACCGGAAGTGGGGAACGTGTGGTCTTGCGGACACTGGACACACGCGCACCTACCTATAGCGTGGTCGGCGCAACCACGAATGGGTCCGGCAGGCCGGCCTTCCAGCAGGGTCCTGAATATCGCGACGCCATCCGGCCGGGCACCTGGGCGGCGGCTGGGGCCTCCTACTTTTTTACAAATTGTGTTTCAGGGATTTTGTGGGTATACTTAAACTGCAACGACTCTCTATATATATCGATAGATATATTGAATTTAAGTACTGTCATTCTTATGTCTGTACGTGCAATGCAGTTTCCCTGCATATTACGGCTGTTGATGTAAACGACCGTGTGTACAACAATGACCAGTTTGTATTCCTTCGACTACAGGGTATTCTGCTCAACTTGCTGCTAGGTACTGCTGTACGTGATGTACCCACGTGATCCACATACAAAGGTCGCCTTCCCCGCTATATATATCAACATCGATCCTACTCATCCAACGGTGAACCTATTGTCATCTCTATATATGGTCACACGCACGCACGTCGTCCGTTCAGATATTTTTCATCAACAAAATGGTAAAACAAGAACCTAAGAAATGGAGGCGGCTGCACGTGTCATCAAATCAGAACATAAATGCTACTGTGTCTTCCCTGGCGCGCAGGAAAACAAAATAATTTAATTAAGCTCGATGGCCCCGGAAAATATTTGCACAAAGACAAGAGGGGCGCCTTGGCGACAAACGGGTTTCACATGGATATTGTTGCTCCTCGGGTTCTTTTCTAAAAAGCGACAGGCCGGAGGGAGGGAGGTCCACTGACTTGCCTGAACAAGCAGGCCGCTACGGATGGATCGGATGGTTCAGCTTAAGCCTATGCCCCGGCCGGCCCTAAACACATAGACATGCTACAGGTGTGCATTGACAGCACAATGTATGAAGGAGATGTGATTAGCTTCCCTTTGACCCAGGGCACGTAGATATGCAGTCATCATCTATCTTGGATACAGCAGCGTGGTGCGTGCGTGGCGAATAAAGTGATGGCTACCATTGATCATTGTATACGAATGGCTATGCTATCCATAACAAATTGAATTAGCTGTGATTTTGGGCTAATTTGATGTACACGTACGTGTTCATTTTAGCTATTTTTGTTGTTTTACCAAGATACATATATGTATGTATGATATATTATGGATTTTTGTTTAAAAAAGATTGGGTAACCCTTGTAGGCCCGCCACTGTCAGTGGCTCAGTGAGCCAGAATTAGCTAGCTACTAGACAGGTGATGGACGTACGTGGAACACGCAAAACACGGCGATCTTCACAGCCAGCTCTGACCTCTTACGCTGGCTAGGTTATTAGTGGTGAATTAATTGATTCCTCATATATATAACTACTACGGTCGTAATCCAGGCCACGTGTCCCCTCATCACTTTTCTAGCTGGCGGGCCCTTGGTGCATGCCATGGAAGAGGAGCTCATACACAGACAGCTGCAATATTCCTCTCATGCCACCAGCTTGGAGATACTCTAATCTGGGGAGGCCATCAGCCAAATGACAGCAACGGGGCTGGCCGGAGATACAGAAGTCAAGAACTGACGTGGCTGCACGTACAGCTGGACTGTATATATCGGCTAGTATATTCCTCTCATGCCACCAGCTTGGAGATACCATATCATACGTACGACGGCCATAGAGATATATATGTTTAAATAATATTCAACACCACTCTACCTAGCTACTACTAGTCTACTGCTACATGGAACAAAATACGGTGGTATGCGCTCATCATTGTTTATTTTGGTACCATCCCATTCCCATGACGTGATGACAACAAACGGATGGCGATAGAGCAGGATAGGAGGAACTTGTTGCTGTTGCATGAGTGATTGGATATTCTCTGTTTTTTAAATTTTTAGTAGATATACTAGTTGTCAAATATATATATATATATATATATATATATATATATATATATATATATAGAAGATGGAATTTTGGCGCGTAACATAGTATAGTTTATAGCAGCAGCAGCAGTAGAGAGCAATACGTACCAAGAACTCGATGAAGGCGCTGACGATGTAGATGGTGTAGGTGGTGAAGAAGGCATCGGAGAGGAAGCCGCCGAGGAGCGCGAGCAGGAACGCGGTGCCCATGAAGTTGGTGACCGTGGTCGCCGACTGCGACGGCGAGTAGTGCATGAACCCCATCAGGTACGTCACCAGGTTGCTCGCGTTCGCCAGGAACGCCAGGTTCTCCAGCACCTCCACCACTGCACCCATGTCCACAAGTTCAGTTCAGCGCCATCATATCACGCACTACTACAGGCGACCCACCGATCATGGGAATAATTCAAAGCGCTTATAGTTCCAGCAGGAATTACAAATCATTAGTTACTACTTAGGAGTAATTATCATCCTGTAAAGGCCCCTAACTAGTGCAGACAAAAGCTAGCATGCAGTCGCATCAAATTGAATTGGTTGTAGTACAACTCCGTACTATATTTATATTTAGGCTATGTTTAGATCCCTCCAAAAGTTATAATTTTTCACTCTTTCTCCATCATATCAATATTTAGCTGCTTGCATGAAGCATTAAATGTAGATAAAAAAAATAACTAATTATATAGTTTAGTTGAAAATCACGAGATAAATCTTTTGAGCCTAGTTGATCCATAATCGGACAATATTTATCAAATAAGACGAAAGTGATACTATTCATCGGGTTCATTTTTTCCACGATCTAAGGCCTTATGTTAGAAAAAATCACGCAATAAGCAGCATATGCGGCAGTAGTACCGGGTGATGATGCGCGGGTTGTGTGTGTGTGTGACTTGTCTGTGGCGTTCCCGATGCGTACCGGCCAAATTTACTCCGCGACCCATTTGTGCCTTGTGATTCGTGCCGCGTTTTAATCCTCGGGCTTTGGGACGACGAGGGACTGTGACTCATCACACTCAAGTCTTCAGGCTCAGCAGATCAGACCCATCCAAGTCGAACCAACCAACCGCGCGCGTCATCGGATCAGATGAGAGGAGGAAAAAAACAAGAGTCGTTTCGTTTCCCTATCCTCGCTATCAGGTCAGGATCCTGACGATGACAACACTCTGCAGCACAGACTCGTTTCAGTTTCCCCGTCGCACATGCAACCGTCCGCGGCAAGCAACTTGTCTGCACCGAGAGCCAGGAGAAGAGGCTTCCAGATCGACGACGGACGACAGGCACACACATCAGAGCAGGCAGAGGAACCCGGCACCATCCTCGGGACGAGGGCAGCCTCCCGACCGGCTTGGAGAAGATGGATGGTTGCGCCATGGACGACGCACGCGACCCTGGTCTGTTCGAGCAGGAAGTGCGTGGTGCTCATGGAATCCACCAGCACCAACTGCACCCCACGGGTCGGACGGGTCATGCCGCCGATGCAGTGCATGGCATGCAAGTTGGGGGCTTGCTTTTCTGTTGGGTTTGTGGCGCGATTGGGGCCAAAGGCAGGCGGGGGCAGGCGCCGAATTCCCCGGGCAAGTTGCAGGCGAGGAGCGAGCAGGAACTGTGTGTGAAAGGGAGTGAAAGGAGGCCACTCGTGGGAGGAAAAGAAGGAGCGACCAAGAAAGGGTCCTCGAGCACCACCAGTCGGACGAAAGCAGGAGCAGGCCATCGATTCGTAGAAAGGCAAGATGGCAAGGAGGAGAAGTTAAAGCAGAGGGAATGGAAGCCGTGGCTTTCAGTTCATCTCTGCGCCGCGCTGCGCTGCAAAGGCCAGACCAGGCCACAGGAACTCCGTGCATGGTTGGAGACCACCGGTATCCTATTCGATCCGTCGTGCAGGTGGCTTTTCCACGGCCGCAGCCCCAACCAGAAAGAAGGTCCCCTGCTGCAGCTTGCCGGGGCCCGGCCGCAATCAACAGAGCAGAGGTCTATTCTATTCTCTAGAAGAAGGAAGAATCTAGCAGCAGAGCGGCAGGCAGGTCGATCGCTTACCGAGCACGAAGGAGGCGGCGCCCATGCCGCCGTGCCGGCCCCTGGTCGCCGGCCGGTTCCTCCAGTCCACGTACCCCTCCCACCGCTCCGCATCCCGCGCGCCGTCCTCCTGCAACCACCATCACCAATAACTCGATCAATCAGCAACGAGACAAGAATAATTAGCCAGGGATCGGACAACCAGCACCGACGACGACGAGGACGGAGCAAGCAAACGAATGCTCGGCCAGCAACAACGTGCGCAAGCAAGTCGCCCGTAGTCGAGAACTCACCATGATGGTTGGTGCTCGCACGATGCTGCTACGGCTCGCCCTCTCCGTACGTGCTCTGGAACGCGCACGGGCAGAGAGAGGGAGACGAGGGAGCCAGGCAGAGCAGGAGATCGTCGATCGCGTTTGAGTTCAGTTTGTGCCTCACGACAGAGCCGTGGGCCGGCCGGTGTATTTAAAGTGACTAGTCAATAGCGCGCGTTCGCGCTCCAGTTCTGGCCGCCCGTCATTCTAGGAACATGCCTTAGATAATAAACTGACTACTATATATTATACGCAATAGCGATCTGTTACACCATCCGAAACTTTTCGACTGCTGACGGTACTGTACGACGACAGCTGTATGTAGAGTTTAGCAAGCAAGCAACAGCGTAATTTTTTGCAAAGAAGAGGAGAATGCTAAGAAGGTATCTCCTCGCTCAGCCTTATTTATATGCAAAGATTCAGCAGCTAGGTACTCTCCATAATCGATAAAACCACAAATAGAAAGGCACATAACCACGAACATACAACTCGAAACTAACCGTTAAAGCGCAGCGTGCCATAACTAAGAACGAACAATAGTCAACATAGTTCCCAAGATAAGATGTCAAAGTGTAGCATATGATACATAGATAATACATAAATATTCTGAGATAGTTATGTCACGTCAGGTCATAACTGCTGAAGGTCTATGGTCTACTGTCTGTAGCGAAGGTCCCAGCTTCCATCCGACTCCCAGCCACCTACACCGGGGAGGGGCCGCGACCTCCTGTGCCGGGGTGGGCGGCCACACCCGCGCCAGGGAGGGCCGTCGCCACCTACGCCGGGGGGGGGGGGGGGGAGGCGCCGCTACCTATGCCGGGGAAGGGCCGCGGCCTCCTACGCTGGGGTGGGCAGCCACACGCCAGCGCCAGGGAGGGCTGTCGTCCGCCCGCGCTGCGGAGGGCCATCGAGGGAGGTCATGGAGGTGCGCCGGTCGTCTTCCCCGGCGCCGGTGGTCAAGCACGGTGGCGGGGCCTGCTCTTGCCGACGGTGGAGGGAAGGAGACGGGACAGACACATGGAAGCATCGGGGACGCGCATAGAGAAAAGAATAGGAGAGAGAAGATTTAGGTAGAGCCTGTTGGGCCAAATGGAATTGGCAGAAGAGAGGTGAAAATAAGAATGCAACAAATTTTGATAGTGTAGTAGGTAGCCAGTTGAACTGTTGTTTTTGACTTTTACTATTTAAAAATAAGATAGATACTTTATTTAGGTAGCCTGTTAGACATGCTCTTAGCTGAAGGATTTAAACACCCCGTTAAAGTTTAGCTGGAGTACTTTTAGCTACCTAAAATTTGTCTTTGAAATTTTAGCTAACTATAAATTTTAGCTGGGTGAATTTAAATAGCCTCTTGACTACAAGGCCGGGAGGACACGCATAGATCAGAAAAAAAATTCACCACGAGCGCGAGAGACGTGCGAGGTTAAAAGAACAATGTATAAGCGGTCGTCACATCTCATATACAGACAACGTGCAGGGCTGCCACCAGCTTGTTATCGTGTGGTACCTATTGTACTGTGGTGAGCCGCTCTTGTCTGCACGGTGAACGCCGCTGCACAAGTCAAAGACGAAGCTCCAGCTAGCTAACTAGGGCATCAGCAGCAGACACAGATTAGTTTTAACCACAGCTGTGATTATACACGTGTAAATGTATGTTTTTCGTTTTTACCATATATATGCCCTATATTTTTTTTTCCTCGTAGCGGGTCGATCGATCGATAGCTACCTAGCTTCCTTTCAATTTGATAGATGGATTATCGTCCCCCCGACTTGACATTAGTGCATCGTCAGGTCGATAGAATTCGTACGGCCAGCAGCAGTCGGACATATTCCAGGGTGCCCTAGCCAGCTTCTACTAGGTACCTATCCGCCTACCTACAGTATGTCTGGATCAACGATGTTTTCTCAAGTGATGACAAGAAGAGGGGAAGAGAAAAGGCGTGAGTCGCTTAAAACATGGTGCAGTAATTCGTGCTTGGACTGTTCAAGTTACGTGGAGTAGATATCTACTGTAACACTCGGGGGCGATGCATGTGTTCAGTCCCGATCGAGTGTGCACACGTGTGTGTTGACCACTGACCGTGGCAGTGGCAATCTACTACGGAGTACGTACGTGTGCGGCATACACGCGTCTCCCGTGTGCTTAATTAAGCTCCCACACGTACGCATGCTATCGACCGATCGAGAGCTAGTACTTGCCGCGGCCGTGTCGACGATTTGAGTACGGAATCGCGGGATCGACGTGGTCGGCCGGTTCGTTGGCCCGCGCGCGCCTTTCGGCACAAATCACTTGTGTTGACGGGCCAGCTGGCGGCTGGTGGTTGGTAACGCGCGCTGGTCGTCGCCAGATCTTGGTCCGGTCGATCCTACCTGGGTACGCCCAGCATGCATGCAAATGCTTGACCGCGGCCCTGCCCAGGTGGATATGAGCATGACCGCGCCGTAGTATGATAGGAGTCATAGGATACATAGGGGTGCAAGCCGAGAGGAAAAAGGAGAGTATTATTTACTAGTACAAAATGTATACGTTGTGAGAAGAATTACATTTCACCATTGGCACCTCCTCAGATAACAAGTTTACGATTGGCGCTACAGATGTTTTTTCAAGGGCGCTACGTTTTAGCGGTAGACTTTTGTTCGTGTGGCACCCTATAGCACCTCAATCCAGCGCGCATCGAGTCCGCAACATCATGTGAAATGACCACCATCACCCCTAGCTTCTTCCCCACCCCCGGCACGGCCCACATGATGTTGCGGACTCGATGCCGAGGGTTTTTCTTCACCGAATTTTTTTCTTCGCTGAGAGCCTTGCACTCGGCAAATACTGTATTCAGTATTTGCCGAGTGCCACCGAGAGCCTGGCACTCGGCAAAGCAACCTTTGCCGAGTGTCATTCTTCACCGAGTGCAGCACTCAACAAAGACCTGCCTCTCCAAGTGCCCGTGTTTCGGCTCTTGACGAAGCCTGAGGCACTCGGCGAATCGTCTGTTTTCCGTAGTGACAAGTCTCTCTTGTCCCCTTTCTCTGCTCCACACAACGCCCGTCCCCCACCACCATGGCCACCGTTGTCAACCATGGGCCACCGAGCGAGATGAGCACATGCCGCCGCTCCTCTATTTGTTGCAGCACATATCCTCTATCACTACTAGGTTCTGAAATTGCCTTGGCAGCTAAAAACTGCTTGGAAAATATAAAAATGGCCTAATAAATCATTCTTGGCATCCAACCACCAAGCAAAGTCTGTCAAAAATAGAGCCAAAGAATTTTAAGAAATACTACTCTGCGGATCATTTTTTCAGTTTCTTATATATGCCAAATTATCTTAAGAAAAAAATGGTGGAGTTACTCTAAACACCTTCTATATACCAAATAGTTTTAAGAGAAAAAGATATCCGATGAAGTTGCTCTAACAAACTTTATATGTACACCCGATGTGTCATCATTGGCGGAATCCCCCCACCGGTGGGCCAAAGATGCATGAACAAATCCCCTTTTTTGTCTATTATTAGTATATAATTAACACAATTTTTATGTTATTTGTCTATTATTAATACATATTTAGTATAATTTTAATGTTTTTTATATAATTAGCACATATACTTAGTATAATTTCTGGCTTTGCATCTTGTTAATTTTTTTTTAGCTTTGTAGTATTGTTTAGCCCCCTCCTTAGTCCGTTTCTGGATCCGCCACTGTGTGTCATCTAGTCCATACACACCACACATCTTATGCATATAACTCTATTGAGTTTTCTAATAGTCTAAACACCTTGGAAGAATTTTGTTCCTATAGACATATGCTTGCTGTGATATCGATCGATGGACCTTAGTCCATTTATTTCTCTCTACCGGGCGGCTGGCCGGCCAGGTATCGATTCTCCTCCGACAGTGCATGGACTACCACGCACGTCAATACGGTGGCGCTCAACCCAGACAACATCCGTCGCCAAAAAAAAAAAAAAAAACCAGACAACATCCAACCGTAGCTAATGCGTTCGTACTGCTGGTCCAAAAAGTATAAAGTGCTTGCCCTCGGTCGTGATTCCGATACAATATATGACGGCTTCTTATATACTACACTACGGATCATTTTTTTTTCAATCTCTTATATATATATATACATACCAAGTTATTTTAAGAAAAAATGGTGGAGTTACTCTAAACACCTGCTATTACCAAATAGTCCCTCCGTTCATTTATGTCCTTCGTATCAGCCTTCGGCGCAATGATCAAGGAGTAATAAAACAACACCAATTTACATTAAAGACATGGTACAGTCAAGTAGTTGTAGCCAACGATAAGCCGATGAGCAATAAATGCAGACAAGTAGCAGCCAATGAACACCAAATATGCAACACGTTCGAGTAGCGAAACCTGTGGTCCCAACTAATACGAAGGAGATTCTTGGAAAACAAATTTTTGCTTAGATGGAGATAAATGGACGGAGGGAATAGTTTTAAGAGAAAAGAGATCCGATGAAGTTTCTCTAACCAATTTTATAAAAAGCTTGGTGTGCCGCTACGTGCAGCGGAAGGTCACACCGGAGATGAGTGCCCTACCGGAGAAACCGTTCTCCGAGAGTGACGTGGAGACGGCCATTTTTGAAATGAAGCCGAACAAGTCACCAGGCGTGGATGGCTTCAATGCCGGATTTTTCCAAACCCATTGGAAATTGGTTAAATCGTGTGTGCTCCCAGCGGTGTTATCTTTCTTGAATGGGGGTGTGTTGCCGCCGGAAGTGAACCAAACCTTACTCGTCTTAATTCCGAAGATGAGCAACCCACAAGAACTCTCGCAATATAGGCCCATCTCTTTATGCAATGTTTTATACAAGGTCTGCTCAAAGACAATGGCCAGCCTGTTTCGTCTCATTTTGGACGATGTGTTTTCAGTGGAGCAAAGTGCTTTCATGCCTGGTCGATTGATCACTGATAATGTATTGATCGCGTATGAATGCATTCACTATTTGAGGAAGACGAAGGGGAGGAAAGGAGATTGTGCAATAAAACTCGATATGGCTAAGGCTTATGATCAAGTTGAATGGAATTATTTGCAGGCTGTTATGAGATCATTGGGATTTCCAGATTCGTGGTGCTCGTTGGTGATGAAATGTGTCTCGACGGTGTCATTTTCTGTTCGAGTCAATGGAGTCTTCACAAAGAGGTTTATGTCAACTCGTGGTATACGGCAAGGGGATCCGATATCACCATATTTGTTCTTTTAGGTGCAGAAGGGTTTTCAAGCATGCTACAAAATATAGGCCCCCTGTATGTTTCCAGAGGAGTGAGAGTGAGTAGGCATGTGTCTTGGATCTCTCATCTGTTATTGGTTGATGACTGCTTGATTTTTACCCAAGCGTCAAAAATAGGAGCCGACCGTGTAGCTGCAATTCTTGATTTTTTCCGAGCGGCTGGCCGGCCGGGTATCGATTCTCCTCCGACCATGCATGGACTAATACCACGCACGTCAATACGGTGGCGCTCAACCCCGACAACATCCCATCCGTAGCTAATGCGTTCGTACTGCTGGTCCAAAGAGTATAAAGTGCTAGCTCTCGGTCGTGATTCCGATGCCTCCAGCATTTAGTTCGTAGATATGTCCTTGACAATATATGACTTCTTATATACTACTAGCTAGCTAGGGTTGGTACCTATACTGTTCTATACAGTTTGAAACAAGAGACTTCTTCGAATCTATCGATATGTTCGTGGATACTGTGTAATTTCAATTCAGTTATGGTAAAGTTTATCAATTACTCTATCCTTTTCATATATATTGATAGTTTTCCTTTCTCTCCACATGGTAATAGGAGTGTCTTCAATATGTTTATTTATTCAACACTTACATCCCATGACACAAATATTAATCTAGATTTTGTCTTACCAGTGGTTTTTTAGAATTACACAATACAACACCAACATCCACAATGCAAGCACACTTATGCTTGGGCCAATCTCAATTGAGATTTCATAGAGTTTCATGCACGTTAAATACGCTGATATGGCATTTGTATTGATGAAGAGAGAGATGATTAAAGTTTTATGGGAGTAGAGAGAGTTTCAGAGAGATGAAACTCTTTTTGCACAGTTTCTAAAATATGGTGTGTTAGAAACTGGAACATGAAATTTCTCATTGAGACTGGCCTTATGAACACACATACGCAAACCTGCCCCTAAGAGCATCTTCGAAGGGCTGAGCCAATAAATCTTAAAATTCATAGAGTTTTTATTATATTTTGTAATCTCTGCACGTAGACTTTTAATTTAATCCAGAATATAATGAACACTCACTCTGAAATGAGAATCTTGTAAATTTCAAATGCAACTTGCAAAGGCACTTTCCTTTAACACAATACTTCCTTTTCTTTATTTGGTCGTAAATGCTCTCTTTGAAAAACAGATACTACTGTTGTACGAAGTATGAGCTATATCACACAGTTATGTACAGATTCTTTTCTACAAAATGAATCTCCTTGTCGAAATATAAAGGTAAAGGGATCTGTTTTAGTTGCTACAGAAAAATAGTTTTTTTTAGAGAAGGTAGGGAAGAATAATTTGATCGTGCATGGAATCAAATCTATGTCATTGGTGAGAATCTAATCTAATTTGTGATGTTTGTCTTCGTTTAACTATGTTCAGATCACCTCCCTCTCTTTTCTGTCCACAAGTGTAACCATGTCCAAGTTTTGAGAATATACGGTGAATAATGCTTTTACGTCCAGTCATCGAGTACCCCTTTACTTGCCGGAGCACATCTTGGATCTGTCAATTATGTTATGGGTGGAGAGCCACTGGCTTTGCCGAGTGTCGGAAGCACTCGGCAAAGGCCTGAAAGCAGTCGGCGAAGGCTTTGCCGAGTGCATTATATGACGACAGTCGGCAAAAGGAGTCGGCAAAGAATGGCTCGGCAAAGAGCCTCTTTGCCGACTGCCACGAGACGACACTTGGCAAAGTCATTGCCGAGTGCCAAACCAACACTCGACAAAGAAAACGGCCACCGTCATCTGGTGGCTTCTTTGCCGAGTGCCGATATTTTATTTTTTTATTCAGAAAGTCTTTGCCGAGTGCCAGTGCCAAGAATGGCACTCGACAAAGAGTTTTTCTTTTTTTTATAATGAACTTTGCCGAGTGCCTGCGCCGGCACTCGGCAAAGTTGGTGCTGTTGCCAGACGGTGCCCATCTTTGCCGAGTGCCATGGCACTCGACAAAGCTGGATTTTTTTTTCTGTTTTTCCATAAATATCACACCAGGCAAATCACATATATATAAATATATATATAAAACACAGATCCACATATAAAGAACAAATCCACATATATATCACAGCCATAACAAATCCAAGAGCCTGCATACCATAACAAATCCATCCACATCCAAGTCTAACATACATAACAAGTTCATGATGTCCAACATCCATCACAAGCTAAATGAGAGGTACCTACGACGACCCAGTGTCCCAATAGCCCCGAGAGTGTGAAGAGTCCCCATCTTGCCACCCCGGCCACCCCTGTGGCACCGAGGAGTACATCCAGGCCTCGACCTCCTGCTGAGGCTCAGGAGCGCCACCTGACCACCCGTGCTGCTGAGGCTGAGGAGTTGCGCCACCTGACCACGGAGACACGGAGACCACTCGTGCTGCGAAGGCATTGGAGAAGCACCACCTGGCCACGTGTGGTGTGGACTCAGGCCAACCTGCCACTCATGGCCTGGAGAAGCGCCATGTGGAGGAGTCAGGTTCAAACCCACCGACTGTGCCTGCACATAGGAGAAGCGATCTCATTAGTACCAGCAGGATGGCCGCACAAGCCAAAACAATAGACAAACATATATACTCACCGGAGTCCCTATAGGGCCAAGAGGAGGGGGCGGAACGAGCATCGAGGCAGGCAACAGAGGCAAGACAACACCAGGGATGTGAAGGTTCTGAAAGAAGCTGGCAAAGTCCTGCATCTGATGCTGCAAGTGCTACCAGACAGCCTCCATCTGGCGCTCCATCTCCTGCCGATGGGCTTCCTGTTGGGCCGCCAGCTCCTGCCGATGGGCCTCTTGTTGGGCTGCCAGCTCCTGCCGATGGGCCTCCTATTCGGCTGCCAGCTCCTGAACTGCCGCCAACATCTACGTGGAGCTCGGCTGCCGAGGTTGTATGGGGACATCGGAGGAGGTCGTGCTGTCTGATCGATGAACCTGACGAAGGGTGGGAACGGTGGCTGGGTCGATTGCGCTGTGGGAAATAAAGTACCGGTCATGCTGCTTCCCTCCTCTCGTCCTCATCAGGATGTTTGTATCCAGGGGCTGGGCGGTAGGATCAAAGGTCTCACCATGGTGCTTGCGAGCCGCCTCAGTGTACTGGACCATCTTCTCATAGGTGTTCGAGTTGGTGTACGCGTCGACCCCCTCCGCCGGGTTGTAGACATTGTCCGGATCTGTCGCTTTTCCCTTGTGATACAGGGCATAGCCCATGTGACAGAACCGACCAATTTATTAGAGCACAAGCACATAATCCGCCATTGATTCAGCAAATCATATGATTGAGACCTAATAAACCCGGTAGTCCGTGAAATCTCGAAGGATTTCAAACTTTTTCGGCACGACCAAGATCGTAATAGTTTAGCGTACTCATTCACAAGCACCAAGTTTAAAACATCATCGGAGTACGAAATAGAGTTATTACAAACCAAGTTCAAATTCAAATAAAAGCGGAAGCGATTTAGTTTAAAGCCACACACGCATTTAGTTCAAATACAGTGCCAGGTCCTTGGTCCACATCCAGCAAAAGCATCAAGTAGAGAAGAGTGACCATGCCCAAGGTCTAATCATCTCCCAAGGCGGGATAGAAACAGTTCTGACAATAACCATAGAGCATCTCACCATCTGCAAAAACATGAGAAATAAAACCCTGAGTACGAGGATGTACTCAGCTAGACTTACCCGTCATAAACTAAAATAAAAGAGACTCCAAGGAGTATGCAAGGCTGTATAAGTAGGATAGCTGACTCATTTAAAATTGCGGAAAAGCTTGCATTAAGAAACAATTAATAAGAACCTTCTAGCAATGTATTTTAATCTAATTAACCTTATCATGCTACATTAGCACCTGTACTAAACAAGCATGGTAATAATTATTCAACAGAAAGTAACCATTCCGGGTTGAGTATCTTTCCGTCTCAACAGCTCAACCATCTCATCTCTTGTTCAAATTCTTACTACGATGCCGCTGCTCAAGTCAAGTGTTCACTGTCCAGGAACGATGGCGATTATAATCGATTACTAACCAGCTGGCGGGTACTCCTCACACAAACCACACTCACTAGCCACGGTGAGCTACAGGTCACCGATATCCAATTCAGGAAAAACGCGAGATCAACAGGTACCATCACATCCGGGCACCGTCCGGCTGCCAGCAGGGCGCACCATGCTATATTCAGGCCTTACAACCGCGTAACCCGTGGTCCCCCATCTTCACCAATGCGATGCGTACAGCAGGTCGACTCCCGGCCCAAATCAAAATTAGGCTTCGCGGTCAGAACGACTTATCCTTCCAGCTAAATGTGAGGCATAAATTCAATATGACTTGAGGACGTACAACGGACGGGGTCCTAGTTCGACATAGACGGGATAAACCACATTGAACCTCCAGTTCATTCTCAACTCCAATCCCGCCCGGTCTCGATTTATTATCTCCACATGGTTATCCAAGATAACAATGTATTCAACCATCCGAGTTACCACCTATAACTCGCGGATGACAGGAAATCACCCGACTTCTACCGATCTAATTAAGCAGGGCTAAGCAAATAATCATACCTAAACCTAACAGGGTTGAAGTAGAAACAGTGGCAAGGAATATAAGTAATGCAGCAACGGTATAAAACAACGCCTATAACTTAATGCAGCAAACAAGTAAAGGACTCAAGTTAGATATTTTGCAAACCACAGGGAGAATGCTCCGGGGCTTGCCTTTCAGAAAAGCACTTGGCTGGTGGTCGGGACACTCCGGAAGATCAGCTTCGGGATCCTCTTCTGCTGCTGCTTCGCGAACCAAAGCTTCCTGTTGGCCTTCCTCTCCTGGTGCTCCGGGAACTACCGTCTCGAGCTCTGACGATCCTGTATGATGCATAGTGCGTATGAATACCGTGCATACATATAATTACAATGCTGATGGTGATGGTGAATGAATGTTCAGCCAAGATGAATGATATGATATTTGAAAACATGTATGATAAGCACATGTCATCTGCATTCTCTTCTACCGATAAATCTTCAAATAGGCCTCGCATTAAAATTTACTTGCACACTATAAGGAATTATAAACAACCATTGTTTTGCACCTACACTCTACTGAACCACAACCAATAGAAGATCATACATATCATGAATAGCATAAAAAGCATTTTTACACACATGAAATGATAACGCTAAAGCATTATTTATAAATAAAAGAAATCAGGGTATAACTACAACATGACTTTAGAATACTCAGAAAATTCTGTAAAAATTACAGAAGCTTAATCATACCAAATAAAGACTACCATAAAAATTTCAAGTCAAAACAGTAAGTACTTTATCCTGCACAAAAATGACAAGGCAGCACAATTCCAGGGGCATAAAATACTTTGTACATAAAAGTATATCAAACAACAGATCTCAGAACATAATTAGCTCTAGATTGACATAAAAACACTCCAAAAAGTTTCATGCACAAATTCCTTATACATAATTTATTATGAATTATTTATCCTCACATGAAAATAGGCACCATAACTAGACATAGCAAAATTTACATAAGACATAGCCTAATAATATTTTTCACAAATAGAGCATGACATAAGAAGACTAAAAAACTTGGTCTCACATTTTTCTGAGCAACAGAGAATTAGTTATGCATTTACTAAGATAAATATAATTAATAGGGATAAATAAAGCTATACAGAAAAGTTTCACAAATTCCACATTTCATATTTTTCATGCATAGATCATCTCATAAGAAAAATACTACAAGTTGAACCAACTCATTTGGATGAAAAATGAGCAAGTTATGAATTTCCAAAGCTTTAAACCAAAATCTGAAATCTATTCTGAAAAAGAAAAAGGAAAAGACACTTTACACCGGGGACCCTGACATTTCCAGAAACTAACCAAGCCCTAAAAAGAAAAGCGCTGAGTCTGGTGACTTTACACTCAAGTCCGGGAAAGAACAGGAATCCTGCCCGAGGTCCTCACGGCGGTGGATGGTCGTCGGCGTCGGGATTCCTCGCCGACGGCGAGGTCTCCGGCCGAGCCAAGGTGACCAACAGACTCAACTCGTCAAAGCGGGCGCATTGGTGTAAAAGATGTGAACTAGGAGCGAGGTTTCGACCGGCGGCGACGAACAGCGGCGGACGACGGCGAGGGTTCGCGGTACGCCGGCCATATCGGGCCACGGCGGGGCAAACGGACCAGCCTAACAGCTCTAGCAGACCAAGACGGTTCGAACGGACTAGCTCAAGCGAGGAATGGATGGCCGGAGCAACGTCGGCAATGTACGCCGGCGAGCGGCGGCGCGAATCCGCGACGGCGGATGGCCAAATTCGTCGGGCTCAGACGCTAATCGACCTCATGAACTACTCCAATCGATCCTACTCGATCAGACGGACACGATTCGCTAGCTAATTGAGAGAGAGAGGGGTCGCTGGGCACGGCGGACCGCGCGGCGGTCGGGCGGTCATGACCGGCGAAGGAGAAGAAGGTCGATTCGACCTCTACCTTGGGTCTCGGTGGCAGGAGAGGTGCGCATGGTGTGCCTCACACCTCGGCGGAGCGACTGGCGAGTTTAGGGCAAAAAGTGTTCAGGCTACGGGGTGCGGTGGCGTGCGAGCTCTCGGCGGCGGCAATGGCGGGCGACGTCCGAGTGCTCGGGCTCGGGTGGAAGATGAAGGGCAAGAGCGTGTCTGGTGGCGGAGAGGAGAGGGAGGGAGAGACTGACGCGGTCGGGGCGACTTGAAACGGCTGCTCGAGCTTGGACCGAGGCAGCGCGGCGTCGGAGCTCTTCGAGCGCGTGGCACTCATGCGCGCGGAGCGGGGCCGAGCGGAGGGCGAGTGGCGAGCCGTGGGACCGGGCGAGCGCGGTGCGGGGATCCGTGTGCGGCGCTCGGGTGCTGGGTCGGAACAGCGGGCAGCGGCAGCGGCCCGGCGTACGGACGCCACGCGGCCGGCGTTGGGTCAGACAGCGTCGCGAGGAAGAAGAAGAGAGGAGGAAGAAGAGACTGTGCGGTGGGTCCCACTACGCCAAGATTCGTGCAGACTTGATGAACCCCATATTTTCCAAAATAAACCGAATTTGAAGAAACTCATAAAAGATGAAATGTTCCTTTTGATGAGTAGAACATTTCACTTTTAAACATCAAAACCTAATTCTGCCTAGAATTTGAATTTCAAAAATGGGGATTTAAAATTAAAAAAAAATTATTTTTACAAACTATTTTTAACATTTTTGACCCACTTCCAAGCCTTTTCATGAAATGACCCCAAAATCAGTTTTGCTCCAAATAATTTTCTCTACAAACTTCATTTAACACTCAACCTCAAACAAGCAACCCTTCATATAGTTCTAGTTCAAGTCAAGGTATGCACATATATAAACCTTATCATTTCATGTAACAAAAATGATGCAATTGAGATGGTTATGCTCTTAAAGTGCAATATGATGCATGCTTAACACCAAAGTGTTACAGCCCATGAACTCGTTGATCACCTACCCACCATGCGACTGGGACTGCCAGAAAAACACAAGGATGATTACATGTAATGAGAATGAATAAATAAATAAATCATTAGAAGTGTACCCATGTGTCCATGAACCCTCCGAGGGGGCGGCTCCCTTTGTGGTGTGCCAGCCCTGTCCTTGCCTTGGCATGTCCCCATTTGGCTCTACGCTGCTCGTACGACTCTGGCTTTCTCCACTCGTCCATAATGGCCTCCTAGCAGTCTATGTGTATTTTGCACCAATCAGCAGGACACTGCATGATAACGTGCATTTGAAGATGAATCAGTATTAATGTTTTCTACTTATTTTTCATGGAAGGAATCAGAATTAATGTTTCCTACTTACCTGGAGGTAGATCTCCTTGGGAAGGTCGGTGTCGGGGTAGAGGATCATCTCCTGGCTTGCGTCTTCGGCAGCAACTGGCAAAGCACGTCGGCGTGGTAGCTGATGAGGACCTAGAGGTGTGCCTCGTAGTACATGTCCTTGAGTCGCTCCATGCAGACCTTGTCCTGCATTTGTGACACCTCGACCTCTTTCCTCGGCTCGCAAGTGAACCACTCCTGCATACAGATATCATGTATCATTTCATTATTTCAAGAACGTCCAACGCATGCGTAGTATTGACAAAGCGGTGTGATGAAGACTCACCCAGAACTCCCTCTTGATCTTGGTCGCAATGGGGACATCATTTGTGTCCCTGACGTTGAAGAAGTCCCGCCACTTCCAGGGTAGCGCTGTGGTCCCGTCGTGGGTGACAAGGCCAGGGTAGTGCTTCTTAATCAGGAGGGCCAACATGCCATTAGGATTGCTTGAACTAGCCCCGCTGACACACTTCCAGTTTCTGCATGAGTCATTAAGAAGAATTGTTAGTCTAAAGTTCAATTTTAAACATGTCATATGAATAAGTCGTGAAAACATGAATGGTTACTTACTTATCACCGTCGGGTCAAATCATCGGACAATGATCTGGCGCGAGCGGCGCTGAAGGGAGGCGCGTGATCCTGCGCTGGTCGACCTTGCTCGAACCTGAGAAAGCCGTATCCCCTGGTGTCACCTCGCCCTCATCCTCATCGATATCGTTGTCTACTTCCATGCCCATCAGTGAAAGAATGGCTATCTCCAAATGCCCTTCTAGCTCCTCGGGTTGATAGAACTCTTCGGTATCTGCCTTTGGGTCAAAGTTATAATCATCATCATTTAGGACAGGCACTTTACCACGCGGCGATACCATGTGCACAAGGTACCAACCCTTAAGACTCATTTTTTTGGCACGCCCATGGGAGATAATAAATTTGCGTAGCCTGTTGAGCCACAATATAGACATCTTCTCCAGTATAGACGAAATCCTATCGAATTTCGACCTGCCCAATGTCATCGGCTCTTCTCGTGTCATTAGGATCGAACCAATGGCATTTGAATACCACTGGTTTAAGATCTTTGGGGCCCTCAAAGTGAAGCTCGTATATTTCTTTGACTATGCCATAATAGCTGCAATCATCGTTACCGGGCGTACGAACCCCTGTGCACGTGGTCTTTTGGGTCGGCCAACTCTCCTCGTAGCTTCTCGTGTGAAAGCGATAGCCATTCACATCATAAACGGTGAATGTCTTGACCCTACGGGTGAAGCCCTGTGCAACCTGTTTCAATTCACCACTCATTGCCCTATTCGTGCATGCCTGCAAGGTGAGGCCAGGTAGATCATTACATTACTCGCTCCTAGGAGCAAAGTGGAATCTCAAAGTTGGATGGTACCTTCATACAGAACCAGGAAATAAAATTGGGCGAGTCATTTTTGAGGAGATAGTCTTCTTCTTGGTCGGTAGGAGCCCTATTCCCTATCTAGTGTTCCTTAATAAACTCTCTGAAAAAACAAGAGACAAAGGGGTAGGACCGATAGGTGGAGGATATTGACTGCGTATGTAACTAGCTCATTGAGAACTTACATTCGATAAAGAGCAACTTCTTCAAGGTTCAACAACACGTAGAGCGTGATAGTGCGAAACTCATGTTGTTGCAACGTCTTGGGGGTACCTGCGCTTCCCCTTCTGAGTTGCCCTTTGAAAAGGCTCAGGGTTGATGAACTCTCATCGTTGTTGTAACGAGGGGGCGGGTTCACATTGGGAAGGTTCTCAGTATAGTACGCTATTGTGAAGTTCGACACCTCCTCCACTCTGAATGCCTCTGCCATAGAAGCCTCAATTTTGGCTTTATTTCTACACTTTTTTTGAAGAATCTTTAGACACCTCTCGATTGAATAGCACCAACGGGCCTGCACGGGACCCCCTAGCCGTGCCTCACATGGTAGTTGCAAAATTAGATGCTGCATCGGTAGGAAGAAGCCAGGTGGAAAGATCATCTCCAACCTGCAGATCAACAGAGGTGCAACACACTCCAATTCATGAATCACTTCCCAAGATAACTCCCTGGCACAAAGCTGGCAGAAGAAATAGCTCAACTCTACTAGGATGTGCCACACTGGCTCAGGGAGGTATCCACGGGTCATCGCAGGAAGGAGCCACTCAATCCATATGTGGAAGTCATGACTCTTCATCCCTAAGACTTTCATAATCTTAGGGTTCACTCCCCTACTCAGATTCGCCACATACCCATCAGGGAACATTAACATCTTGATCCACTACAGCACTTCCTTCCTTCCTATCGTCCCTTTTCAGGATGTAATCGGCCGGGCCTCTTTTCCAACTCTTGCCTTGCGCAAGGGTCTTCATCACTAGCTTTGGTCTATTGCAGATCTCCTCCACATCCAGTCTAGCCTTAACGTTGTCCTTTGACTTCTCTTTTATGTCCATGAGTGTACCCCAAAGTACCTCGGTGACATTCTTTTCTGTGTGTATTACATCGATGTTGTATGGAAGAAGAAGGTTCTTGAAGTAGGGGAGCCTAGTCAAGCCCAATATATGGGTCCACATGTGTTCCACACCATACTTCTTAAAACCACCATTGTCTTCATCAATTTTGAGAGCCTCTAACTGGGCAAGGACCTGGGCACCGCTCATAATCTGAGGAATGGGGTCGACAACTTGAACACCTTTTGTGAAGTGCTTGATGTCTCATCTGAACTCATGGTCGTCATCTAGGAATTGACGATGTTTGTCAAACGAAGAGAAATTGCCACCCTTCTTCAGCCAGGTGAACATCACATATGCCTTGTATACTGGGCAAGGAAACTTCTCGTGAACACACCACCCACTAAATATGCCATACGCTAGGAAGTCATGTATTAAATACTGATACCACACATGCATTGTGAAGTTCTTCTTTGTAGCTCAGTCATACGTCAGTACCCCTTTTCCCAAGCATGTTGCAATTCATCCCATAGTGGCTGCATGAACACACCCATATTGTTGTCCAGGTGTTCATGTATTATCAGCGACAAGAACACATTCTTGGGTTCAAACATAACGTCGGGGGGAAGATTGAGGGGGATCACAAACACGGGCCAACAAGTGTACGGGGCCGCCATCAATCCATATGGGTTGAACCCATCTGTTGCCATCGCTACACATACATTCCGAGCATCCATAGCTTTGTTAGGATGCTGGTTATCGAAGTACTTCCATGCGTCACCATCCGATGGGTGTACCATCTTATCACTGTATCTTTTGCCATCCTTGTGCCATCTCATCTGTTTCATGGACTCCTCTGTCATGTACATTCGTTAGAGCCTCGGTATGATAAGAAGGTGCCGTAGGACCTTCTCGGGGATCTTAGACTGTTTCTTCTTGCCATCACTACCGTTTACCTCCACATACCTAAAGGCTTTGCACTTTGGACAGTGCGTTGCTTCCTCAAGGTCTCCCTTAAATAGGACACACCCATTAAGACAAGCATGGATCGACTCATATGGCATCTTAAGTGCACGAAGGAGCTTCTATGACTCGTACGTGTTATTCGGCAGCATTTGACCCTTCGGAAGCATTGTGCCAAAAACTGCCAACATGTAATCGAAGCCGTCTCGACTCAGGCTCAACTTTGACTTCAACGCTATTAGGCGTCTAATGGCATCCAGTTGCGACATTGTGGTCTTCTCGTGAAGGGCCTTCTGTGCCGAAGACATCATTTTGTAGAACACCTTTGCAGTTTCCTTTGGATCCTCCTCCACCAATCCTTCATTGCCACGTGCCTCGTTATAGTCTACCACCATGTCGGCCATCTCGGCATCTGCATCATACTCCTCGAGGAATGCTCTCACCTCCTCCTCTCTAATACAATCCCCTTCACCATGGAAGATCCACCTCTTATAGTTTGCCACAAATCTGTTCTTGAAAAGATCTTTGTATACATCTTTCTTTATTTTTCTTTTTGAATTCTTACACTGGTTGCAGGGACACGACATCCGAATCAACCCTTTAGCAGCCGGGCCAAATGCTTGCTCTAGAAAATTATTGGTCCCCCTAACCCATTCATCGCTCCTCCTCTTAGCTATGAAGCCCATGTACATCCACTCACGGTTATCCATCCTCTATCATACACATGCGTAAGCGAGTAATAAACCGGCAATTGCATCTACACGACATTCCTACCATCTAATAGGTGAAGGATAGGTCCTAACCCCACCCGTGGATGCGTAGATGGGTTACCTTCCATGTTCTTCCCCTTTCCGGTCAGAATTTTGGCAGCACCTTCTCGCCGTTCTCCCGATACACGTCCCCGCAGGGAGAGTGTGTATCCAGAGAACAACGGGGAGGTCCTGCCCAAACTCCAACTCAGACGGGAGTAGAACATGACAGCTAAATCATCTATGCATCCATAGCCTGTCTAAAAAACATGGACAATCCGAAACAGATACGGTCATAGATATGCAAAGACCTGCATACCTCCAACCGTATCTCTTTCGGATGGGAGATGCCTAACTAGGTTATGCGACCTAAGTATGACAACGGGTAAGGAAGAGAAGTGATTTATACCAAGGGTGATGGTGGAGAGAGGCTAGCAGGACAATGGCGACGAAGACGTTCAGGGTGGCTGAGTCCCTCCCACGGGTCCTACAAATAAGGGCAATATGTTAGTTATTAAAACTATAAGTTACCCACGGGTCCTGCAAATAAAACTATAAGTTATTAAACATTTTGGCAGAACCTCTCCTGCACAGGGAGGTTTCAATAACCTGCAAAAAGAACGGCATGAAGGCCGACATCCACAAACAAGGGCACGAAGGCCGGCAATCACAACGGCACGAAGGCTGATGACTAGAGCGGCACGAAGGCCGACAAGCAGAGAAGGGTGATATACCTAGTCACTACACGTGCTTTGACGGGGATGCCACATGGAGAAGACGGCAGGGTGAAGGCCGGCAAACCTCCTCCTTCTCCTCCTCTTCCTTCTTCCTCCTCCTCCCCCTTCTTCCTCTTATTCTTCTTCCTTATTTTCTTCCCCTTCTCTTCCTTTTCTCCTTCTCCTTCTCCTCCTCCTTCTTCTTCTTCTTCTTCTTCTTCTTCTTTTTCTTCTCCTCCTCCTCCTTTCTTTTTTTCTTCTTCTTCTTTTTCTTCTTCTTCCCTTCCCTTCTTCTTCCCTTCCCTTCCCTTCCTCCTAATTCTCCTCCTCGGTTGGGGCGGTGGGGTGGCGGCGTAGGCGGTGGCCACGCGCTCGCGGCTGGGGACGGCCGGCCGGGGCGGCGACGCCGGGCCGGCGCTCCCTGGCGGCCGCGGGCGACGGGGAGGCGGGACGGGCGGCGAGCAGGTGGGGCGAGGGAGGGACGGGGACAGCGGGCGGCGGGGAGGTGAGCGCGGGCAGGGCGGGGAGGCACCGCCGGCTGGCGGGGCGGCGAGCGAGGGGCGGTGGGGCGGTGACGGGGACGGGGTTGGCGGCGGCAGTGCTAGGCGGCGGCTGCGAAGGGCGCGAGGCGGCTGGGGCGCGGGTAAGGAATGTATAGGGTTGGGGGAGATGGGCCGGCTGGCCAGGCCGTTTTACTTAACAGGTCTTTGCCGAGTGCCATCCTGGGCACTCGGTAAAATTTTTATTTTTTTAGTTTGGGTTCAAACTTGGCATGGATTGGGCCAGGCCGTCCCTCTTTGCCCACTGCCACAGCGGCACTCGACAAAGAGCCTCTTTGCCGAGTGTCAAACATGGCTCTCGGCAAAGATTTGATTTTTTTTGAGTTTTGAGTTTAAATTTTTCTGTAACCCAAGCATATTGTATTCAAGGACATGTTCGAATTTGGGAACTTTTTATAACTGTTTGCTATATTTCATTCATTTATTTCATTTACTTGAATTTTTCGCGATAATCCATATTTGAACTGCAGGTGCATGAAATAATAAAACATAGCCATTCGAAAAATGATATTCATGTTGGAGAGTGTATTTTGGGGCCGTGTCCATAAACTCACCCAAAAGTTTGAAGGCCTTGTCCACGAAACATGACCATCCATGTGCGCTAGAAGTGTTTTTTAATTATATAAAATCCAAACAAAGTCTGAAAATCAAGAAACTTGTCGAGGTGTCATGTTATTGCATGTGGTGGCTATGAAAAAAATTTGGGAATGTTTAGAGCAAGTTGCGACGTCAGATGTCCAAAACCCAGACATCTCCACATGTGATCAATTGTGATCAAATTTGGATTATCACAAAAAATTCAAGTAAATGAAATAAATGAACGAAATATAGCAAAAGGTTATAAAAAGGTCCCAAATTCGAGCATGTCCTTGAATATAATATGTTTGGGCTAAAAAAAATTTTGAACTCAAAATTCAAAAAAAAATTCAAATCTTTGTCGAGAGCCATGTTTGACACTCGGCAAAGAGGTTCTTTGCCGAGTGCCTTTTAGGCGGCACTCGGCAAAGAAACCATCTTTGCCGAGTGCCCACGGTGGCAGTCGGCAAAGAGGGCCGGCCTGGGCCCAGTCTATGCCACGTGGCACTTTGTCGAGTGCGAGGCCCGGCACTTGGCAAAGATGTTATCTTTGCCGAGTGCCTGACGTTAGGGCAGTCGGCAAAGATAACGGCGACGGACGTCGTGTGCGTTCGAGAAACTTTGCCGTGTACATTACTTTGCCAAGCGCTCGGCACTCGGCATAGGGAGTCTTTGCCGAGTGCCCAGCTTCGCCGAGTGGCAGGCACTCAGTAAAGAAGTCTTTACCGAGTGCTGCCTTTGACAGTCGATAAAGGACTTCTTTGTCAAGTGCCTGAGTTATGGCCGTCAGCAAAGTCTGGAGCACTTGGCAAAGCTCCTATTTCCGGTAGTGGTAACTTTATATCGCCATCGTTTTAGTTTTTGGGGACTGATGGCTTATAACCGGAAGCAATCGAACCAAGAAAAGTCTGTTTCTTCTTTAGACTTTTCCTGGTTAAAATGCTGACTCCGTGTTTGCATTAGGATCGGAGTATGTCTAACAAGTACCATCGTCCGTATTGCGTTATTGCTGCAAACCATTTGGATCACTATATAGTCCAAATCGTGCAGATTAGTTGACATTGCTTCCCCGGATATGGTCATTCTTAAAACAACTTTATTGCAAGTAGGCATCATAATGCTACAACGAAAATTACCGGCTGCCCCTATCATGCTACTATCTACAACTAGCTAGATCAAGTAGTGTTACTAACTTGGTAGTACTGGACAGAGTAAGGAGGAACTAGTGATAGCTTTTTACATATAAACGGCAAGTTCCCTTTGTAATAAACAAACATAAAGGCTGTTCTCGGGAGAGGCAGCTAACCAAGCTATGATTGTTAGTGGCATCCAATGCACACACACAACAAGATGATCTTCCGGAATTGCTTTCATGAGCATTAGAAGAGTGGAGAAGGCCGGAGTCTAGCTAGCTTTTTGTTGTATGGACTACAAAAGAGCTTAAGCCTTAAGTTTCAAAAGTTTTAATAGGTGTGTGCTAGCTTTTGTTTCTTTTTCTTGTGAAAGCTATGTAACACTGCGAAAATGGTCTAATTAATAAGAAAAAAAGAAGCAAGTGTACATGGATGTCGTTATGTCGACATGAAGAAAGAAGTAAGCAACTAAACAGAAACCAGTTGGCATATATATGGCTATCTATACAGTTCAACAATTCCCCTTGCAGGCTCTCTTCCAACTTCACAATAAAAAAGTTTGCATTATATATGCAAAAATATACACAAGTTGTTGGAGACAGGACTAACTTGGTGCGGTCCTAGTTATGTGTTGATCCGATCATAACTTTTAGATCACTGCTTGTGCTGTACTTTGTTTGTAGTGATAGCCCATGTTCAAGTCGGCTGGAGATATTCAGGTTGTGTGAAGTGAGAACTGATGGCTGCATCATCAAGGGAAATTGTATATATCAGATGGAGTTTAAAATGCAGTGATTCTAATGCATCTATGGACACCTCAAGTGGTTGACTCAGGATTATGTAATGAGTTTGCATCTTTGGTTCGTGAAGTTGGTTTACAACATCAATGATAATGATAAGGTAACAATACTGCAGAATGCTCCTTGGATCATGTGAAGAAAACTTCTGTTTTGCAAAAAACTAAGCCCGTTGATTTCAGCAGCCCACTTCTGTCGTATGGATCCAATCATAGCTATTTATAATGTTTCCTCATTTGTTCAGTCTTAAGTCAGACAAAGAGTTGAGAGAGCTTATATTTTACCTGTAAAATAGCTTTAGTCAGCCAAAGAGTTGGGAGAGCGACAACTCATTTGGTCACGCTTATAATAATCTAAATACTTATGATATAGGTTGTGTTTAGCTGGGTCCCACAATTAACGTTTCCTGAATTAACAGTCGTTGCCTCATGAAGGAAGCTGCATGGAAATTAAAATACCGCGGTTAGAGCGCCAATGGAGTACATCTCAGCTCAGGTAGTGGTTGTGATGACTTATGATTATTGAACAATCTTACTTTGTCTCTTAGTGAAGTTAGTTCTACAAGATCGATGCTACCACTACTTAAAAACTCCTAGGATAATGAGAAAAAAAAAGAACTTCCTTCGCTTGCTGGCTCTTTCTGATTCCTCCAGCTAGTGGTTTCATCTTCAGGTGCTGTGTGGTCAGCTGGGGGGTCGAGAGCGACAACTCATCTGGTCCTAGTCAACACATATGGATGGATCCAACGGTAACGTACTGACTAGTAATATATATATAGTACTACCAGGAAACCTTGTTTAACGCTAAGCCATGTTCAGGTCGGCTACAACAATTGAGGTTGTTGACTCAAACTAACGTTTGCATGTAGCATCATTTAGCAAATTATATGGGGGAGAAACTGATGCTATTAGAGCATCTATTATATGGGGGAGAAACTGATGCTATTAGAGCATCTATCTTACTTTGGACAGGCCAAGCGGTTGACTTTGGACTAATCAACAGGTTTATGCGGTTGCTTTAGCGTGGCTGCTATTGGTTCCACAAAATTGATGCTGACAGTAGTGCACACTACACAACACACTGAAAACCTCCCTTGAACAATACTAAGCCTTAAGAAACGTTAACGTGGATTCTCTTGCTGGCTGTTTCTGATTCCTCCAGCAGCACCTGGCATTGTGCGACGCAGCCTCTTGCTCTTATTCAACATATATATATGGATGATGGATCCAATAGTAACGGGCAGACTAATTATATATATGCAGTACTACCTTAGTACTACATGTAAACCTTGTTTAACGCTAGGCCATGTTCAGGTCGGTTGCAACAATTCAGGTCGTTGACTGAAACTAACGTTCGCAATGCAAGTAGCATCATTTAAGAAGATTATTTGGGGGGGAGAAACAGAGGTTAGAGCATCTTTGGAGGTGCCAAGCAGTTGACTTCAGACTAATCAACAGGTTTATGATGTTGCTTAGCGTAGCTGCTATTAGTTTATCACAAGATTGATGCTGACAGTACAAGACACACTGAAAACCTCCATTAGCTTGGAGTGTTCGACAATACTAAGAAATTTGTACTCTCTTGCTGGCTGATTCTGATTCCTCCAGATGGCATCCAACACCATGTTATCCTTCTTTTAATTTGTACCTGCGACGCAGCCCTGCTGCCCTCTTGAATCTTTTTCAAGGGCAAGAATATATAAGATCCTGATGAGTGTACGTAGGTCTTGGTCAGCAGCTCAGCTTTTTGGTGGTGCCCATAACGTTTGGTGTAACAACTGTCTTCTATTTCGGTAACCAAAATTTCCCGGTACAAGAAATTAAGCATTATGTATTTCAACTCATAGACTTCAAGTGAAGAAACGCATAGTGGCTTTCCGAATTGCTGACTTCTCTCTAGCCCAGGGCCCAGGCCCACACCACATGATGGAATATCTGGCGGGGCTTATTTTGGCACGCCTGCGCACGTCGTCATGGCCGTAGCCATTGTTGCCGCGATGTTTCGTTCTAGTTCATACATCTGACGAAGAATATCTTGCTGCATGGCTGCTCCGATGGATCCCCTGCCCGCCGCTACATGTCGATCAGCTAGCTCTCTTGTCCTACAATCCTGCTCCGTCTTCCGGAGACAGCTACTAGCTAAGCTAGCTCTGAAGACCATTGTAGTGTGTGTAATCAATGGCAGCGCATGCTGACCAGGTGCCACAGTTGCCACTCGATCCATATATATCCATCCGTAACAGAAATGGCTAGCTCTTGCAACCCCTTATCCTTTTCCTGCACTGCACTGCACCACAGATTACTCCTAGCAGGTAATGTAGGATCGTAGGAGTATCTCTTGGCGTTGCTGGTGCTGTTGTGTCTGGTGTAGTACTCTGGTGGCATCACCAATATTGGGATGCCGCCGCCGGCCTGCCCTGAGTTCAGCGACGAGCAATTAAAAGGCCGAGCAGATTCAGAACGTGCGGGAAAACGTATTTGGTGCTGCAGCGACGGTCAAGATTGGGTCGGATACCGGACCGTTATCTGCTTCAGGCCTGCAGCCCAGCAGCAGCTCCGTCCTAGGATCGAGTGCAGCCAAGGTCTGAACGCGTGTAGTGGCGGTGGCGCGACGGGGCCAAACTACTCCAACAATGATAGCACCATTCAACATTGTGTCATGCCCATTGTGGTTGGTCATTTCATTGGCATTTCTTGTTGCTGCTAGAGATTGTGATTCCACTAGCCAATTTGTCGATCGCTTCGCATATCTTGTTGCCTACTGACCTTGTAGCGGTAGCCTAAAGGCATTATATCTTGATGAAAATAGGCATAAAACAATTTAGATGAACTTATTTTACAAACTAGTAGTGGTGGACAGCATATCAGCTGTGCAAACAGGAGAGACCTCCGTTCTATCATCCTAGTTTGTTGAGAAATTTGAAAGGAAAAAATGTGAGAGTATTCCAACGAGCGGAGTCCATAAACTTTGGGTTGCTCCACAGGATCAAGGAAGAGGGGTGAGACTACGGATCTTTGGTGGGAGCAAAGCAAGGTTGTTGGGAAATTTAGAGGGAAAGAAATGCGAGAATATTCTAATGAGCAGAGTCCACAAACTTTAGGTTCTTGCACAAAACTAGTAGAGATATGGCTTATAGTCCCGGGTTGGGAACCCCCTATTGTCCCAGTTACCCAACCGGTATTGCCCAAGCGGGACTAAAGGGACCTTTAGTCTCGGTTACGCCAACCGGAACTAAAAGGCAACCTTTAGTCCCGGTTAGTGTCACCAACCGGGACAAATAGGCATCCCAAGACATGCCTCGGGGCATGCCTTTTTAGTCCCGGTTTATGATAGCAATCGGGATAAATTGGTTTGACCTTTTTCTATTTTGGTATATTTTCAATTACATTCATATTTATTTCAAATTAGTTATTTGTGTACAAATTTTACGTATAATATTCTAATATTCATTCGTTTGAGCGTTTTATGCATGAATAAGAAACTAATATATATACACACACAAAAGCTTAACTAATGTTTTAGTTTACATCGATCCATGAATGCATGAAATAATAATTATAAGTGTATCACATGAAACTTTGTTCTCGGGGGATTGCACACGCTCTATCGTCGTCCTACCGTTGACTCGCCGTCGTGTCACTGCTACTAGCTAGGTAAGACTAGGTTATGGTCATAGTAGAACTCACCGGTGGGTGCCATGACATGATTAACAAGAAATCATGAAATAGCCTTTTGAATTGCTTTGATTTGGTTTTCTCGCATGCAACTTGCCTTTAACCAATTTGCCTGCACTGTAAATGAAAGAAAGTAAGGTATGAATATATATACTATATATACCGACAAACATAATCAATTGTGTTTTGTTTCATACTTTGAATTGTTCTTCTGGAATCCTCTTTCTGAAGGCCATCAAGTACTCGCAGACGTAGTATGCGCATAAATTATTCCCTGGTCCTTGTTGTAGATACCACTTAACGAGAAAATAAATGATTCATATCATCATGAACCGAAGAAGCACGTAAGTAATTATCATTTTGAACTGATAAAGAAGCATTGATAAGCTATTATATATACTTACACAGTATGGCCTTATAGTTAGAGGCACTGTCCAAGCACGACTTTTGTATTTACCCGTGACCCTAAGCCAAGCTCTGCATCCATAATAAAAAATAATAATCAATCATTACCTATTTGCCATATGCATGCAATAATATATATATAGTTTATATAATATATATTAATTACTTCTGGATTAGATCTATCATATCTTGATACTCTGTTCGTGGTCCTAACTTGGGGTCCAAGATTTTTATGGAGCCCCCTTTCAAATCAATAAAGATCAGTGTCCAGTGAAAGCTATGATCGATCATTATCTAAAGTCTACAGTAAGCCAAAAAAATGTGCGCAAAATGTTAGCACTAACCAAAACAAGTAAGGGAATAGGATTTATTCCTTGTCCCTGAGGGCTTCAATGAATTTGAACAGATTCTCCTCTTTTTTATGCGTCCAATTGTCATAGTTAGTGACCGGGTCCTTGAAAATAAGATACGGATTAATGAAACCAAGAGCATCACTCTTCTTGTTGTTCCTCATTTCTTGCATATGGAGTCTGCATTCATATAGTATAAATTGTGTGTGTGTATATATAAGTACTAAATTTTAACATGCATGCAACAAATACCAATGGTTTGTCACTTACGGACAAATGCAGCTAACGAGTGATTTGTCGAGAGCTTCCCGCCAAAGCAGATGGTGCATGTCTCCGAAATAAATTGACATTATGCCATATCCATGGAAGTACCAATGCTCTGGTTTAAATTGAAGCATCAGCAGTAATTCTGGCTCGTCCACCTTCTCTTTACAAATTTTCATGTATCATTGGTTCAAGTTGTACATCTGCGTGCCCAGATTAGGCCACTCCTTTCTGTCTACTAGACTCCTGCCCCTCTTATAGGTCCAAAGCTCTGCCTTAGCTAAAAAAAACGGGGTCTGCTCGTAAAACAGGGAAGGTGTATGTTTGCTTCGGCTAGGAAATTTGTGTGTTTTTCGGGGTCAACTTCTTCCCCATACACAGCTACAATGACGTCATCAATATAGGAATAAGAGCCACGCCCTTGTGGTGGTGGCTGATCATTATAAACAATTAATGGTGTGATAGACTGTTGTTGCATACCAAGCTATGGAACCTCTTTCCCTTCTTTCTTGGTGGTTTTCCTTTGCTTACCATAGGACTCGTGTGACTTTATGAGTTGCCGTTCATAGTCCATCAATGGTGGAAACTTATTTCTCTAACGCCTTTTGAGCTCAACTTCCTGCACTTGTCTCCTTAGCACCAATTGTTGTATGTGCAACGGCTTCAGCGGGTTCTTCAACATCTCTTGCCTCCATTCTCTCTTCAAGAATTTGTGCCCCATCTATCATTATTCTTTTTATAGGGATGCTCTTCCTGATCATGTACTTGCTCGTCCGTAGTGGCAGCCTTTCGTTTATGACCTCCTTTTGGTTTCTTCACGGGTGAGGAGGACGTCTTCGATTGGACTAAGCGCCTCTTCGATAACTTGTTCTTAGCCAGACATGGCGAAGATGGAGATGGAGATGCACCAGTGCCATGGATCGCATCATCATGATCGTCGGTAGCATCATCGTCATGATCCGGGAGCAGCATTATGATGATCATAGGAATGAAGAACTGGTGGAGACCTGTATTGAATAATAAGTTTTTATTGCGCTATGATATATATATATATATATGTATAGGAGGCTGAGCCACAAAAGTGGTTTTGTCCCCGATCCTTCTCAACCTAATACAATTATTAAAAAATTGCCACTAGAGATATTTTGTTAAACATTTTCCAAAACGGCTTTTGATCCATCAAATAAGCTACCCTATACATGAGGAGTTAGAGTTGGGGTGTTTTTAGGAGGAGCCAAAACCCTACCAAATAGGGCTATCTGAGGGTTATAACATTTTTAAAAAATTAAGAAATTGTCCCTCTCAATGATAAAATTGTAGAATTTTAGAAGAGTGATATCATCATAGAATATATTGAAAAGTTCCATATCCTCACCTAGGAGGCTACGGTGGCGGTGACGGTACCATAGCCGTGTCATTGCTAGGAATGATTATGAAGCGCTTGCACCACAGAATGACTCCCTTCTCAGCTTCTTCTAGGGTCTTCTCCTAATCACCTCCAGGAATTTCAAGTTCCACTCCCATATGGCCATCGATAACTCTATCCACACTGACTCTATAATGTAGTTGGGGGAATTGGAGCACCATGGACTATTCGATCCGTGCTGTTAGGATCCTCTGGAGAGACATAACCGTGCGCTACCAAAACTATGCTATCCCCTCGGGAATGTGCAGCTCACATGCGGTAAAGTAGACAGTGATGTCATCCACAGGGAAGTGTTCTTGTGCTTCATTCTCTTGTGGTTGTGCAGCAGGTAACTCAGTGGAAGCACAACTACTTCTTCACTGAGAGGGGCTGACTCCATGAGGATCTAGTGTTGGTTGTTGGAGTCCCATGCTACTCTATAGTAGCACCATTTGTCATTTAACCTCCTCTTCGATCTGTACATCCCTCCTCAAATCCCTCTCTCATTCTCGCTCGCGCAAATGAGCCAACTCTTTCTCTAGCCTGTGTAACCGGGCTGCCTCCTCATTCTTCTTTCGTTGGTGGCTTCTGTAGGTATTAGCGTCCTGTGGAAAGGCGAGCTTCCATGAAAGCATACCTAGGCCTCGTGTTCGCCCAGGGTGCTCAGTATTTTTGAGGGCCTCGGTAAGCTCATCCTTCTCAGCCTTAAACTCACCACGTGTAGCAGCATTTATCACCTCAATAAGTTTTGCTGCTACGGGTGCGAGTGCCCCAGTATAGCGCTGCCCCTGTCTGTGGGTCGAGTTTTCCCCATTGCTTGCACAGATGGTCCAATCAAGTGGTTGCGAAGCAACCCCATTGGCAAGACATTCTTCTTCCATTTTCTCCCACTTAGGAATGGCACTTCTGAAGCCATCTATCCAGTCCTATGATGGTATTCCTTTTTTTACGCATTCTGCTGGTTCCTTCTTGATACTTCTGCATGGTACTCTGAGGCCTTGTACTCAACAAAATCTGGCCATTCTTCCTTCAACCTTTCGTACTTCGAATCTAGACTGAAATCTGGAGTTACATTCATTTTGAAAAATTTGGCAAATAGATCCTTCTTCTAGCTTCAGAATAGATCTGCCATCTTCTTAAGTGTCCAGGCTTTAACAATTTTGTTTGTTGCTCTGTAAGACTATGAGAGAGAGCGAAATGTGCAATAACTTCTTTCTAAAGAAGCTCCTTATCCATCTCAGAAATATAAGTGATATGAGGCAGAGCATCCTTCCTCTTTTTCCATTCACGGGTGTTGATCGACAGCCTATACCCAACAAGAGCCCCATAGTGTTTTACATAAGCTTTTGCATTTTTTCCGGCTTCAACGGTTTGTCGTTATTCGCATCCACAGCTGTGATTGAGTAGTGACCCTTGCATGGTTTAGTTGGACCTCTGACATTTTTTACGCTTGTTACTGTCGAAGTCGTTTGTCTGGAGGGTTGCATATATATACATATATAAAACCACAAAGGAATTAATCGAATTTGTTATTAATACCATACATGCAATTATATACATATATTTTTATATTATACCTCCTCAACATTTTGTTGCATACGATTTGGATCCTCATGAAGGTTTTGCTCTAGTGCCTCGAAATCTAATAAATATTGATTGGGTTCGTCTACGACCTCCGGTTTGGCGGCTTCATTCTGGTTAGGGGGAGAGTGCATATTGTCCGCCGCTCGAGATAAGCTGCTGCATCAATTCTTCCTCATTATTGTTGCCCCTCGGATCTGCCATATCTTATGAACTATATATATAAATGAAAACTGTGGATTAATTAGCTAGCGATATAGCGCGGAGAACAATCAATATTAGGAGTAGGGCGGATTAGGTCACAGAAAACTCACTTTATAATTGAAACTCTCTCTATAATATTTTTAAACATAATCAAGATTGCATTACATACGTAGAGAATCGATCGATGACATGCTGTTGAAGACACATATATATATACATACATACGTACGTACATACATACATACATATGTATATATATACATACATATGTACATACATATGTGATATATATATACAAGCATAGTCACACGACCGGCTGAAAGTTTGGTCTCGTCAGCCTTGCCAAGATCCTGAGAATATTAATTCCGCATACTCTACATACACATATAATCACGCCACGTTGCTTTCATATTTCGTTAATCACGCACGCACACTACACCCACAAGTGCCTTGCATAGTAGCTGAAATAGTGATGTGAATAGTTACAAATTTTTAAAGTGCCTGAGCCACTCACTCAGTGAAGTGCTCGTGCACTATTCATATTCTGAATTTGAATAGTGCTCAGTATTTTGAATAGTACCACGAATTTGAATAGTAACCGCTGAATTTAAATAGTGATGTGAATAGTAACTCATGAATTTTAAATTTAAATTTTGAATTCGAGTTTTTACCCTTGATTCCCGGAGATCCCTGTAGCCATGGTATCCGAGCTTGGTTAATAAAATTCAAATTTAAGGGATTTATTAAATAGTGAAAATTAAAAAGTTATATTATCTAAATTTAGAAGTTGATATAGAAAAGTCTGTCAAGACTAAAGAAAATATAAATATCAAGTACAGACTAAATAGTTTCGGAGAACATATTTGACATACTTCACACGGGCAGTTAAATTTAGTAGTAGACTTAATACATAACTTCTATATATCTTGGGGTAAAAGACAAGAAAATTCAGAATTAAAATTTGAGAGTCTTCAAAAAGAGCATAAACAAATAAAAGATCAATATTTAGCTATCAATAATAAGTTAGAAATAGCTTTGCAAGCTTTGGAAGAAAGCAAAGTTTCCCTAGGAAGAATTAGCCAAAATAGTGACTATATAAAAAAGGATATAACTTATCTAGACAAAAAAATTTGAGAATACTAATATTGTTGGTCATAACAAAGAAATTATGTTATCATCTACAGAAATAGTTGAATTTAATAGATCATTAAATTTAGAAAAATGGCAGTATCTGAAGGCCACTCTAGGAGAGACAAGTCACTCCAAGTAGTGAATAGAGACATAAGACCTTTAGGTTTAATGGATA